>OX101783.1:39675122-39842622 GCA_944452715.1 Ophion slaviceki
GTTCATTCGTATTGGGACGAGCGTAGACTGAAAATCGGAAAAATAAATATCGTGAGCACATTGCGGAACATTTTTTTGTGCATTTCGTTGTGGAGTTTCGTATAGATCGATTTTTTTTATCATGTGTATATGTCATCGTATTTTTCCGTAACTTTCGTGATCTATGAGGCTATTTGTGAAGGGGCAAATGTAGGATTTGTAGCGCAAAAGAAAAATAGCGGAGGAGAACAGAAAGAAAAATCCGATAACAAAAATGCCATTGTTCGTCGAGCTATGTGGGTCATAGTCTGTAGCATCCCACATAAATTTCTTCGTTTAATTACCACGCTTCGGTGACTCTTGGCTATAAATGTATGTGTCGCGTGATCTTTTTTTTATGGAGCAAAATATAATTAGCCGTTATTCTGGTGACGCGGGAAAAACGACTGTTCATACGGGTATTTTTGTTCAATTCCCGTTAAAGTACTGGTCTAAGCAAGAATTTTCATTACTTTAATGTTTTTAACGAGCCGCGAATATAAATTGCATATCAAGCGAAAATGCGAAATCAAGCAACAAAAAGGCCTCGCCAAAATTTTACCTATAAACATTTGGTTAATGATGCAGATTAACGAGATGCAGGTTCGAGAAAGGAGTTAATTAGTTTTGGGATCTACCAAAAGGCAAACGAAATGATAACCTGCATATGGAAAAAAAGAGTCTTAAAAATGAGGACATTCATATTTTAATCATCGTGGTAAAGATAATTCAAATTGATTTTATATTGTTATTGTTATTTAGATGAAATCACTATTAAAAAGAGTATACTAGTGAGAGAAATAGTTATGAAAATGAAACAAACCGCTCACCAATAACAATCATTTCAACAATAATAAGTAGGATCAAAATATTAATACGATTATAACTCAATAATAATAACAATAATGATAATAACGACGAGCCACGTTTTTTAAACTTAGAATTCATGTCACCACGAGCGAGGGCACTCGCACATTCCAACCCTTACGTATCACAATTCCTCAAGCTCCCTTTTATTTCACTGCGCTATCAAAACCTGAAGCAAGTACACGAAAAAACATTTTTCTTCGCTCACGATATATTCATGAACGCATTAAATGAAAATCATGGTTTTACACCCTAGCGCCAGGTATACTTGTCGTGAGGGTTGTAACGTGCGCTTTCCCATTCCATCCCTCCAACTGCGCGCATCAGTATGAAAGCCAGAAGGCACATGCTGCCTCGCGAAAGCAAAACCTCTCCCGATCTAACCTCGCACTCAAGCTTCACTTATAAACTACCAGCGTTTTATAAATATTTAACAGGCCAACCGTATGGCCGGGGTGGGAATGGCGAGGGGGTGTCGCAATGTGCACCTATCCCAGCGTGGGTAATATTCGTGTACGAGAACATGCAAAGTGCATGAAAATGTACAGCCGTACGGAACGCTTAATCTCATACATATGTAGGTGGTTATCATTTTCTTTTGTCCCCGTGACAAGAACCGATATAATAATGGACATGTCGATCAATCGACACATGGCTTCGGTGTCAAAAACAGTTACATTATTGCACTCGTCGAAATTTAATTCCGAAATGGAAGAAAAAAAATTCCGCTCCACCACGTTGAACTTTACATCGTTGGGATGCAATATTTATTTTTGATTTTTAATATTATTCAGAATGGTTTTTTTGCAATTTGAGGTCGTGAATTTCTGATAAGAATACGTAGTAACGTTTGAGCGATTTTCGCAGCCTAAATCGGCGAAAAATAATTGAGTAATTGGAAAAAAAATCATTTTCGTTGCGTTCCAACGATGCAAACTTCGCCATAATCGCCGTCCCTTTGAATTTTCAAGTAATCTTGCTGCGTAGTGAAAATTTCGTTTAACTCCAATATAAATAACATTTCCAAACATTTTAGAGTTTGCCATCATTTCATTTTTCATGCCATTTCATTTTCATGTCATTTCATTTTCATGTCATTTCATTTTCATGTCATTTCATTTTCATGTCATTTCATTTTCATGTCATTTCATTTTCATGTAATTTCATGTCGCTGTCTTTGTCATCATGCCATCCAAATCATACTCCAACAAATCACCCCACTTTGTCGAGGATATTATTTTTATAAATTGGAGCTGCAGTGAAATTTGCAACTACAAATAAAATCTAGGTTGTAACGACTTTTGTAATCGAATGTTCGCCGTATCCATAATGAATGGATACGTTGAAATCTTTTCAAAGCTGTTGGGAGGAATTATCAACTATCAACTGTTCGAGAAGAACAAGTAGACCGAGCACAATCCAAGGTGAAGTAATTTTCAAGTTGCACCTCACAAATTCGTCAGATTCGCAATACTTCCGTCACGAGAAACTACGCGAACGGCGAGAAAGCTCCTAACAGAAGTTCCGTCCAAAAGTTGAAAAGCAATAAAGAGCCAAGGTGCAATGCGAATGTTGTTCATATTAATCCGTTGTATGTATTTGCATACAAATGCACGTTGACATTGGAGGAACATATTTCCCGCTTTTTCAGTCTCCAGTGTTCGATGGCGAAAAATTGTTCGTTCATCTATTCTTCATGCCAAGCACGAAATTTTTTTCACGTCGGATCGAACGTTTGGATTTTTTTTTAAATGACAGGCGAGAAAGAGTCGACATGCACGCTGAGGTGGAAAGGCACATCAAAAAGGGTGGAAATCCGAATTCCGGGTGCGCCAAAATAAAATGATTGACCGGTTCAGCTGCCGTCACTACCGAAGCAATCCTCATACGTATCCTCTATCTTTCTGCAAACTGCATTTCTCTCTCGTTACTCTTCATTACCGGCAATTTGATTTTTTTTATCCCCTATACTACGTCCTACGGAGAAATAACGAAAAAAAACGGGGCAAAAGAGTATACGAGTACACGACTGAAACGAACGTTTCCAGCGCAGTGATCAAAACGAGAAAAGTGTCTCCAATTTGCGCGTAGTTACAAGTTCGACATTTCGTCAATTTCAGTGAATTCGTCGTTACGCCTACGAGAGTTGTACAAAAATAGAACATTCCCGTGGCGCAGGATTGGTAATTGGTCGTGCAAATGCGTTTGCCTGTAAAATGGTGAATAAAAACAAAAGGAGCACGGTCGATCGCTCGACGTACGCCTATAGATTTTTATTTACCAATATACGCGCATTTATCGAATTGTGCGCCATCGGGATCCAATTGGTAAATGGACAATGCCGTTTATACGGTTTCCACTCTCTCATGGATATTGCCACCCTTTTTTTCTTGCTGTTCGTTTCGAATGGATGTCAAGTTTTTTCAATAATTGTTCTCCGAGATCGCCGATCCAATATAACTGTTTTCCGTTTTCGATATTAAATATTGCGCAGAAAAATGTTTTTTTTTACCACTGTCAATCAATGCCGAGAACGAATAATTGTCGACCAATTTCCGAATGGAACATTGACAGCAAAATGTATTGTACCAAGAATATCATTGGTTCTTGGAAAAATAACATTTACCAGGTGTGTAAGTATGAAACCGGAATTTTTGTACAGAAAAAAAACGTTTATTGTAATGATATGATACAAAGTAACTTATTCAAAGTATTGTCCGTCGATATCTATACATTTTTCCCATCTTTCTGGCAATTTGTGGATTCCGCGCCAAAAGAACTGTTGCTCTTTTGAGGCAAACCAGTCATCGAGCCATTTTCGTACATCTTCGTAAGAAGTAAAGCGCTGCTCAGCAAGTGCGTGTCCCATCGATGTAAACAAGTAGTAATCGGATGGGGCAAGGTCCGGTGAGTAAGGCGCGTGCTAAAGAATCTCCCAACGGAACAACTCTATCGTTTCCTGGACCTGTTTTGCTTTGTGTGCTGGTGCATTGTCATGCAGCAAAATCACCTTGTGTTGTCTTTGTTGGTATTCTGGTCGTTTTTCACGCAAAACTCGATCCAAATCGGTCATTTGTTGTCGGTAGCGTTGAGTATTGACAGTTTCCCCAGGTTTCAGCAGCTCGTAGTAGATTACGCCCTTCTGATCCCACCAAACACACAGCATTGTCTTTCGTCCGTAGCGGTTTGGTCTTGCCGTCGATGTTGATGGTTCACCCGGTGTAACCCATGACTTTTTGCGCTTAGGATTCTCGAAATATATCCACTTTTCATCACCAGTCACAATTCGATGGAGAAATGACTTTCTTTTGAACCTGGCGAGCGGCATTTCGCATGATGTTTTGCGGTTTTCCTGCTGTCTTTCGTTGAGTTCATGTGGAACCCATTTCCCCATCTTTTGTATCTTTCCCATGGCTTTCAACCGAAGGGAGATGGCTTCTCGGGTCACCTTTAACTGATCCGCCAGTTGTTGTTGTGTTTGAGCGTCGTCTTCGTCCAACAAGGCTTGCAGGTCAGCGTCTTCAAACTTTTTCGGTGGTCTTCCACGTTCTTCGTTCCTTACGTCAAAATCGCCACTTTTGAACCGTTTGAACCACTCGAAATACTGTGTTTTACCGAGAGCATGCTCACCAAACGCCTCCACAAGCATTCGATGCGATTCGGCTGCGGTTTTCTTCAGATGAAAACAGAAAAGTAGTGCTGTCCGCAAATCGTAATTTGTTGGCACAAAAGTCGACATGTTTATCTCTGATCAACTAATGCTACTGAATGAAACTCGTGTTATTGTAAGTTGGAAATCTTTGTCGGATATCAATACAATAACAAGACACCGCTGACGTGATGTGTCGGTAACTGCATCGACATCTAGCGCCACCTATGGGCAAATTCCGGTTTCATACTTACACACCTGGTATATCAATGTAATATTACAATTTCGTAAAAATCCAAAAGGGGATACGTTGAAATTCAGGAATAAATTGAGACCTCAATAAATAAATAAAATATATATGTAATATTACGAATAATATAATGAGTCAGCTTAAGGAGGTTGCTCAGCTATCGCGAAATAGTACGAGTTTGCTGAAATTTATTGAGGATGTTTGCGAACAGGTGTTACGACGTGTCAAATTTTAAGTACTTCGTCCGCGTGATTGTTGAGCAATTAATTATTGAAGTTAGGCTCTTATACACGTGCGACATAGCAAAAGCTTTATTAGAACTCTACACGAAGAAAAATACGGCCTCAAATTCTAACACTGGTTGCCAGAATTCTATTCAGTGCTAGAAAAGTATAGCAGTTTACTGCCAGTTCGGAATTCTAAGACTTGTTGTAGAAGTGTAAGAATGATTCTCACCCCGTATAGTAAAAAAGATGCGTGCATATTACATTTGAATCTATTCTCGCATAGGCGCGAGTTATATTTTCATATGGATTTTACTATACGTATAGTATGAATCTTCGTGTATGTATAGATTTCACTATACGCATAGCATAAATCTTCGGCCTATAGCGAAAAATATTACGAAGTTATTAGTAAAATGTGACTCTTTACACCGTACTTTTTGTAGAATACTGGAAACGAATTGTTCCAATCACGTGGGCAAAATATTTTTTGAAAACTACAAAAAATCACAATATGCCGAATAAAATGCATTATTTGTATCAGTTTACGTGCCATATCGTAGGATAAAATTTAAATTTCTTCATTATTACTATACCATAATTACAATTTTTATCTTCCATTCAATACTTTTGATATTTAATGATATTTTTTTAGATGTATAGTATTAATTCTAAACTTCGAGGCCCCTGTTTTCTCCGTGTAATACGACTGTCGCGACATAATAAAAATAGTAAGAATTGCATGGAAATAGGCAAAAAAAATATTTAAATTTTTTGAATAATTTCAACGAAGAGTACAGCGTTTTGTGTCTCGTTATAGAGATATTCGTGAAAGAAAACAGGAAATTTCAGCTGATTCGCGTAAAACGATAAAACGCCCTACGGCACGTGGCAATGCTGCTGCCAAGTCGGCCATTTTTAATAGGCGCCAAAATTTGAAACGCACAAACTATTGCTTCCTTGCTATACATTTCTTACCGCGGGTTCATAAAGAGTATTTAAATCATTCGAATCATTCTTTACAGAAGCTGGAGGACATGTGTGTCGACATAACCTTCAAACCAATTACGCGTCGTCCCTCGACTGCGTGTTCTTTTTCCGACTCAACTACTTTTTTCCGCCGCTTTCCAGGTTGCACTTGCTCCAACCGTCGGTTGTACTGTTTTGCGGTTTGCATTTTTCCCTTCCATCTTTTCATTTTCGCCGAACAAAAAAACGGAATTCGCGAAGGATGTTTGACAGCTACGCGCTCACGATGTGGCGTTCGCATCTGAGCTCAGTGATACCAGTTACTAAGAACTAAATTGCGCGTTTGCCACATTTTATCTTGGTTAATAACTTATTCGCGATGAAAATAAACAAAAAGATTAATAACATTTCTAAATAACCAAATATACATTCCACACATTTATTAGCTGAAATTTGTTTATTTTTCGTAGCCGAAAATTTGATTATTCGGAGTTGGCAGCCGGTAGAGCCTCCTTAATGGATCACATATCGCCAGCTGAGGTGAAGATCCGACGATTTTCGGATTTTTTGAAGGGGGAAATCGTTTAAAAATCGGTTCTTCAAGTCTTCATTAAAAATACATGTTTCCATGGTCTGTATCATAATTTCCACATGGGTGAATGGACCCGAACATTGCAAGATAGTTCTTCCAACGTGACTTTAAAGTTTGTTGAATCCAATTTTTTAATTTCGAAATAAAAAACCAGTCACCCATTTTATAATTAATTTTTTTACTCGTATCGAATCTTGCGCTTTGAATGTTTATAAACAATGTTTCAAATAAACATTTAAAAAATAGCTCGACATACTACAAAGAATCTATTTCCGAAGATAAAAACCTGCATTGTCGAAGAATAAAAACTGTTAAAGTTAACATACGACGTGTCTCGAAAAATGGAATTTCGGGCAAAATGCGTTTGGCCTTATTTACACCCGAGCCAGTCCCTTCGCGCGCATTCACATGTACCCTCATACCGCCGTCCCAAAATAGGATTGCGGATTTTTTTTTAAGACGCGTTAAAGTACCATGAATATACAGGATGTTTGGCGCGTGGACCGACACAATTTTTGGGGAGATTAGAGGGGACCAGTTGCTACTTTTTTTACCCTTAGTGAATTGAGATATGATTTTTTTTTCGTTTTTTTTTTCATTACCCGAAATTTCGCCTTTAAATCGTCATAACTTTTTGTTTGCGGTTTTTGTAGTACGAAATAACTTTTATTGTATTCTGCAATGTATGTTTATTATAAATAAATCATTATTTGATACAATTGGTTTCAAGAAAAGGACTGATGAGCTTCCAAAGTCTTAAAAATGCGTAAATGTATAAAAAATGTCAACTTCTAAATGTATTATTAAAAAAACTAAAAGCTATTTTGAACTTAGCTTTGTTTTAAAAATTTATTTAGTTTATACCCTTTCCACCGGTATGCTACATGTCATAGAAATAATTCATTATGTGGTCAAAATAAGGAGAATAATTTTTTTTTATAATGAATTTAGGGGTTGAAATTGTTCATAAATTTACACGTATTTAAGACTGGAAGCTCAGGAGTCATTTTCTTTACCAATTGTATCGAATAACGATTTATTCATAATAGTTATACGTTGCAGAATATAATAAAAGTTATTTCGTGCTATAACAACCACAAATAAAAAAGTCATGACGATTTAAAGGCGAAATTTGGGGTAATTAAAAAAAATCATATGTCAATTATCGTGACACTTGGGACATAGGATCTAAGGGTGAAAAAAGTAGCACCCTGTATATTAAAGATATAAAAATAAAGCAGAAAAATATAAAAATGTAAATAACATGCAAACCACAAAAATATAACAAGAAAGAATCAATTTTTTTTTAACCCTGAAAGCATGTAATCCCTCCAGCCATTGGTTATTACACGATAGAATCAATGCGAATATATGTTATTGATCCATACAGTATCCTCATCGATCCTCCTAATGAACGAGCAAACCTTGAATCGCAAACCCTGCAGCGATTTCTCGTGATAAAACTACTTCTCGCAAATCGCATGTATTTGAATATTGTGTAGCTATCTCTCGTTCTTGTATCGGACAGATGAAATCCATCCAGTCGTCACGATGACATCGGGAAAATAAAGTCGTGCATCGAATATCCGTCCGTTCACTGGAGGAAACAAAAAACGAATAAAAAAGCTACCCCTATGCCGCAGTGATCACCGAGTGCAGCTGCGTCATCATCAAAGCAAGGTCGAGTAGTGAGTTCAAGTGCATCGCGGGCGCTCGCTCGTATGCAGTGAGATTAAGTGGCAGGGTTAAGTGGCTCCGCGCATCGTTTCATCAGTGAAGAGAATATTTTATCATAGGGTTGCGAAGGGTCGGGTGCATTCTAAGGGCTCGCGGTAAACTGTGAGGGTTGAATATGCCATTCTACAGACGATCTTGCCACGGGTTTCGCCATCTCGGAAGAATAAGAATACTGAGAGTTCTACACTTTTTCACTTCAATTTCTTTGTTCTTAGCCCTGCAGTGATTGAACTATCGATGACTGGAAGACTTTCCGTACATGCTCTGATTCGCGATACCAATTGGCTAAAATTGTCATGCCTTTGCTCTTCATATAACTGTATATACATGTGACATATACACATACAGTGACTGTAATTATTTAACTTCGAAGCTCGATTCAATATACCAATTACACGGTGGGTGTATGCTTGAATTATCTCACACACAGGGCTCGAAAGGAGGCCTCAGAAAATCGTTTATAAATTCACATTTGCCTGAGAAACCGAGAACCATTTTTGCAAAAAATTATGAGCAATTATTTCAATTTTAAGTAACGTCGCAATCCGATATTCGCGATAAAATTGCCAAATATAATAACCGTAAAATGATTTGAACCGATTTCCCGTAACAACGGAGTATACAAATAAATTATCACGTTTGTTGGCTTGAATTGGAGCGATGGATTTGCGAAAATTTCGTCTCGTTGGGACTGAGATAATCCCGTAACGATATAATTTCCGAAAATATAAAAAAATTAATAATAAAAAAATCGATATAAAGAATCGAGACGAAGTGCAAGAGTGGTGGTGTGTTCGGGGTAGGCGCGAGGTGTCGCGACCCCCCGAGCAGCGAGTTCGGAGGTCGCGAGAAGCGAGCCTCAAAGCCTCACGATAGGTTGCCTTCAAAGTGCCGGTTTACGGGGGTCGTCGGAGGGTGACGGGGGCACGAGCAGCACAAGAATGTGCTGCGTCCTCCAGGGTGCTGACAGAGTATGTCCCTCCACGACGGGAGGGAAACACGGCGGTAGTACATTGGCCGGAAACGGTTCGAGGGGAACAATGACGTCGTCGCCAGCGGCTCAAGATTTGCCACTCGAGTCGCTCTGGGCAGCCGGCCTCGACGAGGGCATGGGCTTCCCGCAAAGATGCTCCTACGCTCACCAAAGAACCCTCTCGAACAATACCAACGGCAATCAAAATCACGGTACCAATCCGGAAGAATTGTGGCGCGATCGAAGTCACAGCCACAGGTAGCTACTCGTGAAAAAAAAGCTGACGGAATACGTTTACCAAGTGTGAAAACCACTTGGGTTCGTTTGAGAACGAAATTATTGTTCCTCGTGTAGAGAAATATTTACTTTGACAGCGGGAAACATGTGTCGGTAATTGATTTATTCGGCCTTTATGTTTTTCTCTGACTGTTGAGAAAAACTATCAAGGGGTATTCTCATTTCAGATGCTAAAAAATGTTCATTGATTTTCATAAATTTTTCATGGAATATTATTTCATGTCATTTCAGGCTATTTTTATGAATTATTTTGATAGGTTTATATTATAGATATTAACGGGGTCCTCTAGTTTCTCGGCTGTTTTTTTACGGCTTTTTCAATAATTTTTTACGAGCAAAGCATCGAAATAATCAATCTCATTGTTTTTGCATAATCTTTATTAACATTTAAATAAGCTTTACAAATTTTTTGAAGTCAAAATATATAATAGACTAAACGTTATAGTGGCCGACAGGAAGACATCAAGTAAAAGAGGTGCTTGATGGTGACCAAGATTGCGGCTGTTTTGCTTATCTGAAATCAAAAAACCAAACGGCATTTTAATCTTCATATTAAAGACTAGCGATTGAACTAGAGTGAATTCAAAATTACAAAAATTGACTTTTTTATACACTTTTGAAAATTACATTCTATTTTTTACTCATTTTTTCTTAAGTTTTTCGCTCGTACAAAAAAAAGTATCGAAGCAATCATGATAATCCTAGTTCAATCGCTGGCTTATAACATATTAAAGATGCTGTATAAATTTGAACAAGATCGGTGCAGTAGTTTCTGAAATATCGTGGTCACCGTTTCGAAAATTGGTGTTTCGAGAAAAACGCGTTTGAAAGTTCGCGCATGTGATTTATACTTGTGAACCACTTCGAATATCGAAAAATCCTTTGGCACACATTTTCTACACATGTTGGAGATGTGATTTATGAAAAAAAAAATCGATTTTTTCGACCCGAGAAACTGGAGCACCCCGTCAATACAAAAATGAATACACTTAATAAATACACTTTCGAAACACATTTTAAAAAATGATATATTTATGTAACCCAAACAAACTTTAAATGCGTTTTTCTCGAAACAACGTTTTTCGATGGCTTGTTGATAAAATCTTCGAAACTACTGAACCAATCCTTATGAAATTTTAACCACATATTCTTTACAACTATAGCTCTAGTGCATGTCAAGAATTTTTGAAAAATTCTATATTTACTATTTTTCTTCCAAAAACGGTGAAAAACACGTTTTTTGTTGTTGTTTTTTTTTTCGAAAAATGTCCGCCAGTTTGTTATTTTTGCATATATCAAAAATCGTACGGTATGCGCTATAGCCACTAACATACTGAATATTATACCGCTTTATTCTTTTGTTTCGGATGATCCATCTCCGAGATTTCATTAACAGCGCAGACCTACAATTTTTTAGGACATTTTTTTAACTACCATTTTCGTCTATAAATAGTGACTTAAATAAATAAAACATTTTTTTTACTGTATTTCGAAAGTGTATTTATTAATTGTAAGTATAACAACTTTTATATCAATATCTATAATATGAACTTTAGGGTGGTCCTTATTTGGGGTGTTTTTGAATTTTCTCGAGGACAAGGCGGAAAAAGTTTTTAAATAAATAAATAAAAGGTACGCTAAAGCTGGAGCCAGTAGGCCAATTCAAGTACTCCCGCCGAGGCCGTGAATTTTCCCATTTAATTTCAATGGAAACTCAGACCTACTACACTTTTTCTTTTGCCCCCATCTAAATAGTATTTTGAAAAATCTGAAACGTGGTATATATCTTTTCTATAGTCATAGGTATTTTACGAAAAATTGGGCGATTTACAACGATGACATTTTCAAAGTACCAGCGCGTCAAAGTTGCGTCTTGAAGTAAAAAATCATCATTTAACGAAATAAATGGATTAATAAATAATATTAAACAATTAGATATACTTACATGAGTTTTTACAAATTGTATGAACTAAGAATTGTTACATTAAACAATTCTTGTAACTTGTTTGAAACAATTAAACAATTCTGCGATTACACATTGATAGACAAACGAATTTCTGAAGTATCGTTAAACAAATTCAGGAATCATTTGTAGTACCTAAGGCCAGAAACTATTGCACTGTCATTTTTTGATGAAACATTGTCCAATGAAACGAAAAGATAAATGGTGTCTAAGCTGAGCATCATTAACGACGAAATAGATTGTCCGAAACGAGTGGAAGTACGTGACATCGCAAGTTTGCGTAATTTAACTGTCGAATTATTCATTTCGTCTCAATCGCGGAAATTTTTCGAACGTTTTGACATAAAACAAGATTTTTAAAGAGTGATCCAACACAGTGGCCAACAGATCATAATTATAAAATAGGCCTTCAGCTGGTAAAACATCTAAAAGTTGTAAACGATACTGCGGAGAGAGCAGTTAAATTAATTCAAGAATACAACGAAATTTTATCGAAAGACGATGCGCAAAAACAATTCATTTTACAAATTGCATCCGAGATTAGAGCGCGATTTCCTGATGCTCGGAAACGCACCGTACTAAGATATTTATAGATCATGTAAACTCATTGTACCATAGTTGTTTGATCTAAGCTGTGTAAATAAAAATGCAATTGTAAATTCGAGTAAAAATAATGTGTCTCGTCATAATTACTGCAACGACATGTTTACTGTAACAATTCTTAGTTCATACAATTTGTAAAAACTCATGTAAGTATATCTAATTGTTTAATATTATTTATTAATCCATTTATCTCGTTAAATGATGATTTTTTAGTTCAAGACGCACCTTTGACGCGCTGGTACTTTGAAAATGTCATCGTTGTAAATCGCCCAATTTTTCGTAGAATACCTATGACTATAGGAAAGATATATGCCAAGTTTCCGATTTTTCAAAATACTATTTAGGCGGGGGCAAAAAAAAAGTGTAGTAGGTCCGAGTTTCCATTGAAATTGAATGGGAAATTCACGGTCTTGGCGGGAGTACTTTGAATTGGCCTACATGCTCCAGCTTTAGCGTACTTTTTTGTTTATTTATTTGAAAACTTTTTCCGCCTTGTCCGCAGGAAAATTCAAAAACACCCCAAATAAGGACCACCCTAATAAACCTATAAAAAAAACATGAAAATAGCTTTTTTTAGCGTCTAAAGTGAGAAAACCCCTTAATCGAATGACTATCACAATACAAAAAATCTAATTTCAACGGATACGTAATTGAGTGAAACGAGAGGATCAAGATTGTACTTATTTGGAACACATCGTTTTCCATTCAACAATGAAGTTTATCTTTTTTAGGCCTTATATACCTATGGATGGTCGGAAAACAAGGCGTTTTAGGGATTTTTGAAAATACTAATTAAGCAATCAAAATGAGATTTCAAGGGTTTGGTTTCCATATCTGTAGGTATACAAATCAATTTTTGAATTTCCAAAAATATATAAAGTGGCGGCCAAGTGGCCGGTAGAAAGAGAACGTCTTTTTTAGGTCCGAACTCGTTGAAGACGCACATGAGCACCTAGAAAAAAAATGAAAATTTGTCCGTAATATACACGAGTTTTGCTAGCGAAGTACACGCGATTGCTACAAAATACTGATTTTAGCAAATTTGGCACCGTTGTGAAAAAAAGGTCGCATTTTCGACTAAAAACGGCCTCAATTTGTTTATGAAAACCGTAATTATTAATCGGCTGTAAGAATCGTGTGTACTTCGCTAGAAAATGTATCTAGGAAGCTGCAGAAGAAATTCGAAGTTAATTGGTTGAAAATTGTAGGAGCAACGAGTCGGCCCGATTTCGAAAACATGGATTTAAAAAAACGCGTTGAAAGTTTGAGAAAAAAGCATTTCTCGGACCACATCATTCTTGGGATGTTTATACATCATTTAAGCCAATAAAGAAAAGAACGATACATTTTTTTTCATAGGTATATACGGCCTTAAAAGAAGAAAAAAGAACTCAATAATGTCAAGCCATCAATTTTCTCTGAAAATGTCCATATCATTTGTTTCGCCTTGTTTAAAAATCTGAACTACAAACCAAAGATTATAATAGTTATCATCCGTAGAATATTAGGTCATAACGGAGACAGTTCATTCGATTCAAACAATATCGAATGTTGAAAAGTTCATATTGTTTCGTATGCAACAAAATATTTCTCTAACAATCGGTTAAAGCCGACCATACAAAAAGAAGAATATCCGACTTCGCAACATTGAGACGTGATTTTATTATCTTACTCAATGAGTATTATTATGTTTTGATGCTTTTGAGCTTGTTTTTAAATTTTAAAAACGATATTGATTTAAAATATGGCGGTGGGAGGGGGCCTTAAAGTCAAAGGAATGGCAGTTTCTCATGGTGACACTATAAACGAGATGCGTTTCCATTTACAATTGTCCATATGCTAATTGTTTTTGTGCTTATCCAAATGAGCTTTCATTAGAATATCAGCGCCTGAGAAAAATTACGTAACGATGACATAGAATATTTGATCTCCAAACGACTAAATTTACTTCGAGTCCACTAAACTTCGTTCGCACAAAGCGTTAAGGATGTATTGCCCGTACATTCCCTACCAAAAGTGAGTTTCGGCGAGAATTTTGAGTACTTTGCGATGAGATTAAATTTTTTTTAATCAACCACATTGAAGATGCGAAGAACATTAATTTGCGGTACCAATAACGCAAAACAGTTACAAGTAAATGGTCGAAAAAAAAAATTTGTTCATCAAATGTCCGGTGAAATACTTTTTTTTATATTACAAAATGAATTCGTAGATTTTTCTGAATAGGTATGAATTTTTTCAGAATTTTCTTTCTATTTTAATTTTAATTAATTAAATTTTTCAATTCAAATAAATGGATAAAGATTCACAAATTTTCAATACGTTTTCGAAGCAATGTTCCATATTAAATCCAAGAAGTGTGCGGGATATTGAATAAGCAGTGTCATAGGTACAGCCTCTGAAAAATTCCAGAAACGGGATTTTCAAAATGGAGAGAAAATTCTTTAAAAATCACATGTATTCAGAAAAATCTCATAATTCATTTAACGTCAGAAAAAATCAAGTTTACCGGAGAGATTTTTTGAACAAATTTTTGTTTAAACAATTTATTTATACATTTTTGGCATTCTTGTTATTCAAAAAGAATGCTCTTAGCATCTTCAATACGGTTCATTTTTTCAGATTTTAATTTCATCGCAAAGTACTCAAAATTTTTACCGAAACTCACTTTTGGTAAGCCTTGTAACCTTTTTCTGAAGAAGGCTGTAGCAATCGGAATAATTCGAATTTCGCCCCAAAAATTGAACAGTATGTTTATAACCGTCTATACTATCAGATAATGCAAAAAATAGATTTTTTGAAAACGTTACACTACGATGATCCCTGAATTCCAAATCATCATTATATCCCTTGAGAAATGTTGTTTCTATGGTGCCTCCCATTGCATCGATTAAAAGCTTTTCCATCTTCATTACCTGTCCAATCACCGGATTATCCTCGAGCACAGCCTCAAATTTACGAGGTACTTGATCGAAGCCACAGGTAAATATGTCATTGTCGAGGCCGATTTCTCAGAGATAACGATTAGCTTACCGTGGAAACTGCAAGCCGAACTATTGGTTGCCATCCCCATGAAGGCAAGTGTTTAGGCTAATGGCAACACATTTGTCACCGCGCAACTCGTTGGCGTACCATTGAAAACGTCGTTGTACAGCCATTCATCGTACCTGTTGAACGAACCGCCTCGCCGATGACGAGAACTTTGCTTGCTTCCTACTTTCGAAACTCAATATCCCAATCAATTTTAATCGCCTTTGCAATAAATGGAGCGCAATGAAAGCCTCGCGTCTCGATGTTGCGTTCGCATGGAAATTCACGAGAAAAATGAAAGGGCGAAGGATACCGATGCCTATTAACGAACCTCCAACCCCCTGACGCGTATCCTCGAAACAGAACACCAACTACCTCGGCGGGTATCGATACGTCGATAAACGACGAGATATGGACATCGGCGAGCGAGAGGAAATATTTCCGGACATCGACGACATCGACGGGCATCGGCTCATCCATAAATCTCCACGAGAACAATCGTTCGCTCGAGTCGCGCGACGGTGATTATTATCAGAGCACCACCGACGCGGATGAGTCGAAAGACAGCTATCGAAAGTATTATCCAACGACACCAACGACATCGGGACTGGGCTCGTCGTCCGAGCGCCAATCGGTCGAGACCCAAAGATCAGCCGATCTGCCCGATCATCTGTGGGCAGCCGCGATGGAGGATGGCTTTTCGCGATTCAACGCGATGAAGTCACTGCAAACGATAACCCGTCAGCCACGCCCGAATCACGATTGGGTCAAGACCGAGAGAATATCACGATTCACGAAGCATCGAACGATAAGTCAACAATCACCCCAACGTGAACAAGAAATATGGACATCGAGGCTCAACGAGATAAACGTTTCGGGTTACGCAACCCAACGCGTCCCCCAGCATCGCTGTCATCATCAGACGAGACGGAGCTTCTCGACCTCGATCGTCGCCGATCTGGCTGGCACATCGAACAATGGATCACAGCAGAGTCTCGGCAGCGGCGAATTTCTGGTGAGTCGTTATCGTAAAAACTCTCGAATGAAACGTATGTCGATTCTTGGCAAACAAATCGTTCAGTTTGACTTGCATGAGACGTGCGGCAATATTGATACAATATTGAGAGTGTAGTTTTTGGACACTTTTGTAATATTTCCTCAATAGTCTACTCTGTTTGGTTACCGAATAGCCTACCTCGTTCGGTTGGATACCAAAAGAATAACAACCCGTGCAGAAATTGTCTCAGTGATCCAATTGGATTCCCATACTTGTCTCTACTTCCTGATAGGGTTCTAATGGATTATCACATTGGATCCCTATACTTAAACCTCACGCTGGTATCCACATTGGATTTCCCATTAAATCCAATGTACGAATCCAGTTTGAATCCTAGAGGATCATCGCATCATCGAACAAAGACCAATACGATCCTTGATGGATCCCATCGCATTCTGTTGATACGTTGAATTTCTGGTGAGTCGGTCATCTCACCTCATCAGTCTACGCTGCTTGGTTACCGAATAGCATACCCCATCTGTTTGGATACTAAAAGCATAACAACCCGTGCAGACGTTGTCGCAGTGATCCAATTAGATTTCCGTACTTGTCTCTACTTCCTGATAAGGTTCTAATGGATCGTCGCATTGGATCCCTATACTAAAACCTCATGCTCGCATCTACATTGGATGTTCCATTGAATCCAAAGTGCGAATCATATTTGAACCCTAGAGGATTGCTACATTATCGAACAGAATTCGTATCTACATTGGATGTTCCATTGAATCCAATGTGCGAATCATATTTGAATCCTAGAGGACTGCTACGTAATCTAACAGAATCCAATACGATTCTTGATGGATCCCATCGCATTCTGTAGATACGTTGCATTTCTGGTGAGTTCGTATCGTAAAAGATCTATAATGAAACGTACGTCGATTCTTGGCAGGTCGATTTGGATGAGGCGTGCAGCAATATTGATACAATATTGAGTGTGTGGTTTTAGTACAATTTTGTAATATGTCCTCATTAGTCTACCCTGTTTGGTTACCGAGCAGACTACCCTGTCCGTTTGGTTATCAAAACGTAACAACCCGTGCAGAAATTGTCGCAGTGATCCAATTGGATTCCCATACTCGTCTCTATTTCCTGATAGGGTTCTAATGGGTCATCACATTGGACCCCTATACTTAAACATCACGCTCGTACATTGGATTCTAATCGGGAATCTTCAGTGGAATCCAATATACGAATCCAATTTGAACCCTAGAGGATTGCCACATTATCGACCTGAATCCAGCATGATTCTTCATGAATCCCATCGCATTCTCTACGTTGAATTTTCTAAACAGAACATAAGTATACCAAATGCGTGGATCTTAAAAAAGTATATATCTTATCTCAAAAAACTATAAATCGCTTAGAAAAGTTTATCTTATGAATCGATTTGAATTACACCACTGAAAATCCACTTTAGTTGTCGTTTGTTACTTATTTTACTGCCCCTTAGCATAATGTCACCACACACGTACACGCTCACGAAGCGTGCAGGTTGTTTCAACCCGCCGAGTTTTTTCTCGCGACTTTTCAAATATTTGCCATTCGAACATGGTAAGAATTCTTAATAGGCGTTCATCGGGGAACAGTGCAGACCTCAATAGAATCCCAATGAGGACTCCCTATGTGCGGTGTCCCCAAAAATCCCTATAGAGATGCAGGTGCATCTTGGGACTCCCCAACAAATTTGTGCACGAGATCACGAAAGGATATTTTTTGGGAGAACCAACAAATTTCTGTTGAGAATATCAAGTAAACATTTTCAAACGACGTCAACCGGGAAATGGCGCGCAATCCGCTTGGATTCCAATGGGAACGCCCCGCGTGCGGCGTCCCTACCGGATCCCTATAGGGATATGGCAGGATCTGCCGCCTCCCCAACAAATTTCAGCACGGGAAATAGCCCAGCAGGCCGGTATTTGAATACACTTTTTCACTTTCGTTTCGGCTAACTTAGTTAAATCGTGCACGTTGTTTCTTGAAACGAAATCAACTAGCATTCCAATGATACCAACCCAACAAATCACTTGATTTCTTTCGAAAAATAACATATTCCCTATCCAGCCCTACTTCTTTCAGTCTCCTTTTTTAATCTTCGAACTGCCCCCTTTTCAACGCTCGATCAAGATGATTATTCAGTACATCAATCACGAGTCGATCAACTGGAAAGTAATATCAAGAAAGCACAATAATCTTCTCCACTTTATATCTCGTTCCCACTCTTGTCACTACTAAACACTTATGCCTCGAACGATCTCTCCAATACAGTACAAGAACCTCTAATTACTGACGTACCGAGTATTCGTACGAAACTTTCTGTTTCGTATTTGTGTAAAAAAAAACATTGCCCGTGGGTCGAGAATGTCCGACATGTTTTTTTTTAAATGTAGACCTGTACTGACCTCGTTCCCGATGCAGGAAGAGATGGGGCGATAAAAAGAGACATAGAGAATGAGGGAACGCACAAACATGAATACGCGAAGGTTTCATCGTGTCCCGTGTAGTAAATTTGCCATTGGCGAAAACGCGGAGCAATTTCATCGGGCAATGTCGCACTATGGCTTCGCACCAGGAATATCTCTCCTGCACATGTGGGGTGATTGGAGACCTGCGTTTCATCGCCATGTAGGTATACACACACGCATTCAACTACGTGTCGGGTGCTAAGAAACAAAAGGGCGTATGCCTAACCAATTAACGCGTGTAGCGTGCAAAGTCCACGTCCGTCTGTCCATAGTCAGTGTCTTCGTGTCTATACGCAGCGAACGTTTTACATGTACGTCACTCGGTGGACCGGCCGATGAGATCCACCCTTATTCGGCCAACTCCACGACGGGATTTCCCTCGACGATTAAGTAGTTTACTACGTATACGCAAATGCCCGCCGGTCTGGTTTTCATCGTCAAGTGCGAACTTTCCAGCCATCCCTCTGCTCTCATGCATATATACGTACATATGTATATCACCTTTCGGTTCGTCTGTACATCACCCAACTCGAAGCTGCGAGAGAATATGATGAAGGCATACAGTTTATCATGGAGTTTCTATCCAGACGGTAGGAAATTGAACGTTGGCACGTGGTTCCCAAGCTCTTCTCGCTATAGACACGTGCATTTATAATAGAACCGTAGCTCAGGTTGATAAGCCCATCAATCGGTACACACGACTTCGAACGAAGGTGATCGAAAAAATTGACTTTTTGCGACCAGCAAGTCGATTATTTAATTCTTGGGATGATTGGGAGGCTTGTCGAGGTGCTGTTATGGCGATACAACATTGGATGGATTGTGAAATTTCATAAATTGGATTCATTATTTCAAATTTCATAAATTGGATGCATTATGAAATTTCATAATGCAGCCAATTTTGTATCGCCATAACAGCACCTCGATAAGCCCCCCAACATCCTAAGAATTAAATAATCGACTTGCTCGCCGCAAAAAGTCACCGTCTGTACGTACGATTTGGGTTCGATCAACTAAGCAATATGACATGATCATATTTCAGATTAGATATGATGAAGAAAAAAGGATGAAAGCAGGTACGTGATGTTTGGGATTATTTTGGACGATCATTTACGTATGCAAGAAACTTTTTGAGAAATTTCACAATCATTGATTACATAACTATAGGGTTGTAACGTATTGATATTCGCTTATTTTCTCGTTCGACTCTTCCATGCATCCGTACTAAACTGTATGGCAGTACTGTGAATACCTGGCTGTTGGAAAAGCAGTTTGTTAATAAGTACATTTGCAGCCGTCAGTAAAAAAACGATAAAGTATTCCCTTCGCGGAGGGCTGTATTTTATGGAGGCGTAAGCAGGGCCCTTCTGAGTCATCGGTAAATTAAAGTGGCGCTTACTCAAAAATAAGTCCCTGTCAATTATTATACGCAGCGATAAACTGAAATAAAAAATTCTCGCTAACTTAGTAGATTTAGACATTTTGACATTTTCTCTGTTCAGTCGCGGCTACAAATATTCTTCTGCTAGTCACATTTTTCCAAGTGTTCTGAAGAGTATTTTCATCGAATAGAATATTTTATCAGTATACTGGGATGTATTTGTTTTTTAATGTAGACAAAAATCAGTTAATTGTTGAATATTCAGTATCGCGAAAGGAATACCTTGAGCTCAAAATTTGAGGCTCGGTCTACAATCTGATTTTACTTGCGATCTAGGACTTTATTTGACAATTTGTGAGTTTTGCTGCCATTGCCTGGGATAGTGTGTCTTATCGCGTCCTTTATGATGATGACAGTGATAATAGCAATATATGATGTACTCTCTACATCAGGAATCCAGAAGACATCAGTCCCCATAGAACTTGGATCTCCATTTACTGTATCGAAACGTTTTTTTTTCAGCTAAGCTCATTCCCTCGTGGGACAGCAATACTGACTTTGATTCAAATTTCCACAGTAAATTCTTTGTCATATGCTCAATGCACCTTAAAAATTTTTAATCGATCATCTACACCGTTTCTATAAATTGTACAATTGAAAAACACTTTTCAACAGAGGGAGATACCAAATTGTCATAATGTAAAGTGAGACGAAATTCTCGTAAGGCACTGAGAAATTTGACAACTTTTCAATCAAGTCCATTATGACAATTTCGTCATCAGCATCATAATGTACTAAGTGATTTGACAGTTTTCAAAAATAAGATTTAAAACATTTTTTCACACTATTTCGTGTCTAAAACTGCCATTCAGCGATGAGCATAAGCATCACCCTATGTTGAAAGGTGCTCATTCGATTGAAAATTTTATGAAGAACGGAGTAGGCGATCGATTTCAAATTTGGAGGGTGCATTTAGTATGTAACAAAGGACTTACCATACAAATTCAAATCGAATAGTAACATATTGTCAATTGTTCCGAAACTCCTTAAAGTAGTAGTCTCACCACAGTCACGTTGAAAAGTTTATTCCCCGCTAAATCGACGAGAGCTGCGAAATATTGCGAAATATCTTTATAATGTAGGTTGTACATCTTAGCAGGATGTGAAAACTTATAAAGTAATGAAGAAAACACCTAATACAATGCTTAAAGTTCCAAAAATAACAACGTTCCCTCCATCACCTAACCCTCACTTTTGTATCAACTATCTATTCCGGCTACTAATACGTAGACTTTCTGCGTATACGAATATGCACACACTGCCGCAGTCTAGCGAGCGTCGACATCGTGGCAACGTCGCAAGCCCAGCGAATTTTTGTCTTGATATTTAGTATAAACGGAAATGAAAAATTTGAGCTGTGACGGAATAATGGAAGAAGTGCGACATAAAGGCAAATTTATCAAACGAGAAACGATCGTCAAAAGGGAACGAGTTTCAGGGTCTCTCCCTCCCTCCCTCCCTCCCTCTCTCTCTCTCTCTCTCTCTCTCTCTCTCTCTCTCTCTCTCTCTCTCTCTCTCTCTCTCTCGCTCTCGCTCTCGCTCTCTCTTTTCTCTCTCGAGAAAAGCGTCGCGGGCTCTCGGATCAAATTCCTTGATTCTCAGGTTAAACTATTGTACATGGAAACGCTGCCCAATCCGGAGTATATGTACCTCGCAGTGCAGAAGTTCGGAAATTGACTTTATTCTTGTGGTGGTATGCGCTATAGTTTGAACTCGGAGGATGGGATGATCTCCTCCGGCGACACACGAGAGACTCCCTCGATTAGTGGGATTCGCCGCATCTATATAGGACCGTAAAACTTATACACCCTCAACGTCTGGAAATTCAGTGCAAGTTCTTGATGAAGCATCGACAGCTCTCGGGAATTTCCGCACCGAAAGATTCGCAAACCTTTGGACAAATATTTTCTATCCTGTTTACTGTTTTTCGATTATTTATATTTGCATTGTGAATATGTGACGAGATATATGTGTTCAGAGTCGTTTTATTGGAGAAAAATCAACATGGCTGATGAACGTCCAGCTTGGTGTATATACAGAGCAGGCGGACAGATTTCGATACGCTTTCAAATTGTTTTTTGGATTTCGTAACCCATAGAAAAGCCTTATTTCATCATGCTCGTTCGTCCGTCCGTCTCAGCAGAGTGTAACCTCCTCCCTCTATACTCGTAATGCTCTGTTAAAAAAATACCAAAAAATTCATAAGAAGAGAATTCAGTAAGTATTTTAAATAAAATCACTGTGGTCACGGTAAAATAATTCGTTTAAAAAAAAACTGTTTTATGGCCGCATTACGACACTGTTTGAAAGCTTTAATAAGTTATCGATAGTGACTAGTATTTTTAAAAATACTGTTGTACCATAGAAATCCTTACAGACCCTTTGTAGTGCCTGACATGCCATACTCGACCCATTCACGTTAGATTGATTCCAAAAATCGTCAGTCGATTATATACGTGATTCATAGTGCTAGGCCTACAAATTTATCCTGTACAGACCTTTGTGTGTCGAAATATCTCTCTACATGGTGTTTGTTACTGCCGGAAATTGAACATGGCGAGAGCATCTCCTGTGAGAACCACAGCGGGCAAGTCTCCACGAAATTCATTGGAAAAACTTTATTTCTTAAATATCAAAAAAAAATCTTCTATAGGCTTTTGTATATGAAGATTAACCGCAAATTTGTATATTCAGTATTTGCGATCTTGAAAAATGTCTACCTTTTTTTTTTACTTTTTCAACTTATAACCTGGTGCACTTAATAAAATTCGGCTGCGTATTATTTTTACTCGCCGAAATTTTCGTGTCGGACTCAAAGGGCTAAGAAACAAGAGACTGATTCGCCAATTTTATTAAAGCCATTGAGTTTTTATTCGATGATGTTTAAGCTTACATCGTTGGCATGCAACGAAAGTGATTTTTTTTCTATCGCTCACATTTTTTACCAGTCCAGGGTACGAAACTCATTCAAACGGTTTTTCTTATCCTCATAAGAGATCCACGGTCTTAATTTATTTTAAAAAATGATAGATTGTAATGAAAATGAAGATATGAAAAGAATTTTAAAGATCGTTCGATGCATTCCAACGATGCAGCTAGAGAACCTTACTTCAACGTAAAATTCGGCGCATACTTGACCGCTTTTCAATTACTTCAAGTCGAGACTCTATTCTTCGTACCTACTGATGACGTTCTTAATTATGGCATGGAAGTTTTCACACTTGAAATACAACAAAAGTTTTTTTCATTTTTTTTTCGTCATTTTTATTACAATCGGTACCTTTGTTTTATAGATTAAGGATGTATGGCAACTAAGTCATTTACTACTGTTCGAATTGAAACTCACTGATATTGTAAAGGAAAATATCGAGAACTTTTTGAGATTAAAAAAACAAAATTTGCCCACGTGAATGCTGAAATAAACGAATTCAAAGTTGGGTCATTTAAGGTAGTTCCTCTGCGAAAATCTCAACCAAAAGTTTACATACCATGTTCATGTTTAAAAGATTGATAATTGGTTTAATTAGTAATAAATAAAATTTAAAACTACGCAATATTGACTCGGTACTAGTAGATAATACGATGGATATCATTTATTGCCGTAAAATATATTTTATATTGTGTTTTTGATCTACCATTGCCAGTAAACTTTTTGCCGGGACTGTCCAGACTTTGCCCAATTGTTTTTTTTTTTCAGGCTTTGCCAGGCTTTGCCAGGCTTTGCACCACAATTGTGAGGGCTTTTCGTGGTTATATCTTGGAAACTAGGTGGTGAATCACTCTAATTTTTTTTCAGATTATTCGTGATATCTTACTCTAGATTATCCTCGTTTTTTATCAATTTCTTAATTTTAGTTTTGACGATAAAATTAATGATGCTCTGTTTGCCAATCATAACGCATTTGTTGCGTGTAAACCAAGCCAACTTTGAGTGTAAATATCTCAGGTTTGGGGTGGTCAAACTTATTCAAATTGCACAGATGTTTGGATAATGTATTGAATAACATATATGTCAAATTTCAACCATTTCTTAATTCAACTCTTCTGTGGAGGTACTACCTTAACACGGGGAACATAGGACTGTACGTCCAAAATTCCATTTACATTGGCAAAAAAGGTATTTCCGGAGTACTCTTTTGTAAAAAAAACTTTTGTGCGGTATCGCTGTAATATGCATGATACGGTAAAAATAAAAAATCGACATGTGCCCATATATTTTGCGAGATATTGCGAATTAAATGGGACCGTTTGCGTATTTCTTTAGCTCGTATGTCGTAACCACGACAACGTCAGGGAAAACATACATCAAATCAACAACTAAATTTGCAGTTAAAAATTGAAAATTCTTCTTTCTGTACCGCATGTTTTACTTTGAGCTGTGGTAAATCTCCTTTTTAGCTTTAATGAATATTACAATTATTTTATTTAGTCTTTAAATGCGATTTTTGCAAATTGCATAATCAGTTCTGTAACGACTCTGCAGTAGCTGCCATACATCCTTAAGATCGTAGATCTTTTATGAAGTCGAGAAAAAACGGTTTGAGGAATTCTCACATCCCAAATCGGCAAAAAAACGAAAGCAGTAGAAGAAAAATGCACTTTCGTTGCATTCCAACGATGCGAACTTCATATCATAATTATATGTGCTCCATGTTAGAAAAAGGTTTGCAATTTCTTCACCCTAGCAACGTTTCTCATCGCGTTGAAGGAATGAAAAAAACAAAGATCACTCGTCAAAACCATTGAAACCTGCGATTTTTACATTACGAGAAATTTAATCGGCGGCCAAGTGCAGTTTATATACCCGAGGGAAAAGAAGTAAGGAGAGAAATGGAGTCGCGCGAGTATACCAGGCGGAAACTTCATTGCGACGAACGTCACGTACCTAATCGACGTTCAAAGCCCACTTCGTTTGGGTTCCCGGCGACGACGACGACGACGAGATCTCGCGCGAAGTAAAATCGAGAGAGGTTTTCCGATCGCGCGAGCGCGACTGATCGAGACCATCATCCCCTTTTTTACACGCTTGTATTCGGGCGCGTTGGTGTGAGGAAAATCGAGTGAGAGACGAAGGCGGTGCACGGGAGTGAAAGTCACTCGGTCTCGTCGAATTTCCCGTGAGGACACATTACATGGCCCGCTTTATTGAAGCCCCCGTCTACGTGGCTATGTATGTGTGGGGGGCGGGGTTCAGATGTGTGTGGGTGGGTGGGCATTTTAGGTGTGTGTGGGTGTAGAGACACACGTTTTGTCGCTTCCGCCTTGTCCTGGAAATATCCCACGTTTTTTTACCCGCTCTTCTTTTTTCCGAATCTCGCCCTCGTTCTCCGTGGTCGGTGTCCAATGAAATCACAAGATTTCGTATTCCCTAAGACCCAAATATGGTATATTCCGAAATTGGAATTTCACGAAAGCGCAGGACGAAATATCTTTTGTGTCTGGCGACTGTGTCCGAAGTGGAGACTATACCCGATGAAAATTACGTTCAAATTAACTGGCCTGAAGTCAATTAAAGTAGATAGTTTTGTCGCACACTTCCTGAATATCTCTCTTAAGGGGTTAGGCCACAGTAACGGGTATAAAATCATGTGCGAATTTAACAATTTTTTTTCGCATGAAAAAGTGACTCACTCATAAAATTAATTACACGTCTATTTGGTATATCAAGCTATTGAAATATTAATATCGAAAATATATATATTTTTTTCCGATCTACAAAATGGCCGACTACTAATATTTTCTTTTGATATCTTTTTTTTAAGCGCTCCGCGGCGTTACATTTAGCATCCACAATTTTTTACCTAGAACAAAAAACAAAAATTCTCGTCAATCTACATTTGAGTACCTAGAGAAGTACGTACGGAATTTAAAAAATATTGTTTTATTCAAAAGTTGTAGGTATTTGAATTTAGTTGTAGGTATTTGAATGAATTTTCGGTGAAAAATTTCGTATAAAACTGCTCATAAAAGGAAAAGTTTTCGATTAATCAGAAATTCCGTACGTACTTCTCCGCGAAATGCAATTACGAACATAAATTTTAAATTCGAAGTAAATCGAGTGAAAATTGTTGAAGTTATTTGTCACGCCAATTGGAAAAAAGCTGTTTCGAGAAAAACGCGTTTAAAGTTTTAGGTAGTCTATGGCCGTGCCAGAGGTGGGCTTACGTTATACGTTCAAAGTCGGTGAAAAAAAATTGTCTTGCTATAAAT
Source organism: Ophion slaviceki (assembly GCA_944452715.1). Lineage (NCBI taxonomy): Eukaryota > Metazoa > Arthropoda > Insecta > Hymenoptera > Ichneumonidae > Ophion > Ophion slaviceki. The sequence goes on from OX101783.1 coordinate 39,701,465, forward strand.
CGAATGGCAACTTATTCTTGTAATGATAAAACACCGTTTTAGCAAAAAAAAATCGATTTTTTGAAAATTCTACTGTGGCCTTACCTCTTAAGGAAGGGGATCCCTTTAGGCAGCCGAAAATAAGCGAATTTTCAAGATTTTTGTTGTGCTGAAACTAATTATTCTACGTAATAAAAATGTTATGTACATATTATTACATCTTTTAGTTCGCGACTTTCTAAAATTTTTAAATACCGGCTGTGCGACACTTGCTTCAGAGGCGGTTGCCATCTGAATCGTTCTACGGCGTACAATTTGAGGTCTGGTGCATTGATCTGAAATATCAGAGCCAAAATATTTCAGATTCCTAATACTCACTTGCTCCATGTGTACCTAAGAAATCCGAAGAAAAGTGAAATTTCGAAACATGGCACGTGTTTGGAATAATGTTCAATTTTTCATGACATTTTTACTATCGTATTTGTAAGGGGAAAAAAAGTTTAAAAAAGAAACCTTTCGAGCAGTGTTTGGTTCACATACACGGCCATTATGTTATCTAGGAGTGTGCACACTTTCAAAATAATCGATAGGATAGTTTTCGAGTTATCCCATCCGAGGTTTGCGAAAAAGTTATTTTCAGGAAAACGCGTTTGAAATTTCAAGGCTAAGCATTTTTGTGACTTAATGACCTACCGATTAATCTGCAATTCCGGGGCCATAAAGTAGTCCCTCATCTTGCTCGTGAAGTTCATTTTCGAGCATAAACTCTTCTTTACGTTATAAAGGGATTTGTCCCCTTAACGCTTTGAACATGATTCTCCTCACTGTAAAAGATGTCAGTTCGAGAGATCAACTTTCTTCTTTAAATCTGCCCCCCCCCCCCTGGGAGTTCGAATAACAGAAAAATAGTCGAGCCCACATGTAAGTACTTGTATTTTTCTATTATTTTTCATGATCCTTCGTATGCCCTTGCGGGCTTTCACAACCCCATCATGTTTACCTCGCACTTCTCACTTCTCTATTCACAGTTCCTTAGAGACCCCCCGGGGTAATGCCGGCAGCTGTTCTTTCGTAGTGCCTACGGTAGTGCATTTTCGCGAGGGCACAGGGAAACTATAGAAAATCAGTGTCGATACAGGCACCTATATCTAACTGAGTTCCAGTTGTGTCACGGAAACTCACAAAGAACATCACTCAAGTGTTCACCTTCGATTTTGTTGAAACTCATGTACGTGATAAAGCATTAAAAACGAGGAAACGGTTGTAAGGGTGGAAACCACCCCGCAGAGAAAGACGTGTCTATGGGTAATTTTGCAGTTTCACCCACAAACAGTCCACTGATCTGGATGAAACAAAAACCAAATTTCTTCTAACGTAAAGCTATGAAAAATCCACTATAGAAGTATTGAAAAAAATTAAATTAAGCGGTGACACGCCTTTCTTAGAGGGTTGGTTTCAGCTCTTAAAACCGTTTTTCCGCTGATAAGACAAAATACGTATCTAATAGTTTTCAATGCTTTATCACATATATAAGTTTCAACAAAATCGAAGGCGGACACTTAAGTGATGTTCCTTTTCAGCGTGACTGCCCCTGCTCAGTGGTTGGCGCACAAACCAGCGCGTGGTTAAGCGGTGACCCATACAAGTCATGACCCAGGCCAACGTTGCATATGACGGAAGATCGCCGAACGTTACACCCCGTGTAGAAATTTGAGTCGGGAAAAATACTGCCCCTCATCTGACGTCCCTGAATAATATCAGGCTCTTGTCGGGCCTTCCACCCTGGAATAGGTTTGCAATGTAACGGGTTTAAAGCTAGGTCCTGATCTGCCATTCCCTTTCTGGGGAACAGATCAGGAACGGGCCGGAGAACAAGCGGTAAATCACCAGGAAAGTTGCTGGGAACAGATCGGAAAATAACCAGAAACAAACGAGGAAAATAAAAATGGGGTTTTAGCGTTTTTGGAATCCTTGAGGAGGTAAAATCGGGAATGTATTCAATTTAGTATTTCGACAACATATTGATTTTGGGTTATTTACTTGCTAAGGTATTCTCGCATTTCCCGATAGGCAAAGAGACAGTAAAACGTACACCGATCCGAGCGAAAAAGGCCTAGAGTGCAAAGGGTTGTTTCACAACTATCGCAAAATCATAAGCGTAATAGTCCAGTAAAAGAAACGAAATGCCAGCACTTTTTAGCGTAGAATATGAATTTTTGACTGAAGGTAGATGGTTGCATACTGGAAGTAACCCCAATAAAATATTGCTCCTCAACTCGTCCCAACCCTAAGAAATAGGGGTTGGAAACTTAAAAATCGCTGTATTTCGACAATTAATAGCCCGATCAAAAAATGTTTCAAACAAAAGTTTTTTGCAATAATACAATACGTATAAAGTTATCTGACGTCCAATGCCCTATCTTTGAAAATAGCTACACAAAAACACGACAGCACCACTGGCCCAGCCAAGGACGCAGCGATATGTCTACTCCGCTCGCACTCGCGTCAACCCCGAATTTTCGAATCGTTTTTGTACCGCTATTTTCAAAGACAGGGGGCTGGACGTCAGATAACTGTATACGAATTTTATTATTCCAAACAACTTTTGTTTGGGTTTTTTTCGATCGGACTATTAATTATCGAGGTATGGCGATTTTTAACGCGGTCCTCTAGTTTCTCGGCTGTTTTTTTACGGCTTTTTCAATAATTTTTTACGGGCAAAGCATCGAAATAATCAATCTCATTGTTTTTGCATAATCTTTACTAACATTTAAATAAGCTTTACAAATTTTTTGAAGTCAAAATATATAATAGAATAAAAGTTATAGTGGCCGATAGGAAGACATCAAGTAAAAGAGGTGCTTGACGGTGACCAAGATTGCGGCTGTTCTGCTTATCTGAAATAAAAAAACCAAACGGCATTTTAATCTTCATATTTAAGACTAGCGATTGAACTAGAGTGAATTCTAAATTACAAAAATTGACTTTTTATACACTTTTGAAAATTACATTCTATTTTTTACTCATTTTTTCTTAAGTTTTTCGCTCGTACAAAAAAAACTATGGAAGCAATCATGATAATCCTAGTTCAATCGCTGGCTTATAACATATTAAAGATGCTGTATAAATTTGAACAAGATCGGTGTAGTAGTTTCTGAAATATCGTGGTCACCGTTTCGAAAAATGGTGTTTCGAGAAAAACGCGTTTGAAAGTATACCTGCTCCATATACCTGCTCCGTTCCAGGGCCGTAACTTGTGAACCACTTCGAATATCGAAAAATCCTTTGGCACACATTTTCTACACATGTTGTAGATGTGATTTATGAAGAAAAAAAATCGATTTTTTCGACCCGAGAAACTAGAGGACCGCCTTAAGTTTTCAATCCCTATTTCTTAAGGGTTGGCAACATTTGATTGGGGTTACTTTCAGTATGCAACCATCCACCTTTAGTGCTAAAAAGCATTAAAGGTGGATGGACTCTACGCTAAAAAGTGCTCCGCTCACAGGACGAACTTTTATCCTCGGACGGTAGTACCTTGTTTACGCGAAGCGCTTCGCTTGTAGCCACCTGGTGGATTGTTGGCGAAATACATTCAGGTAATTTCTTGCCGGCCACAACGTTGATATTACCCTTGCTTTACTTTTTTACCGCATAAAATAATTTGGACATTCTTTGTGCACTAATCATTAATTATCGTAATCCCGGTATTTATCTTGAGTTTCATCTCAATTGATTGTATTATGAGAGTGAAATTAGGGTTTAACATTTCGAAGTGGTCGGAGTGTGTGATACATGTCGATCGAACGGTCCATAGTCTCTGTATTGACGATTTGAAAAGGAAAGTGTATCAATTTAGCAAACCTCAAACGCATTTCGCGTATAACTGTTTCTTAGTCAAACAAATTTTTCATCACGAATTGCTTAATTCTTCCAAAAAACATATACGAACACAAGCACAATGTTTGACCATGACATTGCGGTCAGTGTTTTTTCGCAGCGCAAGATAAAGCGTCGGCTTGTGATTAAAAAACAGAATATGCAACAAAAAAGACACTTACCTCTAGCAACGTGTTTAATATAAATTGCGGTGGTCCGGGTGGCCGCTATGCTCTTTAATCACGCCCGGTATACTGGGAGTGTTTGGCCACCTTTTCGTAGCCACAGAGAGTGCATACATAGGAACCAAGACTGGAGAAAAGCTCGCAATGAAATCGCGGCTAGCAGGGGGCAGATCGTGGGTGGGTGGAAAGAGAGATAGAGCGTCCGGCAAGGCGATTATTTTATATTTTGTTAATGCCATCTCCCGAGAGTGAATATAAACGATGGGAAGTCTCTGTCAGCCGGGGGCAAAAGTCAGATGCACGTCGGAAACAAAATGTGGAAAAATAGTAAACGTGAGGATTCGAGGGAAGAATTGGCGAAAGCCATAAATGAATAATATAAATGACAGACAGTCAAAACAGTTTAGTGAAAACGCGAGTGGTACTCGCGCCTCTAGCAATTTCCTAAGTAGGGGTCAGTACTCGGTTGGGTGACCGCTTAGCCGCGTCTTGCCGATTACCAAGCTAGAGGCAGCTTTACCCACTCTCCGATGGTAACACAAATGGCAATGGAACACGGTTAGAATATATTTTACTGTGCCCTTGCGCTAATGCGATGTACACTTATAAGAAAGTCTTACGCTTAAGGGGTTACGTGGGTTTCGAAGAAAAAAAAGCATATTTTCTCTACTTAAAAAAAATATAATGAATAAATTATTTTATTCAAAATGTTAAGCACATAAAAGAGAAAAATTTCACCAAAATAACAAAAAAATTCATCCAAAAATTTGGGAACTTCAGCCGGTGGGATCTGGTTTCCGGAGACCCCTAAACAAAAGTGTTCTCGTGGCGGTCAGGATAACACATGATAGCTTTATCTGAAATTAAAAAAAAATACATTTTTTCTGGTAGTAGATAAGTATAGCTCGTGATTGAACGAAGGATTTTTTTTGAAATTGCATTTTCGGCGGAGTTGTATGCAAAATAGTTCAATTTTTGGTGAAATCTACACTACGTATAGCCTTGTAAAATTAGTTGGAATCGAAAAAAAAACCCTCGTTCAATGACTGGTCAATGTTATTTTGAAGAAGTGTACAAAATTTCAATAAGATCGGTGCACTAGTTTTGGAGGAATCGGGTTCGACTTCAAAAATAGTGTTTTGAGAAAAATGCGATATGCCTGCGTCGCTCCCGGCCGGTCTTTCCCAACGGGGGGGGATTCCCAAAGGCTCTCTCTCCGAGACTTTTACTCCAATTGACTTAAAATTTTAGGAGAATATTCTAGACATACTCTACTATTACATAATTTTTTTCAATGGATTTTTTGAAATTTTCAAATCCACATAATCCCTTAAGTATCCGGTTTCAATTTTGTTGAAACTCATATATGTGATAAAGCATTGAAAAATAATTAGACACGTATTTTCTTTTATTGGCGGAAAAACAGTTTCAAGGGTGGCAGCCACCCCTTAGAAAAAGGTGTGTTACCCCTTAATTACATTTTGTCAACTACTTCTATAGTGGATTTTTCATCGCTTTACATCAGAAGAATGTAATCTCCTCAATCTCCTTCATTGAATTAAATATACTTTAAATTTATTCATTTTCTACGAAATTGTTTAGCCATTAGCCCTAAAGCAAAGGGAATTTTTTGATGATGCTATGAATGAAAAAAGCTTGCCTCGATTATAGGTCCCTGTTAGATAAAAAAAAGAATATCGCGACATGCATCGTGAGCATGAATAACGAAAAAAATGAACCAAGACTTTATTAAAAAATTCAGAAACTATTTTTAGTAAGAGGGTACGAGAGTCCGATGATTACATTAACAATTATTAATAATAGTTTTGAGATTTATTCACACAAGCATTTGCTTGCAACATTCAGAATATCTAATTATAATTATGCAACCATTATCAATATTAATGTCCTCGTCATCATTCATAATTCTGGACTTGGACGTTTATAACAATCGCTTTTTTTTCTTCAATTTCGCTGCGGCTTACGGTTGTTTCAAAGCAGCGAAACACGCGGCTTTATATGAGTTTTAAATGTATCCCAGTTCCATATTCATTAAGGATACGGCTCGACATGAGAGAAATGTGTCCGCATTTCGGAGATTCGAGCTTTGCTTTGAGTCCTGCAACCTGTTATCCGGAATTACATCGCTATTTTGCGGACATCCTCTGCCGGAGTTTCCCTCCATTTAGTTTCATTCGTATACACGTATACGCTAGGAAATTCGATACCCTTCGCTCCAGCAACTGTTGCAGTCATGCACGTCATTGACGATGCATGTTTTTGTGAAGGGCAGGTATGAAACAAACCTAGAAATAATTTTTGCCAATTTTCAGGCTTATCATACGATACCCAATTAGGAATATTCGAAAAACGAAACTTTAAGGGAGGATACCACTGGACGGCTCGAAAAAGGTCGTTTTACCGATTTTTTTTGTCTACTTGATTATTCATTCGGGATTTGGAAGGAAGGTATGTTATTAAGCATGAATTGCACTTATTTCGTGTATATTTTTGTTTAAAAAAAATTAAAAACTAACATTATAGAGATATAATAGAACCCCTGTATAAAAAGTGTGGTCTAACGGCCGGATCGATAACTTGACGATGGTTGGTCTGAAAAATGAAAAGGTTTTATAATTTATATGAATTTACTTCTTGTTACACATAGCTATTTTTCGGAAAAAAATTACAAAACGGCGGGTTCGAAAAAAATGTAATTTTGGCCAACTTTTTACTTATATTCGGGAGCTTAAAGAATAGTACATTTAAGGGGAGGTACCTGAGCAGACGGTGAGAAAAACAGGTAAACTTCGGGAATTTTTATCTCAAAAACTAATGTTTAGATTGGATCCAGGTTTTTTTTATTGGAAAATATGTATATTGAGGTACGTTTAGGAATTTTTTAAAGTGAATTCGTTGACTGGGAGCGATTCAAACGCGATTATCTCGAAACATAGTTTTCAAAGTGGGTGCCAGATGTATCTCGAAAACGGCTTGTCCGATTTTGTCCAAATTTGGATACAATAGTCTTCGATGGATTTTCTCGTTCGCCACGTAGGGGTTTTTCATTTGATTGAACCGTTGCTTTTTTATGCAATGTGTATGCAATCCAAAATCGTCGGAAATTGCGAGCGAAAAACGAATGTTAAATTAAAACGGTCGCAATTCCGTCAAAATTGAAAATTTCAAAAAAATCCTACGTGGCGAACGAAAAAAAAATCGAAGAATATTGTATCCAAATTTGGACAAAATCGGACAAGCCTTTTTCGAGATACATCTGGCACCGACTTTGAAAACTATGTTTCGAGATAATGGCGTTTGAATCGCGTCCAGTCAACGAATTTATTTCAAAAAAATTCCTAAACATACCTCAATGTGCATATTTCCCAGTAAAAAAAAACCCGGATCCAATCAAAACATTAGTTTTTGAGATAAAAATTGCCGAAGTTTACCTGTTTTCCTCGCCGTTTACTCAGGTACCTCCCCTTAAAAATACAGCTACGTACAACGACAGCTACTGCGCTTATGAAAATTTTGGTTTTTGTTCATTGAAAATCGAACAATTATAGCTAAGTCATAATTCTGGCCAGATCGAGAAAAGTCGTTTCGAGAAAAACTCGATTGAAACTTTTAGTATACGTAAATCGTTGTGCTACTTGCTCTCACTAAATTGTCTGTAATTTGGTTAATATTCAAAATTTTTACTTGAACTTTTTTTGTATATATTCTTGAATATGTATACTTTGAGAAAATGCAAAAAAATCAATTACTTTCACCCGTCATAGTGGTAACTCGGTAAGCTCTTCAAAATCAATTTTCACAGGAATTTGCGATAAATAAATATACAGATTGCAAGTAGGAATTTGATGAGAATTTCATGTACATGAATGGCATGCGGTTGAATAAAAATGAAGCAAGCGGGAAACGATGGGATAATATTGTGTGGAAATGTATTGCAACAAAAACTTACTAACTGCTGCGATTATCAAATAAAATCATCCACGCAAACTTCTTCTTGTCCGTTCTACTTATCATTGGGAGCATTTATCTTCAAAAGCTACAAATACGACCAAACAATGTAGAAAAGTTTACTCGCTATTGTGAGATTCCCCCTTGTTCTACGGAGCGAGCTTGCAACACTTTTAACTTTCACCATGATCGATTATACGTATCCCAGGAACGTTATTACTTTAGCATCGTTTTCATCGTACCTGCGTGCTTTCGGTATTAAATTTTCGGAATTTTACCGTTGACAGGAACGTGGAAGGGGATTGGTGGTGGAACGAGGGTAGTGAGGTAAAGTATAAAACGAGTCGACGAGCGGTATAAACAAGCTCTTCGGTTAATCAACTGCGTGCTGGAGGGCTGAATGTACCAGGTCGGCATCAGCGGCGGAAATAATCGGTGAAGCATACAGGGATGAAGATATGAGCTCGAAATTAAATTTGAAAGCAATTATTGAAGCCATTCGCGTGAACTCTTTAATAGTTTACACGCGTAATGCAATAAATCGGTACGTGTCTTTGACGACGGTCGCGTTAAGGGGTCTTCTCACTTAAGACGCTAAAAAGGATATTTTCATGATTTTTTTATAGCTTTGTATTATAGATATTGATATAAAAGTTATTATACTTAATAAATACACTTTCGAAATATATTTAAAAATTTTTAATGTGTTTATGTAACCCAAACAAAATTTAAACGCGTTTTCTCAAAGCAACGTTTTTCGACGGCTTGTTGATAAATCTTCGCTACGACTGAACCGATCCTTATGAATTTTTAACCACCTATTCTTTAATCAAGGATTTGTTTAAATTTTGATGTTTACAATTTTTTGCCAAAAACGGTGAAAAAACACGTTTTTTGTTTTTTCGAAAAATGTCAGCCTTTTTGTTATTTTTGCATATATTAAAAATCGTATGATATGCTCTATAGCCATTAAAATACTGAATCTAAAACCGTTTGATTTTTTGTGTCGGATCATCCATTTCCGAGATTTCATCAACAGCGTAGACCTACAATTTTTTTAGGACATTTTTTCAACTAACATTTTCGTCTATAAATAGTGACTTGAATACATTTTTTTTGGTGTATTTCGAAAGTGTATTTATTAAGTGTAACAACTTTTATATTAATATCTATAAAATAAACCTATGAAAAATCACAAAAATAGCCTTTTTAGCGTTTAAAGTGAGAAGACCCCTTAAATCTCAATTCCAAATGCGCACTAGGCATGATTTGTTACAGCCAAAAAAAGTACATCCGCGCAAGAGAGAGGGAGGGAAGGGCCTCACGGGTTATGCCTACTTATAACAGTCGAAAACAGCACATTTTTTGAATTTTTTTTTCCGACTATTGTGATGATGAGTTTCTACAAAAATTAAGTATTTGAAAAAGTATCATCTGAAGAAGACTCTGTAATTTTTTCGTGTAAGAATATTCAATTATAATCGATTTACAGCCGATGTCCGGGAAGCACCTCTCGAAAACGTCTTCTGCGGTGAGCAATGCCCTTCTGAACCAGGTTATCTGTATGAAAAAAATCAGAGTTCTTTTGTATATTAATTTACCCTATGATTGATCGAAGGAACTTCCCTCAAATGTTCAAAGTGACAGTCTTAATGTTTTCGAAAAAAAATAGGCATTTTCGTTCATCGAATCAAAATCGGACAAAAAATCATTCGATCAGAAACAAAATCAGAAGTTTCGAGAAATCAGCATCAGAAAAAAAATCCGTTGATCGAATAATGTATTTTTACGTCTAGAAACAGCGCCAATATTTTCAGAAAGATCGTTGCAGTAGATGCTTCTTGAAATATTTTTTCAAAACTTTTTCTCAACTACTTTGAAAAAGTACTTTCGAGAAAAAAACGTTTAAACTTTCGAACGGCTTTCGAGTGTTCCGACGGGCGTCAACTGATCAATAAATCTGTCTATTTTGATCAGATCACCTTGAAGTTTTCAGGGAACATTTCCAAAATGATATACCGTCAAAAAATATTGGTTTTGGAAATGTGATTTTTCGACTTTTACAGCTAGACACAACCCCTTAATTAAAAATGGAATTTGAATAAAATGCGCATCGTTTAAAAATCGGCCAGCTATTCCAGTACGTATATCTAGGGAAAAAGAACACCCGATTCGTACAAATGAGTACATTAGAAGATAATCCGTGTGTATCCATTTCGTTCTCGTATCCGAAAATGTCTGGCGAAGTGTAATTGGAATGGAGGTAACACGAAACTGGCCTTCACGAACGTAACTCCGTATTATTTCCGTTCTCGAGAGGACACTGAAGCATTTACGCTGAACGAAAAGCTCGCGTTGATGACTCGGTATTATTATTAGGGCTGAAAATAAACATTTTAGGGCATCCAACGCGCAGGGCAATTTAATTCACCGCGTTCGCCATTGTCGTTCGGTCTCTTACTGCAAAGTCCAGCCTGTAAACGACCTGGTATACTAATAGCATTCGAGGTAAAGCGCCCAAGTGGGAAGAACCACAAGCAGGAAGAGAGAAAGCTTCCTCAGCTTCCACAGCGGAGTAATTAAAGAGAAGAGGCTAGCCTGAAGCTGACTCCACCGCTTTTCCCTCAAAGATATATATATCCGGTCTTGAAAAAAGGGCAAGAATACTTTCCGCCCTGGTAAACGAAGTTAGCCAATAGTAGTCGAGAGAAGAATTCACCTTGGATCCTTGTAGTCGGCAACATTCAAGAATTTTTCACGTATTGTGTCGTGGAAGTCGTTGGCAGCGTTACCGTAGGACAATACTTCGTCGAGTGACCACTTACGAGGAACATCCCTCAGGTGACACCCTTCGATTTTGTTGAAATTTGGATATTTTATAAAGCACCGAAAAGTAAGCGATACGTATTTTTTTATCGGCGGAAAAACGGTTTTAAGGGATGAAACAAACCCTCGAAAATAGGGGTGTTTTTCGTTTTTCGTCGATAACGTTATTGTTCTCATCTCCAATGTATAGTGCACAAAAAAATAAACATTGTTGCAATTTGAATTTTTTAAATATCTCGTACCGTTAAAACGTTATCGGGGAAAAACGAAAAACATCCCCATTTTTGAGAGTGCGTTTCAGCCCTCAAAACCGTTTTTCCGCCGATAAAAAAAATACGTATCGCTTACTTTTTGGTGCTTTATAACATATCCAAATTTCAACTAAATCGAAGGGTGTCACCTGAGGGATGTTCCTTGTTAGCCGAGCTCGCGCCCCGACTACTGAGCAGGGGGAAGTTTACTGAATTTCTGATGGTAACAGAGCCGAAGCTCAGTCAAATCCAGCTGCCTGTATCGGCACGGATTTTCTACAATTTCCCTGTGCCCTTGTGCAGATACGATATTATAGTGCATTAAGGCTTTAGGCCACAGTAACGGGTATAAAATAATGTGCGAATTTAACCATTTTTTTTTCGTATGAAAAAGTGATTCACTCATAAAATTAATTATACATCTATTTAGTATGAATATCAAGTTAGAAAATATATATATTTTTTTTCGATGTACAAAATGGCCGACTACTCGAAACTTCTCGACGCAGCTTTTTCCAATTGGCGTGACAAATAACTTCAACAATTTTCACTCGATTTACTTCAAATTTAAAAGTTATGTTCCTAATTGCATTTCGCAGAGAAGTACGTACGGAATTTCTAATTAATCGAAAACTTTTCATTTTATGAGCAATACTTTTTTCAAAACAATATTTTTTTAATTCCGTACGTACTTCTCTAGGTATTCTAATGTAGATTGACGAGATTTTTTGTTTTTTGTTATAGGTCAAAAATTATGGATGCTAAATGTCACGTCGAGAAATGCTTAAAAAAAGATGACAAAAGAAAATATTAGTTGTCGGCCATTTTGTACATCGAAAAAAATATATATTTTTTCTAACAGCTTGATATCCATACTAAATCGATGTGTAATTAATTTTATGAGCGAATCACTTTTTCGTACGAAAAAAAATTGTTAAATTCGCACATGATTTTATATCCGTTACTGTGGCCTACGACCTTAAGGATCGTGAAAGTACACAACCGCATACTAGGCAACATTAGAGAAATACTGACTTCAAAAAAATGTTCTTATTCCAAATACTTTAGTATTTGGTTTTATACTAAAATAGTATATAGTATAAAATAGTATATATTTTACTCTAGTATATATTTAATATTTTAGTATATATAATACTTGGGTAAATATTTAGTATTTACTACTATAGTATTAAATAAAAAAAAGTGTTTACTAATCCTTTAGTATTTGGACTGATAACTTTCCAAATCAACGCGAGCTAATGATGAAAAGACGCCTAGAAGAATCGTCAGAAAATCTCGTCAGAATCAAATTAGCATTTTCAAAACCATAAGCGTACAAAAAATCGCTCAGGACTAGTGTATGCATGGCTTTGTTTGGGTGGAGCTTTGACAAGGAATTTAGGTAGCTTCTGTTTAAGTAGAGCTTTTACTAGGCCATATTTTTATGCTTAAGGCGTTACCCCCACTTGTAGCGCAAGAAAAAGGCCTTTTTCATGAATTTTTTTAAAGAAAACTACAAAACTTTTTTAATCAATCAATATACCATCTTAAAGAACACATCTTGAAGAACTTTCAGTAATTTTTTTATTGAAAAATATTACATTGTTTAGTGGCAAATGGCCGTCAATGAAATAATGTTTTTATATACACGGTTTGCGGTGACCAACATTGCGGCGAAGTGGATCATCTGAAAAAAAAATGCGGATGGATTTAGTCAAATATAAGTATAAACTAGCCTTTAATCGAAGGATTTTAAAAAATATTCATTTTTCACAAAATGGCGGACAGTCAAAGTTAATGGTTCGATTTTAACGAAAAAAAATCGAACGATTAAAGACTACATTTTTATGTATTAAATAAGCCTGCAAAATTTCAAGAAAATCGGTTCATTAGTGTTCGAGTAATCTTGGTCACCGACTTCAGAAATGCCATTTTGAGAAAAACGCGTTTAAAGTTTCAATTTCAGTTTACACGAAGAAAATATTTTTTTTTGTAAACTTACATAGAGTCATCTATTCCGGGCCCATACAGAAGTATGGGCCCGGATACTTATACTTTTAAAAAATGCAATAAAAAAAATCGAGTTTTTCAAAATCGCAAGTGGGGGTAACCCCTTAACGGACTGGTAACCTCGGTATTTAAATAACCGGGCTTTCAACCCAGCCGAAAGGTTTAAAAGTTGTCATTATTACTTTTATTCCGCGCGTTTGACCTCTGGAGCGTTCTTTTAAAATAAACAACGAATCGTTTGCAGCTCCCTTCTCATATGCTGATTTTTTATACATCAACAACAGTAATGTGCAGTTAATTTCTCATAGAAGTGTTCCGGATAAAGACGGCTCGTGCTGCTTTCAAATCCACTGTTACTATGAATACTGGGCCTCGAAAAAAACCCTGGCCGCATCCTAATCGGCCATCCGATCCCACCGCGAAATGACGGAAATTCGATGTAGAAGAAGCTCAGAAAAATACCCGTTCCATATAAAAATGAAAACGTAGCCATCGCCATGACCGGGTAGTTTTTCAAAGTTTCGCTCAACCCGGGAGTGCTGCCGAAATGTTACGTAAAATCTTCTGAAGTGTAAAACTAACGGAGTCGAAGTTTCAAAAGTGAAGTTCCGTCACGTCGAAGAACTTTCGAATGACCCGACCTGTTTTTGCATTTCATCTAACACTCAGCAAGTTCGTTGATTATTTTTATGAATTTTCAAAATTCGATACTGGTGCGGTAATTGCTCTTTTAATTAGTCGACGAGAAGTCCGATATTTTTCAATCAAATTCTCGCTAATTTTGTTTAGTAAACAAACCGAAACAATCATCGACGATAGTCGATCAATACATATGGTCAATACGCCGTGTTCAGTTACTTTGTATATAGGCCCTCATAATTGGAAACGCACGAACGTGAATGATCGGTGACCAGCTTGGCGATCCAAAATTACATGCTCGCGAATGTAATTTAAAAATGATGAAATTATTACTTTCATCAACGTAATATCATGATATTTTTGTCGGCTCTGTCAAAGGCTCTGTGATTGTTGTTATAATATCGTCACAATTTATAAAAATTGGAATCGCGCCTCGATTGCATTTTATTTGTTGGCATTGGATGAATTTGTCTGACCAAAGACGGCAAGAAGGGTTTCCTCTCAGTAAAGTAAAAAAAAAGAGAGTAAAATTTCTTTAAAATTGATATTTCTGTTTACTTGTAATTTTCTAATAAGACGAGAAAAATGAAGCTATATAATTGCTTCTATTAAAATGGAAGAAATATATATTGTTTGCACTACTTTATGATATAAAAAATCAAATTTTGTTTTCATACTGAAATGAGGATAACTTTAATTGTCTTCAAAAGTATAGCTTACAATATTAATTTCCAATCTCAAACTCAATCTAAGGGAAAGTTGTTGGAGTCTGGTGAACACGTCAGGGACGTAGAGCCACGTTGAATCATTCAAGCTCATATCATAAGTCAAACCTCTATTTCTTCAACGCCCTCAAAACTTCTTAAAGGTAATTCTACCGCCAGGCTTCGATCCATAGGATTTTCATAATTTTTTTTTGCGCTCCACTAAATATATTAATAATCGTCTCTGTAAAATTTCAGGGTCGGTTATCGACCTAATTGCAGAGAAAAAAAATATTAATCCTAGAATGGTGACCTCATTTTTTACCTATTATGGTAACCTGGGGTGATAAACCACCCCAATTTTGAAAAATTCATATCTCCGGTAAAATTTCACGAAAAGGGTTCAACTTGGGTTCATTCTTTTCGTTTTTTAATGCAGAATCACGTAGGACTACGGCGATTCCGCTTGAAGTAGGAAAAGTTAGTAAAAAATGAGGTAAAAGGGTGAAAAACATGAAAAATTCGTCAAGGGCGCGAGATTTGAACTCGCCTGGGGTGGTTTTTCACTCCAGGTTACCATTCTAGGGTTAAAATTGCGTATTTTTGTGAAGGAATTCCGAGGCGACATATAAAAACCCAATTTCCGGTCGCTACAAAATTGTACATAATAGTGGGAATCGGTCAGATGCTTAAAAATAATCAGATTTACATATTTAACACTTGCAGTAATCCAATGCTCTCAGAAAAAATTACGCTTATTGACTTATTTTTTATGTAATATCAAGTTTAATTTGAACTTCCGGTATTGGATTTATTGCTACTTGCTACGATAAAGTGACGTGAGAGCAAGGCAACAGCTGACTGTAGTCCTAACCTCATCTCACTCATTCGAATTTCCACACATATTTCATTTTTAACCGACATATTTCGCCGACACTAATTTACCACGCTTTTTACCAGTCGTGCCCCGAATACAATGCTTTATATTTCCCGCAGCTGACATTGTTTTGACAGACCGAGGTTGAAAAGCATGGAAGTTAAACTCGCATGGTTGAGTAAAAAGAGACGGAGATAGAACCAATGTTGCCAAATATCAAACCTATAAATACTGCGCGAATCGTTGGAATAACTATTTTTCTAACTAAATGTGAACATTTATTATACAGTTTACACATGGAAAATTTTAGTTATTACAAATTATTTTTTCTGTCATATGTTAAAAATATAAATTGTACAAGTCTCAAGTATGATCAGTGGTATGGCTAGTGTGAAGCGATAGGATTACCTTAAGGGGTTAGGCCACAGTAACGGGTATAAAATCATGTGCGAATTTAACAATTTTTTCGTATGAAAAAGTGATTCACTCATAAAATTAATTACACATATATTTAGTATGAATATCAAGCTGTTAGAAAAAAAATATATATATATATAATTTTTTTTCGATGTACAAAATGGCCGACTACTAATATTTTCCTTTGTTATCTTTTTTTAGGAGCTCCGCGGCGTGACATTTAGCATCCACAATTTTTTACCTAGAACAAAAAACAAAAATGCTCGTCAATGTAAATTAGAATACCTAGAGAAGTACGTACGGAATTTTAAAAATATTGTTTTATTCAAAAGTTGTAGGTATTTGAATGAATTTTCAGTCAAAAATTTCTTATAAAACTGCTCATAAAATGAAAATTTTTCCATTAATCAGAAATTCCGTACGTACTTCTCTGCGAAATGCAATTAGGAAGATAACTTTTAATCTTGAAGTAAATCGAGTGAAAATTGTTGAAGTTATGGCCACGCCAATTGGAAAAAAGCTGTTTCGAGAAAAACGCGTTTAAAGTTTTAGCTACTTTATGGGCATGCCAGAGGGGGGCTAACGTTATACGCTGAAAGTCGGTGAAAATGTCTTGCTATAAATCGAATAGTAATTTATTCTTATAATGAAAATCACCGTTTTAGTGAAAAAAATCGATTTTTTGAAAATTCTACTGTGGCCCTATCCCTTAATGGTAAATCTGCGGCTATCCATTCGTTGCATCATCTAGCTTCCAATTTACCGTAAGGAATCGATCAAATTTGCATTTACTATTCCTTCTGGTATTTTTGTAATTTCTTACACAGCAGCTGTCACGGCCCATTTTTGATAAAACAATATTTTCAATTTGTTCGCACAAATCTCGTACCACTCTCATACAAATTTGACAGATGAATAGCCGAGTTTATTGCAATTTTTGTTCACTGCGGGCCCTACGTTCGATCTCATTACCCCCCCCCCCTGAACTCTGCACGGAGCCGATAACTCGAGATAAGCCACGGCAAGACAGTTGTCTCTCATATTTTTAAGCTCCCAGCGAATAAAATGCGGCAAAATTATGGCACAAACGTGAATTCGCATTCGTTATTTATTTTTTCCTTTTTTTTTCTCTTCGTTGCTGAAAAACGTTCCGGTCCTCGCAAATTTCCCATTACACTCGGAGGCTTGTGGCCGTCCGGTTTTTATCCCGTTCCCGACGGCACAAAATGTGTAGACGTCCGTATATACGTATACATATGAATATATCCAAGGCCAGGTGTAAGCCGCAGTTTCGCGTGCTGCCTCGTTGCATCGTAACGTAATCGTATCTCGCGATTACCTCGGGGACCCAATTTCGCCATGGTAGAGCTTCGTGAAACTTTACGACCTCGTGAGATAGACGCGCTAACCCCGCGGTCACCCCGTTCGCCCCTTTTCGCAGCAGTGGCCTCACCTCGCCACGCTGGACCCATTCTCCAAGCCCGAGGAAAAGCCAACCCCTTACGAGCGACAACGAAATAACCACGACGTTCTTGAGGCTACTACGACGACCCGACGATGCGACCGAGGCGGCTACCAAATGAAGATTTTTTTTTCTCTCCGTGAACGTGACTTGGTAGCGCACGGAAATGGGAACCAAATCATAAACCCCATACCTACTATCCTAGTTATGTGAGTCGGTGTCCTTTATTTTCTCATTTTTTCCTCGAGTTTCCTTCGCTTCGAATCTCCGAGGATAAATACATCTTTCGACGAGCAAGACGGTCGTTGAAAAAATAAATCATCTTGCTCGTGTTATTGGATTGAAGGGTCTGTCTGTATCCCATGTAGGTTTCGCCAATCGAACTGTAACGGCCAATACTTGGACCAATGTTGGCGGGGCGATGATCGATTACCCCATTGTACGCCAATGCTCGGCTGAGTATTGACTAGCCAACATTGGTTTGCCGATGCGAGGCCAATGTTCGGCCAAATATAGACTCGCTAATCATTGGATTGTCCATACGAGGCCGATGTTTGGCGAAGTATAGACTCGCCAATCATTGGTTTGCCGATACGCGGCCAATGTTCGGCCAAACATAGACTCGCTAATCATTGGCTTGTCGATACGAGGCCGATGTTTGGTGAAGTATAGACTGGTCAATCATTGGTTTGCCAAAACGAGGCCAATGTTCGGCCAAGTATAGACTCGTTGATTATTGGTTTATCGATACGAGGTCGATGTTTGGCGAAGCATAGACTCGGCAATCATGTTTTTGCCGATATGAGGCCAATGTTCGGCCGAGTAACGCATGATCGAACCGCAATTCGTATATTGACGATTCATTGTTTCGCGTCGAAGTCATTGAGAAACGAGATAAATACTTTTTACGAGTCCATTGGACATTATTCTTAACAAATATACTACCAAATCAATGCACTCATTGTTGGCCGATTCTCGAACGAGCTCATACGCGATACTCTGCCGATTTTTATGAACCATCCTACACTGACAGAAAAATTCTATTAATATTAACTAACCGCGTATATTTATTTATTTTTTATTTGAATTAACTAGATTTTTCGTGAAATCAAATTTTTCCTATTGCATCCCATTATTGGAATTATTCATTTTAAATATATTTATTTATTCAAATTAAACTTGAACTAATGAACTAATGATCTGTCTTTATTGCAAAACACATATTAAAGTGTTGTGGGGGTAGAGAGGGTGGAGAGAGAGAAATTATATATATAGGTTAGGTTTGAAAATTCTATAACATGTCATTCGATAACACTCTCTAATTATCACAATGATATTAACTAATTCATATAGTTTGTGGGATACAAATAATGATGAGAATCCATTTGGTCTCTTATGCCATATGTGCGATTCAAATGTTATAAGCACTCGGTAGCATAGGGGCAGCGTGCTTGGCTATAAGTAGGTAGGTTCAAGGTTCGAGTCCCATATAGGTGAAATATTTTCTTCGAACTATTCGTTTCGAAAGACCAGGTAATGACGAATTACAATACAAAAATAATTAATTTTTTTTTTGACAGTGCAGGACCTATTTTGGTGATCTTATATCGGGTCACAATTATCCGCCAAGACTCGGTCGATAATCGGGCCAAGCTCGAGTGCCAATGATGGCAATCTTGACAGGGATTTATTGTTGGCCGATTCTCGAATGAACTCCTACGCGATGCTCGGCCGATTCTCATAAGCCATTCTAGGGCCAATATTGATTGCGAATATCGGGCCGCTCTTATCATCCGAGGCTCGGTCGATGATCGGGCCAAGCTCGAGTGCCAATGTTGGCAAGCTCGGCGTCGAGCATCGGCCAATCGTTGGCCACTACCGATCACCCTACATGGAATGCTCGTTTTTTGAGGTTGACGTTAACCGGGCTGCTTAAGGCCTTAGGCCACTGTAACGGGTATAAAATCATGTGCGAATTTAACAATTTTGTTTTCGTATGAAAAATGTATTTTTTTTTTCGATGTACAAAATGGCCGACTACTAATATTTTCTTTTGTTATCTTTTTTTTGGCGCTCCGCGGCGTGACATTTAGCATCCACGATTTTTTACCTAGAACAAAAAACAAAAATTCTCGGCAATCTACATTAGAATACCTAGAGAAGTACGTACGGAATTAAAAAAATATTGTTTTATTCAAAAGTTGTTAGTATTCGAACTTAAGGGGAGATATACACCTAGGAGCCGGAAAAAGGTCATTTTTGTGAATTTCTTCAAGGAAAACTATTTGAAATTTCGGACTGGGGTTTTAATTATCTAAAAGTAAATACATTCAAAAATATGTTTAATTTTCTTTATTTAAAAATATCAAAAATATACAAGGATATTGTATGATCCTTGGAGCGTCGTAAAAAAATCTGCGTATACGGTACCCACTGGCGTTTCTTCAAAAATCATCTGAAAAAAAAACCAAAAAGATTATTAAATTAGATACTATAATCTAGTACTTGTCATAGCCGATTTCGAAAATATCTATTTATGCCAAAATGGCGGACGTTTGAACATAAATAGTGATTTTTGGGCCAAAAATTAGTTATTATTTTGCCTATAAAACAAAAACTAAGTAACGGGAAAAAAATCCTATGACAAGTACTAGATAATGGTGTATAGAATAACCACAAAAAACCTCAAGGCAATCGGTTCATTGGTTTTCGAGAAATTTTGGGTACCGATTTGAAAAACGTGGTTTTGAGAAAAACGCGTCAGAAAATTTGGGAATGAATGAATCATGAAATTTGTCAACTTACGTGGAATCATCGATACCAGGCCCATAGTGTAGGTCTTCTACGATCGACGGAATGTCGGTGAATCTAGGTGTATGTCTCCCCTTAAGAAATGAATTTTCAGTGAAAAAGTTCGTTATAACTGCTTATAAACTGCTCATAAATTGAAAAGTTTTCGATTAATCAGAAATTCCGTACGTACTTCTCTGCGAAATGCAATTAGGAACATAACTTTCAAATTTGAAGTAAATCGAGTGAAAATTGTTGAAGTTATGGCCACGCCAATTGGAAAAAAGCTGTTTCGAGAAGTTTCGAGTAGTCGGCCATTTTGAATATCGAAAAAAAATATATATATTTTCTAACAGCTTGATTTTTATACTAAATAGATGTGTAATTAATTTTATGAGTGAATCACTTTTTGATACGAAAAAAAAATTGTTAATTTCGCACATGATTTTATACCCGTTACTGTGGCCTAAGGCCTTAAACTTGGGGTGGAAAAAAAGGTCGGTTGTCAACAATATTTTTCTGATGAGAGTATTTGGATTACGAGATCGCGATTTTATGAGCAATCAGCACGCAATCTTGCCAAGTTTGAATTTTTCATTGAAAAACATTGATCGACAATGAAGTTGTGATTTTTTAAACAAAGTTACGCCATGGCAGGATGGCCAATCTGTGTAGGTGGTTCTGGCAACTAGGATGATCTGATCGTTAAAAACAGGAATCACCTTACTCATGTCATAAAATTTAAGGGCTATCTGTATGTTCGTTTTTTGAGGTTGAAGTTAACGAGCCGGCATAAACTTGGGCCTGCAAAAAAAGTCGGTTGTCAATAAATTTTTCTCATGAGAGTATTGGCGCGATGAGGTCAAGATTTTAAACGCAGTTAGTACATGAACTCGCAAAATTTGAGTTTCTTTTATTGAGAAATATTGGTAAACAATAAAAAGATCATTCAAAGAAAATTATCTTTTATGAATTAAATGAAATGAAATAAAAAATAAACAAATGTACTTTGTTGTCCGCGCTTTTTGGCACGGTCAATTCCTTTTTCCCCTAATTTTTCCCGGTTCCGCTCCTGCACCTGAAAATACAAATAAAGGATCATTACGGTGGCCTACATGCTTCGGCTGACAAAATACTTACACGCTGCCACCTCCGTCAAGTGCCCTCGGGATACCGCTCCGGCACGATACCTTTGTCGGAGTTACCCCGGGGCACCTTTACCCTCGAAAACACTCGCCGATGGACCGCCAGGGTATTCCTTCGCCGAGGGGACCGGTCGATGGCCCACCAGGCCTTTTTCACCTCGTCGAGGCGACACCGGGACTCTCCTTCGCTGAGGCAACGCCGAGGTCCTACGCCAGCAGTGAACCCAGGGTGCTTCGCCATCGCAGCATCCTCATCGCAGGTCCTCCAGTGCATCCTGGCCGCGCTGAGTCCCTGATGCATTCCTCCGCACCTGCAAGGGCCCAGGGGAAATTTACACTCCGGAAGGCATAGCACACAAATGGGACCAGAGAAGAGAACTCCAACCTCGGAGCGAATCCAGACTGATCTATTCTCCCCAGCCCCCCAGCCCATTCCTCCCCGTACTCTATTATTACACCGCTTTTGTTTTTTTTATCTTTTATTTTTTATTATTAAGTATTTTAATTTTTGTTTTTGTCCTCTCAGACTTTGGAGGTTAAAATAATGTTTAGGTTATACTCACCTGAGTCCCCGGACCCCCGCGTCCGCCAAGTAATTCGAGCCTACCCGATCCGCCGGTTAATATCCTTTACACACAACACATACCGCGCACTCGCGAAACACTTTTTTTTTTATATAAACTACCGATAGCGTCAGAGAAAACTTGTACGGCTCGCGCTATGACACTTCGGGGTATCTCCGAGGTGTCATAGCCTCGCCAAATAATACCCGCGGCGCGCCGTGGGACTACGCCGTGTGATACCCTCGGAGGATATCTCCCTTCCTTACCGACCTGCCCCGAGCCTGCCTCGCGCTAGTTCGTGCGCGCGCCGACGGCAGGCGACGGGCAAAATCCTTTCCCGTAAACGTTCGCGCCCGAGACGGGTATAAAAGTCCGGTCTCGAGTCGGGAACGAGACATTCGATCACTGCTTCACAGCCCGTGAGCAGTCGGACCGTAGCGAGCTCACAGCCCGTGACTCCTACACATCGCCTTTTCCGAAATACGCCGTTCGGTGCTGTCCAGAAAAGATCTTTTTACAGCTTGTAAAAAAATCCTTTTATTCTTTAAAATTTCTCTCCCATCCTACCCTTTTTAAACTTATTTCTCATTTTTTATTTTTATCACCGTCTCGTCTCTTAAAGTTTTTTGACTGTATTTTATCTTTTCCTTATTTCCCGTTTTGTACTGTATATTCATCTTAAATTTTTTATAAAATTCTTTGGACCGTGTATTTTATTCTGATTATACATATACTCTCATAAAAGAGAAGAAAAAAAAAACATTTACTGGCATTTTTTCCTCATATCGCAAATCCTTTAAACTCCTGCAACGATCGCCGTGTTAACCGGTACCTCGTGCGGTTTTTCTCCCTCGGACGTAGGGAGGAATTAATCGGTTAACAAATGGCGCCCAACGTGGGGCACAAGGTTTATGGCTAAACCACTGACCTATCGCTCTCCGCATCCATGAAAGTCGAGCATACGCCTACCAAAGGAGAGGAAGAAGCTCCGAAAAGATCCGCTGGGAGGCCCCGAAAAACGCTTATGAAGCGCACGCCAACGCGGACCTCCGAGCGCCTCGCCAAAGCAACCTCTTCACCAAACACTCCACTTCCGGGAGTGGCAAAAAACCCGGTGGCGCCCAACACGCCGCTCGCAACGACTCCGAAACGTCCATTACCCGAAATGGCAGAACGGGTCAAAACGAGTGGAACACCTCTCACCACCGACTCAACTCAGCCGGCGGGATCTCCCAGCCTACCGGCTCCATCAGCGCCACCTCCAGACGCGTTCAGCAATTGGACATCGTGGCTACGCTTCCTACAGGGGGCACCACCACAAGTACCACTGCCGACCTACGGGGGTAGCGATTACGAAGATCCCAAACTGTTCCTGCGTCGCTGCGAGGAATATTTCCAAGCGACCTGCACCCCCGCTTCCGGACAACCCCCTACCGCCGCCGGGGGTCTCCAGGGCGACGCAGAACGTTGGTGGTCAATCTACCGACCTTTAGATTTCGACTGGTCGAAATTTCGAGAGCTGCTCCTCAGCAAATACGACAGTCCGGTCACCATCTCAAAGCTCAACGGACAGTTGTTCTCCCGTAAGCAGGGCGAAACAATCAGAACGCCGCCACCGGACTCACTCCCAGCGAAGCCCTCCTGGGAAAAAATCTGCAACGTCCGGGCGAATGGCGTTTTCCCGATGATCTCACCGACGTCAATGCGGATCGAGAACTGAGGACTCAGCTTATCCGAACCCGGCAGCGAAAGTATCAGCAACGGTACGCTGCTGGCACCATCACACCAAGTAAATACCAGCCAGGTGACTTGGTCTATACCAAACAGCACTCTCTGTCCAAAGCATCCGAGGCATTCCACGCGGGCTTCGCCCCGGTATGGAATGGTCCATACCAAATCCACTCGGCGATTGGAGCAGAGATTTACATAATCGGACAAGGCAACGACGTTCGCAAGGTGCACGGTTCCACCCTCAAACCGGCACGAACGCAGGCACGGGAATCCACGACGTCCCCGCCGCCAGATGACTTCACACCTCACCTCACCTCCGAGATCCACGAGAACACACCGAACCTCCAGGCTGACTCGTCGAACCTCGGACGGGAGCCAGGGCTGGCTCCCCCCCCTCACTAACCTTCAGCGAACTACGCCGAACCCTAAGGCCGAGTTCCTGGAGCACCAGTACGAACCGGTAGAAGACCTCCACCCACTCGACCCCGAGGACCACGCATCGAACCCTAAGATGACAACCTCGGAGCTCGAACGTGAGCCGATAGTGGCTTACCCCACGCGTGCCTCCCGACGGATGACGCCGAACCCTAAGGCCGACTCCCTGGAGCGCACAGGCGAGCCGATGGCGGCTCACCACCAAAACGTCCTTCCAGACGGAATGCCGAACCCTAAGGCCGAGTTCCTGGAGCACCAGTACGAACCGGTAGAGGACCTCCACCCACTCGACCCCGAGGACCACGCATCGAACCCTAAGATGACAACCTCGGAGCTCGAACGTGAGCCGATAGTGGCTTACCCCACGCGTGCCTCCCGACGGATGACGCCGAACCCTAAGGCCGACTCCCTGGAGCGCACAGGCGAGCCGATAGCGGCTCACCACCAAAACGTCCTTCCAGACGGAATGCCGAACCCTAAGGCAACCCACGAAGAGCGCCCACGAGCGCCAATGGTGGTGCCGACATCGCCGGTCAACACTCTCAGGCCACGCCGCCGAGGGAGACCGAAGGGAAGCAAGAATTCGCTCCCAAAATGCCAGGACGCATCCACGGATCTATACCTCAACGAGAGGTATCACCTGCGTCCACGAAAATTGAACTTACCATTTTCAACCGAGGATCGACCGGGAAATTAGGGCGGGGCACTTGTTGTCCGCGCTTTTTGGCACGGTCAATTCCTTTTTCCCCTAATTTTTCCCGGTTCCGCTCCTGCACCTGAAAATACAAATAAAGGATCATTACGGTGGCCTACATGCTTCGGCTGACAAAATACTTACACGCTGCCACCTCCGTCAAGTGCCCTCGGGATACCGCTCCGGCACGATACCTTTGTCGGAGTTACCCCGGGGCACCTTTACCCTCGAAAACACTCGCCGATGGACCGCCAGGGTATTCCTTCGCCGAGGGGACCGGTCGATGGCCCACCAGGCCTTTTTCACCTCGTCGAGGCGACACCGGGACTCTCCTTCGCTGAGGCAACGCCGAGGTCCTACGCCAGCAGTGAACCCAGGGTGCTTCGCCATCGCAGCATCCTCATCGCAGGTCCTCCAGTGCATCCTGGCCGCGCTGAGTCCCTGATGCATTCCTCCGCACCTGCAAGGGCCCAGGGGAAATTTACACTCCGGAAGGCATAGCACACAAATGGGACCAGAGAAGAGAACTCCAACCTCGGAGCGAATCCAGACTGATCTATTCTCCCCAGCCCCCCAGCCCATTCCTCCCCGTACTCTATTATTACACCGCTTTTGTTTTTTTTATCTTTTATTTTTTATTATTAAGTATTTTAATTTTTGTTTTTGTCCTCTCAGACTTTGGAGGTTAAAATAATGTTTAGGTTATACTCACCTGAGTCCCCGGACCCCCGCGTCCGCCAAGTAATTCGAGCCTACCCGATCCGCCGGTTAATATCCTTTACACACAACACATACCGCGCACTCGCGAAACACTTTTTTTTTTATATAAACTACCGATAGCGTCAGAGAAAACTTGTACGGCTCGCGCTATGACACTTCGGGGTATCTCCGAGGTGTCATAGCCTCGCCAAATAATACCCGCGGCGCGCCGTGGGACTACGCCGTGTGATACCCTCGGAGGATATCTCCCTTCCTTACCGACCTGCCCCGAGCCTGCCTCGCGCTAGTTCGTGCGCGCGCCGACGGCAGGCGACGGGCAAAATCCTTTCCCGTAAACGTTCGCGCCCGAGACGGGTATAAAAGTCCGGTCTCGAGTCGGGAACGAGACATTCGATCACTGCTTCACAGCCCGTGAGCAGTCGGACCGTAGCGAGCTCACAGCCCGTGACTCCTACACATCGCCTTTTCCGAAATACGCCGTTCGGTGCTGTCCAGAAAAGATCTTTTTACAGCTTGTAAAAAAATCCTTTTATTCTTTAAAATTTCTCTCCCATCCTACCCTTTTTAAACTTATTTCTCATTTTTTATTTTTATCACCGTCTCGTCTCTTAAAGTTTTTTGACTGTATTTTATCTTTTCCTTATTTCCCGTTTTGTACTGTATATTCATCTTAAATTTTTTATAAAATTCTTTGGACCGTGTATTTTATTCTGATTATACATATACTCTCATAAAAGAGAAGAAAAAAAAAACATTTACTGGCATTTTTTCCTCATATCGCAAATCCTTTAAACTCCTGCAACGATCGCCGTGTTAACCGGTACCTCGTGCGGTTTTTCTCCCTCGGACGTAGGGAGGAATTAATCGGTTAACAACTTCTGGTAAACTCATAAACCTTACGAAAAACCGGATACTAAAAAAAAAAATTATATCCGAAAAAGGCAAGACGTAGAAAAAATTTGATGTTCGATAACAAAAACAACACTAATAATTTGTTATTAACAGATGGATGAACATAATAAAACCCATTCAGTCATACAATAGAAAATGTTACAAACTTTGCTCTGTCTGAATGTGAGGTGAATCAGACGGATAGATTTTGAGATACGACTTACCCCTTCCATTAAACAATATTTTATAAATGAAATAAAATTTTTTTTAAATAGCTTTCACATGTACAAATCACATTTCATCTTGATTCCTCGAGAGCAGCCACGTGTAGGAAAGCCATGAAAGCCGGTAGTGAAAATTTAACGAGCTCCTCGCGCAAATTTTACACCGAAAGTTTGAGAACTTTAACACGGCTGTGACGGAGCAAAAATACTTCGAGGCAATGTCCGCCGGCATTTGAGAAATAACTGAAGGGACTCAGCCGCGGGACTTCTGCCTCGAAGCCGCGGGAATGAAAAACAAATGGAAAGATGTTACTTTTTACAACTAGCTTCCAATTCACTATTAAAACAGATTTTTTAAAAATTTATTCCCGTCAGCGTGTTCTTCGGCCGATGGTTTTACTGCGGATTTATCTTTCATTTTTTATCACAGTGTCGAAAGCGCTTTTACTCTTCCCCTGCTCCGCTATACAATTCCGTTCTGGAAACTATTTCATCAATGCGCGTGACATTTTTTTCAACCTATCGTATAACATGCAGGGTATGGGCATGATCGATACAGGGTACAGGCATATGTGCTTTCATGTACTTTTTGGTCAAAATCCCTGTTGGTCGAATTTCCGATATTTCTCTTCACAAAAATCCAAACTAGATAATAGCATTAAAAATATATATATATATATGAAGGTAAAAGTGAAACTAAATGTTGGCGACGTTCGTCATACCGGTGAATCGAATCGTTGATGTGAGTTGTCGTTTCAAACAAAATTTACCTTCATATTTATTCCATCCAATTCTGTGGAGAACGAATCTGTTAAAGGATA
The DNA here is from genome assembly GCA_944452715.1 of Ophion slaviceki. NCBI lineage: Eukaryota > Metazoa > Arthropoda > Insecta > Hymenoptera > Ichneumonidae > Ophion > Ophion slaviceki. Next base: position 39,728,677 of record OX101783.1, read on the forward strand.
AAATATCGAGCTACGTGAAAGATGGATACGAAAGCGGAGATGGGTACGCCTTTTTTTAAACACTCTTAATACAGATCCGTCGATGCACAGAGAACAACATGACCATCGAATCATTGCTGAATAGAAAGGGCAGTTTTCCGATAATTACCAGTGCTGTGCTAACATTTATGAAACCGAATGCAATTCGCCTGAAACTAATTGAAGCTTCAAATAAACAGCCGAAAAACGCAAAATGTTTTTTTTTTTCCAGCAATTCAATGTATCGACCGCTCACTTTTGTATTTTCATTTTCTATTTTTGATGTTCCTTCGTAGGTCCTGCGGACTTGTCACAAATCCGCCCCTTATATTTTACAAGCTTTCATTTAACTGGACTTGGCGTGAGATGCGAAACGGAAAATCGATATTTTACCCACTTTCCGACTACTTAGAACTTCGAAATTTTGGAAAAAAAGAATCCAAGCTGTGGCTATGCATGATTCAACTTTAAAAAATACATATATCCATAAAATGTTCAACTTTTCATCTAAAAATAGTGATATCTAATCATCTACAGAAAAAGTCACTAACACATACAAACGAATTCGTAGCCGACTGTGTTTGTATGTGAAAAGTTTATATGCAGCAATTAGTCGTAACTTCAATCCCTATTACACTCTTTGTTATTTTTTACAAGCATTCCATGTTCCTAACCTACAAACTCGTAAATTAATAAGCTACTAATTACAACTAACTAGGAAAAGCAATCAAAGTCTAAAAAGTAGAAAATAATGTATAGGTAAACAAATATTTAAAAAAAAAACAAGCTTTCATTCAATGTACTAGAAAGTAGAAAATATTTTTTTTTCCAATTCACCTATATGTGACTATAAATAAAAGCTTGGGCGCTCAAAATTTAGACATATAATCTTTACTTTACATAAATCTGTTAATATATCAACTGTATTTAATTTAGTATAAAACAACCTTAGATTTCTTAAATACAAATCCTAAAACTGAGGACAAACGTGTAATAATAATTCCCCTAATTAATACTGTGCCAAATTTAATACAGTAAATGAAACTGAATTGATCCAATTTATTAAACATTTGGAAATTTCAGCGCCACAAGCTTTTATTTATTGTCACATATAGGTGACTCGGTAAAAAAAAATATTCTCTACTTTTTGGTACATTCAATGAAAGCTTGTTTTTTTTTTAATTTTTTTTACGTACTGATTTTTACCCTAAACTAGTCACTTTGTTATTTCCAATTTCTTAGAGGCTTCCTCAAAGTGTAAAGGGTTCCTGCATACTTTCTTAATCGACGGCTACATCGCATTTTTACGAGGGCACGGGGAAACTGCGGAAAACCTGCGCTGATACAAGTGGCAGTATTTTGACTAACAAGGAACGTCACTTTGATATTCGCTTTCGATTTTGTTGAAACTCGTATATATGGTAGAGCATCAAAAACTATTAGACACATTCTTTTTTTTATCGGCGGAAAAACTGCTTCAAGGGGTGAAACCACCTGCTAGAGTAAAGCATGTTGACGACTAATTTTGCAGTTTCACCCCCAAGCAGTCCACCGATTTTTGTGAAACAGAAAGGAAAATATTCTGATCCCAAACGATCGAAAATCCACTACAGGTTCATTAAAAGAACCTGTAGTGATCTGCAGATTCTTTTCCAAAATTCTACAGGTTTTTTACAGCTTAATTTACAAAAATGAAGGGATGAACGACATCTTTACTTTTCTTTCGATCACCCCATATGTTAAAGGGGTGCATTACATCGAACGTTACGGGTAGCACTTGGAAGGGGGGACAAAATTAAACGTCACGTATCTTTACGTTGTTGCCGGATAGCAAGCTTAAGGGGATAACCGCACTCCATACATTTTCGACGATTTAAAATGGAAATTGAGATTATTTGGGGACGGGAATTCTAAATTCGTATTCAGAGGGTGGGGGAATATATCGATAAAGGTTTGTAAAAAAAAATATTTTAAATACAAATTTCTTTCATATCTCGTTTAAAAATGAGTAATTTTAATGATCCGTCGACAATTTCGATCTGAAACTCCATTCTGTGCTCATTATCTTTACTATCGCTTGCTCTTTAAAATGCCGTTTGATTCATCGGACTCCGATGATTTTTTTATTTTTCACAGAATTCGAAAGACGAGCGATCGATTTTTGCTCATTTTCCTATACATACCCCTTTGCCTTTTTACGGCCATTTTTCGCATGGCTTTTCCGGTAAAACTAATTGAGATATCTGGATGAATAAAGCGGCATTCCCTAAGTCTACCAAAATCCTTTCCAAAACCTCATCATCAAAGTTATGTCACTCAAATAGGACCAACGCTACGGTTGTTTAAAATTGTGACATTTTGAGGACGTTAGAAAAGTCGCCACATAAGTCGAAAAAAAAATTGTTCGACTTTTAAACGCTTTAAAGGTTTATAAGATGAGAAATCTTCGGCCGATCACGAATGTCACTTATAACGAACATCCGCCTTCGATTTTGTTAAAACTCATATATGTGACAAGGCATTGAAAACTATTAGACACGTATTTTTTTAATCTGCGATAAAACTTTTTGAAGAGTGGAAACGACCCCTCCCCTTAATTTAATTTTTTCCAATTATTCTACAGTGGATTTTTCATCGCTTCACATTAGACTAATCTTGGTTCTTGTTTCATTCAGATCGGTGAACTGCTTGTGGGTGAAACTGCAAAACCACCCCTCGACCCGCCGTCCTTGAGGGGTGCCCCCCCCCTTAAAACCGTTTTTCCCCAAATAAGAAAAAATACGTGCCTAATAGTTTTCAATGCTTCATCAGATATATGCGTTTCAACAAAATCGACGGTAGGTACTTACGCGATGTTCCTTTTCCGAGCAGCTATCATTGTACGTGCTCTTCACTCTTCATTCGAACCGCAAACGCGTAATGAAAACTAACCAGTTGAATCAGACAAGCTCCCAAAACGTATACGAAATTGCTGCCGTTTTGGTGCTCCGGGAACCGCGTTCTAAAAGTCAAAGAGGATTAGAAAAATCTCGAGCACGCTCTGTACGTCGAGAAATTTAATCCGACAAATTTACCCAGGTGAACACGCTACCGCGCGCTGGCGAGCAACGATGAGCAAGGGAAAGTAGTCTCGTAGAAAAAGCACGGTTCGGCTTGGAAAATGCGAGACAGACTCGCGGCGACGAAACCGGAGTAAACTTTTAGCGATGCAAATTTAATTAGCAAAGCCTTTCGTGCTTTTGCGTTCTCGTATACAGCGGCCAGATTTTCTTCGTGTCGTGGGGTTAGGAGAGTGAGGGTGAAAAAAAAACAAAGTTTCGCAAACGAATCTAAAAGTTACCAGACTATGCCAGACTGGATCCTTTGCATGGTGATCGTCGTCGACTCTCGCACCGCTCTCTGATGAGACCGCGAACATGCAGATTCGACCTCGTGGAAGTATAATCTCCAGCAGCTCGAATCCTTGCCATGGCTTAAGAGTATCGTCTGGCACGTGCTCTAAACATGTGCCTTATTTCATGAAGTTGCACGATGAAATTCGATCGAATTGTTTGTCTGCGCGAAGTTCATTTTTTTTCAGTAGCCGCACCTGGTCTTACACGTAGTTGGAATTTTTGAAAATATCCATTTGTGGTGTTTGGTGGATTTTCAAAATATAACAATACAAAAATATTCTCTGATAAGTTGAAGAAAAACAATTTTTTTACATGGAGACGTTCGCCCTGAAAAAAAATCACGAATGAATCACGAATTAAGGGGTGAGATGCAGTCAGAGGCGTGAAAAAACGAGCATTTTCAATAATTTTTTTATAGTAATTAAGTTTGTTTTACAAAAGTGGTTGCACAACTTTTTATGTTATATTTCAACTTCACTTGTACAAATTTTCAAAGAAAAATATTGATTATTTATAAAAATATCGCCATCTTTGTCGGGGGCCCCCTTCGGCACTACATGCCGAAGGGGGTCCAACCATTTGGTAACCATCATAAAATTTTACTGGATCATCTGAAATAAAAAAAAAATAAAAAAAAATTAGTTTGATAATAAATCTAGTCCTTAATCGAAGCTTTTTTTCAAAAATTAACAGAATGGCGGCTTTCGGCAGATAACTTTCGATTTTCGACCGAAAAATCACTCGTTTATTGTTAATAAAAAATATAAATTTTCAACAAAAATGAAAATCCTTCGATTATGGACTAGTTTTAGTGCTATCAATGAGCACACCAAATTTCATCAAAGTCCATCGAGTGGTTTTTTAATTATAGTGGTCACCGACTTGAAAAACATAGTTTCGAGAAAAACGCGTTTAAAGTTTTTCGATGTGAATACGCTATTATATGTTCGTAAAATTTTGCGCTCGATGGATGAAGCTAAACTTTTTAAATGTATTTTGATCCGCTGAATCCGAATATCACATTTTTTGCCAAAAAGTCGAGCATTCAATTGTTTATAGCCAATTGTCAAACAATTTTTCAAAAAATTAAAGTTTTTCGGGATGAATTATTATTTTTTAAATATTGTGGGCAATTTTAAAACGAAAGTATTCTTCATAAAATTTTGCTAAAGTTCATAGCTTTTGAGTAATACATTTTTGAAAATTTCTGAAAGAGTTGTCCAATTTTACACTTGATTTATGTATAGAAATACTAATTAAAAAATTACTTACATCGAATCATCAATTCCTAGCCCATACAATAGGGCTTCTGCCGATGTGGAAGCTTCCAAAATATCAATTTGTTGTTGTCTTCGAAGCATTCTGCCTTCCCGGGTATTTCCATTAGCGCGTTTGTCAGCCGCTACCTGCCATGGGGACCCGACGCCCCTTCACTAATTGTGGGATATCCCGAAAACTATTCATCGGATTGTCTTGACATTTTCGGGGAATATTTTCGAAACATCATACTTCAAGAAAATGTTTTAAAACATCGATTTTGTGAAAATTCTGACTGCATCTCACCCCTTAAGGGAGGTTTCTACTTTGTTGGGCCAAAAAATGTTCGATTTTCCACCAATTGTTTATGCGAAGAATGTTGAAATTTGATATGTTTACTAAGCGGTCTTTATTGAACATAATGATACTTTTTAAATTTCGACAAATCATGGTACTGGGGGTGGAAGGAGCCATCTATGTCGGTGTGCCGGCGATGATATTCTTCGCTTGCGGAAGTGCTCCCCGACGCTCTAGATGAGCAATCTTTATGAAATTTTGCAGGTACATGTACGACAATCTTCTTCATTAGATAAACTAGAATTATTCAAAAATATTCAAACGTTTTTATTTTATCAACAAAAAACTGCGAACGTTTTTGGTAAAAATAAAACTTTCCCTTCAACCGCTCACAATTTTTTATTTTTCAATTTTTTTTCTTGATTCTAGTTCGACTTATACACAATATTGTGCAAAGTAAAAATACGTTCGATTTTCTTGCTTTCGATGACCTGTTCAGAACTTAGGACTTCCGCAAGCGAAGAATATCATTGCCGGCACACCGACATACGTGGCTCCTCCCACCCCCAGTACCAAGTTTTGTCGAACTTTAACAAATATAACCATGTTCAATAAAAACCGCTTAGAAAATATACCAAATTTCAACATTCTACATTTGATATTCTTCGCATTAAAAAATCGGTGAAAAATCGAACATCTTTTGGTCCAACAAAGTAGAAACCTCCATTTCAACCTCGAGTTATCAGTCAGAATTCCAATCTCGGATTATCATCGTTAGCGATGCACAAGCCTATTTGTCTGGCGCGAAAATCTTCATACTCCTTTCTATTTAATTCCGTGAAAAATACTTGTGGTTACTCCGAATACGAAAATCTTTGTCGATATCATGAGAGTTATTTATTTGAAAAAAAAAAAAAAAACAATTGTGAACTCGCAACCAAACGAAACAATCGTTTTTATTCTACTGATCCATCGTATACTCTTGTGGCCTCGCGCTTTCACTATGCTGCCTGTCAACAATAAACCCAATATTATATTCACATTTTTCGTACCTCGTTAGGATTTCCATGAATGATCGATCTTCTCTAGCACTCGTACACCGCTTTTTATCGATGGTATCGAACATCTAGAAAGGGGATTCGACGCCTGAGGTTCATTCGAAACTTATCCAACCGCGTCGTCTTCACCGGTGTTTCTATTCCGCTCGAATAGCCTCTGCGAAGTGTGCTCTATAAGTTCCACAAATGAGGGCTTTTTATTGCTATATCCCTCGCAGCAGCAAAAAAAGAACCAATAGCAACGTTTCCTGAGAAAATAATCTTACAAATCCCTGAGATTTGTAGTTTAAAAAAAACTAGCGCTTTCTAATAATTACAATGTTATTACCTCTAAGCTGTACATTTTACGTTCACGACTTGAATGATCAGTGGTTGGAATTGCTGTGAATTGTTTTTACTCACACAGTTAATCCGAGTGGTAACGATCGCGTCGAGTGCGGAACCAAGAGATGCTCGTGCAGAAATGTTTTGAGAAGTCCCCAGATTCTACCACATACCTATAGGGATTTGAGAGGGACGCCTCACGTAGGAGGTCCACGCGGGAATCCAAGTGGATTCCGCGTTATTTCCCGATAGACTTCGATTGACAATTTTTTATTTAAAATCCTCAACCGGAATTCGTTGGATCTACCAAAAAATATCCTTTCGTGACCTCGTGCACAAATTTGTTAGGGAGACCCAATGCATCCACATGTCCATAGGGATTTTTTACAGACACTTCACATGAGGAGACATCATTGGCAACCAATTGGATTCTGTACTTTTCCCGGTGAACACCGTTTGAGAATTCTTATCACGTCCGAATTGAAAATACGTGACAAGTCTCGAGAAAAAACTCGACGTGTTGAAACATAACCTGCACGCTTCGTGAGCATATACGTGTGGTGATATTATGTCAAAGTGCAGTACAATAAATAACAAACGAAAATTACAGTGGATTATCAGTGATGAGATTTAAATCGATTTTTAGGGTACACCTTTTTAAGTGATTCATACTTTTTTAAGGAAGTTGGAGCGTTAGCCAAAATCCAAGATTAAATTTAATTTAAAAAAGATATGTTCTTGCCTAGACTATACTGAGTCTGTACGAATTTTTCGAAATTTTTCCACTACCAAACATCTGAGATAAAAAATAGTTTAATGTACGAAATTTAACGTGCGGTTAGATGGGTAACATGTTCACGCTGCGCGTGATGTAATTCGTTTGGCTACTTAGCACCAAGATGAACCATTAGTAACAACAGTTTAACACAAACTAAACCTTTGTAAACATTAAGAAAAAAAAATCCCAACTTGCCAATCATAAGTCAATTTTGAATTCAATATTGAACCATCCAGGTTTGATGAAAGATTACGAATCTTGGCTGGCGAATGAAGAGCGTACTTAATATTAATTAGTAGTAATAATAAATAAACTCGTGACATAAATATAAATAGGCACAATTATAAATAACTCAAAAGTTCATTGTGAGTTGTATAAAACATTCGCTGACGCAGTTTTTCCATAATAATCTTCGATAATGTTTTACTTTTTCAAGTTGGTAGTAACACAAAAGTTTTTTTTGTCAACGTAACAAAAGTATAAAAATTCATTACTTTCCCCTTTAATTATGAATTTTATGAAAAAAATAGCATCTACAGAATAGATCTATACCTCGTATGCATTTTTTTGAGGTTCACTGAAAAAAAAATCATAAACCGAATAAAAATTCATAAAAAAATTGGACTCAACTGGACCGCTCGAACCTCCTTAAGATAAAATTGCTACCCTTTTTAGGTCCACTCTGTTTGTATATCTATATGTTTTGTTTAGAAAATTCAACGTCCACAACGCGAATGGGATTCATCAAGAATCGTATCGGATTCTGTTCGATAATGTGAGAATCCTTTAGGATTCAAAATGGATTCGTTGGATTCAAATTGGATTCGGCGGATTCAAATTGGGTTCATTGGATTCCAACGGGGAATCCCGATTGGAATCCAATGTACGAGCTCTACGTTTTCGTATAGGGATCCAATGCGATGACCCAGGTCGTTGGATTCAAATTGGATTCGTTGGATTCAAATTGGATTCGTCGGATTCAAATTGGATTCGTTGGATTCCAACGGGGAATCCCGATTGGAATCCAATGTACGAGCTCGACGTTTTCGTATAGGGATCCAATGCGATGACCCACGTCGTTGGATTCAAATTGGATTCATTGGATTCAAATTGGATTCGTTGGATTCAAATTGGATTCATCGGATTCCAACGGCGAATCCCGATTGGAATCCAATGTACGCGCGTGACGTTTTGGCACAGGGATCCAATGCGATGACCCATTGAATCCCTATCAGGAAGTAAGGACAAGTATGGGAATCCAATTGGATCCCTGCGGCGATTTCGGCATGGCTGTCTATCATCACCGAATCACGCGGATTCGTGTATATAAACGCAGGAATTGTTCGCTATGTTCGAAAAATCGGAACGAGACATCGCTCGTGCGGTTCGTCGCGCATCGAGTTTACAGAGCTCGTACTGTAGCAACGTTTTCCGGGAGTGTCTCGCGTGGGTAGTCTCCGCCGGTGCTTGCGAGTCTCTCCGTCTGCCTACGTATGAGAAATTCACACGAGAAAAAAAAGGAAGAGAGAGAGAGGCCCGCGGATCGCTCTCGCTGAGAATTGTACCGCGAATAGTCGCGAGACGTGTCCACCGTCGTCCGGTCGTTCACCAGTTCGTCTCGTGTTCGCGTATACGATAGACCAAAGCGAGATCGCCATCGCTCTCGCAGTCGCATCGTCAAGTACTTGTGAATCAAGGTGCCAAAATTGTGAACGACCGTAGCCCCTTTTTCCAATATCCATACGATCGAGGACGCAAATAATTGCCTCGCGAATAGCACCAAAAGAAAATTCTCAAAAGCCGCAGAATTCTTCTGCCATCGTCTTTAAAAAAAATCGTCCTCCAATTTTTTCTCTGAATTCGCGGGGAAAAAAAGTTTTTTGAAAATATTTTATTTTCTCGAGAACGTACGGGAAATTCTAAATAAAAGTAGCCAAAATTCGTAATTCTTGAATCCACACCCTAGATGCATAGGCTAAAATAAATGATTTAATGAGAACAGAACTGCACAATGCATCCACCTTTTATCGTCGTCTTGATATTTCGATTAAACTCCCACGCCTCACCCGAACGACCGACCGGCCATGAGTGCCAGGGACACGGTTGTTTGGGTTGGAAATTTCAAATTTCCTCTTCAGGAATTGACGCTTCGTAAAAACGAAAATAACCACCTTCCACTGTAGTGGAAGGCGGACCGAGTGCATCTCGTCGTTTCTTCGGAATGCAATCCGTCTGGGAGAAAAACTTTACCGCGGGATTTCTTACCAACCGAACGTATGATACATTAGCTTGACGTCGAAAAACGTACAGCTGCGCTTTGATTTCCTCGTGAAAAGTAGCTATTCTTATCTACCTCCAGGCGTTTATGGTCTTGCCAAATTCAAAATATATCGTCCTCTCCTCGTCTCGATTCTCCCTGTGAAACTTCACCGAGTGCAGAAATAAGTTCTTCGAGTACAACTCATCGTTGTATTACAGCCGGACAGATCGTTTATTCTCGAGGATTTCAGAAAAATTGTCGTTGCCAACCACGTAGACCCGTATACTGTAGCAGTATATAATACTTTGAGAATGAAAAGTGTCGAGGTCGGCGAAAAGTTATCCGTGATAACTCCGCGAGGGGTGCAACCCCGCAATTTTCTTTGGAATAGCTCTATATATATATATATATCCCGTTTTACTTTTCCATCATCCAATGGTTTCTCTCTCTCTCTCTCTCTCTCTCTCTCTCTCTCTCTCTCTCTCGCCATCTCTGTTGGTGTTTCTTTCTCTCGTCGGTCTCGATCCTTTCCCAAAAGCCTTTGGATTTCGCCTCATTTTCGTCACGTCGCACGTTCGCCCGATCGGACGGGTCATCGTTGCAAGATTTATCGTTTTCACTGTGTCCTTCCTCTGGTAGCCTGTCGTATCGTATATAGAGTATTGACCCGGAACCCCCCCGACCCCTTTGCGCACGATACAACAATCGTATCCTTTCTCCTCCAGCATCCGTAAGGATCGTTCTCGCTCGTGTCTCGAATGCACAATGGTCCCTGGCAGAAATGAATTCTACACAGGCTAGACGTATCCGTGCATCGCCGGGTGCCGAGTGTTCGCAACATAAACCACCATCCGTTTGGCCCAGTTATCGCCCCGAGTGTGCGTGTGTGTGTGTGTGTGTGTGTGTGTGTGTGTGTGTGTGTGTGTGTGTGTGTGTGTGTGTGTGTGTGTGTGTGTGTGTGTGTGTGTGTGTGTGTGTGTGTGTATGGGTGGGTGTGTGTGTGTGTGTGTGATTGTGTGTGTGTGTGTGATTGTGTGTGTGTGTGTGTGTGTGTGTGTGTGTGTGTGTTGCATCGCAAATGACACGCGCTGTATCTGGGTCCCCCATAACTCATCTGCATTTCTACGTATATTCGTACCTGTGTATGGGGGGGGGGGGGGGAGACTAATTTGAATCCGTAGTATGTATGTCATGATGATCATCGACGCACCTGGCTGGCTCGAGAATGGTCCTTTATTTATTATAACCGTAATATAATTACGATTACGTAAGAAATGAAAGACCATCCTTTAGGTTTGTCTGAAGTTGATGTTGAAGACGTTGGAGTTTACACCGTGTTGAGCATAGGGAGCATGAGCCACTGTGGGTCCTTATAGTTGGATGCATCAAAAATCGCCTTTACGTAGTCATGGTTTTTATGCTATAGGAACGACTTTTGATCGAACGTTTTTTCTGGATGTTCGTTTTCTACATGACTGCAGCAGCACTGAGAGTCTGGGTGAAATTTTGTAATATATAGATTGTTGGGTTTAGACGGATTCTCGAAGTATAAGATTTCGAAAGTATTCTTTGAAAATTTCGAGTCGATTTGTTGAAAATTGAGGGTATTGTGGGTTTTTGTAGGTAGGTATGGCGAATTTCAAAAGCGTTTTTATCAGAATGCCTTTTTCGAAATCGGTGAACACGATATATCAAAAATCACTGTACCGATCAACTTTGAATTTGACAAGCTTCTTTTACATATGGAAAAGCAGTGTTTGAATGAAGGAATTTTTCTTTCGTTGCATCGTTTTTTTAATCGTTTTTTTATTGAATCCTCTTCGTCCAAGTACTGGGTAATTTCATGCAACGATTTAATGCGTTTGATTTTTTAATTTTTGATTATTTGTTTCCGAGCAAATTTTTCAATACAAAAAATTGTAAAAGATACATACTCTTTAATCTAAAAGAGAGAAAAAAACGAAAACCTGCACACGTTCTCCCAGAAAAAAATCACATAAATTCCGGCCACGGGGCTAGGTTAAACTCGTTAAGGCGGGATATCCATTTAGAAGAGAAAAAATTAAGCAATTTGGAGGGATTTTTTAACTATACAATAATTATTTTACATTTATAAAACTGTAGGTATACTTTAATTGTATACTAAAGTATACAAAACGATTTTTTTCCATTTATCATTAAAATGACGGAACTGTGGCAGAGTGTTACAGCAAGGTTGCCGCGGGAGTTGCAAATCGGCGTGCAGCCTAGCTCCCCGTACACGTTGATTTGTAAAAAAAAATCAATTTTTTTCAGTTAGAACATGCATAGTTTCTATTTTACAGTAATCAAAATAAAGAGAAGGCAAAATTGAGGTAGAAATTCAAAATAGCACGCATTTATAAAAAGAAAAAACTTTTCACGCTAAATTTCTGAAAAATTTGAATTAAAAGAGTATTTTTTATTTTTATTTTTGAGAAACATTTCACGTCAAGTAGAAGCCAGCAATATTATCAATATTTATACCAGGTTTCACCTCAATCGGCTCAATAGTTTTTAATTAATCCTGCACGTCAATTTAGAAAATGCAGTTTTGAGAAAAACGCGGATGAAGTATGCATAAAATTTAAATTAAATTGCACTAGGTGCTCGTGGTAACTAATTACTCAAGTAATCTGTTGCAAAGTAATTAAATTATCAAATACAGTAGTAATTGAAATTGTTAGTTGTTAATTTAATTACTTTTTTCCCATCTCTGCCTGCCTCTCTTCGCTCTCGCTTCTACCTTGCGGCGCGCTTCGAATCCGAGCGGTGAGGCACAGCGTTGACGGGCTGTGACGTTTAAATTTTTTCGAATTTCGCTTTGAAACGTTAGGAAAATATTCTACATATATAGTTATATCGTTTAAAGGAAACAAAAAAGAAATCGAATTTTTAATCGTTGTAAATGTATATCCCGCCTTATAGATCCACCGTCGATTTTGTTGAAACTCATATTTGTCATAAAGGATTGAAAACTATTAGACCCGGATTTCTTTTTATCTGCGGAAAAACGGTTTTAAGGGGGAAAACCACCCCTCAAAGAAAGGCGTGTCGAGGGGTGGTTTTGCAGTTTCACCCACAAGCAGTCCACCGATCTGAATGAAACTAAAACCAAAATTCTCCCAATTTAAAGCGATAAAAAATCCACTATAGAATAATTGAAAAAAAAATAAGTTGAAGGGTGACACGCCTTTCTTTGAAGGGTCGCTTCCCCCCTTAAAAACGTTTTCCCGCAGATAAAAAAAATACGTGTCTAATAGTTTTCCATGCTTTATCACATGTATGAGTTTCAACAAAATCGAAGGCGGGCACTTATGTGATGTTCCTTGTCAGTGTATGAAAAGCGTAACCTCGGTACGAGATATCAGCAGAGGCAATCGCGTTATCAATTATATTATTTTGACCATCGCTCGATAAAAATATCTCTCGGTACGATTGAGCTCTCATTAAGGTGCCAGTCCACTTTGGAGCCACGAAAAAAATCTATTTTCGCGATTTTTTTGAGGATTTTATAAAAGATGTGAATATAAAAGTTGTTGGGCTTGATAAATAAAGTCTTGAAATACACAAAAAAAAATTTAATTCATTTTTATTCATTTTTAAGTACAAAAACTATAGTTTAACGTAACGCCTCAAAAATAGGTGGGCTAGGTGGCTCCATCACAACTCGGCAACGGCTTGTCTGAAACAAAAAAAGCAAGGTCCATTAGATTCAGTATGACACCAGCTACAAAATGACCCTCGGATATAAAGTTTTATCAAAAAATAAAAAAATGGCAGATGAAAAACGAAAAAAGTAAAAGACGCGTTTTTTGGCAGTTTTTCGCAAAAAAAGAGTAAAAATCAAAATTTTAAAACCATCGAGGCTCATCTTGTTGCGAATCATGTTCACAATATGTGGTTCAAATTTCAAGAGAATCGGTTTATTAATTTTAGAGATGGATGGAGCTAGATTTTGAAAACGTTGTTTCGAGAAAAACGCGTTTGAAGTTTAAACTATGAAAAACTCTTACCTAAACTCAATCGGCACTTCCTGCACCGTACAAAATCCCTTCTGATTGCTCATCATCGTCGATTTCTTCAAGTCGTGCTTGCTTTCGATTTTTTGAAATTTTCAAAGTGGACTGGCCCCTTAAAAGCTAACGGGCTCGTCCGTTCCGCGGGACGTCTGCGAGACTACAGCTCGACAAAAACAACAACGAGACGTAAATAAAGACGATCAACTGGCCATTCGTCAATTAGCCAGTGGCCGAGCACTTAAAACGAAATAATAGATTTCTCACAATGCTGCACAGACCGCTCGAATCTGTACATTGGTGATTTCTAGCTGTTTCAAATTTCCTCTGCCCAGCGTTGGGTCGAATTTTCGTAGCATTTGCAGCAAAGCCCTTCATTCCATACCCGTTCGCGTAATATTTGAACGAATAATCGAGTATTTCACCGGCAAAGCCCGTTCGCTCGCGGTTGCGATGATTCCGCGTTACTTCTCTCATCGATGTTTTCACAGCCACCGCATTGAACCTTTTGCAACACCTCCCAGCCCGATAAAGCGTGTGTTTCACGCTCTCCTGACTACCCTGCTGCGAGAGGGGCAACAACAAAAAGAAACACCTGCAAACTGGTCGCCGAGCGTGACCCAGCAACGGTCGATCCGGGATAATCGACGCGGGTGATTATCACGAGATTGCGCTTCCGGGATTTTCCGCAGGGAAGAAAGAGAGCCAGAGAGAGAGAGAGAGAGAGAGAGAGAGAGAGAGAGAAGTTAACGAAACGCTTTCCGGATTTCTCGAATCGAATAAACGCTCGTATTTGTCGGAAACCGAACAGACAACCCAAACAACATTACGACACAGATATTTTTGGGCTATTGGTTACGCTCGATTTGATCGTGTAGTACGATACATCGTTTTCTATCGCTCTAATTTCGAACAATTTGCTGTGCAATCCCTCCAATACTGAACTTGGAAAATCCTGGAACATTCCTCGATGCACATTTGAGCAATAAATTCGAGCGTAAAATTCAGAATTTTTTTCTTTTCTTCGTTTTAAGGGGTTACCCCCACTTGCGATTTTGAAAAAATCGATTTTTTTATTGCATTTTTTTGAAGTATAAGTATCCGGGCCCATACTTCTGTATGGGCCCGGAATAGATGACTCTATGTAAGTTTACAAAAAAATATATTTTCTTCGTGTAAACTGAAATTGAAACTTTAACGGCGTTTTTCTCAAAATGGCATTTCTGAAGTCGGTGACCAAGATTACTCGAACACTAATGAACCGATCTTCTTGAAATTTTGCAGGCTTATTTAATACATAAAAATGTAGTCTTTAATCGTTTGATTTTTTTTCGTTAAAATCGAACCATTAACTTTGACTGTCCGCCATTTTGTGAAAAATGAATATTTTTTAAAATCCTTCGATTAAAGACTAGTTTATACTTATATTTGACTAAATCCATCCGCATTTTTTTTCCGATGATCCACTTTGCCGTAATGTTGGTCACCGCAAACCGTGTATATAAAAACATTATTTCATTGACGGCCATTTGCCACTAAACAATGTAATATTTTTCAATAAAAAAATTACTGAAAGTTCTTCAAGATGTGTTCTTTAAGATGGTATATTGATCGATTAAAAAAGTTTTGTAGCTTTCTTTTAAAAAATTCATGAAAAAGGCCTCTTTTGCGCTACAAGTGGGGGTAACGCCTTAACTAAACTAAGGTAGCCAGAGAATGGCGTGATGACACTCTAATTTTTAAATGAACTTGGCCGGAAAAGCTAGATGATGAAAGAGAAATGGCGAAAGTGGACTCCCCCCTCTATTCCTTTACGTAACGAGTGCTTTGTCGTCAATAATTGCGATTTTTTCATAGACATAACTAATTATCAAAGGAACGGGTTTATACTTATTTTATTGAGTATATGTTCATTTAGTTTTATACCAATTTATATGCAAAAATCTTTAAAATTAACCGAGATATATGCCTTTATTAGACGACGGAAAAAAAATTATCTTCATTGTCCCATCGATATCTTTGTGAATGGTTAACCGTAAATGAACAGTCAAAAATGTATACAAATGTAGCTATCGTTATGCGCAGCCGTTTTTTTATTTTGGTTTTTTTACAAAATGCCGACGGTTTGGATCTTTTTTTTCCATTTTCAAGTCCTTTTTTGTATTCAAGCGGTCTTTGAAAATGGCAATTATCAAGATTTAAAAAATCGACTACGTACAACGTTAGGCACTGCGATTACAAAAATGGCAAAAAAATGGAAACTCGGTTGCTAAGTTTTTGAGTATTCGCTGGGACAAGGTCGAAAAAAGTAGTTTCGAGAAAAACGCGTTCAAAGTTTTCGGTCCGTTTTTTTTTTATATATATAAAGTTATGTTTTTTCTAGAATATTGATACTTACATTGAAGTATTTAGTGCCGGGCGATATAACGGTTCTTCATCTTCATTATATTTCACAAAACAATACGAGCCTGCACTTTATCTATTGTGGACGATGCCACACCTGTAGGGACTGAGGGCACTAACTGGTCGCGCTAACTGTTCTCTCTAAAGTGACTGTGACTCCGTCAATCTTCGGACTTGTGAATGAAAATTTTGTCAACATATTTTTCAATATATGTACTTTCAAGAATTATTAAAAACAAACAAACATTGCTTGGGGAAAGGGGGAAAGCTACTGTGCACGGTGACTGCCCCCCTTAACTGACATTTCGTAAGGAAAGCTGTCAACTTTCCGCGGTAAAATTGCGCGCGAGTTTTAAATTCAAAACTTGAACATGCAAAAACTTTGCTATTTCTGGCAGTTCTAAAATCGTGACGTAACGCAAAGGCTGCCCCCCACCCCCAAATTGCGTTACGTAATTGGCGTGCGCCTCCTTACACCTAGCGCGTGGCCGGAAAGAAAGGAATTCTTTTATCCGAAATTAAAAAATCAAACGCATTTAGTTTTTGTATAAAATTATCCAGTGCTTGGATACAAAATTTGTTAAAATATTGATTTTTGGAAAAATGGCCACTGTCCAAAGTAAAAGGGTTGATTTTCGTTGATAAAAAAAACTATGCATCGAACAAAAATAATGCGCACTTCAAGCAATGCTTTTTGAAATGTAAAAGAAGCTTGTAAAATTTGAAGTTGATGGGTGCAGTGATTCTTGGGAGATCGTGATCACCGATCTTGATAAACTGGTTTCGAGAAAAAAACGTTTAAAATTTCCCGGTTCGCAGAACATACCTATAAACGCCTATAACTCCGTCAACTTTGAACGGATAGACTTGAAATTTTCCGAGAATATTTTTTAAATGTTATACTTTGAAAATCTGCCGAAAACCAAATAACAATATTTTCAAAAATGTCAACTAGGTGTGAACCCTTAAGGGGACTAGGCAGCGAGAAAGGGCCGAAAATGGGATAACATTCAAATGGTACTTGTAAATAACCGGAACAACATACAGAAATGTTCTTTTTTGCAACATTTTTATTGGAGTTTTGGCTATTAAATTCAGGGGTTGAGGTCTCAAAAATATGAATATTCAAGGGAGACATGGGCGGATAACGACGACCACGCGTCTCATGCTCCCTCATTGCAACGATTCCGAGTGGTCGGTCAAAGTTTTCGGCAATTCCCAAACGCTGTGGAGGAACATCTTCAAGGGATGTTCCTTCGCGGACTGAACCTAACATAAAAAAAAACATACAAATTTAAAAAATGGCCGCTGAAATTTGAAAAACATCGAAAAACGGATGACGTTTTTTTGTAATAACAATAACAATAAATTGATTTTTTACCACGTTTTTAGTAACTCGCATTCTTTGTTGTCTGTTTGTCTGTTCGGTACAAATTTTGCAATCGATTTTAAACTGTCTTCCGGATGAGCTAGGGACTTGAAATTGTGAACATAGCTCAGATCTGGATGACAGACAAATGAACAGACAGGCGAGTCTGTCACAGAGAGAGAAAAAGAAAAAATTATGAAAAAAAGAAATAAAAAGTATAGTTTAGTAAAAAAGATTTTTTTAAAAATAATAATATTAATACTGAATATTGCATTACTGGCCATTTCTACAATGGTCAAGGAGACAGCACCCCAACGCAAGTGACGCCTAGAGAAGGAGAAGCAAAATTTTACACATACAAGACTAAAAAGCAGAAAATAAAATGATTTAAACAAAAAAGAACTTTTAAACCACGTTTTTAAAATGGACTAAAAAGTTTGAAATAATTTCTCCTAGCCCCATACAGATCTATAACCCAATACAGACCCCTAACCCCATACAGATTGTCCTGAAAATTTGTGATTGTGAATTTTCAATAGATATGAAAATACTTGTAAGATTTAAAACGAAAAACGTGGGGCGATGGCATAAGATAATCGATGCATGAATAGTTCACCTAAGTCACTAACTATTTTATTGCACTGCAAATGATACGAACTGTTGTGTGTATTGGGTTATAAATCTGTATGGGGCTAGGAGAAATTACTTCATACTTTTTAGTCCGTTTTAAAAACGTGGTTTAAAAATTCTTTTGTTATTTAAATATTTTTTTACATAGACGTCGGTTCATTTTCTAGAGAAAGTTAATATAATAATTTTTTTTAAATCAATGCGATATCTTAAATCGTTCATGATTTATCGCGGCAAAACTAGTACAAAATGCTGTTTCGAGGAAAGCGCATTTGAGTTTCCGCGCAGTACTACGGTAGAAAAATTGCGACTTACGGACGTTAAAAATTGCCGGCGCTGTAGAAGGACTGCTCGAGTTTACCTGTTTCTGTAGCAGCAATCGTGGAACGTCGGTTTTTCGCCACCCTAGCTTCTTTTGTCGATGCTTGCGATCTCTTGTCTGCATCCAAGAAGCTAGTTGGCGGAGTATAGAAGTTTTATTGCTCTCCTCAACTCAATTTTGCGAATTTTTCGGTTCTTTTGCGCCAAAATGTTTAGAAGAGATTGTAGGAACAAAATACAAAAAAAAAACGAAAAAACAGAGATTTTTCGATGCATTAACAAATGCCATTAACAAATTCCACATCAAAGCTTTCCTTCACACTTGTGTGGAAAAGAACCCGATCCTTTAAGTTTTCATGAATTTCTTTTTAGGAAATAGGTGCAGGTTTTTAACTTTTTTCATAGTAAAGGGTATCATTTTAAGTATCTCTGGAATTTTTTTTATTGGGAAATATTCATAAACGACGGGTATGCAGTAAATTGCACAGACCTCTGTGCAAAAAATGTCCTTCGCGGTGATCACTTTTGCTCGGGAACAAATAATTTGAAATAAAAAAACCAAACCCATTTAGTTTTTGTACCGTATAATCTAGTCTTCGATCGAAGGATTCAATAAAATAAAGATTTTTGAAAAAATGGTCGCCTATCGAAAGTGATCGTCGAAATTTGGGTGCAAAAAACACTCTATTTTCCTTAATATAAAAAAAAGTATGCATTGAAAAAGAATCCTTCGATTAATTCCTTCCTTTTGATATACAGAAAATGTCTGTGAACTTTGAAGCAGATCGGTTTAGTTATTTTTGAGATATTTTGGTCACCGATTTTGAAAAAGTCTGTCTGAAAATACCTGTAAACGCTCATAACTCCTCCAATTGTTAACGGACCCACTCGAAATTGTCAGAGAATATTTTTGAACGTTTATATTATAAGAATCCGTCGAAAACGAAAAATCGATTTTTTCAAAAATTCCAACTAGGTGTAACCCCTTAAATCCTCCCACTATAATGATTCTAATGTCACACGTAAAATCGCGGTGTATTTGGAAAACTGGAACACGATTGCCTCTCCTTTTGTACCCAACCTTCCGTTTCTTCGCCCTACCGATATATCAGCTTTTGAACCTCCAGTTGCAAGGCCATCGGCAATAAATAAGTAACAATCGGATTCGATGTCTGCACACTGATAGATAACAAGTTATCTACAACGACCGAATCAATTGGACCAGTCGGAAACTAAAGTCGCATTGATCATCTTGTGGTACCAGCTGAATCTCATCAAGACAAGACTCCAATGCGAAATTGATTGCGGGTCGAATGCTAATTTGGCCGTGCCTCGAAAGGGAACTTCGAAACGCTTTGGGTTCGTTGGAGTGCCACGGAGAGGATCCGGCGAAAATGAGGGGATGTAAGGAAAGGGAAGGTCCAATTAGGGCGCTCTGACAATGTCGTCATCGTCGGGGTACTCCTAATGAAACATGTAAAACACTGCCTCGCGTCGTCTCGAGGGTGAAACAAGAATCCTCAAGAGCGATTAAGAAGTCTTCAACCTACACGTGCTACGGTACCGATCAATTCAATTGCTCCATACAGCTCCTTGCCAGCTCGTTATCAAGACTATGCGCGTCTGTACGTGTGTGTGACTTTCTCCTCGACAATTTGCCTCGAGAGTGGAGGCTTTGAATGCGAAAGCTCGAGGACCCTTTTTCCGACGACCCTTTCGCGGATGCTACACGCCGCCATTGTTCTTCAAGGCACACCCTGTTAATTTATGGAGGCGTCGCAGCATATTTTCGAACGGAAAACGACTACTCCATTTGACGACATCAAAGTAGACATTCGTCAAGTTTGCAATGGATCCGAAGACACCCGTGAGGAAAAACAAGAAATTTCTCGACTTCACTGCACGGAGCCAAAAAACCAATGGACTTATCAGCGAGTAAAGTACATGAGAACAGCTGTTCCCCCTCCAAATGGCAAGTCCACCGAGGGGCGGACAAAATAGGGGTTGTCATATAATTCTCTGCTACGTCGTAGTACTTAAATGACGTCATCGTAAAATCTCTCGGTAGGGGAAAAGCCTGTGTGGGAAATTCTGGCTGAGCAATATGGCAGCAGGTGGTACCACTTAGGCGAGTACCCGTATCACGGCTGCTGCGGTCATCCGGAGGCCTAGAGTGAGATAAAGAGCCAGAAGAGAGTACGACGGAGAAAGGGAAAGGGGTCGCCAAACCCGAAGCTGAACGACCCGCAATTAGTGGTCGTTAAAGTTTAACCGGGCAATCGACTCTCCAGCTCTGTGGACCATCTAGCCCGTGCGCGCAGGTGAGTCGTTCACGGTTCTCGCGGAAATCCGAGAACCGAACGAAACAACAGTAAACGAAATCGGTCACGCTGTGCGGATTGGAGCGATACAATTATTCGCCAAGTTTCAACCGTTAAAGCCTCCGAAGGAATGTCTTTTTAATGGAGACTAGGATACACTCCGAATCACTCCAGTGCTGTCTTTTTACACAATGGCTGTATTTGAGGTTTCGATAGGACGATCGGTCAACCGGAACGCCCCATTAGTTATCGCCTGGGTAGCTTCTTATATCAAAATAACACAACAATCGCTACATCCGTAGATTATGAACCAAGATTGCTTGGACCAATCACTGGGTCGCTTCTTTGATGGAGAATGATGCGATTCGATGAAATCATTGATTTTTTTTAATTGCACTTGGTACGGATAAATTCTTGTACGTTGATAGACGTGCAGGAAAATACAGAGGATATTGCTGGTGACGAAGATCAATTTCTGCAGTGATGGAGTTGTCAAATCAACGACTGGGGTTTACTCCATTTCCGACAAGCTTCAATGTGATTTATCGGGAAAATAATACGGCATGTTGGCCTGTCTCGTTCTTCCACCGCTGTCGATCAGAGCTTTGGAACGATAAAAAATAATGCTTTCGTGGTGAGACGATACGACAATTTGCCTCATGGTTCACTAACGAGCAGTCATGAGTAGGGTAGGCTGCGGTCAATTGGAACGGTTTTGAAAAAATCGTTCAGTGTGACTTCATTTTATACCCTATACGTTTGGTAATGGGCTTTAATTATAGCTAGATTATGTGGCTATATGATAGCATTATTGATTTTGCTTTTTATATGCCCTTAACTTAGGTAGAAGATATTTGGAAACCCTCGGAAAACGTTTCATTTGGCCCTGTGTCGGGGTCAATTGAAAAAGTGCCTAGGGTTTGTTAAAATGGGTGTTTTCGGCTGATTAAACTAGTGTTTCGACTAAACCCAAGTACTGTTAACGATGTGTATGAAGTGATAAAGTATGTTTGTCGTGAATAAAATATACTTTTAATCAAAATAATCAGTTTTAATGCTTTTCATTCCAGTTTGAGTATCACTGAAGGTATATTAAGGTTCTTTAATATTATTTTACCTTTCGGACGATTTCTTGGCATCTAAAAAATAAAACAAGATTTGGAAAACTTGCTTGCGTATGAATTGTTTGTTTGGGGTAAATAGAAACACGTTTCAATTGACCCTGAACCGTTTGTTTCAACTGCCCCCATACCCTCGCTTCAAATAATTTATCAGACACCAAAAAACCTAAATGTTGTAGGTAGGTACTGACCGCAATAAACTGAACTAGGATATTCATAGCAATGATGATTGTAAACAACGCTGGAGAAAAAACAATAGTTATGGAGCAATACGCAAGATACTAATAATCAAAAAACTCACTTTTTATGCCGAAAAAGCGATGTACTCACATAAAAATGTCCAACGCGCTCGGGGGACGACACACATTGAGCGACAGGTTCCGATACGCAAAGCAGTCCCTTCTAGACCAGTAAAAGAGACGAAAACCCAGCACTTTTTAGCGTAAAGTATGGATTTTTGACTGAAGGTAGATGGTTGCATATTGAAAGTAACCCCAATAAAATGTTGCTCCTCAACTCGCTCCAGTCCTAAGAAATAGGGGTAGGAAACTTAAAAATCGTCGTATCTCGATAATTAATAGCCCAATCAAAAAATATTCCAAACAAAAGTTGTTTGGAATAATAAAATGCGTATAAAGTTATTCGACGTTCAATCCCCTGTCTTTGAAAATAGCGGCACAAAAGCACGCACATCGACCCCGAATTTTCGAATCGTTTTTCTGCCGCTATTTTCAAAGAAAGCGTATTGGACGTCAAATAACTTTATACGAATTTTATTATTCCAAACAATTTTTGTTTGAATCCTTTTTTGATTGGGCTATTAATTATCGAGATACGGCGATTTTTAAGTTATCAACCCCTTTTTCTTAGGGTTGGGGCGAGTTGAGGGGCAACATTGTATTGGGGTTATTTTCAGTATGCAACTATCTACCTTCAGTCAAAAATTCATATTCTACGCTAAAAAATGCTGTGTTTTTTTGTCTCTTTTACTGGACTATCCCCCCCTCAGGATCGCCCTGCTGCAACAAACCGTTCTCGAGTTATTCAACTTGTTTCATTCTACCCGTGTTTCTATTGACCCCAGCCTACCCTACACTTCAACCCTTCGTTGACACTTATTGCTACGATTTTGACACATCGGGTCGATTTTTACCCGGATAGTACTTCATCCACCTGCCATTAACAACCCTTCGGTTGGTTTTTATCGAAAAAAAATACGGACACACTTTAAACATTTCAGAATCTATCTGCATAATTCAAATTCTGAAAGTATAAAATTAAATATGTTCTAAACCATTATTGGAAACTTTTAATTTTGGAAAAGTGAGCAATTTATTTCAAATTGGTCCGGGTCAAAATGACCCAGTGTGTCAACTTAGAGTTAATAAACACGATGAGCCATTTCAAAGTATCAAATTCCATTTGACTGGAATCATATCATGAGAACACTGTCATGCGTATAGTGTTGTGATTCTCTGCCCAATTAGCGTGATCCATTTTTCAACCGAAAATAATTATTTGCTACCGTGTGCCTCAATCACACATATCGATATTGCTTCCGGTTTCTCGATAACAGATTAATTCTTTCGATGTTCCGAGCTATGTCGATTGTCGGATCTTCCATTTTCTCCTGAATAAATTTCCACTCCGACGAACATTCAGCATCTATCCTTCATCATAGACAGGCGAATCTGGGGGAAGGTTTAAATATCTCGAGTATATATGACGTCAAAATATTTCGTGTATTTCAATTAATTCGACCGAAGCACATCCTCACGTTTAATAATCGTTTTGCGCGCTATTCTCGCTGCTTCGTCAGTACTGTATTTCCGAAGAGATCTCCAGCTTTTGGAAGTTTCGTCTTTATTTCGGCAAGGTGTACATGCGAATGTACAACGGAGAAGTTAACGGACGAGTAGAGGGCCTTCAGACATCTCACAGACGTGCACAAAACCCAACGAAGATTACTCATTGGTGGAGCACGAGCATATCAAGGCAATACAATTGACAAGTTCACGGAGAAACGTCAAAGTCTACATTTAACTAGCAGAGATAATTTTGATACTAGGAAACATAAAATGATAGGAAATTGTTTTCCCTGGACAGAATCGAGGGGGGAAATCCCCTTAGACGCCCGAAAATGAGTCATTTATCATGAATTTTTTTAAAGGTGATAAAATAATCGCATCATTTTGAAATTTTGACATTATCTTATTACAACTTTCAAGTGTTGATTTTTTTTCTTATTTAAACAAAACAAAATGGCAGCGTTATAAGGTATTCCTTTAGGCGTCTTTTGAAAAACTGCTCATGTTGCATAACATTAGCTCAAATTTTCAGGTTTCTCACTGTAATATGTTTGGAAGGACATACCTATAAAAATATTTCAAAAAGTATGAAATTCAAAGTTAAGTAGGCTTTGTAATCAAATTTTCATATTTTTTACCATTTTCTCGACAACTTTTACCCCAAAAAGTAACTTATTTATGCTATAACCTGAAAACTTTAGGTATTTCCTTCCAACAATGTTATAGTGAGAAACCTCCCAAAATTTCAATCACATCGATCAATAACTTTTTGAGCTATAAGAGGAGAAGTTTTTCAAAAGACGCCTATAGGAATACCTTATAATGCCGCCATTTTGTTTTGTTCAAAAAAGAAAAATAATGTTGACATTTGAAAGTTGCAATAAGATAATGTCAAAATTTTTTAACGATGCGATTATTTTATCACCTTTTAAAAAATTCATGAAAAATGACTCATTTTCGGACGTCTAAAGGGATTTTCCCTCTTAAGCGACGCTTTGAAAACGATATTAACAGGTTATGTCTAGTTGGAACAATCGAAGACAGCTCATTTTAGCGATTTTTTTTTTGTAAATCGTAATGACAAATTTCCACAATAATCAGGTATTTGAAAAAGTATCATTTGAAGAACTCTCTGTAATTTTCTTGTGCTAAAATATTTAATTATGATCGATCGCCAATGCCCGAGAAACACATGTCGACAACGACTTTTGTGGCGAGCAACGCTCTTCTGAACCAAGTTATGCAATATCAAAAAATCAAACAGATTTCGTTAGTATATAAGTTTACCGCATGATTGATCGAAGGAATTTCCGAAATAGGAAATTTTAAAAAAGTGGCGCGTGTTCCAATGCGAGTCTTGATTTTTGCGAAAAAATTCGCATTTTTCGTTCAACAAATCGAAAGTATACATCGGAAAAAATGCTTACTATATTTTTACATCTAGAAAAGTCTCTAAAAATTTCAGAAAATTCGATTTATAGTTTTCGAGATATTTTGCTACGCGACTTTGAAAACGCACGTTTGAGGAAAAAAAACGTTTGTAGACAGCCGTCAACAGCCTGCAAAATTTCCCAATTTTGATCCGTTCGCCTTGGAACTTTCAGGGAACATTTGTGAGATGATGTACTGTCAAAATATATTGGTTTTGAAAAAAGTTATTTTTCGACTTTTTCAACTAGACCCCTTAATTCACTGAAATTCTCGAAATATCGGTATGCGAGACTACAACGAGCATTGTCGGCTGCATTCATTCCAATTAAATTAACGAAGCCATATTTTGAATTCATTTCTCAATATTTTTGTGAGATTCTCATATGCCAAAAAATATTTCTAGCTATTTTCTCTTGAAATAAAAATGTCGGAAGAGTTCTCGTCAATCTCCATTTCTACGTTATGGTAAGAAGGGCTGGAGAATGCATTTCTAGTGGATAATGCCGAAATTGTATGCCGATGCTCCTCGCCGACAAGGCTGTCACTGCAGGGAATACTTTTCGCACTAGTGCACGCGTGTAATGTCGTATTTAATGAAAATCACGAAATCCCAGACGGCGTCGTGTCTCACGTAATTAGAATCGCATAGGTGGAGCTGAAGAGCAAAGATGAAATCGAATTTCATGAGCTGCTCTATGAATTGTTGAGCTCGCTTGGAAACACCATCGGGCAGGCAACACGGTATAGTTAATCCATTCTGTACATCACGGTAGATATTAAATATTTCCGAAATTCTCGTTCATATGTTCGGAACGAATCCGAGAAATCCCCGGAGTATATACGAATAATTACGACAACAATTCTCAAGCTAAAAATTGTAGCAATAAACTCATAAATGTGAATATTAATGAGAGAAAACGTTTGGAAAGTTGTGCGCCTCCAGCCATTTCAGCAAAAACTTCATAATTTTATTCCAAAGTGTATCAAACTTGATATTTAAAATAGTTTCAATTCAATTCTGTTTTATATTGAGTAACATACATTAAGCGATTTTAGAAAAAAAGTTAATAAAAACAACGTTTTTTTTGTGATACATATTTTTCAAGCAGTATTTGACAGGTTGATCTGCCACGAAAATAAACCTCAAATGAAAGGGTACGTATTCCTTTATACGCTCAGGAAATGATTAGAAGCCGGAAAAATAGAAATTTATCATTATGAAACCAGCTGATGTGCCACGCGTAGGAAAATTTCTGTTTGACCGCGTTTTCTTATTTAATTTTTTCGACGGAACAGATATTAAGTATGCCCCAGCAAAAATTTTATTGCGGTACGTGCGAAAATCGTCTACCTGATCTGACAAGTGACGTGTGCCAATTATTGTCCTACAAGAACTTGAACGTCAGATCAAACAAGCTAAGGGTTTTGGATCATGGAGAATGTGGCTGGGGCGAGAGAAGAACGAAGGAAATAGAAAATCAGCGGCTCATCATTGCTGAATATACACACCAGGTATGAAAATATGAATGCGATTGAATAAAATCAAAAAAATATATATATATGGGTAATTCTCGCGAAATAATCATTTTACAGGTAATCTGACGTTTTTAATATATGCTATTCGATTACTTTGTAGGTTTTTTTTGGAATACAGCAGTTTGAAATATTTCGAAATCGTCCTATAAAACAGATTTGGCAGAAAAATCGTCGTGATCCTTTTTTTTCTGTATTTTGATTATGAAAATCATTCCTCTAGAGTGTAATTATCCAGGCTTCATATACGAGCAAGCTGAAGAGGTACTAAAAATTCAAAAACATTCCTTAAAAATGTTGGACATTTATTTAATTCCTCCCTGAAAAATAAAAAAAATAATGGGCACATGTATCTGAAAATAAATAACAATTTTTTTTAACCGTTTCTCTCAATAACCTGGAGAGCTGTAAGTCAGTCCATATAATGTGTGACGGGTGATCAGCTAGGATCATACTTGCCAGAGCAGTGCCTTCTACATCTACTTTTTGAAGGATGCTGATTGTGTCGTATCTTTTTTGTAGTTTATGTTTTTTGTTTTCACAGATCTTGTGTGTTATAAGGTGGTGTTAGAGGCGAAGGAGTCATTCCTCTGGTTATTATTAACTGTATAATTTTTCAATAAAATATGTCACTTTTTACCTGTTCGAATGGAACTTTTAGACACCTACTCATCGCTAGATTTTGGGGTTAGAAAAACGTAGCACGTGAAATATGGAGAGAGTGTTGACTTTATATTGGAGGCATCGTTTGAGAAGGGATTTCTCGAAATTCAACCATTAAGGGGGTGAAAGGGGGTGGAAAAGTTTGAATGGGAAATAATATTTGCATGGTCAAATTTACTTGAAAGTTAGTATTAATGCTCTGTGACACAATTAATGACACACGTATTTCGGCGCTTTTTAAATTCAACCCTAAGGGGAGAAAAGGGGTGGCAAAGTTTGCATGGAAATTTAAAAAAAAATTGGTCGGATTTACTTGAAATTTGGTATTCGTGCTTCTTGTGACAATTAATGAAACACGTATTTCAACGTTTTTAGAAATCAACCCTTAAGGGGAGAAAAGGGGTAGCCAAATTTGTATGGAAAATAAAAAATATCTGGTCAGACGATTCACTTGAAACTTACTATTAATGCTCTTCAACACAATTAATAAAAGACGTATTATGGTGTTTTTCGAAATTCAACCCCTAAACGAAAGGGGGTGGTAAAATTTGTACGATAAAATAAAACAGGTCTAATTTACTCGAAACTTTCTGTCATGGCTTCTAGACACAATTAATGAAATTCCAGCGCCTTTGGAAATTCAATCCTTGATGGGAAAAGGGGGTAGCGAAGTTTGTATGGTGAAATAAATATCTGGTCAGATTTGCTTCAAATTTTTGTTAGTATCAATGCTCTTCAACACAATTCGACATGTTCCGTTATGAAACATTTCAGGAGCACATTTCATTAAGGAGCATTCGAGACACGTCTGCGCGAGCGAAGCCGCGGGCGGAAAGCTAGTATATTAATAAATCAATAAAAACTTGACAAGATAAGGTTTGTATAATTCCTCTGATCCTAATATTTTTTTCGATCATGATAAATCTCTCAAAACTGAAACATCAGTGTGATCTATAGGGAATTATATTATATCAATTAGACTGGAATCAATTGCAGTTTTAAAATGAAGAAATACAATATTTCTGTTTATAAATTTCGTTGTCCTCCAAAGTGGTTATTATTCGGGAGAATCACCTATATATATATATATATATATATATATATATATATATATATATATATATATATATATATATATATATATATATATATATATATATATATATATATATGTCAAGTGTTCACAGATGACGCATATTTTATGTAAATATAGTTTTCGGTTTAAGGCGGTACAAGATAGACGAAAGTTTAGGACGTACACCAGTTCATGAAGAGAGTTATAAATAAGTAATAATGAAAAGCCGCGAAGACTTCGGAGCTCCGATGTTGCTGAACACTCGAGATAAAATTTTAAATCTCCGTCGAAAACAGACGCGAGAGCGATATTCTCGAGAATTTTTATTTTCATTTGATGACTGTGAATGCTTCGGGTCCCTTTTTATTTAAAGCGCATTTTCGAGGGAAAGAAAAACGTTCTAGCCACTCACCCGAATGCTTGTATTGTTTGTAAATGTTTCCCCAGTTCGTTGCACATGTTCGTTTGAAAAGCGACGTCGGTAATTCATTTCAAGATAAAACTTTGTGTCGACTCAAGAAGATAAAAGCCAATGAGATGAAAGTTTCG
The DNA here is from genome assembly GCA_944452715.1 of Ophion slaviceki. Taxonomy (NCBI): domain Eukaryota; kingdom Metazoa; phylum Arthropoda; class Insecta; order Hymenoptera; family Ichneumonidae; genus Ophion; species Ophion slaviceki. The sequence goes on from OX101783.1 coordinate 39,757,325, forward strand.
AATTACCCCTAGAGCTTTTATGAATACTTTTATATCATCTCGAATATTCGGTGTTTTTTTCAATATTTTTTCATATTATTTATCATCACAAATGAAAGCTGACAATAAAATATGCAGATAAATAATAATCAAATAATAGATAAATGATAATTAAATAATAAGATAAATAATAAAATGCTCAGATAACATGGAATAGTTGTGTCTCCTTCTGATAATAAAATAAACTAGCTTCCGCCCGCGGCTTCCCCCGAGCCCATTTCACCCCGTTAAGAGTTGATTTTTGAAAAACCATCGCAAAGTGCACCTCTATACCTTCCAAGGAACATATTTTCTCAAATTTCGTGTTTCTATCTTCAGCGATGTAGGCTGTGCGTTGTTTATAAGATAGACAGTCATGCAGTCAGTCATTCAGTCAGTTAGTCAGTCGCGGAACTGTTTTATATTTATAGATTGACAACGTTCTTCGCATTTATTTCGATTTTCTTGCAACTTTTCCGAGGCCATATGCAATGTTTGCGTTCCGAGGAACCAATAGAAAAAAATGCATATGAATGGATGAGAAATCAAGCCGAGGGCTGCTGGGTTTCGTTGAAAACTTGCAACTGGGTATAGGAGCTGCGGTATTGAAAAAAAAAAGAAAAGTTTTCCCTACCGATAACGAGAAGTCTCGAGGTCTCCGATTTATCGATTTTTCCCTATGGTGCACGGACTTTTATTCCAATTTCTAGGTTTGTTGAATGAGAATCCCTAAGAGAGGGATCGTTCGCGGCTGCGATGTCTCGCACAGATACGCCCGCGTTTCATTCACTGCTCTATACACAGCGGAAACTTTTCCACGCTACTGGAAATCCCGATTGTACCTTTCTCATATCCTCGCGCGTTTCTAATTTGTATCTCGTTCCGAAACTTCGAAGAGGCCTCGATTCGTACATCTGTAAGAAAAAAGAGATGAGTTAAATTCCAACGAAAACTTCGATACGAAATATGTTTTTGGCGCAAAATACGATGCGGTAAGTTCAGCGAATACCCGTGCAGGAATGTGACCGGGCATTGCCTACTTTGTGTCCGGCCCTGACCAGACTTGCCTTGTATGATTTACCTGACCGGGCCCTCCCATGGAACAAACCGGAATAGGGTTTTACAATCGGCACAGTAATGGCCCACGACTGGTTGCCAGAGAAAAAACGATGGCGCGGTAATGGCTATATAAACGGGCCAGATCCGCACCATGCATGGTTGGTAATGGTAAACCATGAATGGCTGCTAAGACTGGGCCAACTATCATACGCCCATATTGGCCCAGCAACGGCTGCCGGATCTTCTGCCGGAAATGAAAAACAAAAAATTGACAAATTATGAATATAAAAATTCTAGTAGTATCTTTTTTGTTTTCTTATGCTTTACTTATGTCCATGTAGATAGAATAATTGCATTAAAAACAGTTTCTGCATTGTTCAAATTTTTACCTTTCATCGGGATCGAACCTGCGCCTTTCGTTCTAGTGTCGAGCGCCCTACCCACTTAGCCATTTTAACACTTACAGAACCCATCGTTTGTTCGTTCCTTACTTTTATGCCGATAATTTTATTCGTGACATTAAAGTTTACCGACAATTTTTTTGGTCCATTTAGGCTGTAAAAATAACTCGCTCGTTTTTGGTGAAGTTCCGAAAAGCATACTCCTCTGATCGAGCTGAAATTTTGCACCGAACTTCCTCTCATTATACTAAGAGAAACCGTTAACGGATTTTTGACGACTAGCAATAGTTTTCCATACATCGCATTGTAAAGTTTATTGTTTCACGCCATACGAGTATATCTATATATCCCATAGATACCCCCCACTCCTCCGGCCGCGCTGCTTCCTGGCAAACAGTGCTCGCCCGTATGTGCATATCACTTGCCATGTGGCATGTCTTTGTTTGGATTTATTTAATATAGTAGAAGCGCAGTACAATAAATAACTTTCCATATCCGATATATCGAAAACTATTGCTAGTCGCCAATATTCTTTTAAAGGTTCTCTTAAAATATTGAAAAGAAGGTCGGTGCAAAATTTCAGCTTCATCAGTAGGATATGCTTTTCGAAACTTTATCTCTTGTTTTTACGTGTTACAGTTTAACGACCTGCATTTGCAAAACGCCCAAAAACAAACCATCAATGGCTGGAATAGATCTGGCAAGCCGTTCATCCGCCTACGATACCCCAATGCTGATCGCCATATTATCGGTGCGATGGTATTGGCCCACCAATGGCTGGCATAGATCTGGCAAGCCGTTCATCTGCCTACGATACCCCAATGCTGATCGCCATATTATCGGTGCGATAGTATTGGCCCACGAATGGCTGGCATAGATCTGGCAAGCCGTTCATCCGCCTACAGTTCCCCAATGCTGGTCGACGAATTATTGGCCGATTATCAGCAAACCGTTGAATGGCTGAATGCTGGCATTTTTGTTACGACAGGCGACCCTATATGGGAAACCGGGAAGATCGCAAAATCGTTTTTTTACGGCTTACCCTCTATGTTTGGAAATTACAATCTTCTGGCCGGGATACATTGCGAGCAAGTACATCTTCACGTAATGTCTACCCGGCCAGAACATTGACATGTTGTGAAAAGTGGAGCCTGTCTTTAAGGCGTTACCCACACTTGTAGCGCAAAAAAAGGCCTTTTTCATGAATTTTTTTAAAGAAAACTACAAAACTTTTTATACGGTCAATATACCATCTTAAAGAACACATCTTGAAGAACTTTCAGTAATTTTTTTATTGAAAAATATTACATTGTTTAGTGGCAAATGGCCGTCAATGAAATAATGTTTTTATATACACGGTTCGCGGTGACCAACATTGCAGCGAAGTAGATCATCTGAAAAAAAAAATGCGGATGGATTTATTCAAATATAAGTATAAACTAGTCTTTAATCGAAGGATTTTAAAAAATATTCATTTTTCACAAAATGGCGGACAGTCAAAGTTAATGGTTCGATTTTAACGAAAAAAAAAATCGAACGATTAAAGACTACATTTTTATGTATTAAATAAGCCTGCAAAATTTCAAGAAGATCGGTTCATTAGTGTTCGAGTAATCTTGGTCACCGACTTCAGAAATGCCATTTTGAGAAAAACGCGTTTAAAGTTTCAATTTCAGTTTACACGAAGAAAATATTTTTTTTTGTAAACTTACATAGAGTCATCTATTCCGGGCATCAAAAAAAACTGCACTTCAAATTGCACTTCAAAAAAATGCAATAAAAAAAATCGATTTTTTCAAAATCGCAAGTGGGGGTAACCCCTTAAGAACTAAAGAAAAGCTACTTTGCTTTTCACCTCATGGAAGATATTTATAATTGATTGGGATGAAACCAATACATCTGTTGTAATTCTATTCATCATTAAAAGCATTCATTTCATCAATGATAATCGACGAGGATAACAATGCTTATCATAAATACTGGGATTACGATAACTAATAATTTGAGCATGAAGAATAGCCAAATTATTTTATGAGGCAAAAAAGTAAAGCAGGTCATTCGTGGTTTTTGAACGCCTTATCGCCATGTTGGGAAATATCACTGTTCTGACCGGGAAGACATCACCTGAATGTATTTCGTCAACAATCCGCCAGGTGGCTACAAGCGAAGCGCTTCGCGCAAGCAAGGTACCATTGTCCGAAGATAAAAGTTCATCCTGGGAGTTGTACTACGTACAGAAAGGCTATGCTCACTGCGTGCACTTACACTCATGATTTTGCGATACTTGTGGAATAACCCTTTGCACTCTAGGCCTTTTTCGCTCGGATAGTGATCCATGTACGTTTTTCTGTCTCCTTGCCGATCAGGAAATGCGAGCAAGCGTATGCATACACTCATATACTACCTTAGAAAGTAGATAACCAACAAAAAATATGTTGTCGAAACACTAAATTGAATACACTCCCGATATCACCTCCTCGAGGATTCTAAAAACGCTGCAACGTCATTTTTAATTTCCTCATTTGTTCCTGGTTATTTTCCGATCTATACCCTACAACTTTCCTGATCATTAACCGGTTATTCTCCGGCAATTCCTGATCAGTTCCCCAGAAAGGGAACGGCGGGGTCGAAGGCCCGACCAGAGCCTGATATTATCTAGGGAAGGCAGATCAGGAGCAGTACTTTTTCCCGACTCAAATTTCTACACCGGTGATGACGCAAAAATGCATCGCTCCAGGACTCGCAGTGATCATCCCGATAAATTCCAAGAGTATTCGATTCAAATATTTCTTTCGAATCGCCCGCGTGCCTCCACCATCGTGAATCAATTCACAGCCAGCTCTCCCCTCTGTGTAAATTCAACCCCCTGTTCCCTCCGCAGCGCTGTACGCGCAACAGTTTACACGCCATTGCGTTAACGAGAAAAGGGTAAGGGACGCAAGGAAATTGCTTTAAACCGTCTGTAATTATCGTTGAATCCTTTGGCTCGACAAACGATGGAGGGGACGGAAAGAGCACGTACATGCCTCGCCAGTCTCCCCGTAACATTCGTATAAGGGTATAAAGCACGAATTTACGACGGAATTTCTGTGTATTCGTGTTCCGCGTGCATGTGGCCTGGCTAAATTGTGAACCTTGTGAAGGAAGAATCGACCCACGGTCGACACATGTAAATCCGTAAAACCCGACAGTCCAAGTAGAGAGTGCAATAAGCGACGCTCTCTCTCTCTCTCTCTCTCTCTCTCTCTCTCTCTCTCTCTCTCTCTCTCTCTCTCTCTCTCTCTCTCTCTCTCTCTCTCTCTCTCCTCTCTCTCTCTCTCTCCTCTCTCTCTCTCTCTCCTCTCCCCCCCCTCTCTCTCTCTCTCCCTCCCTCTCTCTCTCTCCCTCCCTCCCACCCTCCCTCCCCTCCCCCTCCCCCTCTCGCTCTTTTGCGTTCCACTTGTGTAGCTTGGCCTGGAATGTGAATTATTTTGTTAATTTTCTTGCTGGCGTGTAAATGTCAGGCGAAAAAAGTCCATGGTCCTCTGTTGAGCTCAAAGCGCGAGCGTTGTAATACGCGCCCTTGCTTGAAAGAGAAAACCACCCTAGCTTCGAGAATAGGTTGTTCCCCCTAACTTTGAAAGGTTTACGATCATGGACTCAGCACGATACTCGCATATATAGACATAGGTACTAATGTGTGTGTGTATATATATATGTATATATATGTACACATACACCCACACACAAAACGTGATACGATTTTCGAGCTTGACTTCACATAGGATTTGCCTGCACCAAGATTCAGCCCGCCGTAAAGAATCCAAACTAACGATCCGAGCTAGCCAGCTTATCGGATTGTAGCCGAAACTTCGTTAGGATTCGCTTCATTAAAATACACTCGGGCGTAACAAGAAATTCTTACCCTCGCCCCATGCTTTTTTGTAAGCTCGAGCGAGCGCTCCTTCAATGAAACGAAACGAAGGAACAAAAATGTTGAAATATCCAACCCACTTGATAAGCTCTATATACAAAAAAAACTATTGTATTCAGGTAAGAAGTGGTTGCAATTTTTCATTTCACCTGCTCTGGCCTTTGTCGATTTTCGAATGATCCAGTCTTCGGACAATCTTTACGTCGGTCCGATTTTTCGGAAAATTTTTAACATTGGCATCGACATTTCCTCCACATATAGATTTCGACAATTTGGACTTGAATTGTACAACCTTTGTTGAATTTATCAAAGGTTTAAAAAAATGTAATTACACAAGTGTAAAATGGCATGGAACACATTATTTTCAAAAGTCCTTGTGTAGCAGAGCTCCATGAGCTTGCTCGGATGAAAGATTCAAATGAGGTCCAGCTTATTTAATGAGGTCCAGCTTATTTGTAATTTAAAGTAGGAAAGTTCCGTAGTGTTCTTTTATCGTTATTAATATTTGCGCCATATGATAAAAATGGGATGTATCTATCGTGTATGGAAGCAGAGGAAGCGTAAACCGATACGAAAATAAAGTGAGCGGCAAGAGAAGATATCAGAAAATTGGTATCGCGGAGGAGAAACACGAGACGAAAAAAACAAGACGAAGAACGGTGACGCACAAACGTGACATCGATACGAATTTCGTAACCAATCAACCGAAGAATGTATGCATGTCCGTGAATCCCCATCTACATTTTCTAATGGTTTTATCAAGGTAGCAATTTGTTCTATGAATATTAAGAGGCACGGCAACGCCATGACGCCGAGTGATATTACATTTATATATATTAGGGTAGGTCAAATTTTTTTTTCGCGATCCTCAACGCAAAATGTTACCACGTTATGAAAAAATAATTCATACAAAATTTGAGAGGTCTAAACATTTTTTAGGTATTGCTCAAACGACTATTAATTTTTTTCCCCGCCAATAGACATCATAATAATATGTCTATTCCGGTTTCGCTCCAAATATTAGTTATTTCATCGATAACGTTTTGTGTACTCTCTCGAACAGAAAATTTAAGGGTATTATGATGGTGAAAGAATAGACTTAATGCTTTTTTATTCGTGGGTAATTTTCGCTCCACAAATTCTTCGATTTCCGACCCAATCAGATAAATTTCGACACTTTCACTATCGTCTAAACCCAACTCATTTTTTACATTTTTATTTTTACGTGTACTGTGACGTACCTCAATACAGCAACTACTGGAAACAGTCAATTGAATTGCGAAAAGCACTCACGGACAGTCAGAGAAACAACGGTGCAGTAGCGTCAACAGCGCCGCGGTTTGTAACTCTCGAATCCGTATGACTTTGTTTTCTTACTCCAAAACAACATAGTACTCCAAAAAACACGCACACTTGTTAGACGTTCAGTGATGTAAACACCGTGTTCTTGTTCATCAAGTGGTTGATATAATTTTCACAACCGAATTACATATGTTGATTCCTAATCTGCAAATACAAATTGTTTATGGTAAAACAAAATATCTAAATAAAAATTGTGTATTGTTACAGAAAAAATTAAATCAAGACTTACATTGGATCACGCACTAACATTTTCTGCATTGAGATAAAAAAAATCAATACTTCGAAAATCATGAAAAAAAATATGAAAAAGGCGTTTGGGCACTAACTAAAAAATTGTTTAGTACCCTCAAATTTTGCAAAACTTTCTTTTTCTTAACATACTTCAATTTTCCGTTGAGAAAAAAAATCGATTTTTTTTATCCACCCATATATATATATGCGTGTGTGTATATGTATATATACCTATGTATAAATATATATATACAAATGTCTCGTTTTAATTGCACACTCCGAATAAATCGCGATTCGATAAAAAATCATTCCTTACAGAAGATTTACGGCTTGGAGTTTTTTTTAAACGTCTCTATCAAATGTTCTCCGGAAAATCATAAACCTTCCCTATGTCTATATCCATGTAACATTGGCTATCAAGAACATCTGGCTGTTTTAAGGATGGTCCTTAATTTTTTCAACGGAAAAGTCGATTTGGTTATTCGTTTAGTCCCCGAAATGACGTTCATAAACATATGCTTCGTTTGAGGGGATTTGAAAGACATTGAGGTTGGCATAAAGTTGAGTATGCGGACGGCAAGCTGCTACGGATGCGGTTCACGAACTCGAGTGTCGTCGAAATGACATTGCCCCATATAGATAGAAATCAAGACTAACGAAACGAGCGAAGCATAGCAGTGACAGTCTTTTTTGGAAGTAATAAGGATAATGTAAAGTAAGTATTTTCCTGTTGAATTAGAGTAGATGTATTTCATCTTGTATAATTAGTCCGCGTCTGACTTTGCTCTGTTCCTTCGTCGGATGATGTTCTTCTGATGCAATGCTCGTTTCACGGTGTGCAGATTTACAATTCCGCGTTTCCGAGGTGCGAGATCAACGTTTCAACGAGTCTTTGTTCCATCCCAATTTACTTTCCACCTCGGGGGAGATTGTCGTGATCCTTTGCCTTTCTCTCCCTCTCTCTGTTTCTCTCTTTCGTTTTCAGTATTCTCGTCTTGTTTTCACTTTTCTCAGCCTAGAAACCGCAGCCTCAAAAAATTCCACGCGCACGTCTGGCTTCGCACATTTCGCGCGTCGAGTTTGCCTCGTCGTAAAATACATTTTACCAGGATAAAAAAATGCCTGCTCTTCGCGACTGAACAGCGAAAGAAAGGCATTCGGCAAAAAATACAATAACGTTTCAAAGAAAAATTGCAGTCCGCGTCACACGGATGCAGACGAGTTTTATGGAAAAACACATGATTTACTCATTTATGAGTTATGTTGTTTTTTATTTTTATTCGCTAACGAGCTCATCGGAGAGATTAAGGCAGACACCCCATAAGGTAGGTACGAAAAATCGAAAAGAAATAAAGGTTTTGCACAAATTGCAAAAAATGTGGGCGTGTTGTGTGGACCCGGCATAGCAGACCAATAGTGAGTCAATATTTTCTTTGTGTAAATCGTACATGCACTTTTAAACGCGTTTTTCTCAAAACTGTATTTTTTAAATCGGCTTCGATGATATCTCAAAAGGTACTGAACTTCGCTCTAATTTTTATGGCATAGTCAGCATATCTATAGTTTTTACCCGAACCAGAATACTTCTGATATCTGCTATAGTTTTTTGAAAGCCGGAGCCTGAATTGGAAGGTCCAAAAAAGCGTTTTTTCGGGAATTTTTTTTAGAAGGGATGAAAACAAGTGAGCCCAGTAAACATTCAGGTATCATTTCGAGTATATTTGAAATGTATAAAAATAATGTTTCAACATGAAACAATAAATGACTACAGATTTATCAGCCTATTCCATGTACGTCTTACCACTGCAGTCTCCAATCGGCGGGAAAGATGCAGCTCGTAATTCTTGACTGAAACAAAAAACCAATAGCATTTTTCATGGTCATATATTTTCCTTCTGGATGAATTAAGAAAAAGCTGAAAAAATCGTGAAATTATAACTTTTCTCAGGTTTAAAAAAATATGTGTTTAAAAAAAACACTAAACATGTGCTATAAAGATAATTTAAAAATACTTTTTAAACGACCTTTTTCATTCACTTAGAAGGGATTTTTATACTGAAGAAAATAAACTTTGATTATATAGAAATTATATAGAATTATATAGAATTATAGATTACATAGAAAATAAGGTTTGATTCAATAGGTAGTTTAGTTTTTCTGCGATCAAGCCCGCGAATTTGGAAAAATCGTGAAAATGAAAACTGGAGAAAACGCGCTTCAAAGTTTTCAATAGGAAGAAATATCAATATCAAATATCAATCGCTTCTCTACTTTTGGCCCTGCATCTTCGAAAATGTTTACAATTGGTCTCTGTAACTTTGTAAATATATTCTTGGACAGTTTATCTATCGATTTAAGCAATTAAAAAAAAAACGATTTTTCGGACCTTCTGATTCAGGCTCCGGCCTTAAGCTGTAGAAGTCGAAAAAAAAAATTACGAAACTTGGAGCTAAACTTTTAAAACCGTGCCAAGAATTCAATTTTCGATATTTTTACTTTACTCTAGTTCCGGCGATAGCCTCAGGTCTACAAATTTAAATGCCGTTTGATTGTTTTATTTCAGATTAGCAAAACCTCCGGAATCATGGCAGCCGTCGACCAACTTTTTTTACACATAAGTGTCTTCTCAACGGTGTAAAGTCGATTCGACTCGTTATTTTTGTTTGATATAATTCTGAGGGACTGTAAAAATGTTAACAAATGTGTGGTAAAAATTGAGAGACGGTGGATTTTAATGGTTCATAAAAAAAATCCTCAAAAAAGCGAAAAAGTAGCTGCCACACGGGATGATCGCCTTAAGACAATAGCAACGGCGGTCACTCTAGGTTACAAATAACTCTTGGACTACAAGATACAGGATTTGGATCGTGCCTTCCGTATTGAATTAAGGCTCGTTCAGGTTTATTCGAGTTTAACATGAAAAAAAATCATGAGCCAGTAGGAAAAATCTGAAAAAGAGTTGTATGTCATCATCAATTACTATCAGTATGAGTACATGCAATGTCACGACAACGAACGAACAAAATCCACTATGTTGCACTTCCTATCTTTGGAATGCAATGAAAATTAATTATTTGTATTGTTTTAAGGCGTTACCCCCACTTGTAGCGCAAAAAAAGGCCTTTTTCATGTATTTTTTTAAAGAAAACTACAAAACTTTTTTAATCGATCAATATACCATCTTAAAGAACACATCTTGAAGAACTTTCAGTAATTTTTTTATTGAAAAATATTACATTCTTTAGTGGCAAATGGCCGTCAATGAAATAATGTTTTTATATACACGGTTTTGGGTGACCAACATTGCGGCGAAGTAGATCATCTGAAAAAAAATGCGGATGGATTTAGTCAAATATAAGTATAAACTAATCTTTAATCAAAGGATTTTAAAAAATATTCATTTTTCACAAAATGGCGGACAGTCAATGTTAATGGTTCGATTTTAACGAAAAAAACGGCCGTTTTTTGGCTATAAAACGGCCATTTTTTTCGAAAAAAGAATGGAACGATTAAAGACTACATTTTTATGTATTAAATAAGCCTGCAAAATTTCAAGAAGATCGGTTCATTAGTGTTCGAGTAATCTTGGTCACCGACTTCAGAAATGCCATTTTGAGAAAAACGCGTTTAAAGTTTCAATTTCAGTTTACACGAAGAAAATATTTTTTTTTGTAAACTTACATAGAGTCATCTATTCCGGGCCCATACAGAAGTATGGGTCCGGATACTAATACTTCAAAAAATGCAATAAAAAAGAATCGATTTTTTTCAAAATCGCAAGTGGGGGTAACCCCTTAAATTTATTTGGCTACGAATATCATTCAAACGTTTTTACGTATCCATATTAGAAATTTACGACCTCAATATGCAAAAGGAGGCTTTGGATAGGCACAAAAATAAATAAATGGCAAATAACTTCAACGTGATCGAAATCCGACCGTTCATCAGAATGGCATACAGATTCAGTAAATGGCTCATACACACATACATCTATACGCAGGATGGTCATTTCGCAGATATGCGACTTCAGGATCCCAACTGTCCTCCAAATCGATCAGTCGTTTCAATAACGTTAGGGGTGGTTCTCCAAACAGTCACATATGCTGGGTAGCCCATATTCCAACGATATGAAGGGTTGAAAATAGCCTTTCCCCATATACACTCATGCATGTGTGTAAATAAAATATATATTTATATATCATATATCATATATCATACATTAACATAACGACATACATATGAATATACAGGGTGTTCCTCTTATCTCCACCACCCGAAATAACTTGGTAATTATCGACGTCACAAAAAAATGTTCCAGACAAAAGTTGTACGGTGTGAAGGGGACCATCGAATGCGACCAATTTTTTTTATTTCGGTGGAGGCGCTGACGCACAGTGAAGGTCCCCTCCATTTTTTTTAAATGGAATGGTACATTATTTTCCAATCGTCTTGTGGAACATCTTAAGCCGCATAAAAAACATTAGGGGGTCAAAGTCGTTCAAGGTCATTCAAGGTCACCTATTAAAATGAAATACAAATCTAAATATCGCGGGTCACTATACTTCACACCTTTACACCGTACAACTTTTGTCTGGAACATTTTTTTGTGATGTCGATCATTACCGAGTTATTATGGGTGGCAGAGATAAGAGGGACACCCTGTATAAGGCATGTCCTCTATAAAATAGTTCCTAAGTAAAAATGACGTAACATTGTTCGTTAAGCTGTTAATTGCAATGGAAAAAATCTCATTTTGCTTTTTGCAGCCGTTATCGGTCATTTATCAACATATCATTTCGAAACTCATTCATCATCTAGGGAGAGCCCTCCCCAAGAGATACGTGGAAATGTATTGATCTACGTTATATAGTTAACCAACAATCTCTGATCTACGAAAATTCGGAGTTTTCAAATTCCCATCTCCGAGGAAGGTTCACAGAGTGGAAAAAAATTCAGGACCTTTCATCATGTACATTCCCGATAAAAAAAAATGACATTTTCGTTGGAACAAACACCGTTTTTCAACGATTTTAAATTGTTGCTTATAAACAAATAGAAATAACTCCTTAAATTATGTAGATACTTGAAACATTACACTCGTGTATGTATGTACATACAATATACATTTATATATCATATATTAACATAACTCTATACCTATGAATATATATAAGGCAGAGTTTATGTGCTTTTGGAAACTACAGTAACTGTCAGAGACACGGACGAATGGGACGAACTGCGAGCGACGTGTATCACGTAACAACCAAGCCACGAGGAACTCCCATATAATTTGTCTCGTACAATGCATTACCTACCTTCAGCTGCACTGACGCAAATATAACGCTCATTCGTGCTGAGAAGCTCCTCTTTCCTGTTGTGCGATCCCGCTCACTTGCTCTTCTACCAATTTCAAGTTGCATTGAAGCTTTCCGCACGACAAAACGAAATGTAAACGCAAGTCGCACCAAGAATGTTCACGTACACGAGTCACAAGCGTGCAAACGGTTTTGGCACTCGAGTGATCGGAACAGAGCAACATTTTAATGGAATGGATGGGAGTAATGCTGCGACGGTGTGCCCCTAACTTAAGGGGTCTTCTCACTTCAGCCGCTTAAAAAAGGATATTTTGACGATTTTTTGAATATATTTACACAATATATATTGATATAAAAGTTGTTACACTTAATAAATACACTTTCGAAATACACTTTAAAAAAATGTATTTAAGTCACTATTTTTAGACGAAAATGGTAGTTAAAAAATGTCCTAAAAAATTGTAGGTCTGCGCTGTCGATGAAATCTCGGAGATGGATCACTGGATACGAAAAAATCGCGCAGTTTTAGATTCAGTATGTTGATGGCTATAGCGCATATCATACGATTTTTTATATATGCAAAAATAACAATATGGAGGACAGTTTTCGAAAAAACACAATAAAATGTCTTTTTTCACCGTTTTTAGCAACAGAAATAGTAAATGTAAAAATTTAAAAGAATCCTTGCTATGCGCTATAGCTATAGTTGTAATGAATATGTGGTTAAAATTTCATAAGGATCGGTTCAGTGGTTTTGAAGATTTTATCAGCAAGCCGTCGAAAAACTACTTTGATAAAACTATAGAATCACGGCTCCTGACCAATTTCAATGCCAAACATTTTTTTTGTTGCCATGAACGCCTTTTTAATGTCATCACTATTGATATTCAGTTGGGGGAGGCCGACATTTTTTATTAATTCCATAAATTATGGGATTTTTAAGTTTGCGGAAACGAGGGATAAAATAGCGCATTTTATAGACACACACTCAAATACGCGCGCACACACACACACACGTGTACATATATGTATACTCGCAGGAAGCAAATTGAATTGATGAAACATAAACAAGGTAAGGTAAACAGAGTGAAAAGGTAAGCATATTTTGATCGAACTTCGAAATATTAGTATATCAATGGAAATCATGTGCGACGGGTGTACGATATTTCTCACCGAAGCAATCGTAAAATTTCAATCCCGAAAAGAAAACATCGCATTTTTGAAAAATCACGGGGTATTGCAGCGGGAAATAACGTATTATTCTTTTTTACCCTCCACCGTAATGACACTTTTTAACGTTTTTTTTTTCACATTAGGGCTTCGCGTACATTAATTCAACATGTAACATCGTTTTTGATCCATAACAATACCCCAAAAAAGTTTTGGACCGATTTTGCGCTGGAGCCGTGATTCTATAGTTTTACCATTACTTTAAACAATGAAGCGTTTAAAGTTTGTTTGGGTTACATTTAAATATGCAAAATTAAAAAAAAATGTTTTCATGTAACCCAAACAAACTTTGAACGCGTTTTTCTCGAAACAACGTTTTTCGAATGTATTTCGAAATGTATTTATTAAGTGTAACCACTTTTGTTTTCGAAATGTGTTTTTCGAAAGTATTTCGAAAGTGTATTTGTTAAATGTAACAACGTTTGTTTTCGAAATTTGTTTTTCGAATGTATTTCGAAAGTGGGTTTTTATGAAACTCAAACAAACTTTAAATGCGTTTTTCTTGAAACAACGTTTTTCGAATGTATTTCGAAATGTATTTATTAAGTGTAACAACTTTTGTTTTCGAAATATGTTTTTCGAATGTATTCCGAAAGTGGGTTTTCATGAAACCCAAACAAACTTTAAACGCGTTTTTCTCGAAACAAAGTTTTTCGAATGTATTTCGAAATGTATTTATTAAGTGTAACAACTTCTGTTTTCGAAATATGTTTTTCGAATGTATTTCGAAAGTGGGTTTTCATGAAACCCAAACAAACTTTAAACGCGTTTTTTTCGAAACAAAATTTTTCGAATGTATTTCGAAATGTATTTATTAGGTGTAACAACTTTTGTTTTCGAAATGTGTTTTTCGAATGTATTTCAAAAGTGTAACAACTTTTGTATCAATATCTATAATATGAACCTATCAAAAAAAATTTCATGAGAATAGCTTTTTTAGCGACAAAAGTGAGAAGACCCCTTAAATTGCTTATAAAACAGTAGTGGTTTCGAGAGCGCCTCCGGCAATTTTTCATGACGAGCGGTCCTGACCGGGTTCGATACTCGAATGGGTGACTGCTCAGCTCTGCACGGGTATACGCGACGAAGTGTGGGCGGCAAGCAGTTCCACTGACGATAAGTTTCCAATGGTAAGGCAAGTAAAAGTCAGAAAAATATGGCTGGCTGACTTGGCAGGGGTTATCCACAGTTTCTCTGTGCTCTTGTGTAAATTTTATACACTAGTGCATAGGGAAAGATTAGCTGTGGGCAATACTCTCGTGGTGTCGGAGGCACTGAAAATATAGTGGAATGAAAAATGTTAGGTACACGTCAAAAGGGATGGCTCGTAAAAATCCAAAAGGCTTTATGAAAAAGCATGGGAGAAATGGAATAATAATTCGTTAGAGAAGGCGTGGTGGTAACAATTTTAACCCTTCGTAATTCAACAATGTAAAAATTCAAAAAAGTTCAATTTATGGTAGGTTTTAATAAATACAAAAATATGTGTTACCCAATTTTTGAAAAATCCCATCAGGGGGCCAGTTATAAAACAATGAAGGGAGCGTGACAGACATGTTACATTATGTCGTAACATCCCTTTATGGTGTATGGAATCCTTTGCAGCAGTTGTTTTGCTTGTTGTAGCACAAAGCCATGCCACATTTTTCACAAACCGCTTGTCATTTTGATATTTCTTTCGATGCTCGCAAACTTCAGGCACATTCGAACCTTGCAATCTCTCGATAAGTGAACATCGAACAAACCGACTAACCCTATCTAGTTTGCATGAATTGCACTAAAAATCATAAAACGGTTTCTAGCTGTCGTGTTACATGGATTTAAAAAAGGATTAAATGTCAATGTGGGATTTAGTGAGGACTTAGATGGTTTGTGACAGAACTGTCACACGGCGATAAAAAAGGCTAAGTATCCAGATTTAGATAAATAGATTTCAGGAAGGGACACCACGCCTTTTATTGGGATTTTATAGGGATTTTATAGGGATCTTACAGGAATGGTCTCCGATTCTT
Organism: Ophion slaviceki; assembly: GCA_944452715.1. Lineage (NCBI taxonomy): Eukaryota > Metazoa > Arthropoda > Insecta > Hymenoptera > Ichneumonidae > Ophion > Ophion slaviceki. The sequence continues at coordinate 39,772,866 of OX101783.1, forward strand.
GATAACTTTGATATTGGATAGATTCGTTTCGACAACCTTTTAAGGGGTGGTCTACAGTCAGAAGGCCCAAAACGATCGATTTTTCAAGATTTTTTCTTGAGAAGACCTTTAAATTTATTAACGTAAAAATTTGTACATACATTGTGGTAACTTTTAACTGTATTTTAACATTTTTTATTTGTGAAAATAATTATTTTTAAAGCTGCTAAAGCTGATCTCCGGCAGCACCTCTAAAAAAGGCCTCTATTTTGTTAATATAATGGATTATCTTGTAATTGATCGACGAAATAAGCAAAATAATAATTTTTGACAAAATGGCGACTTCTCAACAAAAAAATCGATTTTTGACAAAAATGTACGCCTTAAATTGTTTATAAAATGGAAAATATTTATCGGTGAGAAAAATCCTTCGATTAATTACTAAAAAAATATACTCGAAAAGATAGTGTTAAAATTTGAGGCTGGTCGGCTCAGCCGTTTCCGAGAAATTGCTCACCGACTTTAAAAACACAGTTTTGAGAAAAACGCGTTAAAAGTTTCAAAAGCAGTTTCGAACGCTCTGACACGTCATGACATATGCGTGTAACTTCGAGAATATTCGCCGGATTGACAAGAAATTTTCTGTGTGTGTACTTAAATATATGTACATTACGAAAATTAAATTAAAAAAAATCGATTTTTCGTAAATTTTAACTGTATATAACTCCTTAACGAAGAATCTGTGCTATGATTTGTCTTTTTGGCCCTTTTCGCTTGCGTTCCTATATTGATAATTGCATAATCACAATTTTATCGTAACCATCGTACATTGTACACAACAAGCGCGTTTTTATTACTCTCGGTATATTTCTCCTGGCGAGAGAGCCCCATAAGTCAGTTGACTCCATTCAAAACTTGTAACCAACAGAGCCCTGCGAGATTCGGGTGCGTATAGAAATGTTTATCACCCCTCGCCCCTCCCCAAAATATTTGACCGTCTCATTGCCCTTTTTCTCTTTCACGAACATACGGTAGGAATGTATATGACTTTTCATACGCTTTTCCTTCCCTGTAACTTGAACGGGTTTGAGTTTTTCTTTTTTTTCAGTTTTGTCAACTGTACTTACGATCTTCGTGCGTTTACAGAACGGATCCCGTTAGCCCTTTCGTCCTCCGCGTCCTCCGCGTCCTCCGTACCTTTTTCGTCCTTACAGGAAACATAATTTTGGTGTTTGTCTTCGATTTTATTGAAGCTCATGGTGGACCATTACAAACTATTAGATTCATTAGATCCCACCCCTTAGAACCATCCCTTAGGGTGGATAATGTCAAGGGCTGATTGTGCAATTTCACCAGCGGCCCACGGACTTCAGTGAAATGAAAACCAAAATTCTTCGAATGCAAAACTATCAGAAATCCACTGAGTACATTGAGAAAAAAAAACGACAAACTACCCCATTACCTTTCTTTCACCCCACATTCAAAAGGGATTAAATTTTTTTTTTAAGTTAACACTTTGAAGGGGGATAAAATGCAAGTTCCCGTATTTTTGCATTTCCGCCGGATATCAAGCTTAAGGGGGTCCAACTACCCCTTACTCGAAGATCCTTATCGCGGTTGTTTTTTTCTGTATTTGAAATGTGACTGCTTATTCAACATATTTCTAGAAACTCCAAACTGATGGTGAGAGTATGGAAAAGTGCGCGAAAATTGATGGTCCTATATTAAAATTGCGCGAAAATCAAAAAGTAATCAGAGCTTGACGAATCAAACGGCATTTAAAAAAGGATACGATTACGAAAGGAATAAGCGCAGAGCAAAGTTTTACATAAAAACAGAACAAAAAATTACAGGCAATTCAGTGAAGCCATTAATTTGTAGCCAAAATGCATAAAAAATTGAATTTTCAATGTTTTTCGAGTTCCTATAGATAGATCTTTTTAGTTCCTGAATACGAATTCACCATTTGTTTCTTCCAGAACCCACTATTTTAATTCATAATCGTCGAAAATGTGAGGCCGGGTTGAAATTTCGAACTTTGAATGATCAGAACGCTCAAAACTCCGAAAGAATTTTACACGAAAGACCAAAACTCCGAACATCTGAACACCGTCAAAATAATTCGCCTATGGAAGTTTTGAAAAGTTTAAAAATTTGCAATAAATCGATGAATTATTTAAAAAATTTTGTTTTTATTAAGAAGCGATTTCACGTCCATTTTGAAGTTTGTCTAGACAATATTATACGTTCTGCATCATTTACAGTCAACTGTGTAGACTTTCGCTGATATGATCTTGACGAACCTTGTAATTTTGGAAAATTAAAATTAGGAATTTTAGACCGTCGGCGCATTCAACGTTCGGAATTTCAACCCGGCCCCGATGTCAAGATCATGCCAGCGAAAGTCTACACAGTTGACTGTAAATGATGTAGAACGTATAACATTGTCTACACAAATTTCAAAATTGACGCAAAATCACTTCTCAATAAATAAATAAATTCTTAAAATAATTCGTCGATTGATTGCAAATTTTGGACCTTTTAAAACTTCCACAGCCGAATTATTTTCACGTTGTTCAGATTTTCGTTTTTTGGTCTTTCGTGTAAATCTCTTTCGGTGCGTTCCGATCACTCAAAATTCGAAATTTCAACCAGGCCCCTGACGGTCGCGTACACACCACACGTGATCCAACTTTAGAGGCTCAGACGATAGTTTCTCCTACATTATGCCATAAATAATCACAACGTAATTAGATTACAAAATATTTGAATACATTCTAACCAGATTACTTTGTAATTAAATACCTTATAACAGATTGCATAATATGTACTGAGTAATTTAATTACAATGTAATGGAATGCAATTCAATTATATTACTCTGTAATTTAATTACTTTGTAACCAGATTAATAATCAAATGACAATGTAATTTAGTTATGCCCAACACTAACATGCACCATGTAAATATCCCCTGGAAATTTCCTACATAAAGGGTCCAATTCATCTTCGAGGATTGGTAGAACCATACCGAAGTAGTCATTTCTGTTATAATGCTTCAAATGTACTAAAAGGAAATTGTTTAACACCCGCAATGAAATAATTGAACCAGCACGTTGCTGGCATGAAGGGTGCTTTCAAAAGCTGTTCCCATTTGTTTGACTGTAGACATATATATGTATATACTCCTCGTTCCGAGCACGTATTACCGTAGTGGCAGTAACCCACAAACGGAAAGCTCGATGAACTTTTGGTTAACCGCGCTTATATTCTCGATTCTCGAGCCGTCGTCGTACCAAGAATACGAGGGAGGGAGAGAGAGAGAGAGAGAGAGAGAGAGAGAGAGAGAGAGAGAGAGTCCTGATGGAGGCACCTGCTGGTCGTTTCGTCGGGAAATCGCTGCTACTACAGCAAATTTTGTTCATTGCTGAAGCAACTGCTAAAGCAACTGCTGTTGCGTTTAGAGGTTCTATTTGCGAGCCACAAATACGCCGCTACCCTCTTTCCGAAATATCTGACTGATGACTACGGCAATGCAGAGAGCTTCCGAGCTTCGTCCGAAAATGGTGCTCCTGTACTTTTGCCCTTTTCATAAAAATCACCGGCACAGTACGCTCGAGAGAACGCAGGCCCTTCACTAAATGAAGAAAATCATGGTAATCATTTTTAGTCAGGTTCGTTATAAAATTATTATTTTTTGACCGGTGAAACACGAAGCTGCCACACTGTAATGTACATCTTTGAAAGAGAAAAGCCCCCCTAGCCTTCTTGAATATTCATCCAATTTGATTACAGAAAAAAAATCTCTTTGTCGACAAACTTGCTCTTTAACACAGTTCGCGAGAGAATCTGCACTGAAGTCTTAATTGCATATTCAGAGCCAGATCGAGAAACCTTTGGACCTAATTTAAATGAAATTTCTTTAATTCACAATCACCGTTCCAATATTAAATTCGTACAGAGCCATTGAATCGTTCAATAGTCGCAATTATCGATCGGATAATTACTGGTGAATCATTTAATCTGGAATATGTCATAGTAATCTTGTTTGTTTGTGTAATAATTAAACAATCGTGAATTATTGTATTTAGTAATATATCAGTAATTATATGATTATAAAAATAATTATACAACAAATAATACTAATTGAATAATTCATTTATCGCGATCGTAAATATCGCTAATAGTACTCCTGAATGTCGTAAATACTTTTGTTAAAGTATTTATAAATAATTACTGGTAGATAATTTTATCAGGAATATGCGATAGTAATCTTGTTTGTTCGTGTAATAATTGAATACACGTGAATTATTATATGAGGAGTATAACAGTAACTATATAATGATAAAAAAATATTGCATGACAAATAATACTAATTGAATAATTCATTAATCGCGATCGTAAATATCGCCAATAGTGCTCAGAAATGTCGTAAATGCTTTTGTAATGATAATACTCAATAATTCTTTGTTGCATGTCACAAATTTCTGATTCCATTTCTCTACAATAATTATTAAAAAAAAGCATCATTATGAAATAGTAGAAAGCTCTTCAGAACGAGTTCACAAGTACGACTAAAGATGAGAGTCATTTATAAAATTTGAGCAGTAGAAGAATAACTCCATGAATCTACGTACCCCCTGTAATTATTCGAAACAATTATCTATGACTGATATAAGCGGGAAAATCATTTTTAATGATACCATAATTCCGTGATGACGTATCGACATGCTTTCATTTTACAGGAGTGAGGTGTACTTTCGTCCAGAGATTTTTTGCCTTCGCCTCTGTTAAGGAGGTTGGAGCGGTCCAGTTTATGATTTCTTCTTTTTATGAACCTCAACAAAATACATACGAGTTATAGATTTATTCCGCACATGCTATTTTTTCATTAAATATATAATTAAAGGGCAACATTATTCATTTTTATATTTTTTAACTTTTTTATTTTTTATATTTTAACTTGAAAAAGTGTAACATTATCGTTGATAATTATAAAAGAAAGTGTTTCATACGACTCAGAATGAATTTTTGATTTATTTATAATTATGCCTATTCATGTTTATGTCACGAGATTATTTATGATTACCATTAATTAATATTAAATATTGCCGAAATATGGCAATTTCGCGGACATTGAGATTGGCAGCAATGCTCTTTATTCGCCAGCCAAGATTCGTAATCTTTCATCAAATCTTGATGGTTCAATATCGAATATACAGGGCGTTTGGCACATGGACCGACACAATTTTTTGGAGGATTGGGTGGGTCATTTGCTCCTTTTTTACCCTTAGACCCTATTTCCTAAGGCACGGTAATTAAGATATGATTTTTTTATCGTTTACTTTAATTACCCGAAATTTTGCCTTTGAATCGTTTGAACTTTTTTGTTTGTAGATTTAATATCACGAAATAACTTTTGTTGTATTCTGCAATGTATGCATATTATAAATAAATTATTATTTGATACAATTGGTTTCAAGAAAATGACGCATGAGCCTCCAAAGTCGTAAAAATGCGTAAATGTATGAAACATCTCAACTTCTAAATTCATTATAAAAAAACTAAAAGCTATTTTGAACTTAGCTTTGTGTTTAAAAGGTCTCTAGTTTATGCCCTTTCCAACGACATGCTACATGTCATAGAAATCATTCATTATGTGGTCAAAATAAAGAGAATACATTTTTTTTATCATGAATTTAGCAGTTGAAATTTTTCATACATTTTTAAGACTGGAAGCTCAAGAGTCACTTTCCTGAAACCAATTGTATCAAATAATGATTAATTCATAATGAATATTCATTGCAAAATATAACAAAAGTTATTTCGTGCTAATACAACCACAAGCAAAAAGGTTGTGACGATTTAAAGGCGAAATTTCGGGTAATTAAAAAAACGAAAAAAATCTCAATTACCGTGAGAGTTAGGACATAGGGTCTGAGGGTGAAAAAGTTAGAAAATAACCCCCCAACCTCCCCAAAAAATCTGTCGGTCCATGCGCCAAGCACCCTGTATATGGTTTACGATGGGCGACATGGGTTTTTTTTTTAATTTTTACAGAAGTTTAGTTTGCACTAATCCGTGCTTAGAAATAGTTTATCTTGGTGCTAAACAGCCAACAAAAATTAATTTATATTCATAATACATATTTATTTAAAATCTTGCCCATCCAACCGCACGTAAAATTACATACTTTAAACTATTTTTTATCTCTGGCGTTTTGAGGTGAAAAAACTCCAAACAATTTGTAAAGACTCAGTATAGTAAAAACCATAATATATATTTTTTTCGAATGTAATCTTAGATTGTGGCTAACGCTCTACCCTCTTTAAAGCGATGATAACGATCCTCCGATTAATTCTCTTTCCATCGCGAGTATATATAATTCACTGTACAAATCTACGGAGCGTATCCATGTCCAGAGAGCAAGATAGGCTTCTCGTTTAAATCGAGTTTCTACCTTGATAACCCATTACTCATCCTACAACTTTTTTAATTCCTTTCAACTAATTCCGGTCCGCGCTCGTCGAAACGTGCTCTCACTGAAGGCTAATCAAATATCTTAGTGTTTCAAACTTCATTTCCTACTCCCTTCTCCCTCTCTCCGCACTCTCCGAGATATTCCACTAGTTATTTCCATAATACCTTCGCTGTCCTTCAGTTTTACGGGAAGTTATCGAAGTCGACTGGAAGTAGAAGACAGCTCCTTTGTTACCGCAAATGTATATGGCATTTCAAGATTTATCCATTCTTCGTAATACTTTCGTAATCTTACGGACGTAGTTCTACGTGCGCACTGCTGTGATTCGATGTTTTAAAAAACATTATTTAATGCCAATTATTATTTTGGAGGAGCCAAAATGATATCACATTATATTAGAGTGTTCTCATATGAAAAATAAAACAAACACGCCACGGTTGTGTAAATTGTGAAATTAAATCATGGCTACTTTGGTACTACGGTAATTTTTAATGCTTTTTTCTCAATTATTATAAATATTATTGTATTTTTTTCGATCTTTACCTCTATATTCATCTACAGTTCCTAACGCGATTTGGTTTTCAACCCTTTATATCACCGTGTGCCAGTTCTGTACCAAACCATCTAAGTGCTCACAAAATCGCATGTTGACATTTAATCCCCTTTTAAGGCAGGATATACATTTAGACGGGAAAAAATTAAGCTATTTTGCGGGACTTTAAAAACTAAGAAATAATGATTCCACATTTATCAAACTGTAGGCATTCGTTAATGGTATATTTAAGTATACAAAATATTTTTTAATTCATTTATCATCGGCGTGCAGTCTAGCTTCCCGTAGAACTTAATTTGCAAAAAATTCAAAACATTTTGAGTTAGAACATGTATAGTTTCTATCTGACAGTAATTGAAATGAAGAAAATGCAAATTTTAGAAAATGGCACGCATATACAAAAAAAATCAATATTTTACGCCAAATTCCAGTAAATTTTGGTTAAAAAAGTAGTTCTTAAAAATAATTGTTGAGAAGCAATTCTCGTCAAGTAGAAGGTAGCAATATTGTCAATATTTCTACCGATTTTTAACTCGATCGGCTCAATAGTTTTTGAGTAATCCTGCTTGCCAATTGCGAAAATGCAGTTTTGAAAAAAACGCGTTTGAAGCTTACGCCTGCTCCGAATACGTGCAGGGAGGCACAACGTTGATGGGCTGTATCGTTTGAAGTTTTTCGAATTTCGCTTTTAAACTTTCGGAAAATATTCTACATATATAGTTTTATCGTTTAAAGAAAAAATAAAACAAATCAATCGATTTTTTATCGTCAATGAATATCCGGCCTTAAATCAATGTGACACGACGGCTGCGAATCGTCATATGGTTTTTTAGTGCAATCCAAACTAGATGGCGTTAGTTGGATCGAAATTTGTACGAAGTTCACTTATAGCGAGATTGCAAGATTCGAGTGTGCGTAAAGTTTCCGAAAATCGAAAAAAAAATTTTAACGACAAACGGTGAGTGAAAAATGTGGCGTGGCTTTGTGCTACAACAAAACAACTGCTTTAAAGCATTCCATACATTTTAAAGGAATGTTACCACACAATGCAATATGTCTGTCACGCTTCCTTTATTTTATTAAAAACTAGTCCCCTGATGATATTTTTCAAAAAATAAATAATACGTGTTTTTTACTCATCAAAACCTACTGTAAAGTCAACTATTTTTACATTTTTACGTTGTTGTTTTTATTGAGCATGCTCAATAAAACCCCCAATATTGAACCTACGAGTGTCGATCACAATCAACCACAACAACACGGAACATACATTAAGAGCGTCAATTATTTTTTATAGTTGCTATTAATATTTCATATTCATTCACGCTCGCAACTATCGCGAATTTGAGTGCACAAAAAAATCGAAATACCAAATTTGAATGTTGGATAATAATTGACAACTACATTTCCCCAAATACTTAAAAACAGTCCGAAAACAATCTCGATATCGCGAATACCAAAATAAATGAAATATTAAATATTAAACATTCATTAAATGAATAACAGAAATAAAGGATTCGTATTATTTTACAAATTGAACTAACAAAATATTCAACTATTATAAAATAAAACAGTCGATTTCGAACCAACGAAATATTTTTTGTCCTTATACATGGCACTTTCTTTTGAAGCACATTTTCGAACAATCCTTCAAAACGACGATGTAAGAAAATACGGTGGGACTTGAAATAAGGAAATAAAAATAAAAATAATTGTGATCCATTATTGTAAAAATATCACAATTTTAAAATATCACAAAAATATCACATCTTCGAAGGATCACAATTGTGAAATTGTGATCCTTCAAAATAACGATGTAAGAAAATACAATGGGACTTGGAATAAGTCAAATAAAAATAATTGTGATCCAGGTTCAAAATATTTTTATTAATGAGCCTTCTAGTCGTTCCATTACGAAGAGCAACCACAGCTATATCAATTCCAGTATACCGCGTAAATAAAATGTGCACCTATCGAGAGGCCACAAAGGAGAAACGGCACGGTGGATTGTACGAGGCCACCTCGATATACGGGTTAAAGCGAGAAGAGTCAGTAATTTGCGAGCACTTATACGCTTAAACTATGGGACTCCGGTCGAAGTTTGATAAGAGCTATGACGAAACTGAAATCTATTATGCTTGGGCGTGTCACCGAATACTAACCACTTTGGGAAAGCTCGCCAAAGTTCATATCGCACCGAGTCAAGGCTTCTCGTATCTGCAGAAGTTCGGAGACTCGTCTGATTGTACCTGCTACAATAAATCGCGATCCGTGTTAATTGATTCACACCTAATCGCTATAATGAGAATCCTGAAAGTACTCCGGATCAACAAGTAGCAACGATTCTCAAATTCATCCAATCAATTGTTTCATTCTACTGTCTGCGACATTGGTAGCACCTTTTTTGATTTTTTTTGTTACTCATTTGCAAAAAAACAAATACAGAAATTTTCGCCAAAATTGAATTAAACAATCATTTAATTTTTAGGAAACATTTTTTTATCATTTGTATTATTAATATAATTTATAATTGTAAATGATAAAAAATCAATTTTATAATTTATAATAATAAATTATTTAAAAAATTGTATAATGTAAAATTATAAATGATAAAAAATAATTGGTATAATTTATCATTTTTGAAAAAATAGCCTTATCATTATTTTTAGTTACAATGCTCCTTCGTAAGCTCTTACGGGCATTTACGAGACTGTTCCTTTTTCACTTTGACCCAATACTAATCACTTGGAGGTTTTTTCAAGCTTTTTGGAAACCCTCCGGATCGTTGCCGGTCATGTGCACGAGGGCAGGGGAAAACAATCGAATAACGGAACCAGTGACGTGTGCTTGAAATAGGAAAATAAGCGAATAACGTTTCCAACTCGACGTCCGTTTAAGGAAGTACAACTAGTTCTTCAGGGTTAACAAAAAGACTAAGTTTATTTTACCCACAGTTGCTCTGATTTATGTTAACTTGTGATGAATATTCGTATCGTCGATTCCAATACGCCAAATTTGTGTTATATGTTTTACTTTTTGCATAATTACTAGTAAAAACTGAGAAATTAGATCCTAAACGACTCTGCAGTAGTCTCTGTCATGTTCACAATATTAGTCTCACCATCAAAACGAACTAAAAAAGGTTGCAACAAATCTGTCGGAATCTTATTTAAGACGGGATATACATTTAGACAGGAAAAAAATAAGCAATATTGAGGGATTTTTTTAACTAAGAAATAATTATTCTACAATTATTAAACTTTGGTGTACTTTAATAGTATATTTAAGTATACAAAACAATTTTTTTTAATTAATTCATCATCAAAATGACGGAGCTGTGGCAGAGTGTTGCAGCAAGGTTGCCGCGGGCGTTGCAAATCGGCGTGCAGTCTAGCTTCCCGTAGACTTTGATTTGCGAAAAAGTTCAAACATTATTTCAGTTGGAACATGTATAGTTTCTGTGTGACGGTAATTAAAATGAAGAAAATGCATATTTAAGAAAATGGCTCGCATTTACAAAAAAAATCAACATTTCACGCAACATTTCTGTAAAATGTGGATGAAAAAAGTTTTTTTTTTTTCAATTTTTCAGAAACAATTCTCGTCAAGCAGAAGGTACCAATATTATCAATATTTCTACCAAGTTTCAATTCAATCGGCTTAATAGTTTTTGAGTGATCCTGCACGCCAATTTCGAAAACGTAATTTTGAGAGAAACGCGTTTGAAGTTCACGCCCGCTCCGAATCCAAGCGGTGAGACACAGCGTTAATGGGCTGTTACGTTTGAAGTTTTTCGAATTTCGCTTTGAAACTTTGGAAAAATATTCTACATATATAGTTCTATCGTTTAAAGAAAAAAAAAAGAAAATCGATTTTTTGATCGCTGTAAATGTATATCCTGCCTTAAGGAGGTACGGTGATGACCATGCTAGTAAACTTAAAGTCTTTTTTACGCCGCAATACCACCACGTTTTAGATATATGTATATGGCCTATTTTTCGAGAAATATTTTTTAAGTATTGAATTTCGAGTTTCCTATTATTTTTATAATATACAAACAACCTTAATAATCTACTCCTCGACTTCAGTAGTACGCCATATCGTTGATGTTTAGCATCGTCGCATTTTCGGTGGCTGTCATCGGTTCCACACGCCCGGCTTTTTATTTTTTGTAGCCGGTTAACATGGAGAATGAAAATACTGTGGAAGTTTATCAAAAGAGTAACGGGATTGTACCTGCAGTCCAGTTTAGAGACAAATGTAGATTCTGACGGACAAGAATTAGAAAATGAAAAGATAATATTGCGATTGCAAATAAAAAACGTCGCGTTGAAGTTAACCTCAATGTCCAATGTCCAATCTGTCCAAAGTCAAAAAATATTTCATCGATTGTTATGTTATTTTTCCCTTTCCCAATTTTCACAATATTTGCAGGTATAAAAAGGAACGTTTATTGTATGTGACGGTTCTCCCATGCTGAATTTATATATAGATGCGTTGTATAGGTACATGTCGCCAGAAAAATTGAGATGCCATTGCTGTACGTAAAAGAACTTCAAGTAAATATCGACGAAAGGCCCTTTATAATCCATTAAAAAATGTACGGCTTTGCACAATCATATTTTTCATTCGCGTTGAAAATATTCGATAGACGAATCAAATTTGCGCGGGTATCCGGCGTTGCCACACGTCGAGCAAGATGGCTGCTGTTACGTCACGAGAAGTCTCGCCCTCCGAAAACTTCGGTTTTTGCGACTTTTATTCTAAATTTATTGCTTATTTCTGCGGTGAGCTTTCCAATTCAAGGTGCCTTATCGATCACAAAGATTCAACGAACGCAACCATCAGTTTTTTTTACGTGTTTATGGCTCCAAGTAGCGCAAAAAAATCGATATATGAGAGGACAGGCACATTTTGTCGTCTACGTGTGACTAATTCACCAACTTTAACAATTAATAACTCGGAAAGTGTACGGTAAATCTCGTGGAAACTCCGCATACGCATGGACGAAGGTCTCGACATTGCTATAAAAAAAATCGGGCTTTTATCTTGAACTCGTTGCAATCACCGTACCTCCTTAAATAACCGTGAATTACTTTAGCGGAATTAATACTGTGGGTAAAATTGTAATTGAACATGTTATCGGTACTCAATCAATTTTAAAACTCCATAAAAAATATAATTCCATTATATTATTTAGAACAAACACCTGACAACAATGCGTTTGCGGTGCTCAAAGTTGACACCCGGAACTCATTGATGTGAAAGGTTAGGTTATGGTACAGAGTTCGGTTATGCTCGCAAAACGCATCAGGCGTTACGCCCAACATTGCCAAGTCTGTAGGTGCTATTTTGTCGGTCTGATAATTTTCGACCGGAAATTAAAATCTTCTTATAACGCAGTCCTTGAACTACACGATGAAGTTCGAATTTTCGTTTTTTTTTTTTACAGAATCTATTATGGTTAATTTATCGAAAATCAGTTTTCCAACGACCTTAGTTGGACACGTGAGCAGCAAAACCGTGATCACCATACTTCCGGTCGATCGTCTTGATAAGACGACGTGCTTCATTACCTTGGAGTGCTCGACTTTGCCATTTTATTAGAGGAAAACTGAACGGACAATACAGCTCAAATGTTGCCAAAGAGGGCATAATCTATTCGTCAACATCATATAATAATTTCAAGTCCGAAAGTTGGATTCTTCGTAATGATCGTACCACCTTAAATGGAAATGTATTACTCGCGACATGGAAAAATCCACTTCCCTTCAAGAAAATAGCGAGAAAGCGGACTTTCCTACATCGTCGTGTGACTCGCCGTACTTTTCCAATCCTCCCATTTCCGACAATTCTGACAACCTTGGTTATTCGACCTGGAGAATAAGGGCGCGTACGTAAATCACGTAACGCAATTGGGGGGGTCTAAGGTTTGCCTTACGTCGCGATTTTAGAACTGCCAGAAATAGCAAAATTTCTTGTCACTTGTAACTTCCCCTTTTCCGAAGCAAAATTCTAAAAAAATTGTTTGTTTTTCATAATTCTCGAGAATACATATATTCAAAAATATGTTGGCAACATTTTTATTCACAAGTCCGAAAATTGATAGGGTTACAGTTACGCGACCGGTTAGTGCCCTCAGTCCCTACAGGTGTGGCATCGTTCACAATAGATTAAGTGCAGGCTCTTATTATTTTGTGAAATATAATGAAGATGAAGAACCGTCATATCGCCCGGGACTAGATACTTTAATGTGAGTATCAATATTCTAGAAAAAAAAAACATAACTTTATATCAAGAAAAACGTAACGAAAACTTTGAAACTTTTTCTCGAAAATACTTTTTTCGACCCAGCGAATACTCAAAAACGTATCAACCGATTTTCTTTTTTTTTTACATTTTTGTAATCGCAGTGACTAAGGTTATACGTAGCCGATTTTGTAAATTTTGTTAATTACTATTTTTAAAGACTGCATGAATACAAAAAGGGCCTTGAAAATAGAAAAAATCGCTAAATCGTCGGCATTTTGTAAAAAAAAAAACCTGAATAAAAAAAAACGGCTGCGCACAACGATAGCTATATTTGTATAGATATCGAAAATTTTTAAACTTTTGATTTACATATAACCTTACATAACGATATCGATGGGACAATGAAGAGAATATTTTTTTTGTCGTCAAATTCAGGAATATATCTGGGTTAATTTTAAAGATTTTTTCATGCGAATTGGTATAAAACTAGATGAATATATACTTAATAAAATGAGTATAAACCCGATGCTTTCATAATTAGCTATGTATATGAAAAAAAAATCGCAATTGTTGACGACAAAGCCCCCGTTACGTAACGCAATAGAGAGGGGGGGTCGAAAATTGAGGAATTTGGCGTTACGTTATTTGTGTACGCCCCCTAACGACTCCGAAAATATTCGAATAACAGAAAAGCTGATCAATGGAAGTTACGTCGGTCAAGTACCACCAGGCAACTACCGCTGACAGCACTTTTTCACCAATAATATCGATAGATAAGTTTGCCAACGTGCAATTCGCAATCGAACCTATGGTGGTCAGAGCTGATTAGTGGGTTAGGTCCCCTCCATGCAATAACGATTAATCGGTCAATCCAATATTTATCGGGATTCGGGCTAATGTTGCGTTTGCGGTTAGTGCGGCCGAACGATTGCGGTAACACGCGCCTCGCCCATTTGCCACAATAGTTCCCACCGCGTCCTCATTTTTCGTATCTTCACAAAATAGCAGATACATCGAACCTTGCCATGTATTTATTTACGGGCCATGGTGATTTTGTAGACATTCGAATTCGACGGCCACCCTCGCCCTATCGTCGCCAAACTCGACATTATTTAAACCCCAAAGACTTCGAAATTACCTACAGCTTAATGTAAACAAATTTCTTTGAAGGTAATTTTAAAGACTTGCCTGTGTCACAGTCAGTTATTAATAATGTATTTTAAGGACTTACCGCTGAATGTAAACAAATTTTTTTGAAGGTTATTTCAAGGACTAAATTATGTCAAAATTAGGCATTATTAGTGTAATTTTAAGGCCTGACGTGTGTCGAAATCAGTTATTAATAGTGAAAACATTACTGTTCAGTTTAAAAAAATGAAGATCCGTCTTCAAGGATGTATGACAACTAAGTTATTTACTACTGTTCGAATTGAAACTCACTGATATTGTAAAGGAAAATATCGAGAACTTTTTGAGATTAAAAAAACAAAATTTGCCCACGTGAATGCTGAGATAAACGAATTCAAAGTTGGGTCATTTAACACGGGGAACATAGGACTGTACGTCCAAAATTCCCTTTACATTAGCAAAAAAGGTATTTCCGGAGTACTCTTTTGTAAAAAAAACTTTTGTGCGGTATCGCTGTAATATGCATGATACGGTAAAAATAAAAAATCGACATGTGCCCATATATTTTGCGATATATTGCGAGTTAAATGGGACCGTTTTCGTATTTCTTTAGCTCGTATGTCGTAACCACGACAACGTCAGGGAAAACGTACATCAAATCAGCAACTAAATTTGCAGTTAAAAATTGAAAATTCTTCTTTCTGTACCGCATGTTTTACTTTGAGCTGTGGTAAATCTCCTTTTTAGCTTCAATGAATACTACAATTATTTTATTTAGTCTTTAAATGCGATTTTTGCAAATTGCATGATCAGTTCTGTAACGACTCTGCAGTAGCTGCCATACATCCTTAAGGTGACTGCTAAATCATTTTGGCAGGGTGGGAGGACAAACGAAGTTTCTATGCGAATACATTGTGTGAGGTCACCAGTGTCAACTTATTGTAGCGAAATATTAATGATGTGTACGAATGAATATCACAAAAATGGTCAAGTGTACGGTATATAATCGTAATTATTATTAACATACATAATGTTAATAATGTAGTTATTATTAATAACGTAATTATTATTAACATACATACATGTTAATTTGAGGGAGTTAGGGTTATCCGGAAAATTCATTTTCGATGTTGAAAAATTCTATTAAAATAGACACGAGCTTTGGCACCGTCGCACGGTTCTCTCGTAATTCGAGGCTGTCAGGTTGATTGCAGTGGCTGTCACAGGTCACAGCTGTGTTACGGGCGTTTTATGCCGGCCGCGGTTTTTAGAGGTTATGTCAGAGCAAAAGAAGACAACAAATGATTCAGAAAAAAGGATTAGTCCGCCGCAAAGTTTCCGATGGAAAAAACGATTTGTCAGTGCGCGTGCCCACAAGCATCGTACTATGCTCACGGAAGCTATAAAAAGAGGGAATACATCATTTTATATATATATATATATTTATAACTGTTCATTGACTGACTGACTGGATGACTGTCAGACAACGCAGAGCCTAAACTACTGAAGATAGAAAAATGAAATTTGATATATGTTCCTCAGCGGGTGTAGAAGTGCACTAAGAAAGAATTTTTTGCAATTCGATCCTTAGGCGGTGAAATGGGGTTTAAAAGTTTGTTTGGGAAAAATATTGTTTTCATCGGATATACTTGAAACGTTGCATAAACACTCAACAAGAAAATTAATGAAACACGTATTTCAGCATTTCCCAAAAATTCAACCCTCAAGGGGTTGCAAGGGGGTAGAAAAGTTTGTGTTGAAAAACATATTTTTTTGTTGGATCGACCTGAAACAATGGCATAAATTCTCTATAACACAATAATGGAACAGGTATTCCTATATTTTCGAAAATTTAACCTTTAAGGGGTTGCAAGGGGATGGAAAAGTTTGTGTAGAAAACCATATTTTTTTGGTTGATTTTACTTGACACTTGGCGTAAACACTTTATAACGGAAATAATGAAAAATGCACTTCAGTATTTCCGAACATTCAACCCTTAACGTGTTGCAAGGGGATGTAACATTTTGTACAGAAAAACATATTTTTTTAATTCGCTTGACTTGAAAAATAGCATAAATTACACTCCCACGGCGAAATAAATTTCACGCAGAAAAAGTCACGGGTAATCTTCCTGAAAACTAAATCTTCGAAACTACTGAACCGATCCTTATGAAATTTCAACCACATATTCTTCACAACTATAGCTACATCGCGTATCAAGGATGTTTCAAAAGTTTGATATTTACTTTTTTTGCCAAAAACGGTGAAAACCCGTTTTTTTTCGAAAAATGTCCGCCATTTTGTTATGTTTGCATACATCAAAAATCGTACGATATGCGCTACAGCTACTAACATACTCATTCTAAAACCGTTCAATTTTTTTGTTTCGGATGATCCATCTCCGAGATTTCATCAATAACGCAGACCTACAAAGTTTTTTAGGACTTTTTTTAACTACCATTTTCGTCTATAAATAGTGACTTAAATTAAAAAATTTTTTTTTGTTATTTATTTCGAAAGTGTATTTATTAAGTGCAACAACTTTTATATCAATATCTATAATATAAACCTATCAAAAAATTAATAAAAATAGCAGCTTTTGCAAAAAAATAGCAAAATAATTTTTAAGCAACAACCTTAAAACTGCTAGACGCGCTGATTGCCAACATACCCCGATATAACGGATTTGAAATATCCATTTTCCATGCGTGCGTACACGCATCCTGCCTGTCTGTGTTGTTTCCTGGAAAGTATAGCAAAACTATATATAGTCTCTATTAGGATGGCTACCTAGTAGGTGGTATCGTAGCTTAATTGGAAACGGATTAAATAACTTCCTGTTGTGACGTCGTTGGAAGTTTAGCGCTAACGGGAATCACTCCGGGTGGGCGAGAGCGACCAGGATGCAGGGGATCTTATCGTGCCATGATGTTTCGGCATATATATATATATATAGATTTATATACACACAAGCATGTATGGAGAAAGATTTATAAACTTCAAAGTATCGCAAACACAAATGTAAACAGGTTTCTATAGAGGTCATTCCAAAGACCGTCTTATCTGCTAAATCAATAATTTGTGTAAGAAAAAATTAAAGAACCGTCCTCAAAGCAGCCAGGTGTGCTGATAGCCGACATTACGTAGACACACCGGATTCAAAACGTCATTTTCCCTTAGGAATTTATATATTTTTAAACGATATATTTTATATAATGATATTGAATTAATAATTTATATTTAATAATAATACATTTATTGTTATTTATAATATAAATGTCATTTTTATTAAATAATTATCTTCTCCAATCTTCATTTGTTATCAATGATTCCCTATTCTTTTTCGCTGCGGCTTCGTTCACGCAGTTCACGCTGTACAACGCCCCAAAGAATCAAACCCAAACAAACAAACCCTCACAAACAAACCTATACAACCAAACTCAAGCAAAAAAACCCAAACAAACAACCGAAACAAAGAAATCCAACCAACCTAAACCAAACAAACGTATGATTTTATTCTGACGAATACGTGTAAATTATTTGTCCGGGTAGTTTGTTTAACAATTTAACACATTCTATCCGGACGATTATGCATATGTTATTCGTCCGGATACTAGCTGACACGAATCACAATAATATGTACGCCTACTGGAAAATACGGCGTGAACTGAGCCGCTATCCGGACGAATAACATTCGCTTATTCGTCCGATATCCGGACGGGGAGACACTTCGTATTTTTTTGTCCTCCTTTGTAGAAAGGAGGACAAAAAATACAAACCCAACCAACCTAAATCAAACAAACCAAAACAAACGTATGATTTTATCCTGACGAATACTTGTAAATTATTTGTCCGGGTAGTTTGTTTAACAATTTAACACATTCTATCCGGACGATTATATATATGTTATTCGTCCGGATACTAGCTGACACGAATCACAATAATATGTACGCCTACTGGAAAATACGGCGTGAACTGAGCCGCTATCCGGACGAATAACATTCGCTTATTCGTCCGATATCCGGACGGGGAGACACTTCGTATTTTTTTGTCCTCCTTTGTAGAAAGCTTCACATAGATACAATGTTAATTCCTTAAATACGTATGAGAAATAATTTTCCAGACGTCGAGATATAATAAATAGACGTCTATAATACAATTATAAAATAAATTTCTTCTTTTCTCTGACAACACTTTCTGTCACTCTGACACCCTCGGTGGTCCTGAGGCACGATCTACAAGTGTAGATGGCCTGTGGGATTTGTCCCATTCGGTATCTCCAGCATTCGAGTAATGAGTCGTTCGACTGATGCATAATGCATCGCTCGGAAACGAATAGTGAGGAAAACTTTAATTGAATTCCATCCACTCTGATTTCCCTTGATCCTCCCTTTGGATAATGTTTCAGGACAAGACGTGTATGCTTGTCAAGAATTTGTTGACTGCCCAAAAAAAAAACTTGGGAGTAGAATATTTAGTAGAAATTCCGGTGACAAAAGTATGTGTAAAGCATTTTCGATTTGTTGGCGTATTGTTAATTCAACTACTGTCGAATTTTCAAAAAATTACTAAATCCACTTTTTCCGTTTACCATTTTCGTATAAATGTTTAGGTCTGCTTAATATCTTTGGTGGTTCTTTATGGTCTCGAGTACGGGCAATACGAATAGGACATTTATTTTGTTCTAGAATCGTTTTTTCCCGTTATAAACAATGCAATTGTTATAATGACGATTGTGAAGAAAAAGTGCATTTTGTAGAAAAAAGTTGTGAATAAAAGATGTTTCTTTTTGAATGGACAATAAAAAATGTCTCATTTTTTTTCGCTAGCTTTATTAGTAATGGAGATATAAGCAAGGAAGATTTTTATGAGAAAGACGGAACGATGAGTGAAAGGGACGAAATGTTGAGTGAGAGGTGATGGGATTAATTTTCGTCGCTTATATCTCCATTACTAATAGAGCTAGTAACAAAATTAACCACCTTTTATTAAAAATTTCTATTTATGAATTGCAGTCTTTCGTCCCAATGGTTATTTGAAAAATTTAATCGTAAGAAAATGCCTAGGTGAATGGACTACTTGCTTGAGATAAAATCACAATTATTTTTCGTACCTTCAATCTGCAATTCCTGCACTGCACAACAATCAAACAGCTGGATTGGACAAAGTCATATCAATGCCTTTAGTAACGCTTTTAGTAAGTCAATTTCTGGGATTTTCAGAAAATCTTCGAACCAAATCAAAGTCAAGACTCTACGCAATAAGAAAATAAAATAAACCAAAAATTGATTTTTCGAAATTCCAACGTTATGCATATCCCTTAAGGGGTTACGTGGGTTTGGAAATTTAACGAAATCCATGTTTTTTAAATTTAATTATATAATAGTACAATATGTCCATCGCGAAAAATCACTTAATTTTAGACGTTTACAGTGGTATAAGGCCTTAAAGAATATTGAAAAGGGTGGCGAACGAGTTATGTTGTCGAAATACGTATATGTGACCGTCATCTCCGCAAGCTCGTCGTTGGTATTTCTTCCGATGCAACTTCTCCCTTTGCACGCACACAAGTTATTTATTTCGCCCTTGGTTCCATCCGGGCGCTTCTTTTCCGGGGTTTGATAATTATTCAACGAGCGTTTTTTTCGTTTTTTTTTGTTCCTTTGAGAACGCCGGAAGTCCGTCGCTTCGAGGAGACTATCTCTGCGCGACAATGCTCCACTTTCATGGAAAAATGAATGAGAATGGCGGGTGGAAATTATTCTCTGCGCGCATTGTTTGCTCTTCTTTCATGAAGCTTCAGATATTTTTCCATCAAGTTCAGAAGTTATTATCTACCTCGACGAGCTCAGCTCATTAAAATAATTTCGTTGGTAATGGGCTCGTTTAGGTTTCTTTCAGTTTACCCTTATTATCGTTCGTATCACAAATCAAGAATTGTTGCATCTCGCAACGAAATTACTCGCTTTCACTTTAATCGCTATGGAATTCGAGTTTTTTACGCTTTGAGTTTCCATTCACTTGCAGTTTCGGCGCTGGGTATTGGTGCGAAGTCGATGAAATTCCTCTCTGACACGCAGTTCCAGGCGATTTACTTAACGGGGCCCAGTTATAACAGTCGGAAACAGCTCACTTTTGAGATGTTTAAAAAAAATGGTGATGATAAATTTCTACAAAAATTAGATATTCAAAAAAAGGATCATCTGAAGAGCCGATGTCTGGGAAGCATCTCTCCAAAACGTCTTTTTATCTAATATAAAAAAATCAAACCGATTTTGTTAGCATATTATTTTATCCTATGCTTAATCGAAGGAATGTCCGAAATATCAAATTTTATAAAATGGCGCGTGTCTCAAGCTAGAGTCTTGATTTATGCGAAAGAAATCGGCATTGATCGTTCATCAAATCAAAAGTATACTTTGAAAACCAAATACTTCGATCAAATACTATATTTGTACATGTAGAAAAAACCCTAAAAAATTCACAAAGATCGATGCAGTAGTTTATGAGATATTTTGCTCACCGACTTTGAAAACGTACTTTCGAGAAAAAAGCGTTTAAAGTTTCGAACGACGCTCCGAGCGTGCGGGCGTTAACATCACAGCCTATAAATCTGCCAATTTTGATCCGTTCAGGTTGAAACTTTCGGGGAACATTTATAAGATGCCATATTGTTAATATACAGGGTGTTTGGCGCATGGAACGACACATTTTTTGGCGGGATTGGGGGGGGGGGGTGTTTTCCAATGTTTTCACCCTTAGACCCTATGTCCTAACTGTCATAGTAATTGAGATATGATTTTTTTCTCGTTTTTTGTAACTACCCGAAATTTCGCCTTTAAATTGTCATAACTTTTTTATTTGTGGTTGTAATAACACGAAATAACTTTTGTTATATTCTGCAATGTATGGTTATTATAAATATGCAAAATTGGTTTCAAGAAAGTGAATCTTGAGCTTCCAGTGTTGAAAATGTGTAAATGGATGAAAATTTCAACTCCTAAATTTATTATAAAAAAAACTTATTCTCTTTACCAAATTGTAAGAATTGTAAGAAATGTAAAGCTGAAGAGAAGGGGAGAGGGAGTATAGATGTAAACACCCTTACAGGGTATACCATGGAATAAATACTACTACTACTACTTATTCTCTTTATTCTGACTACATAATGAATGATTTCTATGACATGTAGCATGCCGTTGGAAAGGGCATAAACTAGAGAACTTTTAAAAATAAAGCTAAATTCAAAATATTTTTTAGTTTTTTCATAATGAATTTAGAAGTTGACACTTTTCATACATTTACGCATTCTTAAGACTTCGGAAGCTCATGAGTCATTTTCTTGAAACCAATTGTATCAAATAATAATTTATTAATAATAAACATACATTGCATAATACAACAAAAGTTATTTCGTGGTATTACAACCACAAACCAAAAAGTTATGACGATTTAAAGGCGAACTTTCGGGTAAGAAAACAAAAAAAAATCATATCTTAATTATCGTGACACTTAGGGCATAGGGTCTAAGGGTGAAAAAGTTACAAGTGCCCCCCACCCCCTCGAATCCCTCCAAAAATTGTGTCGATCCATGTGCCAAACACCCTTTATAGCGGTTTTGAAAAAAGTGACAGGGTTAGGGCTTTACGGGTTTTAGGTACCAATATTATCAATATTTCTACCAAGTTTCAATTCAATCATCTTAATAGTTTTTGAGTAATCCTGCACGCCGATTCCGATAATGCAGTTTTGAGAAAAACGTGTTTGAAGTTCACGCCCGCTCCGAATTCGAGCGGTGAGCCAAAGCGTTGACGGGCTGTAACGTTGAAGTTTTTCGAATTTCGCTTTGAAACTTTAGGAAAATATTCTACATATATAGTTATATCGTGTAAAGAAAACAAAGACATCGATTTTTCGATCGTCGTAAATGTATATCCCGCCTTAAGGGTTCTTATACCCCCGGTCACAAAAAAACCTACCCACTACATTTGTTTTGTGAGTTTTGAAAAATCATTAATCTCAAATGCTGGAGGCGTGGGGCGCCAATGTCAAGTTTTTGCCCCGGCTCGGAAAAACCGTAGATCCGGGGCCGAGCACCACTATTTCCATTTTTAGGGGTGCGGCGAAAAAAATAGACGCTAAAAGCATAATTTTTCCAACCGACCAATACTTGGATGGATACATGCGCAGCATTTATTCATGAAAGTGGACGGCCACGAAACTCCGCAACTACGGTGGCAAATCTAGCTGCTCAAACGTGTAAAAAAAAAACAAAACAACAAAAATCACGATAATATTCGACTTGGTGAATAAAAGCTTCGAAACTGAGAAAGAGTTTCTGGTGAGGCGAATTACTCAAAAAAAAAAACTCGCGTGCATATGAATAATACAATGGTGGAGAACGAAGGGTAAAAAAGGAATAAAAGTTGAGCCAGCATCTATCTGTTCGATTTAATCAATTTGCGGTCGCAGATGCTGTGCTCGATCCCGTAAGAGGACGAGGGTGAAAACTGTTGAGCGATTGAAACCGCTCGTTTTCCGTAGCCTTACGGTCTGCACCAACACGAGCAACCACCCTTGTCCACGGACGTGTGGATTCTCCGCTTCGCCCTTTTTTCTCTCGTTTCCTCTCATCACTCGAGGCTGACTCCGCAACGTCTTTTTCCCTTTTCTCACACATCGCAAACTCACACGCCGGCTACAATGCCTCATTTTACGACCATGAGATAATACCAATGGAGCTGTACATTTGCTCGCAAACAACTGTGCATAAATATTGCTTCATTCTCGACAAAATATACTCTCGTCACTCACCAACGAAATAAGCTTCTCATACCGAGAATACGTTTATGGGGACATTTTTTCGATGCGGGTTTTCCTCCGAAAAATTCTCGGACTTGTTTTACGAGGTATCAACTCAACACAAATATCCAGTGCCTTTTACGAACACGATCCGAGTTTTTTTTGTATATAGATGACTGAGGTTCAGAAATCCACCTCACGCGTATATTTTTGAATTTTCGAAAATGTTGAATGTTGAAATGACGAGGTTAACGATATTTTTAGTTAGCGGTACTTATATTTATATTTCTCCATAGCAAACAGAGCCAACCTCGGATGACGTCCATAAAAACTCAGAATTATTTTACGACGGAATAAACCTTTCTATTTATGGACGCACTGTGATAATGATAAAACTGTCTTTGGTATTGAATAGGGATGCTCGAAGTGAATCATCCCTTGACCGCGAATGGTTCACCTTTCCCGCATTATTGAAATTATTTTTCGCCAGAGACGCTCCTTTCAAAATCGTTTTTTCTTCACTTTTTTGATAAAACCTTTCAAACACAATGAGATACGAATATTTTCAAATGCCGAGAATGATTTATTATTCGAATAGTACACGTATGTGATGAAGACGATGCGAATAACAACGAATTTCTTATTGTTTATTGCAAAAATACCATTTTTAATCCACAACTGCGGAAGTGTTCATTCCATTGGGATGCAAATTGATTTTTATATAAGTTACCTGCGGTCAATAAGACCTGGCTAAGGGATATTTGAAATAAAATGAAAAATATCCAATTGAATCAACATATTTTAATTATGATCACTACTCTAGTTCAGTTTCTATAAAATATAAACGAAAAATGGTAACTAGTACCATAAACAAAAACAAAATTGAACACTTTTAAAAACCTTATTTTACTATGGTAGGATAATGAGGTCTACGGCTTTAACATACTTAAATAATAAAACTATACGTAACATATTTGGTATTTGAGATCAATAATCCTCTGCAGCTTTGTGCGAACTCAAGTTCCTCTTTGCACTGCTCGGACAGCTGACACCAGGTCGTTTTCTGACCACATCCCTCGTTTCGGAGGCATCGAAATCGAGGCACTAAAAATAACCGTCAATTAATTAGTAATAAATATGCGTGCTACTTATATACATACGTAACATCTTAAAAGTAATGTAAAATACATTATAAAACAAACAAACTTTGCTACAAGAAGTAGGAGGATAATAAGGTCTATTGTTAAATTTAGAAGGCCTTAAAGGGTCTTCGCACTTTAGACGTTAATAAAAGGATATTTTTATGAATTTTTTGACAGGTTTGAATTTTACATATTGATACAAAAGTTGATACACTTAATAAATACACTTTCGAAATGCATTTAAAAAAAATATATTCATTCAAGTGACTATTAAAGACGAAAATGGTATTGAAAAAAATGTCTCAAAAAATTGTACGACTGCGCTGTTGACGAAATCTCGGAGATGGTTCATCCGAAACAAACAAATCAAACGGTTTTAGATTCAGTATGTTAATGGCTATAGCGCATATCATACGATTTTTAATAAACGCAAAAATAACAAAATGGCGGACATTTTGCGAAAAAACAAAAAGAAAGTGTTTTATCGCCGTTTTTGGCAAAAAAATAGTAAATAACAAAATTTGAAAAAAAATCCTTGATATGCGCTATAGCTATAGTTGTAAAGAATATGTGGTCAAAATTTCATAAGGATCGGTTCAGTAGTTTTGAAGATTTTATCAACAAGCTGTCGAAAAACGTTGTTTCGAGAAAAACACGTTTAAAGTTTGTTTGGGTCACATAAATTCATAGAATTTTTTTCAAATGTATTTCGAAAGTGTATTTATTAAGTGTAACAACTTTTATATCGATAACTATAATATAAACCTATCGAAAAATCATGAAAATAGCCTTTTTAGCGTCTAAATTGAGAAAACCCGTTAATAACCGTCGACCCCGTATGTAAGAAAAACAAAATAACAAAATATTTGGACCACGACACGTTATTCAAATATTCATGATCACCGAAGCTTGAATTCATAAACATAAGGCTGTGCTTTTAGATAGATAAGTGTAATATTACAACAAATACTTACGATTTATTCGGACCGATTTTTATTATTGGTGCTGCGCGGTCGCGTCTTCATGATGGATGATGCAATACTGGCGGCGGGGAGCGGGGTATCCGCCTCCGGAAACTTGGTACCTTAGTTGGATTTCTTGCAATTAGGGGATTGAAATCACCCTTCGATCTTCCTGCCAAAATCGTCCCATAAATAGTTAACATTTTGCGATACCCGTTTAAATTCATATCCCTGTGAATCCATTCGACTACTCGACTGAATATTTATGAATAATAATTTTCCTCCTCTCCCGTCCTTCACGAATGGGAAAATCCACCCTTGAAGATCGGAGCATTTGCGGAAAAGGGGCCTATATTGTATATTACACATATTAAGGGGAAATATAAACCTAGGAGCCGGAAAAAAGGTCATTTTTGTGAATTTTTTCCAGGATAACTATTTGAAATTTCGGATTAGGGTTTTAATTATCTCAAAGTATATACATTCAAAAATATGTTTAATAATCTTTATTTAAAAATATCAAAAATATACAAGGATATTGTATGATCCTTGGAGCGTTGTAAAAAAATCAGCGTATACGGTACCCACCGGCGTTTCTTCAAAAATCATCTGAAAAAAAACCATAGAGATTATAAAATAAGATACTATAATCTAGTACTCGTCATAGCCGATTTTGAAAATATCGATTTATGACAAAATGGCGGATGTTTGAATAAATAGTGATTTTTGGGCCAAAAATTAGTTATTATTTTGCCTATAAAACAAAAACTAAGTAACGGAAAAAAATCCTATGGCAAGTACTAGATAATGGTGTATAGAATAACCACAAAAAACCTCAAAGCAATCGGTTCATTGGTTTTCGAGAAATTTTGGGTACCGATTTGAAAAACGTGGTTTTGAGAAAAGCGCGTTTGAAAATTTGGGAATGAATAAATGATGAAATTTGTCAACTCACATGGAATTATCGATACCAGGCCCATAGTGTAGGTCTTCTACGGTCGACGGAATGTTCATGGCGTCTAAATCGATTTTTTCGACCATCTAGGTGTATATCTCCCCTTAACCGAAATTGAGTTGAATTACCATCGAAAGCTCAAAAGTGCCAAGCGATCACCCATGCAAGCGTTGGCCCAGACAAACTTTCACTACCATCGATATTTTTCCATTTTTATGATGTACTGCAATTTATACTTTTATTCGTCCCTGTTTTATCGTTATTCTAAATGGTTCACTAACTTTTTTATCGCCGTTGAGGATCGATTTTAACGGGTTTTTGTGCGGTGCTTTCTGTTGCAGGAATTGGAGAGAAGCTACACACTCTCGACGCCGGGTGGTGGTAGCCCAGTTTGTTGTCCACCTTGTAGTCCACCCCCAGCCCCAGCGGCTTACATATCCAGCGTACGAGCGTCGTCGCGACGGCTCCCAACGGGAAATGGCCTCGGCGGTCCGAGCTCTCCTGACAGAGATCCCCTAGCAAAACTACTGAGGTGAGTACCGGTCCAGGAAATTATTATCCGATTTCAACTTCGCTCTGTTAAGCGTACTATTCATGACCCGAGTAGACCCAGGCACAGTTAGCCTGCTCAGCTGTTCGTCCTCTCGGGTTTTTCGAACAACGTGAATTACCAATGTCCTCTGAAGATGCCGCAAAGGCTGGATAGAAGAAATTTCGTCTGATGCAAATGGAGCAGTAATCGGATTAAAATGCATGCACCTGCATAGTGGGCACTGCGGCAAGGATTGAGCTTTGGAAAAATGTTTTTTTAACGTCCCATTGTTTCGAGCGTATCCGGTCTAAGCTGAGTTAAGGCGGGATATACATTTAGACAGGAAAAAAATTAGCGATATTGGGGGATTTTTTAAAGTAAGAAATAATTATTCTAAAATTATCAAACTTTAGGTATACTTTAATAGTATATTTAAGTATACAAAACCATTTTTTCAAATGAATTTATCATCAAAATGGCGGAGCTGTGGCAGAGTGTGACAGCAAGGTCGCCGCGGGAGTTGCGAATCGGCGTGCAGTCTAGCTTCCCGTAGACTTTGATTTGCCAAAACGTTCAAACATTTTTTTCAGTTCGAACATGTATAGTTTCTATGTGACGGTAATTAAGGGGAGATATACACCTAGGAGCCGGAAAAAGGTCATTTTTGTGAATTTTTTCAAGGAAAACTATTTGAATTTTCGGATTGGGGTTTTAATTATCTCAAAGTATATACATTCAAAAGTATATTTAATTTTCTTTATTTAAAAATATCAAAAATATACAAGGATATTGTATGATCCTTTGAGCGACGTAAAAAAATCTGCGTATACGGTACCCACTGGCGTTTCTTCAAAAATCATCTTAAAAAAAACAAAAAGATTATTAAATTAGATACTATAATCTAGTACTTGTCGTAGCCGATTTTGAAAATATCGATTTATGACAAAGTGGCGGACGTTTGAACAAAAATAGTGATTTTTGGGCCAAAAATGAGTTATTATTTTGCCTATAAAACAAAAACTAAGTGACGGAAAAAAAATCCTATGACAAGTACTAGATAATGGTGTATAGAATAACCACAAAAAACCACAAGGCAATCGGTTCATTGGTTTTCGAGAAATTTTGGGTACCGATTTGAAAAACGTGATTTTGCGAAAAACGCGTTTGAAAATTTGGGAATGAATAAATCATGAAATTTGTCAACTTACATGGAATCATCGATACCAGGCCCATAGTGTAGGTCTTCTACGGTCGACGGAATGTTCATAGCTTCTAAATCCTCGACCTCGACCATTTAGGTGTATATCTCCCCTTAAAATGAAGAAAATGCAAATTTAAGAAAATGGCACGCATTTACAAAAGAAATCATTTCACGCAACATTTCTGTAACATGTGAATGAAAAAAGTAGTTTTTTTTTAAATTTTGCAAAAACAATTCCCGTCAACTAGAAAGTACCAATATTATCAATATTTCTACCAAGTTTCAACTCAATCAGCTTTTTTGAGTAATCCTGCACGCCAATTTCGATACTGCAGTTTTGAGGAAAACGCGTTTGAAGTTCACGCCCGCTCCGAATCCGAGCGGTGAGGCACAGCGTTGACGGGCTGTAACGTTTGAAGTTTTTCGAATTTCGCTTTGGACCTTTGGGAAAATATTCTACATATATAGTTCTATCGTTTAAAGAAAAGAAAATAGTTTTTTTCGATCGTTGTAAATGTATATCCTGCCTTAAGGCCTTAAGGCAGAATAGACATTTACAACGATCAAAAAATCGATTTCTTTTTTTTCCCTTCAAACGACAGAACTATACAGGGTGGATCGTTCAACGTGATCACTGCAAATATCTCCGTTGCCTTCAGAGTGACGAAAAAAATGTCAAAAGGTAATGTGATTGATTTCGAAGGGCTGATACAGTAGTGGAAAATTGATTTTCGTCAACGTCATATTTATTGCGTCCTCAAGGTCATCAATGGTTTTTAAAATGGGAACATGTTTTTTTTTTATCAAGACGTTATAGCTGATATTCAGACGAATCCAACGACCTATGAGATCATGACCTTGAAATGATTTTTCACCATATAGTTTGGTGAAAAATAATTTTAACGTCATGATATCATAGGTCGTCGGATTCGTCTGAATATCAGCTACAACGTCTCAATAAAAAAACATGTTTCTATTTGAAAAACCATTGAACCGTTATCCGTTGGATAACCTGCGCCGCTATCATGGCAGAAACTATTCGAAGGTCAAGAGAATCATCCATCCGACGTCTTCAAAAGTGTGTTGAGGTTAATGGCCATCACTTCGAACATTTGTTACAATAAATGTTCTGCACAACAAATTCAATTCCATTATTCGGATATTCTTATTGTCAATACCCTCACGATTTCCCGTTTTTACACGTGTATTTTGATGAAAAATCATTTCAAGGTCATTATATCATAGGTCGTTGGATTCGTCTGAATATCAGCTACAACGTCTTAAAAAAAATACATTTTCCCATTTGAAAAGCCATTGATGACCTTGACAACGCAAAAACTGTGACCTTGACAAAAATGAATTTTTTACCACTGTATCAGCCCTTCGACATCAATCAAATTACCTCCTGACATTTTTTCGTCATTCTAAAGGAAGCGGAGATATTTGGGGCGATCACGTTAAATGGTCCACCCTGGGAAAATACTGTTGCAAAGTTTCAAAGCGAAATTGGAAAAACTTCAAACGTTACAGCCCTTCAACGCTGTTCTGGAATTCAGAGCGGGCGTAAACTTCAAACGCGTTTTTCTCAAAACTGTTTTTTTAGAAATTGGCGTGCAGGATTACTTAAAAATTATTAAGGCGATTGAGTTAAAATCTGGTAGAGATATTTATAATATCGCTACCTTCTAGTCGCAAGAATGGTTTTTGAAAAATTAGAAAGAGAACTCTTTTTTTATACTAAATTTTACAGAAATGTCGCGTGAAATGTTGATGTTTTATCAGTATATGCGTGCCCTTTCCTTAAATTTGAATTTTCATCATTTTAATTATTGTCAAATAGAAACTATACATGTTCCAATTGAACATTTTTTGGAATTTTCTTGCAAATCAAAGTCTGCGCGAAGCTGCAGACTGCACGCCGATTCGCAACTCCCGCGGCAACCGTGCTGTAATACTCTGCCACAGCTCCGACCTTTATTAAACCTTGAGGATTCAATATTTATTATAGTATAGTAGGATGGCACAAATTTGAGCTCTATTTTTTTTCTTTTTCTCGTTATCCAATTATCTACTATTAGAAAAATTATCTCTTAGAAAAAAGAATTGTCGCAAAAGCTGCAAGCGGTCAAAAAATATTTAGAGGTCGCTCAAGCCTCCAAAAATTCAAATTTTCATTCAAAAATCGATTTTTCTAACGTTCACTTGTCCCCCATGAATTTTGCGCTTTACAATTTTTAAATCAAGCTCGCGAAAGCTCTAGCCGGCCAATGAATATTTACTACTAACCCAAGAATTATGATCTTGGTTCGTATAAAATAATTCCGTAAAGCTCTTGTCCGTAAACAAAATTATAGAGCCCCTGTGTTATCGGGTTAGAAGTGTGAAGTAAATATAAAAATCCGTTTCTAAAGAAAAAAAGGATTAATTATTTTGAAAATTTTACAAATTGTTAAATTTATGAGTGAGAAGAGTAGACAAAAAAATTGGCGAAAATTGGAAATTTCGAAGCTCTTGAGCGACCACTAAATATTCATTGACCGGCTAGAACTTTCGCGAGATTAATTTAAAAATTATAAAGCGTAAAATTAATGGATGAGAAGTGAACGAAAAAACAAATCCATTTTTCAATGAAAATTCGCATTTTTGAGAGGCTTGAGCGGCCTCTAAATATTCTTTGACCGCTCGCAGATTTCGCGACAATTTTTTTTTCTTTAAAAAACATAATTGGATAGTGAGAAAAAGGGTAAAATAATAGAGCTCAAATTTGTGTCACCCTAATATATAGATATGCTTTTCCATAGGCAAGATTGGGTTTCTTTTCTTCTAAATGTTTACAAAGGTTTAGTTTGCGTTAATCCGTTGTTAGAAGTGCTTTATCTTGATGCTAAATAGCCAAAAAAATACATCACCCGTAGAATGAACGTCTTACTGATCTAACCATACGTAAAATCACATACACAAAACTATTTCTATATCTCTGGTGTTTCGTGGTAAAAAAAAATTCAAAAAAATCGTAAAAACTCAGTATATTCTAGACAATACCATATATTTTTTGTTCCAATCTTGAATTGTGGCTGACGCTCCAACCTCCTTAAAAATCGCGTCATCTCACGATGCAAAAAAAATAAGGTTGCTTTCGAAGAGAGAAAAAAAATCTTGACATCGCGATTTGTCCTTTGATCTGGCTCGATTTTCCCAACTTCCATTCCATTTTGTTTTTCAGATATCTGAAGACTTTCTACAGAGAACTGGGCACGAGGGATCCTCGGCACTTACCACCATGGGCGTCACCCTTGCCTCTGGGAACGTTGTGTCCCGCTCACTTTCAGCCCCATCTTCAGCTGGTTCACAAGAGCGAGCAAGAGCATCGACTGGAGAACATAAAAATCGATCAGATCTTCGCTCCGGTTCGCGTAAGTACCGCAATGACCCTAGGTTTTCCAATGCACCAATCCATTTATTCCCGGCTGTTTGCCCGAAGCTCGTATAACGTGCGACAGTAGCGAGCCTTCGCTGTACGTTGAGCTCGCGAAATAGGCCAATAGCGAAATGAACGAATCAAAATAAGGGTAGGTGGGAGACGGGACGTTTCTAAAAGACGTACGAGATCCCTGAAAGCTCAGAGCTATACGGGTGCTTGGTACAAATCACGAAAGAATCTCCGCGACATATTTATTGCCCTCCGGAAAACGATGGTTTTCATTCCAAGGCTACAAATACGTGTACAGCTGTTCTCCTACGTATACGCAACAAAAGCTCAGGATCGGAGAGAGAGAGAAGCCCGGAGGTCCCCTGTCGAGGAATTGTACGGATACGGGCCGGATAGAGGAAGGGATGAAGGGAGATTCGGCTACGAGCACCGACGACGAGAATTTAAAGAGCCAAGCTGACTCTCCCTTATCTGGTATTTTGGCCTTACCGGCGAGCTTCCATAACCTTCCGGGGCGGGAAAGCCATGCCGGACTGTGCCAAGACAAAAAGAGAATGAGGAATATGGCTTGGTTTCCTTTTTGGAGAACGAAACGGACAGGAAGAAATGATGATCTTTTAAGGTGTATATTTAATAGGGTCAATGTCACCGAAGGTTCTCAAATAATCTATCCATCACATGGTGATGGATAGATTATGACAAGCAGTATGGATTGTTTGGTTTCTATTAAGGCCTTAGGCCACAGTAACGGTGATAAAATCATGTGCGAATTTAACTTTTTTTTGTATGAAAACGTGATTCACTCATAAAATTAATTACAATTTAGTATGAATATTAAGCTGTTAGAATTTTTTTCGATGTACAAAATGGCCGACCACTAATATTTTCTTTTCTTATTTTTTTTAGGCGCTCCGCGGCGCGACATTTAGGATCCACAATTTTTTACCCAGAACAAAAAACAAAAATTCTCGTCAATTTACATTAGAATACCTAGAGAAGTACGTACGGAATTTAAAAAATATTGTTTTATTCAAAGGCTGTAGGTATTTAAACTTAAGAAATGAATTTTCAGTGAAAAATTTCGTTATAACTGCTCATAAACTGCTCATAAAATGAAAAGTTTTCGAATAATCAGAAATTCCATACGTACTTCTCTGTTAAATGCAATTAGGAACATAACTTTTAAATTTAAAGTAAATCGAGTGAAAATTGTTGAAGTTATTTGTCACGCCAATTGGAAAAAAAGCTGTTTCCTGAAGTTTCGAGTACTCGGCCATTTTGTACATCGAAAAAAAAATATATATTTTTCCTAACAGCTTGATATTGATATTAAATAGATGTCTAATTAATTTTATGAGTGAATAATTTTTTCATACGAAAAAAAATGGTTAAATTCGCACATGATTTTATACCCGTAAGGCCTTAAGTTCATTATTGCAGAAAAACCAAGAGTTGCGTTCTCCCGTTGCTAAGGAAAGTGGGAAACTTGAGTTGCGTAAGCATTACTGAAGTTCAATGAGGACACATCGATTTATTCAATACCCGTGAAGAACGTATAGGGCGTTAACGATGCATTGGTACGGAAACATTTGGCGCAGTGTAATTGGCGGCTGCTCGGCTTTTAATTGCATCCATCAACGACCGACAGCTTATCAATGATGGGTCCAAAAACTGTCCGGGAATTGTTTTCCGGGGGCACAATGTCCTTCATCGACGTTGAACGTATAAGCCAGTTGAACATCCATCTGCCCCTTGCTATTAACGGCGTGCAGGAGCGCGGTGTAATTATTGCAAGTCATCATTTCATCGAAGGTTTCGATCACCTGGAAATCCTTGTATATGGTGTAGGTACCCTAAATGATGGATATGAAGGCAATATTACTAACGAGACATTTCAATGTAGAATAAGAGATGACAGATTTATTTCTCTCGCTAACAAACGCCTGCACCGTTCTCCAATAGATACTCGTATTGCAGTCAGATTATTTCCTACTGGAACTATGAGATATGTGGATATTCGTGTCATGATTACCGGGTTAATGGGACATGATCCAGTTGGCGACAGTTGCTTAAGTACTATATCAACGGCGAGCTTCTCCCAAGTACCTTCCTCGTACTCGAGGCATGCGTTTATAGGTTGGTTGGGAAATATTGCCAAAATAGTTTCAGTTATGTTCCAGAGCCAGCCGTCAATCTGTAACGTGGATTTGTAGAGAAAAACAACTCCGTTAGTTTCTTTCCGTACGTGTCGCTTGAGGAGTCTTTTCACTTTAGACGCGAAAAAAGGCTATTTTCATAATTTTTGATAGGTTTATATTACAGATATTGATATAAAAGTATTTACACTTAATAAATACAGTTTTGAAATACATTAATTTTTTTTTTTAATTTATTCAAGTCCCCACTCCTAGACGAAAATGGTAGTTGAAAAAATGTCCTACAAAAATTGTAGGTCTGCGCTCTTGATGAATTCTCGGAGATCGATCATCCGAAACAAAAAATTAAACGGTTTTAGATTCGTTATGTTAATGGCTATAGTGTAAATCACACGATTCTTTATACATGCAAAAATAATAGGGGTGTGCGTGTAGCAGAATTGGTTGAGTTTTTCGGGTACTCGTCTCACATTGGGTACTCGATAAGCCGTGCTGAAGAAAAAAATATCAAATTTCGTTTCATTGTAGATACCGCCACGGAATCATACCAAAACGGACGAAATAGACTCCAGCTTTACGTTCTCTACCCTTCGTCGATAGGTTGGAGTTCATAAGAAATACAAATAATTGATTTAATAATTTTAATATTTTTTTTATGTGTATATTTACCATTTTTTCCGGCAAACTTATTTTACGACGCATTTTTAAGACTCGCATTCCAGGAAATATCGAGATATTTGAATGTCGAAAAACTGAATAAAAGCAAGATTCTTCGTCGAATTTTAATCAGTTCTGTCCAGTGCTAACTGGCAATATCGCCTATTTATTCTTCTTAATTCAATTTTTCGTCATTTAAAAAAAAATTGTCAGAAAAAACTTCTTCAAACGCTTATATTTCTCAAACTAATCAAGATATTTTCAATTTTAAAACGTCAAATAGAAGCTACATTCTTCTCGCTTCGAATAACCGCAGGGCGTTGAAAATTGGTCTATTTGGGTTTTTTTTTCATTTAAAACCCACGTTAGTAATTCAAAACTTTAAGGCGTTTGCCCGAACAGAAGATATTCTTTGTAAGTTTTTTCCTTTCGCACACTTTTTAGTGATGCCAAGACGCAACTTTCCTGCGCTATTACGATACAATCCCCCAACACTTACCGTTTTTCACTCCGCCCTAACAGATTCACACCCACATGCACGCACGTACGTGTACACACACACAGAATAGACAAGTGATGCGAAAAAAGATTTTTACAGTATTATCATTTATTCGTTTTATGGTCTTCTTCGAGTTTTCGTTTTCTCCCATTATTTGATCGATACACCTAGATAAAAAAATACATAATACGACCCGACCCGAACATCGGGTACACGAGTGAATCGAGTACTCGCACACCCCTGAAAAATAACAAAATAGCGGACATTTTCTTGAAAAAAACAAAAAAACGTGTTTTTCGCCGTTTTTAGAAAAAAAAGTGAATATCAGAATTTATAAAAATCCTTGATATGCGCCATAGCTATAGTTGTCAAGAATATGTGGTAAAAATTTCATAAGGATCGGTTCAGTAGTTTCGAAGATTTTATCAACAAACCGTCGAAAAACGTTGTTTCGAGAAAAACGCGTTTTAAGTTTGTTTGGGTCACATAAATATATAAAAAAAAATTTTAATGTATTTCGAAAGTGTATTTATCAAGTGTAACAACTTTTATATCAATATCTACACTATAAATATATTTTTAATATTCATGAAAATAGCCTTTTTTGGCGTCTGAAGTGAGAAAACCCCTTAATTGCCTCGCGATTGACAGCCTCAAAACTTGCATGGAAGTCACCCAATGACTTTAAATGATATTTGAGCAAATAAAAATAACTTATTACCATAAACGGATGGTCGACGTCCACCGTCTCGTAGTACGTAATTGGTTGTGAGCTTTCGTTTACATTCTTTGAGTAAACTACATCGTTGCCTGAAAAAATCGGCGCCCATCTGTGTACACCGAGTGTGTATACGTATCCTGAGGGGACAGCGGGTACACTAGCGTCTGGTAGACTATCACAGCTACCAGGATAGGCATTCAGCTTTGGTTGCCCAACACAAAACGTACATTAGATAATTTGCACACGTACGGAATGGCTGATGAATGAACGTCCATCAACGCTTACGAAACTCTACACTCAGAAAAAAGATTTATTAAGGACAAAGAAGTTTGTCTTCCGGCGAATAGTTTTTCATATTCACATGTCGGCCTACTACGAGTTTATTAACAGCCAAGAAGTTTTTTATCTAAATTTATGTTTAAGATTTACTAAGAATTTTTCTTAACGCGATCCTCTAGTTTCTCGGCTGTTTTTTTACGGCTTTTTCAATAATTTCTTTACGGGCAAAGCATCGAAATAATCAATCTCATTGTTTTTGCATAATCTTTATTAACATTTAAATAAGCTTTACAAATTTTTTGAAGTCAAAATATATAATAGAATAAACGTTATAGTGGCCGACAGGAAGACATCAAGTAAAAGAGGTGCTTGACAGTGACCAAGATTGCGGCTGTTCTGCTTATCTGAAATCAAAAAACCAAATGGCATTTTAATCTTCATATTTAAAACTGCGATTGAACTAGAGTGAATTCTAAACTACAAAAATTGACTTTTTTATACACTTTTGAAAATTACATTCTATTTTTTACTCATTTTTTCTTAAGTTTTTCACTCGTACAAAAAAAAACTATCAAAGCAATCATGATAATCCTAATTCAATCGCTGGCTTATAACATATTAAAGATGCTGTATAAATTTGAACAAGATCGGTGCAGTAGTTTCTGAAATATCGTGGTCACCGTTTCGAAAAATGGTGTTTCGAGAAAAATGCGTTTGAAAGTATACCTGCTCCGCATACCTGCTCCGTTCCAGGGCCGTAACTTGTGAACCACTTCGAATATCGAAAAATCCTTTGGCACACATTTTCTACACATGTTGTAGATGTGATTTATGAAAAAAAAATCGATTATTTCGACCCGAGAAACTAGACGACTGCCTTAACATCTAATAGGATCCTCCGGCTGGTTTTTTTCGAGGAATTGTGTCATTTCGTCCGTCATTATTTTCTCACTTGAACGTTTTTTTCTCACTTTACATTCTTACCTCACTTTCGAGTTTCTCACTTCCGAAACGCAACACTGACACTTGTGCCAAAAGCATTGGCATAGGAAGGCATAGGAAGCTACATGGTAAGCGTATGCGTGAGCTACATCTGACGAGCGGCCTGCCGTCGGGCCCGTCGCGTTGAAGGGCAAAGTGCGCATGGGCGCATAAGTATCATAGTCACGAAATAAGAGGTTTTCGTGATTGAAATGTAGTATTTATTTGATTTGAGGAAGTATTTATCCAAATTTTCTATCTTAAATATGGCTTTTCATTCATGTGAAAAATCGGCACGTAAAAAAAACATATTTAGTGACGCCGAATAAATGCTGTAGTTACATTCACATAAAAACTGTCTCCATACGAGTAAACACTTATTAATTTCTAATAAATTATGTTTTAATATGCCACTTTATAAGAACATGATAAATCTTTTTCCTGAGTGTACACGGCCGAAATGGTCGAAGTTCGAAAAAGATAACTCACCGATGCATCATCACTGTTTGTTTCCTGTAACCAAAAAAAATATATTTCGTACTTATTAACGAGAAGATACGACCTTCCGAATTTTCGACGAACGGTCAAGAGCGGACGCGTACTTGCGCGTGCACCGCAACTGTTAGTCCAACAAGAATGACGACGCAAATTCTCATGTTGATGGACAACCGCACACGAAGACTTGTTGCACTAACGCGAACCACAAATATGAGTATCGGCGGTCGACCGTCGTATCGTTTTTGTACACCCTCACGCAGGTAGTCTACGCACTTACATGCCAATTTACGTATCGTCAAATTTGTCGGCAATTTTGATGCATATACCCGGTTCCATTGGGAGTCAATTTACAAACGTTCCCCGACACTTAGGATCTTTTTGTTACTTTATTATCACTCGGTCGCTGTATGCAGCGATGATTAATTTTGTAGACCCATCGGGCGTACGAATGAACGTGATAAAAGAGTTATCAATGCGGTGACGATGTGGTTGCCTTTGTCATGTAAGATAATACATTGTATATCGATAATAACCGGGCAATTTCGTTAAGCGGTCACTACCGTATAATGGTGCGTTTATAAGCTCTTTACACAATGCTTCTAATGGACATTGGCGGGGTCTTATCAGGCGACTTAGGAATTTGTCCCTGCGTTGACCTGCGTATTGGCCTTGTCAGGCCTTGTCGGCCAGAATTAACTTCATAACGCACTACATTCAATTATTCCAATCATGGATA
Source organism: Ophion slaviceki (assembly GCA_944452715.1). Lineage (NCBI taxonomy): Eukaryota > Metazoa > Arthropoda > Insecta > Hymenoptera > Ichneumonidae > Ophion > Ophion slaviceki. The sequence goes on from OX101783.1 coordinate 39,810,807, forward strand.
TTACAAAATAATCGTAATTAATTATGTAAAACGAACCAGAGGCAATGCAATTTTATTATGGTTCGTAAAACCCGATCTGCTTGATTTAACCCCACAATAAAACTTCCCCAAAACCGAGACCGAGCTCGCAAGGAACATCACTCAAATGTGCACCTTCCATTTGGTTGAAACTCATATAAGTGATAAAGCGTTGAAAACTAGTAGATCTGTAGTTTACTATCGGCAGAAAAACGGTTCATGGGGGAAAACCACCCCTCAAAGAAAGGCGTGTCGAGGGCTAACTTTGCAGTTTTACCCACACCAAGTTCACCAATCTGAATGAAGCAGAAATCAAAATTCTTCTCAGGTAATGCGATGAAAAATTGACGATAGATGTATTGAAGAAAAATAAAATTAAGGGGTGACACTCCTTTCTTCGATGGGGTGGTTCTCCCCCTTAAACCCGTTTTTCCGCCGACAAAACACATGAGTTTTAACAAAATCGAAGGCGGACACTCAAGTAATGTTTCTTGTCAGTCGCTTTCTTGCACCAGCATGCATAGATTACCAGATTCAGCAAAATCTTATTTCAGAGATAAAAATTCCCAAATATAGAAAAATACTATTCCTGCATTGATAGATAAGTTCTATTGATATTAACTAACCGCGTCACTTTGATTTTTTTAAAATTTGAATTAACTAGATTTTTTGTGAAATCAAATTTTTCCTATTGCATTCTATCATTGGAATTATTTAGTTTTAATATATTTATTTGTTTAAATCAAAATCTATTCAATATCGTCCAAAAACTACATATTTTATTTAATCCTAATAAATCTGTGATTCGGTTTCATCTGTTCAAAAAACAATTTACGAGGGTGGGGTGAAAAGTTTCCGGCCTGACCAAGAGATGGTGCCACTAGGTCTAGTTTTGGAGCGGCGTCCTACAGTACCATTCCTACCGAGCTTGTATGTACAGTTTCAGCCCAATCGCTACGTTAGTTTGCGTTTGAGAGCACATTGCGCGAGACGCTTCCGTTGTTTTTGTAAAAATGGAAAAATTGGAAAAACGTGCTGTCATCAAATACTTCCATTTGAAAGGTTTTACACCAAAACAAATAAAAGAAGAGATGGATTCAGCACTAGGAGGCTCCTCCCCATCATATTCAACTATTAATCAGTGGGTTTCTGAATTTAAAATTGGTCGTGTGAGCACCTCTGACGAGCCTCGCTCAGGACGGCCCGTTGAAGTCACAACTTCAGAGATGATTGAAAAAATCCATAAAATAGTGTTGGAAGACCGCAGGTTGAAAGTCCATGAGATCCCATGTAGGTTTCGCCAATCGAACCGTAACGGCCAATATGTGGACCAATGTTGGCGGGGCGATGATCGATTACCCAATTGTACGCCAATGCTCGGTTGAGTATTGACTAGCCAACATTGGTTTGCCGATGCGAGGCCAATGTTCGGCCAAATATAGACTCGCTAATCATTGGCTTGTCGGTACGAGGCCGATGTTTGGCGAAGTATGGACTCGCCAATCATTGGTTTGCCGATACGCGGTCGATGTTCGGCCAAACATAGACTCGCTAATCATTGGTTTGTAGATACGAGGCCGATGTTTGACGAAGTATAGACTGGCCAATCATTGGTTTGCCAATACGAGGCCAATGTTCGGCCAAGTATAGACTCGTGCATTATTGGTTTATCGATATGAGGCCGATGTTTGACGAAGTATAGACTCGCCAATCATTGGTTTGCCGATACGAGGCCAATGTTCGGCCAAATATAGACTCTCTAATCATTGGCTCATCGATACGAGGTCGATGTTTGGCGAAATATAGACTCGCCAATCATGTTTTTGCCGATACGAGGCCAATGTTCGGCCGAGTAACGCACGATCGAACCGCAATTCGTATATTGACGATTCATTGTTTCGCGGCGAAGTCATTGAGAGACGAGATAAATACTTTTTACGAGTCCATTGGACTTTATTCTTAACAAATATACTACCAAATCAATGCACTCATTGTTGGCCGATTCTCGAACGAGCTCATACGCGATACTCGGCCGATTTTTATAAACCATCCTACACTGACAGAAAAATTCTATTAATATTAACTAACCGCGTCTATTTATTTATTTTTTATTTGAATTAACTAGATTTTTCGTGAAATCAAATTTTTCCTATTGCATTCCATTATTGGAATTATTCATTTTAAATATATTTATTTATTTAAATTAAACTTGAAGTAATGAACAAATGGTCTATCTTTATTGGAACACACATTTTAAAGCGTTGTGGGGGTAGAGAGGGTGGAGAGAGAGGAATTATATATATATAGGTTAGGTTTGGAAATTCTATAACATGTCAGTCGATAACACTCTCTAATTATCACAATGATATTAACTAATTGATACAGTTTATGTGATACAACTAATGATGAGAATCCATTTGGTCCCTTATGGCATATCTGCGATTCAAATATTATGAGCACTCGGTAGCATAGGGGCAGCGTGCGTGGCTATGAGTAGGTAGGTTCCAGGTTCGAGTCTCATATAGGTGAAATATTTTCTTCGAACTAATCGTTTCGAAAGACCAGGTAATGACGAATTACAATACAAAAATAATCAATTTTTTTTGGCAGTGCAGGACCAATTTTGGTGATCTATATCGGGTCACAATTATCCGCCAAGACTCGGTTGATAATCGGGCCAAGCTCGAGTGCCAATGATGGTAATCTTGACGGGGACTTATTGTTGGCCAATTCTCGAATGAACTCCTACGCGATGCTCGGCCAATTCTCATAAGCCATTCTAGGGCCAATATTGATTGCGAATATCGGGCCGCTCTTATCATCCGGGGCTCGGTCGATGATCGGGCCAAGCTCGAGTGCCAATGTTGGCAAGCTCGGCGTCGAGCATCGGCCAATCGTTGGCCACTACCGATCACCCTACATGGGATAGCTGAGACCTGTAGGATGTCAGCTGAACGTGTGCGAAATATTTTGCACAATCATTTGAACATGGAAAAGCTGTGTGCAAGGTGGGTGCCGCGTTTGCTAACGCTCGACCAATCGAGCGTTTGCTAACGCTCGACGCTACCGACAATTTGGCGCTGTATAGACGTAATCCAAACGAATTTTTGCGTTGATTCATAACTGTTGATGAGACATGAGTCCACCACTACACTCCTGAAAGTAAAGAACAGTCAAAACAGTGGGTTGGAAAAGGAGAACCAACCCCAAAGAAGGCAAAAACAATTTTATCGGCAAACAAGGTTATGGCTACTGTTTTTTGGGATGCGAGAGTTATGAGAAATGTATCAGTGTTGATGGAGATTATGTTGAAAAATAAAGCAAAAGAAATTTTTAAATATCGTTTTTCTTGGTCAGGCCGGAAACTTTTCACCCCAGCCTCGTAGTTGAATCCACTAAAAGAATCTATTTGATTTTTTTTTTTATTTAAATGAAATAGAATTTTTGTAGAGTCAACCATTTTTCAATTTGATTGAACTAAAGGTTTTTCTTTATTGCAAAATACATATCAAAGGGGAGTGGGGTTAGAGAGGGTGGAGAGAGGAATTTTATATATATATATATATATATATATATATATATATATATATATATATATATATATATATATAGGTCATGTTTGAAAAATATATAGTATGTTATTCGATAAAACTCTAATTATCACAATGATATTAACTAATTGATATAGTTTACGTGATCCAAAAAGTAATTATAGGAATTCATTTGGTTTCTTATATCATATCCGCGACCAACATGTTACAAGCACTTGGTAGCATAAAAGGCAGCGTGCGTAGCTATGAGTAGGCAGGTTCTAGGTTCAATTCCACATTGGTGAAATATTTTCTTCGAAAAAAATCATTTCAGAAGACCAGGGGACGAGGGGCTATTCACTATTAAGTGAGGTGCGGAAGAGATTTCCGTGTGAAGTCGATTTCATATGATTTTTGTGATTTCATAAATGATTCGAGCTATTTTTAAAGTCATGTGATTTCACGTAATTTCAGTTGATTTCAATTGATTTCATTTCAATTCATCAACTCAGTTTCAAGCGATTGCTGAAATCATTGGAGGGAGAAAAAAGCTCGAAAATGGTTAAATTTCTCTTTTTTTTATTATTGACTAATCTTGAGACTCAAATTTGAATTAAAAATTTTTTAAATTAAAAAAAGAGTTTAAAAAAGACACAGATATAGATATTAAAAGAAATGTTTAATTTTTTCATACAGAGCCATGTCAATATAAAGACCCGTTTCGGCCATACAAGGCGACGAAATAGTCAAACAATATTGCTTAATACTAATAAAACCACGTACATCCATCGATACAGGAACTACGTTTGGTGATTTTTGTACAGAATTGTTTTGTAAAGAAGTCTTAAAAATGATAGTAATAGTAATGTGTGAGAACGTGCACATTCTTTCGGATTTTTACACGAAAAGACGTTTCTTATTTTCTCATTAAATTAGACGGTGTCTAATGATCGCTTCGGTTTGTTATTCGTCAATTTAACGAGGTACACCAGCTTCATACAATGTTGCCATGCTAAACCATGGTAAAATTTCAAAATGGTGATAGATCAATAAAATTTGGTATATATATTCTTTAGTATTATATATGTCAATACAATTTTTTTCAGATTTTTTCATTGTGCCGTTATCGAGTAATTGAACATTGAAGTTCACGTGTATAAGCATAGCGTTTTTATAGATATAGGTATATATTCCGGGTATAAGAATAAACGCTTGTGAATTATTTGTAAGAAAACGGCACAACCAAAAAATCTGAAAAAATTTGTATCTACATGAATAATACTAAAGAATATATTCACCAAATTTGATTGATCTATCACCATTTTTCTGAAGCTAGTGTACCTCCTTAAATCCATTCAAATTTGAAAAGAATAAAAAATTAATTTAAGATATACATACCTTCAGTCGACCTTCAGTCGAACTCGAAGTCGAACGCAACGCAAAGTGAGGCAAGATTTTCAACAGTTTTGTTTTCACAAATAATTATCTCCCGGTATATCTCTCTGCATGCACTGGCGTTGAGCCGCAGACTGACTGCTCGAACGCACGGACAATGGATTATGAAAAATCATAATAAAATTTCCTTGTTTCGAGAACCAGATGATTTCTAGCGATTTCCTGAATCAAGTGACTTCGTGCTGATTTCAGACGACTTCAAAAAATGTAAACCTGATTTCAAGGGATTTCAACTACATTCGAATAATGGTGATTTAGTAAGACGCTTCGCGATTTCAGGCGATTTCTTGTAATTTCGCATTCGATTTCGAACAGAAGTGCTTGAATGATTTCACAAGTGAATAGCCCCTCGCCAGGGGATGATGAATTACGATACAATATCATTGTGGTAAATGAACTGTTTAATTTCATTTAGGATATCATGAAATATTTCATGCATATAGTACACTTAGATTTACAGTGTACATTGTAAGCAAATCAAGATTCATTTTAATCGACGCTTTATTTATTCAATTTGAATATATTTAATATGAAAAAAAATAGCTGAAACAAATTTAAAAAATATCTATGAAGCAAAAAGATCGTAGTCGGCCGTGAGTCAAGGAAAAACCTATTTCTTTTAAATAGATCCTATTTGAATTAAATATTTTTTTAGCAGCGTGTGCGTTTAACAAAATAAGATCCGTTAAGGGAAGGTTCTGCCTTGTTGGGTCAAAAAATGTTCGATTATTTACCAATTTTTTATGCGAAAAGTATTAAATATAGAATGTTGATATTTGGTATGTTGACTAAGCGGTCTTTATTAAACATCAAAATATTTTTCAAAGTTTGACAAAACATGGTAGTGGGAGTGGGGGGAGCCACGTATGTCGGTGCGCGGGTGATGACATTCTTCGCTTGCGGAAGTCCCAAGTCCCGGACAGGTGATCTAAAGCAAGAAAATCAAACATATTCATATATTGTACAATATTGTGCATAAGTTGACCTAGAATCAAGAAGAAAAATAAAAAAATACCGAGCGATCGGAAGGAAGTTTGTTTTTTTCCCAAAAATTTTCGCAGTTTTTGCTCACTTTTTTTTCTTCTTGATTCTAGGTCAACTTACACACAATATTGTACAAAGTACAAATATGTTTGATTTTTCTGCTCCAGATCACCTGTCCAGGACTTAGGACTTCAACATTCTATGTTTAATACTTTTCGCATAAAAAATTGGTGAAAAATGGAACATTTTTTTGGCCCACCAAGGCAGAACCTTCCCTTAAGTAAAAATTCGTATTTTCTTAGAGTTATTCCCAGGTGTTGAGATGATGATTTGCAATGATTTATTTTCAAGCTCTCGGGGCGATCCAAAACAATACTGGTGATTGTGAACTCAATGAAGACGAGTTATTATGCTTAAAGTTGTAAAAACAGACAAACAGAAAAATACGACAAAGAACTGCGTCAATACGAGCGCTTGAACGAGGACGAAAAATATAAAATCCTGCATGTATGGCAGCGATATACCATTGCGATATAAAGAAAAGACAATAATCACTGGACCGGTCTCACAAAGTAACATCGCGCTTGTTTTCATTTGTGTTACAGTTGAGCGACGGAACGATATCGGAAGCGCCGAGGCGAGTGGCGGTCGAGGGTGGTCCAGGAAGTGGAAGAACGACTCTCTGCTTGCGTCTCTTGCATCAGTGGGCGACCCAGGGTGACGGTCCCGCGCTAGCATTTATAGTCCCCCTGCGAGAGTTACGTGGCAGTCCGCTCTTGAATTATCTGGATCGTGAACTTTTTCCAAGGACATCAGCCCTGGGTGACGCGGTTGCTCAGGTCTGGCGAACCCTTCACCTAATGGAGGATCGGGTTCTGTTTGTTCTCGATGGTTACGACGAGTGTCTCGGTGGTAGAGCCTCGCTCGGCGACGCGGCCGATCTACTCGAGGGTCGTTTATTCCCGGATGCGAGAATTTTGGTGACTTGCGGGCCCGGGAACGCCTCGACCCTTTCGCCCCTCGTACAACGGAGGATTCATTTGGCTGGCCTGGAATGGGCTCACGTCGAGAGGCTCTGCGTCGCTTACTTCATCCACAACGATCTTGCCGAGAGAGCGTGCGAATTTCTCGAGGCACTGAGCGTTCAATCGACCCCGGTCAAACAATTGGTACAACATCCCCTCGGTTGGGTGATGGTGTGCGCGCTTTATCAGGACTCGGGTAGTTTGCCGGGCGAGGCTAGTGCTTTGGTGCAGGCGGCGGTCAAGTGTATAGTTCGCAGGAGCCTCGACAGGCCTGTACCAAACGACGAAGAGATACCGGGCCATTGCAGAAAGAGGCTCGAAGACTTTGGCAAGTTGGCACTATCGGCATTGCGCGAGGGTAGATCCTGCTACACCGAGGCCGAACTTCGCGCGAGAGGCGGTGGTATCGAGGTGACGAGGCTTGGCTTTCTCACCCGGGGCTTGAACTTTGGCCAACGGCGCAAGACTGATTTGTACACACCTATACACATGGCGATCGGGGAATTTCTCGCCGCCTATTATCTCACATCGATCGCACAGTATTCCAACATTCTCAGACGCGAACTGGAGGGCCTGCCTTCGGGCATAATCGGCCATCTGGCCGCTCTTCTAGGACCAAAAACGCATCTTATATTGAATCAATTGAGCCCTCTCGAAGTTCCACCGAGAACGGTGTTCTCGCTGCTCAAAGCTGCCGGCGCGTCGGACGGAAATATATCCGCGGTTTGCAGGCTGGTCGGGGCAGGCCCCGGTTTTGGACCGGCTCCGAACGACAGGCCACTCGCACCACTCGTACAAACGTCACCTCTCGAACTCGCCGGATGGACGAGGATCCTCGAGAGCTCGGCCTGCACCCTCGAAGCTCTCGAAGTTGTATTTCAAATTGAACGCGGCTCCGAACCCAGCTATCTCAACAATTTCTTCGAGGCACTCGCCGCCAACGAAAGCGTCAAGCTCGTTAGAATCACCTCCCTGCTCGGGCAGGACTTCGCCGCTGACGAGGCACAGAGACTCGCGGGACATCTCAAATCCGTTCTCAGTAAAAAGAGGCTCAACGACTTTGAACTTGTCATCACTTGCCTCGAGGAATCTGCTCACGACAGGTAAATATCCTGCTACCTTCGTACTACCCCTGTCAGCCGTCTTTACGGGAATATTCGATTAGCTTGCTAATTTATAAAATTGTAGGTCCTGCTTGTTGAGTCGTTCTTCCAGACTGAAATTAAGGTGCTGGAATTTGAATACAATTCCGAGGCGTATCTTACAAGGTACATCCCTCGGGTGAAACCCTTCGATTTTGTTGAAATTTGGATATGTTATAAGGCACCGAAAAGTAAGCGATACGTATTTTTTTTATCGGCGGAAAAACGGTTCTAAGGGGTGAAACGAACCCTCGAAAATAGGGGTGTTTTTCATTTTTTGTCGATAACGTTATCTTTCTCATTTCCAATGTATAGTGCACAAAAAATAAACATTGTTGCAATTAACATTTTTTTTCAATATATCGTACCGTTAAAACGTTGTCGACGAAAAACGAAAAACATCCCCATTTTTTAGGGTGCGTTTCAGCCCTAAAAACCGTTTTTCCGCCGATAAAAAAAATACGTATCGCTTACTTTTCTGTGCTTTATAACATATCCAAATTTCTACCAAATCGAAGGGTGTCACATGAGGGATGTTCCTTGTTAGTACAGTCGTGCTGTATATTGAAATTGGAAAAAATTAGAAGGCTAGTTTTTTGACAGGTGATTTTGTAGGTGCCGTTGGGTGCTAAATCCAAGTTTGCCTGAAAATCGGGCTGTAGGTTTTTTTAGAGGATGAAGGGAAATGGGGTGGATTAATGCCGAACTACAACCCCCACGAGGTCGGCGCCGGGAGACAAAATGTTCAGAAAAATCCGGTTTTTATTTTTGTCCACAGTGCCGAAGTTGTGGAAATACATTTTGCTGGTGAAAAAGTGGGTGAAATTTTGAAAAATCAGTTTTAATTCAATAGATGTTTAGGAAAAATTCATACAATTTTTGTTCAAATGGGAACGTTGTAGCCCTTGAAAAGACGCGTCGATCGAGTATTTGATCATCACTCTCAGATAATATCTTCACCCCCCCAAAAAAATGCTGAAGTACCAAAAAAAAATTGTTTATTGAATAACTCAAAAACAATCGATTTTTCGGGTATAGTTTAAATGTACGATATTTAGAGAATAATTTTCGCTGTATTTTCGTTTCCTATGGACTACCCTTGAATGTTGATTTTCTAACCCCTCTCGGGGGTTGAAAATTCAAAGCTCAGCTACATTTTTGTCCACAGCGCCAAACTCGTATTTGTTTATTTTTGGTCAATAGTTTTCCCAGAATTTCGTTTTGAATTTTCAACCCGCGAGAGGGGTTGGAAAAAGCAAAATTCAAGGGTGGTCCATAGAAACGAAAATATAGAGAAAATTATTCTCTACATTACGTAGACTTAAACCATCCCTGAAATCAATTGTTTTTAAGTTATTTAATAAACAATTTTTTTTGATACTTCAACAATGTTTTTTGGGATGAAGATATTATTAGAGACGGATGATCAAATACTCGATCGACGCGTCTTTTCAAGGGCTACAACGTTCCCATTTGAACAAATATTGTATGAATTTTTCCTAAAGAGTTATCGAATTAAAACTGATTTTTCAATATTTCATCCCACTTTTTCAACTCCAAAATGAACTTCCACTACTTCGGCACCGTGGACAAAAATAGAGCCTGCATTTTTCTGAACATTTTATCTCCCGGCGCCGACCTCGTGGGGGTTGTAGTTTGGCATCCACCTCTACCTCCACCTCCATCCCGCTTCATCCCCTAAAAAACACTACATCCCGATGTTTAGGCAAACTTGGATTTAGCACCCGCAGCACCTACAAAATCACCTGTCAAAAAACTAGCCTTCTCTTTTTTTTCCAATTCCAATATACAGCACGACTGTACAAATTGTAATTTGATTATTAATCTGGTTACAAAGTAATTGAATTGCAGGGTAATTTCATTGAATTGCATTTTATTGCATTGTAATTAAATTACTCAGTGCATATTATGTGATCTGTTATAATGTATTTAATTACAAAGTAATCTGATTAGAATGTATTCAAATACTTTGTAATCTAATTACGTTATTATTATTTATGGCATAATATAGGAGAAAATATCATGTTAACCTCCAAATTATACGACTTACGACACGTGTAAGGTCCACTCGCGCTCGTGAATTGCAAGAACAGTAACTCGGATTTTTGTAACACGCAAAATTACATTATTTGAATTAATATGTAATCGTTCGATTTGTATCAGATTATCTTTCAATTGAATTACACAGTATTTAATTACACTTGGTATTTGAGGTAACTAATTACTTCAGTAATCTGTTACAAAGCAATTCAATTACCAATTACAGTAGCAATTGTTAATTGTTAATTTAATTACTTTTTGCCCATCTCCGCTTCATAGTAACCTCAGGATATAAACCTCAATGAGGTACGACCCCAAAATTCATTCTCAACGAACACAGGAACCAATTTTCGGACACACGCGAAGCCGCGGTCGACGGCTGGTTTTTTAAGGGGAGGGTAGGGGTTTCAGCGTGAAAAAAAAAACACTTTTTTGCGATTTTTTTTTATTTGTGTGGATAGAATAAATTTATTGAAACCTTTTGTACATTGTTAAGTGTCATTTCAAGAACATTCCGTGAAATTTGTACGCGAAAATATCCATAAACAAGCCGGTGACAAAGCTTTTTCAAGACCGCCTTTGGAAAAACACGATTTGCGGTGTTCACTGTATCTCAGCTAGAAATTATCTGAAATCAAGTGACATTAAAATTTAGTCAAAGTATCATCAAAACCTCCTCCCAACGGTCTTTGATAATTTTTTTTTTTTCATTTTTAAATTTTTGGTGGTCATGTAAAGTGAAAAGTGCTATTTTTCACGAAAAATTCCGCCATTTTGTGGGTGGAAAACCCCCTCAATATAAAAAAATCTCAAACTAACCGTTGGGGGGAGGTATTTTATATGTAGAAAGTGTGTACCAAATTTTAAATAAATCGGTCAAGCAGTTTTCAAATGGCAGTGAACACGGACTTTGAAAAAGTGGTTTCGAGAAAAACGCGTTTGAAGTTTAGAGAAGTCGGAGCTACAGTGTTAGAGGAGCGGGACTAAATAGTCAATAACTTCGAGAGTTTTGCTCTGATTGACTTGAAATTTTGGGATTATATTCTTGAAAAGTTTAACTATAGGAAAAGACAAAAAAATCGATTTTTCAAAAGTGCAAACCCCTACCCTACCGTTAAAAAGTGAAAGAGCTTGTGAAAATTGGTGCGCCGTCGAAGCGTCGCGCGCAATGGCAGGCCAGCCATATAGAGTCAACGATACAAGAAAATGTATGCACATAAACCGGAAAATGGTCGTAAAAAAAAAATTCATCTGCAATATTTTTATAACACTGCAGCGGAAAGACATATCCCCGTATACATTGGATTTTGTTCGTTATCTGAGAAATCTCACTACGAAATGTAAAACTGACAATTTCGAGTCGTCGAGAGCGAAATGTCGAGAAAAAACTTTGTACCGTATTGAAGACATCGGTGATCGCAAACAATTTCACTCAACTTTACTCCGAAGAGTGATATTGCGATATCCGGTCTCAAGAGCACACACACACACATATTGACACTGGTATCGAGAATGCTAAGAGGGATACTCCTGGGAGGGCACGAGTACAGATATACAGTAAAGTAGGAGACACTGTTCCGGGACAAATCTCGAAACCATTCGGTGGTGGATGCCTCGATGCCGTAGAGACGACCAAGTTATTACTGCTGGGCGTTCCGATTGTCGTATATATGCGATCCTATCGTATATAAAAGAGACATATATGCATACACCTATGCGGCATTCCGTGTCAAACGAGTAACCCCATTTTTCACGTCGGCCAGAATTAACTTCATAATGGTGAGAGCGATCTTCATTGTGCACTCGCAAGCGTTACTCGGATATTTTAACTACACATATGCAAATGAAACTTACAATGCACCGTCGTAAAAATATGATCGTAAAGGGAAATGGGTTCGTCCCCAAATTGGATTTTTTTTCAACAGTCCGGAACTCTGTCAATCTAAATCTCGCGCGAATTCTTTTTTCGATGGAATTTCTAGAAATTTATAGCCGATGAAAAATGTTTGTAAAATTTTACGGGTTATGTTGCAAGTTTGTATCGCAGCGCGAGTACAAAATAATTGGTAAAAATTAACGGATTATGCCTAATTGTAACAGTCGAAAACCGCTAATTATTGGGATTTTTGTTCGGGAAATCGTTGGGGTAAATTTCTACAACAATTGGGTATTTGAAAAAGTATGATCGGAAGAACACCCTGCAATTTTTTTGTATAAGAATATCCATTAGGTTCTCAAGGAAGTTTTTGCGTTTTATCACCAAAAATAAAATTAAAAAAGCAGTTTCGAAACGAATAATTAATTTTATTTTAAATTAATAATTACAAAGTTATAAAAGTAACGCGTCATGCCTAGTTGTAACAGTCGGCAATTATTTTGTTTAAGAATATCCGTTAGGGTAGCAAGAATGTTTTTGCGTTTTTTGACCAAAAATAAACTTTAAAAAGCAGTCTTGAAACGAATAATTAATTTTATTTTGAATTAAACATCGTTTTAAGACTGCTTTGTTATTTTATTTTTGGTGATAAAATCTTCTCTTTTGCGATGAGCAATGCCCTTCTGAAGCAGCTTATTTAATGTTGAAAAATCAAACAGCTTTCGTTAGTATATTAGTTTATCCTATAATTAAGCAAAGGAATTTTCGAAATATCAAATTTATAAAAATGCCGCGTGTTTAAATTGAGTCCTGATTTTTGCGAAAAAATTGGCATTTTTCGTTCGTCAAATCGAAAATAAACATCGGATAAAAGATCCTTCGATCAAATACTATATTTTTACATCTAGAAAAATCCCTAAAAATTTCAGAAAGATCGATGCAGTAGTTTTTTAGATATTTTGCTCACCAACTTTGAAAACGTACTTTCGAGAAAAAAAGCGTTTAAAGTTTGAAACAACGCTCCGAGCGTTCCGACGGGCGTCAACATAACAGCCTATAAATCTGTCAATTTTGATCCGTTCACGTTGAAATTTTCAGGGAACATTTATAAGATGATATACTGTCAAACTATATTGGTTTTGAAAAAAGTGATTTTTCGACTTTTACAACTAGGCATAACCCCTTAAAATTTATAGTGGGTGAAAGCCACTGCAACGTCCAACTGTCTATGAAATTTAAAGGAGCTTCGCCATTTCTAACGCGTGATATTTAACATCAAAGTTAACAACTTTTGACATATCGCCCATAGCACACTGTATTCAATTCTGTCGCTAATCCCGTTTTTAAGGGGCCAGTCCACTTTGGAGCCACAAAAAAGGCTATTTCCGCGATTTTTTTGAGGATTTTAGAAAATATATGAACATAAAAGTTGTTGGGTTTGATAAATAAAGTCTTGAAATGCTATGACACCACCTACAAAATGACCCTCGGACATAAAGTTTTATCAAAAAAAATGGCAGTTGAAAAACGAAAAAACTTTAAAAAAAACGCGTTTTTCGCAGTTTTTCGCAAAAAAAAAAGTAAAAATCAAAATTTTAAAACCATCGAGGGTCATCTTGTTGCGAATCATGTTTACAATATGTGGTTCAAATTTCGAAAGAATCGGTTTACTAGCTTTAGAGATACGATGGAGCTAGATTTTGAAAACGTTGTTTCGAGAAAAACGCGTTTGAAGTTTATACTACAAAAAACTCTTACCTAAACTCAATCGGCAATTCCTGCACCATACAAAAGCCCTTATGATTGCTCATCATCGTCGATTTCTTCAAGACTTGCTTATTGTCGATTTTTTAATTTTTCAAAGTGGACTGGCTCCTTAATATCACGAGTAAATGCGCCAAAAAATTTTAATTGAGAATGAAATATCAGAGAACAGATATCTGTTACCCAGATGAGGTAAAAAATCTACAGATATTACACAAAGTGCAACTATTTCGTGGCATTGAAAATATCATCAGACTTTTCGGGTAATAAAAAACAGGTACAGTAGAGCGTCGTTTATCCGAATCGATCAGGACCGGGTGCCTTTCGAATAATCGAAAATTCGGATAACCGAACAGCAATATTCCATGGGCGAAAAAAACGTTGATTCTTTCCATATGACAAAACATATATATTTTAAAATACGATAAACATTAATATGTTAATAATACAAGTACATTTTTGGTGAATTGAAAATAACAATTGTATCGTTTAATGATATAGAACGAAGTTAAGGCGAAGTAGAAGATCTACCACGTGACATATGAGTGCGAGAGAAATAGCTGAAATTTTCGAACAGAGATTTCTCAGAGATGAATAATATTTAGGGCAAAAGAAAATCACAAGCTCTGCGTCAGGGAATTCGCCAGAGCCTAATCACAAAGGGGTGAACCCTTAAAAATAGGGTTCCGTAGATATAAAAAAATACGTGTCGCCTATTTTTACCCTTTCTACAAGCATGCCAAATTTCATCGAAATCGAAGAGTTCGACCTCGCGACCTTTCCCGGTCACGAAAGTCCTTTGGAACACTCGAAACTGTCCACATAGACAATTATTTCGTGTGTAGAAGCGATCCTAGTGTAGGCGCGATCAAGAGTCCGGAGTTAAACGCTCATGTGTTATCGGCAAAAAAATGTCACACTATCGCTGTGCAAGCAGGGCGTTGAAGGCACTTGCGGAACTGTGGAAGACTTGCTTGAAATAGGGGTGGCTCAGTCCCCATGGAAAGCCTCGTATGTGAGAGAAGATCGAGGGGATCTTAGCGAAATCCAGCGCGTACCGACGGGAGTTCCTGTTATTTCGGGGGTGGAGAAGACCGTCCTTGATGCGACGGTTCTTCTCAAAACACCATTCCCACCAGGAAAAAAGAAAACAATCGAGAAGCTTTCAACGAGAACAACGTTCTTTCATTAACGTTCGTGTCCCTTTACGCGACTGAATTCCAAACGTGAGGACGAAAAATATTCAACCGTCGACAATTAGCGAGTTGAAAGGAACTGCGCGGGTGCACTGTAAAGCTGAGAGTTCATAAAGTTGCCGAACAATGGAGTACGACAACCCTTGGATAAAATCGTTTTCCAAGTTGACGCGAAATTTAATAATAATCAAGTTCAAGTTAAACCGCGTTCACGGATGGTTCGTGGATTTTCTTGGTGCGAATGGAGGAAAAGAACAAACACATTCCGAGTATCCCTATCATCGTTGAGTGTAATTGCAAACGTGTTTGTCGCACTGGTAACTAGGGCTGCAAGCCGGCAGACGTGCGCCGCATTCCCTTTGATCGTTTCCACACGACTGGATGTACATAGTGGGTTCGGTGCCGTCGTGGTTTCTTTTGCCCCACACACACGAGATTCGCATCCGTCTGTCTCGAGCAATATAATTAACGGGCTGTGAATTACACCGGGTCTCTTTATCACGTACAACTTCGCACTTTCCCCCACGTATATGTCGCACCTGTCATATGAAATTCGCTGGCTCGAAACAATTCACTCGCGTTTGCTTTTTTCCTCTCTCATGCTCAACATTTATTTTTCCGCGAACACATTTGAAAATTCGTCCGGTGTACGCGTATTGGAATTTTAGCGATGCTTTTGTGCACATGGGAACGAGGGATCGGTAAAGGTGACGCGGCAATGTTTACGATTTTCAATCATTTTTGCTATACGGCGAAAGAGCAATTTCTCAGTGAAGTACGTTCGTTAAGGACACACACGACTGCAAACGTATACAATTAAGGGGTTACGTGGGTTTCGAAGCCAAAAAAAGCAAATTTTCTCTATTTAAAAAAATATAATATATACATTATTTTATTCAAAATGTTGAGTACATAAAAGAGCAGTAGTTCAATAATATTTTTAAACAATTTCATCCAAAAATTTGGGAAATTCAGCCGGTGGGACCTGGTTTCTGGAAACCACTCACAAAAAAGTGTCCTCGTGGTGGTCAGGATAACTCATGATAGCTTTATCTGAAATTAAGAAACAATTTTTTTTGTTGGTGGTCAAGTATAGCTCGTAATTAAACGAAGGATTGGAAAAAAAATTTGATTTGAATTTTTGGCCGAGTTGTATGCAAAATTGTTCAATTTTTGGTACAATTTACACTACGCCTTGCAAAATTAGTTGTAATCGAAAAAAAGACATATTGTACTATTATATAATAAAATTAAAAAAAATGGATTTTGTTAAATTTTCAAACTCACGTAACCCCTTAAGCGATTTTTTCATGATTTTTTTGTTGGTGGAAGGACAAGTTAGATGATAATAATATTCAAGGATGTTATTAGTCATATTCTCAAGTGATCAAAAAAGTAATTTATATTAAAAAATTATACAAAATGGTGACGCTGGAGCTCTTTTCGCGAGGCATGTTGAACTGAAGATGCTCTGCGGCACGCAGTATAACTGACGCAACTATGAATTTGGAAAAAATTAAAAAATTCTATTAATTTACATGAGTATAGCGAGAAATATAAGTCGGGGATTTTGGAAATATGAATCTCTGTGTAATTGGCAAGCATTTAAGGCGGGATATACATTTAGACAGGAAAAAAATAAGCATTATTGAGGGATTTTTTAAACTAAGGAATAATTAATGTACAATTATCAAACTTTAGGTATACTTTAATACGTATACTTTAATAGGTATATTTAAGCATACGAAACAATTTTTTTTAATTAATTCATTATCAAAATGGCGGAGCTGTGGCAGAGTGTTACAACAAGGTCGTCGCGGGAATTGCGAATCAGCGTGCAGTCTAGCTTACCGTAGACTTTGATTTGCAAAAAAGTTCATACATTTTTTCTGCTACAACATGTATAGTTTCTATGTGACGGTAATTGAAATGAAGAAAATGCAAATTTGAGAAAATGGCACGCATTTACAAAAAAAAAAACAACACTTCACGCAACATTTCTGTAAAATGTGGATGAAAAAAATAGTTTTTTTCCAATTTTTAAAAAACAATTATCCTCAAGTAGAAGGTACCAATATTATCAATATTTCTCCCAAGTTTCAACTTAATCGGCTTCATAGTTTTTGAGTACTCCTGCACGCCAATTTCGATACTGCAGTTTTGAGAAAAATGCATTTGAAGTTCACGCCCGCTCCGAATCGAGCGGTGAGGCTCAGCGTTGACGGGCTGTCACGTTTGAAGTTTTTCGAATTTCGCTTTGAAACTTTAGGAAAATATTTTACATATATAATTCTATGGTTTAAGAAAAAAAATTAATCGATTTTTTGATAGTTGTAAATGTATATCCCGCCTTAAAGTAAAAACTCAATTTTTGACAGAAAAAAGGACAATCATTTGTTAATAACTAATGTTATAATTAACTGATGGAGAATCCCGTCCGTATTTCTCTTCGGAATGTTATTTTAAAGATGTGCTCGAAATTTGGAGTGAACAGAATGAAAATTGTTGGAGTTACGCTGCGTGCCGTTTTGAAAATTGTGTTCCGAGAAAAACGGTCGACGTTTCGCACACGGGCCAGCCACTGCTCCCGCAGACCCATCCGGGCTTGCGGACCTTTGTTTTACAGGTACCAAACTTTTTTCCCCTTATTCTAGATGGTTCAAAACATCTCTTAAGCTAATTTTTTTTTTAATTGTACATTCCTGTAAGCCCTTAAGGCAGGATTCGTGTCTAGAACGTTGTTTTGGAGGCGATATTTAGGATGGAACAACCTTTAAACTGCTCGAGTTTTGTTTCTGAAATTTTTCACACATGTTTATTGATCCTTCAAGAATATGTACAAATTAAGAAAAAAAAATTAAAGTGTATTATCTTGTACTTTTGTACGTTTATTTACAAGGGTGCGCGGAAAACGTCCCCAATTGGCAATCGGTGTTGTGGACGTTATACTAGGTGCGCAACTAAGTTTCCGGGTTTTTTTTACCAATAAAAAATCGAAAATTTCAAGACAAATAGAAAAAACTGTTCATTTGAAGTATTGTCCCTCGCTATTTACACATTTTTGCCATCTCTCTGGCAGTACATAAATACCGCGACGATAAAAATACGCGTCTTTGGACTGAAACCATTCGTCCAACCAATTTTGCACTGCATCGTAATTGGCCAAGTGTAGCCCACCGAAGCCATGCGCCATCGACCGGAACAAGTGATAGTCTGAAGGGGCCAGGTCTGGCGAATACGGTGGGTGCGGTAGTAGATCCCATTTCAGTGTTTTTATGGTGTCCTGGACGATGGAACTGCGATGGCACGGAGCGTTGTCGTGCTGCAATATCACACGTTCGTGTCTCGTGTCCCATTCTGGCCGTTTTTCGAGCAATGCGTGGTTCAAATTGATTAGTTGTTGTCGGTAGCGATGCCCATTGACAGTTTCGCCCGGTGTCAGCAGCTCATAGTACGGGATTCCTTTCTGGTCCCACCAAACGCAGAGCATTGTCTTTTTTCCGAAGCGATTTGGCCGTGCCGTCGATGTTGACGCTTCGCCAAGTGAAAGCCACGATTGTCTGCGTTTGGGATTCTCGAAATATATCCATTTTTCAAGGCCAGGAAAAATTCGATGCAGGAAACTCTTTCTGTTCTGCCGCAAATGCAAAATTTCGGAAGTGGCTCTTCGATTTTCCATTTGTCTTTCAGTCAACTCATGCGGCACCCATTTTCCTTCCTTATCAATTTTTCCCATCGCGTGCAAATGTTTCGAAATACATTGCCGAGTCACATTTAATACCTCGGCAAGTTGATCTCCTGTTTGAGTGTCATCTTCATCCAATAACTTGAACTTTGTATACCTTACCGATAATTTATGATTAAGCTCAATAAAGTTATCACTGTTATGGATGTTTATTACCTGAAAAATGTGAGAAAAATTTCGGAGAATAATTTTTAATAGTAATTCATTTGTCTAAAAAAATATCTCATAATAATAAACCAAAGCACAGCTTTGGAACAACGAATCGAGCCAATCTGAAAAAAATAGGTGTTACTGTACACACTTCAGAGTATTTTCTGGAAATTTTTTGAGAAACATTAAAAGTGACATACCGACCGCAAAAAAAAAAATATTTTTGTATAATTTTGGTGAAAATGGGCATTTTTTAAACTCGAAAAATTCAAAATAATTTTTTTTCACAAATTTCATGTAAAATTGCAACTTTTTATCTTCAACATTTTTCTGTTAAATCAACCGCTCACAAGATACAACGGTATTTTGAAAATTTTGAAATTTAGAAAAACGAGAAAATGCGATCCAAAAACGTTGAAAACATTTACACTGTTTTTTTTCATATAATTAAATAATTTGACAAAATTTCAATTTTTTTGAGAGTGGACAATTTTTTGACCGTTCGAAATGGTATGGAACGCCCCACATATATATATATATCTAAAAATGATATGCCGATGTGAAATGGCGGAACGCAATCTACCGCAATTTCGCGAAGATTCAGGTCGAGAAATTGCCGGGTCTCGGTGGTCCCGTGGGTTACCCGGTATACCCTGGAGCGTGTGTAAACCCCCGCGAGCCCTCTCCCTCGCCCCCGCCGCCGTTCGTCTTATATAGCGTTATAGAGTTCAACCCTCGGCGTGAGGGACGTAACAATGGAGCGGAGTTGTGGCTCGTGTATATAGCGGCTTGAATTCGCCGATGTGGAAATACGACAAAGAGGTGAAAAGAATGTAAGGAGTGCGGAGACGGGAGAGTTGCAAGAGGATCGAAGGGATATAATGCGCAGCTGCCGCAAGAATGGTACGCCCTTTACCACACATACACACACACACACACACACAAGTTTCAATTTCGTTTCTATAACAATAATCGTCACCGCTAAATTATATAACGAACTTGAAGGAAGACATTCTGGACCGAAAGTTCGAAGCGGACGAATAAAAGCAGCGGAGATTTCACCTGCATTATACATCCGGGTCGTTCTACCCAATAGAACGTAGCTGAACGTGAAGAAGTTTTAGTCGGAAAGCAAAAGAATCTTTCACTCCATGTGATACAATATTTTTACTCGTGTTTCCGTGACGTCTATATTTGCGCCATCAATCGTTGATGCATACGTGCGAAGTTTGTTTGTACAGTGACGCTAGCAATAAATTTCAATGCCACTACGAGCATGGGAAGCTTGCAATTCCTATGCTGACAAGGAACATCATTTAAAGCCTTAGGTGACAGTAACGGGTATAAAATCATATGCGAATTTAACAATTGTTTTCGTATAAAAAAGTGATTCACTCATAAAATTAATTACACATCTATTTAGTATGAATATCAAGCTGTTAGAATTTTTTTTTCGATGTACGAAACTACTATATTTTCTTTTGTTATCTTTTTTTAGGCGCTCCGCGGCGTGACATTTAGCATCCACAATTTTTTACCTAGTATAAAAAACAAAAATTCTCGTCAATCTACATTAGAATACCTAAAGAAGTGTGTACGGAATTTAAAAAATATTGTCTTATTTAAACGTTGTAGATATTTGAACTTAAGAAATGAATTTTCTGTGAAAATTTCGTTATGACTGCTCATAAACTGCTCGTAAAATGAAAAGTTTTCGATTAATCAAAAGTTGCATACGTACTTCTCTGCGAAATGCAATTAGGCACATAACTTTTAAATTTGAAGTAAATCGAGTGAAAATTGTTGACGTCATTTGTCACGCCAATTGGAAAAAAGCTGTTTTGAGAAGTTTCGAATAGTCGGTCATTTTGTACATCGAAAAAAAATATATATATTTTCCAACAGCTTGATATTCATACCAAATAGATGTGTAATTAAAAAAAATAAAAAAAAATTGCTAAATTCGCACATGATTTTATACCCGTTACTGTGGCCTAAGGCCTTAAGGGGTATGCATAACCTTGGAATTTCAATGAATCGATTTTTGGTTTATTTTATTTTCTTATTGCGTAGAATCTTAACTTTGATTTGGTTAAAAGATTTTGTAAAAATTTCAAAAACTGACCGGGCTATAACGATTTTAGTGGAGCAGGTCGGAACGTTCCGTTGCGTTACGGCTCTAGCGCTGCGCGGTGCATTGTATGGTTTCTAAGGGCATTGATATGACTTTGTCGAGCCAGGCTGCTTGAGTGTCATACGGTGCAGGAATCGCAGATTGAAGGCGCGAAAAATAATTGTGACTTTATCTCAAGCAAATAGTCCATACAGCAAGGAACTTTCTTACAATTAATTTTTTCAAATATCAATTGGGATGATGGAGTCAATTTGATAGATAGAAATTTTAAATAAAAGATGTTCAATTTTTTTCTACTAGCTCCATTAGTAATGTAGATATAAGCGACGAAAACTAATCGGATCACCTGCCTCTCATCGTTTCGTCCCTTTCACTCATCATTCCGTTTCTTTCATAAAAATGTTCCTTGTTCATAGCTCCATTACTGGAGCTAGCAAAAAAATGAAAGAGACATTTTTCATTGTCAATTAAAAAACAAACATCTTTTATTTCAAACTTTTTTCTACAAAATGCACTTTTTCGTCACAATCGTCATTGTAACATTTAAATTGTTTATAACGAAGAAAACGTTTCTAGAACAAAATAAATGTTCTATTCGTATTGCCCGTGCCCGAAACCATGAAGAACCACCGAAGATATTGAGCGGACCCAAACATTTATACGAAAATTGTATACGGAAAAAGTGCATTTAGTACGTTTTCTTCTCTTGCGTTTATCTCGAAAGTGTACTTTGCAATTTGGCGTACGTTATATCTCAAAATTCAATCGTCCGATTTACTTCAAATTTGGACCAGACATACTTTATAACGTATTCAATCGAC
This sequence comes from Ophion slaviceki, assembly GCA_944452715.1. Lineage (NCBI taxonomy): Eukaryota > Metazoa > Arthropoda > Insecta > Hymenoptera > Ichneumonidae > Ophion > Ophion slaviceki. The sequence goes on from OX101783.1 coordinate 39,832,708, forward strand.
AGACCGGATTATTTTTCCATATGCTTCTCCGTTTGTTAATAACAAACGTTTAAAGTCGTTATTTTTTTGGTCGAAAATCGACAATTTCGTCCAAAACAGTTCAATTTATACAAATTTTAAAATTTCGAAAAAGTATCCGGTGTTTTTGTAGCTTCACCATTGTACTAAAAGTATATTTTTCGATTTTTTACTTTAGATGAATCTAGTTACCGGAATCATGTACGCGATCGAAACGTGCGGAGGCTGCAGTCCTGAGATGAACTGACAATGATTACGTTGTTTATATATATTTTGCAATAAAAAAAACAGTGACTTGTCAAGACTATGTACTATCTATGTGCGAAAGATCGACCTTATCATCCCAATACCTGGGACGAAAAAAAACATTGAAAATCGATCTGTTTGTTAACTTCAAGGATATGCATAGCCCTTAAGGGGTAACACCACTGTAGAATTTTCAATAAATCGATTTTTTAAATTCGCTTGAGGCATGCTTTGAACCATATAAAAAAAGGGAAAAAGTTTGGTACCTGTTAAAAAAAACTGCACAGGATTTTCCATGAGTTAATTATAACATTATTTATTAACAAATTATTGTCCTTTTTTCTGTTGAAAATGGAGTTTTTCCTGTAAATGCTTGCCAATTGCACAAAAAATAATATTCTCGAAATCCCCTACGTATTTCTCTAGCTATACTCATGTGAAATAATAGAAATTTTTTAAATCCAGATTCAATTTTGCTTTAATTATACTGCATGGCGCAGAGCGTCTCAAATTCAACATTCCTTGCAAGAGGGGCTCCACCTTCACCAATACGTATTATTTTTTAATATACATTTTTTTGTTCACTCGAAGATATGACTGACAATATCCTTCAATATTATTTTCCTATTACTTGTCCTCCCACCAAAAAAAAATCGCCAAAAATCGATTAATTTTAGACGTTTACAATGGTTACCCCTTAAGTGTCCGCCTTCTATTTTGTTGAAACTCATATATGTGATAAAGCATGGAAAACTATTACGCACGTATTTTCTTTATCGGCGAAAAAACGGTTTTAGGGGATACCACCCCTCAAAGAGAGGAGTGTCACTCCTTAATTTCATTATTTCTTAAATACTTCTCTATAGTGGATTTTTCATTGCTTTGGATGAGAGCTTGGCCTATCGGGACTTTTTCTATTACCGGTATTATTTCGATATCAACAAGTTGTAATATTGGAATACCGGTGTTCGATATGTTCCGATATTTATGGAAAACTGATTACAAACGTTAAAAGCTTGAAAGTGAAGATCAAAGTTGTAGAAATGATAGTGTATAGCTAAGTGAAACCTCAGTGTTTTATAAAAAAGCACCGTCTTTACTAAAATCTTCATTTATTGTACATTTCTAAACATACTCTGCTATGTTCTTCACCCTTAGTAGTCACACTTAGCCAGAATCACGTTATAGTCATACTGGGTCCATGGAACCCAGGCGTTTTTAAATTGTTATAAATAATGAAATAATGCATTGAGCGATATGAAAAAAATAGTGAGGTATAATTTGAACCTTGTTTAATACGAGGATATTGGTTAAAAATCAAAAATTAAATTTTAAATATGCAAAAAAATTATGCAAAAAGAACGTGAAAAATGACTTGTTTTACAAAAATTGCTGTAACTCTTGAAATTATTGACAAAAAAAAATTATTTTACAATCTGGAAACAATGTACTTTGAAATAGACATAGCGGTTTCTGTGGACTTTTCAAAAAGTATATTTATTTCATCCAACGAAGGTGCGATTTAGAAGGAAAGAATGAAACGCTTACGCATATTAAAAAATGTGTGTTTTATTGGCAAAAAAAGTTGTACGGTATCAAAATAATTTGTTTGGGTCCCGTGGACCCAGTGTGACTATTAAGGGTTAAATATATCAAAGCCAACATAAAATGAATAAACAAACAAAAAAGAGAAACTTTTATGCAAATCCAAAAATAGTGAACAATCTAAATTAAAATTAGGAAGTTTTATGAAACAATAACCGGAAAAAATAGAGAGCGTCTGAAGTTTCTTCTTTTAGAGACGACCTTACCTTATTACAAGTGTAAACCGCGGAAGAAAAGGCCCTTTCTGGTTCGACACTCGTGGATAAATAAGTTGACACTTCGCAAATATTTAATGTGGGTAATTATATTTTAAGGCTGTTAAACGTAGTAAAAAACAAGTAAAAGTAACCTAAATGGAAGTAACAACAATTATAATGATATTCTAATGTTTTCAACTCTGATATCGAAATATCGGTATTATTCGAGTCCAATATCGGTTTTTCAATCTCAGATTTTTGGTCCGGCCCACGCTCTACCTTAGATCAGAAAAATGTTGGTTTTTGTTTCATTCATATCGGTGGACTGCTTAAGGGTGAAACTGCAAAATCGTCCCTCGACACGCCTTTCTTTGAGGGGCGGTTATCCCCCTTAAAAACGTGTTTCCGCCGATAAAAAAAACACGTGTCGAATAGTTTTCAATGCTTTATCACACTGAGTGATAAAGCGAGTTTAAACTAAAATGAGTTTCAACAAAATCAAAGATGGATGCTTAAGAAGCACGTTTACGAGCAGTGGCTGGCATTGGTCGCGTTTTGGTGCAGAGAATGGTAAATGAAAAAAATAATAATAGAGTACAACTTTTTACGCTTCATCTGACGGCCTCCATCTGTCTGTCCATCGGCCTTGCTCTTTCTCTCTCTGCCTCGTTATCCTTCAGCTCAATCTTTGTTTTAACACCCCGAGATGCTGCAGCTTTCAGCTATCTCAGCACTCGCTAAAGTTACTAGGAAAGTTTGCGGAGAACGAACGTCTGTCCGTGTACGCGTGGTGTATGCATTTACATGAATTACTGGCAAACAAAAGACCAGAACACACTGGTTTTAACAGCCAAAGTTATGGGCGTTGCGCCTTTTTGCGAGCAATACTTGTGAAGACACGGATACGCATATACATGGTAGCTTTCGCCGGCAGGTTCGCTCGCGTGCATGTCGGAAATAAGCTTCGTGCGTATGTCGGAAATGGACTTTAGATTCATATCGTGATGAGGGTTATATGGCATGGTTATTATTTAAAAAAACGCGTTTTCTATAAAATTTAAAACACCGTTTTCTATATAATTTGATTCGTACTCGTAATCACGTCGCCAGATAATGAGTGAAAGTAATGGAACTGTTTTGCATTGAGTATTTACTGAAGGTTGAAAAAAGATATTCAAAAGGTAAAAGTATTTAAAAAGGCTATTTTCATGAATTTTTTTGATAGGTTTATATTATAGATGTTGATATAAAAGTTGTTACACTTAATAAATACACTTTCGAAATAGATTTTTCAAAAATAATTTATTTAAGTCACTATTTGTAGACGAAAATGGTAATTTAAAAACGGTTTTAGATTCAGTATGTTGAGGCAGTAGTGTGGTCTAGAGCGACATTTTTGACGTCATTTTTGGGTTGGAATAACTTTTCAACCGTTAAGTTGGCTTGATGAAATTTTACATATGTATTTATTGTTCCTTTGAGAATGTATCTACATTTAAAAAAAAAAAATATTTTAAATATTTTCATGTAGTTTTTTATTTTTTTACAACATGGTCCGCTGAAAAATGCCTCAATCGGCGCCCACTCTGGGTGATGTATGCATCTGAAAAAAAATATACATATATTCTCAATCTGTATGAGTATTCTGAGCACTGGCAGCAGAATTAGTACTTAAAAAAATTTTGTTACAAAATGGCGGCCTGTTAAACTTTGATTAACGATATTTCGTACATTTTCGGGTATTCGACGAGTTATAAAATGTGGGCAAAATTATTGTTCGACTCAATTCTGCTACCAGTCCTCAGAAAGAGGCTACCGAAGGTATGTGCAAAATTTGACCTCGATCGGTCAATTAGTTATCGAGATATCGTGGGCGCCGATTTGAAAAACATAGTTCTGAGATAAACGCGTTCAAAGTTTCGATACCGTTAGATGAGATTTGCGCGCGGCATGCTTATAATTTCTATTACTCTGCTAATTTTTGAAATATCAATAAACGGTTTTCACGAGCGTATTAAGAACGGTCTAAGAAATAATAAAATGAAGAAAAAAAAATCGATTTTGTCAAATTTCTAGACCAGACTACTGCCTTAATGGCTATACTGTTGATTTTTTATATATGCAAAAATAACAAAATGGACATTTTTCGACAAAAAACAAAAAAGAACCTGTTTTTTCGCCGTTTTTGGCAAAAAAAATGAGTAAATATCAAAATTGAAAAAAAAATCCTTGATATGCGCTATAGCTATAGTTGTAAAGAATGTGTGATTCAAATTTCATAAGGATCGGTTCAGTAGTTTCGAAGATTTTATCAACAAGCTGTCGAAAAACTTTGTTTCGAGAAAAACGCGTTTAAAGTTTGTTTGGGTTACATAAATACATTTCAAGAAAAATTTGTTATGTATTTCGAAAGTGTATTTATTAAGTGTAACAACTTTTATATCAATATCTATAATATAAACCTATTTTAAAAATTCATGAAAACAGCCTTTTCTTAGCGACTAGAGTGAGAAGACCCCTGAAGAGCTTCCTCATAGATGCTGAAGGGAATCGTGCGCCAGTGTGCTTCTGAAAGGGAAATCGTATTTTCCCAGCTTCTACTTGACAGATCTAGATAAAAAGTTTATCTTCCAAGCGATTGGGAAGTAGCTTCAGCTGTTTCAGCCCTTTGTATCACCGTGTAACAGTTCTGCATAGTGTAGCTTGAGACGTCTGTGGACGCAACGAAAGTTAGGTTAGATTAGCGAAGTACAGGGAGGAAGTGATAGGAAAGAGTTCACTTGGGAAGGGTTATACGTAAAAACCCTCAAGTTTATAGTATAGAGCTGAGGAATATTTTTTAAAATCAATCTCACACGAAGGCTACAAATCATTCCATGGTGTTTCAGTGCAAATCATGCAAATCTAGATGGCGTTAGTTGGATCACCATTTTTTCGAAGTTCACTTGTCGCGAGATTGCAAGATTCGAGTGTGTCTAGAGCTTGCGAAAATCGAAAAAAAAAAATCAAAGCGACAAACGGTGTGTGAAAAATGTGGCGTGGCTTTGTGCTACAACAAGCAAAACAAAACTGCTTTAAAGCTTCCATATATACATAACTAGCTTTTCGCTCGCGGCTTCGCTCGCGTAGACTTGTGTTGAACGTCCCGTAATGAAATGTTCTTTTGAAATGTTTCATTAAAGAACACGTAGAATTGTATTGAAGAGCAGTTATACAAAGCTTCAAGTAGATTTGACCCGATTTTTTTAATTTTCCGCACAAACTTTGCCACGCCCTTTCGTTTAAGGGTTGAATTTCGAAAAAGGCTCAAATACGTATTTTTATCAACTGTGTTGAAGAGCATTAATACTGAGTTTCAAGTAAATCTTCTGACCAGATCTTTTTTATTTTCCATTTAAACTTTGCCACCCCCTTTCGCCCCTTAGGGGTTGAACTTCTAAAAACGTTGGAATACACGTTTCATTAATTGTGTCAAGAAGCACTAATACCAAATTTCAAGCAAATCCGACCACATTTTTTTAAACTTTCATACAAACCTTGCCACCCCTTTTCGCCCTTTGAGGGTTGAATTTCGAAAAATCCCTTCTTAAATTGTGCCTATGAAATAAAATCAACATGCCCTCCGAATGTCACTCTTCTACATTTAGCGGTTTAGCCTGGCCGATGATGAGTCAGTCAGTCAGTCACGACTTGGCCTTTTATTATATATAATATATAGATTACAAAGATTTTTTTCCATAGAAACTTCAACACCCCTTGAATGGGGTGGTTTCGGAAAATGCTCAAACACGTGTTTAATTATTTTCCTCAAAGATTATTTATACCGAGTTTCAAGTCAATTGGCCGAATAGAATAAAATGTTCCATACAAAGAATATCACAAATTCCTTTCTCAGTGGGTGTTTACACCATAAACGGAAACTACTGTCCAAATTTTACGTTTCTTTCTTCCGTGGTTTGGACTGTGCGTTGATCTGTCAGTCAGTCAGGACATGTCCTTTGATAGATATAAATGAAGGAATGTTAGGACACAATGTAACATGTCCTTCACACTCTCTTTATTGCTTTATAACTAGGCCCTGTTAAAATTTTTCAAAAACTAAATAATACGTTATTCTTTATTTACAAAAGAACCATTTTTTAATTTTTTAAATTTTAAATAAAAAAAAACCTATTTTGAAATGTTTACCTTCTTGAGTTATGAAGGGTCAATGTCATTTCGGCTAAAAAGGACAGTAAGACCTAATTTCCAAAATGGAGACATACGGTCCCAGCATCGTATCCTTACACTACCAGCTTAATCAGCTTAAGGCGGGAGCCTAAGTTAGAAGGTCCAAAAAAACGTTTTCTTTAGGAATTTTTTTAGAACGGAAAAAACAAGTGAGCCCTGTACACATTGAGGTAGCTTTTCATGGATATTTGAAATGTATAAAAAAAATTCAACATGAAACAATAAATGACTGCAGATTTAACACATTCCATGTGCGTCTTGCCACTACAGTCCCCAATCGGCGGGAAATATGCAGCTCGTAATTCTTGACTGAACCAAATAAATCAATAAAGTTTCCAACTGTCATATATTTTTCTTCCGGGTGAATTAAGAAAAAGCCGAAAGAATCGTGAAATTATAACTTTTCTCAGGTTTGAAAAAAATGTGTTTAAAAAAATCACTTTAACGTGCTATAAAAATGATTTAACAATACTTTTACAACGACTTTTCTTAATTACTTAGAAGAGATTTTCATACTGAAGAAAATCTACTTTGGTTTGATGCAATAGGTCGTTTAGATTTTTTCTATCACGCCCGCCAATTTGGAAAAATCGTGGAAATGAAAACTGGAGAAAACGCGCTCCAAAGTTTTCAATAGAAGGAAATTTTAATATCAAATATCAATCGCTTCTCTCCTTTTGGCCTTGTATCGTCGAAAGTATTTACAATTGACCTCTGTAACTTTGTAAATATATTCTTCGATAGTTTTTCTATCGACTTAAGCAATAAAAAAAAGATTTTTCGGACCTTCGAATTCAGGCTCGCACCTTAATCCAATTTAGCTCAATTTCAATTGGAAAAAAACGAATGTACGGACACTGCAATTCGATACTATAAATAAGGTTGGGAAAGGTGATTTCGGAAACAATAAACTTTAAAAACGGTCCACAATATCTAAACCCAGTACCTTCAAAATCACCTTCGGATAAACGTAGACGCATTTACATACAGTTTCAAACTTCCCTTCCCTGAATCAACGAATTGTTTACAAAAAAAACAATCAGTACTATCTTCAAAACAGTCAAATGTGCTGATAGCCAACACTAGATAGATATATTCGAAACATCCTTGCCATATATACAGGGTGTCCGTCTTGTCTCTGCCATCCGAAATAACTCGGTAATTATCGACGTCACAAAAAAATATTCCAGACAAAAGTTGTACGGTGTGAAGGGGGCCATTAAATGCGACCAATTTTTTTTTCATTTCGTTGGAGGCGCTGACGTACAGTGAAGATCACCTCCACTTTTTCAAATGGAATGGTACATTTTTTCAACCATGTGGAGCACCTCAAGTCGCATGAAAAACATTAGGGGGTCAAAGTCATTCAAGGTGATTCAAGGTCACATATTTAGATTTGTATCATAGATACTGACCTTGAATGACCTTGAACGACTTTGACCCCCAATGTTTTTCTTGCGGCTTGAGGTGCTCCACAAGATGGTTGAAAAAAACGTACCATTCTATTTGAAAAGTGGAGGTGACCTTCAGTGTGCGTCAGCGCCTCCACCGAAATAAAAAATATGATCGCATTTGATGGCCCCCTTCACACCGTACAACTTTTGTCTGGAACATTTTTTTGTGACGTCGATAATTACCAAGTTATTTCGGGTGGCAGAGATAAGAGGGACACCCTGTATATTCAGCTGAGAAAAAAGGGAATCTCAAAGTACCTGATTTGCCTAGGGATGCAGTAAAAATCTGAAATGCTACGAGGCCGTTGCATCGAAAATCTCAAGCGAAAACTTGCGGAAGAGCGGAATAACGAGCCATCGGGAGAGCAAGAAGATATGAGAAAAACTCCAGAGCGTCTTGAAAGGGAACGGATGTAAGAGGAAGAATCAATAGGACGGAATATTGAATCTGGTTGATGCCTATTCTCGTCCATTCCTTTCTTCACGATCCTCTTACGCTTTTTTGCCTGTGTGCTTTCACCCCATCGCTTCGTTCCACCGATCGAAGGGCTATGAGTTCAGGCACTCATGGTTGCCCTCGAATTGTTTATAACTCAAAGCTTATGGAGGACGTCGACAGCCTTGTCTTCCATAAAGGACCCGATAACATTCTTGATAGCCATTGCCTAGGTACCCATTTCGCATAACCGGTCAAAGAAGAATAAATCGATCGTGGGGTCGACAAGTTTTCTGAAAGCTTTTTCAATGTATAGACATATGGCGGGGGAGAGTTCGGATACGCGCTTTAAAATGATGAAGAAAATTCGCGTGCATGCGCACGATTTCGAAATGACGAAGAAGATAAATTATTCGCATATCTGGTCTGCGATTCGTTCTTTAACATGCAACTCGTGGTACTGTGTTGAGGTACTTGTGTAGGAATGGTGGTTTGTAATTTGAGGCTGGAAGATGTGAACAAAGCATTGCTTGAATAACGTTCAACGAATATGGCGGTTGTTGTCCAAGAATTCCATCGGTACCAACAAACATGGCCTCTCCACCGCCCCTTCTCTCTTTCTCGTTCGCTTTCGCCCTCAATGTTTCTGTGCATCCGATTGCGACCATTGTCCTGTGAAAAAGCCTCCATATCGGGAGCTAGGCAACATACTCTCTTATGCGCCCGCATCATCATGAACCACGGTCTTCGTCCTGAAGAAGCCGGAAATATCGTGCACGAAACTTCATTCTTGTTTTGCCCCTCCATGGAATTTCACTTTTTTTCCAACTGCAATAGAATGCACGTGCAAGGAGAATGCCTACGCGAAAGGTAAATTCCGATTCCGTTGAATCGGAATTTAAAATTGATTGGGTGAATAGATAGTAACGAAAATTTTACAAGTCGCTATGGGATATTTTCTGAATATAGTGGCAAAAGAAGGGAGGTTTCCACACTCGTTTATTAAATAGTAAAGTTTAAAGTTTAAGTCAATGTCCGTTTGATCGCATTGGTTGTATGGGGCAACGTCGTTGCCATTTCAGTTTCTCGTGTATAGATTTGGCATATGTGAAGAAAGTGTCCTTAAAACGAACATTGGGCGCAGGATAGTGTACAGAACAATGATACTGAAAAAAAGACGTTACCGATCTAATTAATGGGAATGTGTGAAAAATATGCGACTAGTTTACGAAAAAGGGAGGCTTGTTGAGACGTAGTAAAACGGGGTTAAATTTACATCAAAGGGAACTTACTGACAGCTTTTGGGGCTACGTTCAGGGGTTTCATACAGTGGGGAGGCCCGAAAAGATCGATTTTTCAAGAATTTTTCTTGAGAAGACATTTAAATATATTAACGTGAAAATTTGTACACATATTATGGTAACTTTTAACTGTATTTTGACATGTTTTATTTGTAATAATAATTTGTTCAAAGCTACTATAGCTGATCTCCGAGAGCACCTCTAAAAAAGGCGTCTTGCGGTTAGCACGATATCTCTGGACTGGATCATCTAAAATGACAAAATCAAAAATATTTCGTTAATATAATAGATTATCTTGTAACTGATCGAAGGAATAAGCAAAATAATAATTTTTGACAAAATGGCGGCTTCTAAAAGAAATCGATTTTTGACACAAATTTAGGCCTTAAATTGTTAATAAAATGGAAAATATTTGTCGGTGAGAAAAA
>OX101783.1:39847622-39902622 GCA_944452715.1 Ophion slaviceki
ATTTGAATAAGATCAGTGTATTCGTTTTTGAGAAATCGTGACCGACGACTTCAAAAATAGTGTTTTGATAAAAATGCTATATAGGTACCTACGTTAAAAAAACCAAACACATTCTTAATCTGTTTGAGTGTGTGATGTTTGGCACCAGATTCAGCAAAAATAAAAAAAATACAAAATGGCACCATGCTGAACATTGATTGTTAATTTTTCTTATTTTTCTGACCATTCTACGAGTTATATATAAGAAAAATTATTTCTTCTCAATTCTGCTACCAAAGTTGAAAAAGAGTCTACTGAAAGTGTATGCCAAATCTGAGCTCGATCAGCCAATTGGTTATTAAGATATCGTGGTTGCCGATTTAGAAAGCAACGTTTCGAGAAAGCGCGTTTAAAATTGCTGCGTCACGACCGCGCTCCTCGAGCCTTATAATTTAGATAACTCGGCTAATTTGATGAGTAACATCCAACGATTTTCACAGACGTCTTCAGAAAGGTCTGTAGAATAATAAAATATAATTTCTTTTTCATCTTTCTGGACAACAATACTGCCTTAAAAAAGTTCCAACCTTCGGCTTTGAATAGCAACAACGATTGAAAGACAAGCACACAATGGTGCCTTTTCAGGATGGGACCGTCAAACGGGGTTAAATTTCCATTAAGGGTAACTTTGACAGTTTTTGGCGCTACTTTAACAGAGCGCTCAGAGGAGCGCTCAGAGGACTCAGGCTAATTCTTTTTTTAAACTTTTTTCTATTGTTGCTCAAATTTGTTGTTCAAGTTTATTATGATGTTGCTGAAATTTATCGTAATGTTGCTCAAGTTGATTTTGATCTTAACGATAATTGGAAGAATGTTTAAGTGCCTATAATAGACCCTTTAGGTACTTGATATTTTTATGTAAAATGTTTCCTCAAGGGGTATGCATAACCTGGAAGTTAAAAAAACAGATCGATTTTCAATATTTTTTTTCGTCTCGGGTGTTGGGACGATAAGGTCGATCTTTCGCACACAGATAGTACATAGTCTTGACATGTCACCTTTTTTTATTGCAAAATATATATAAACAACGTAATCATTGTCTTTTAATCTCAGAACTGTAGCCTCCGCACGGCTGGGTCGCGTACTTGATTACGGTAACTAGATTCATCTAAAGTAAAAAATGGAAAAATATACTTTTAGTACAATGGTGAAGCTACAAACCCAGCGGATACTTTTTCGAAATTTTAAAATTTGAATAAATTGCACTGCTTTAAAAAAAAATTTGATTTTCGCCGAAAAATAACGACTTTAAACGTTTGTTATTAACAAACGGAGGAACATTTGAAAAAATCATCCGGTCTGTCGATTGAATATGTTATAAAATATGTTCAGTCCAAATTTGAAGTAGATCGGACGATTAGATTTCGAGATATGACGTACGCCAAAATGCAAGGTACACTTTCGAGATAAACACAAGAGGAGAAAACGCACTAAATCCACTTTTTCCGTATAAATGTTTGGGTCTGGTCAATATCTTCGGTGGTTCTTTATGGTTTCGGGTACGGGCAATACGAATAGGACATTAATTTTGTTCTAGAATCGTTTTTTTTTTAATTATAAACAATGTAATTGTTATAATGATGTTTGTGACGAAAAGAGGCACTTTGTAGAAAAAAGTTTAAAATAAAAGATGTTTCTTTTTGAAATCACAATAAAAAATGTCTCTTCCATTTTTGTTGCTCGCTCCATTAGTAATGGAGATATGAACAAGGAACATTTTTATGAGAGAGACGAAACGATGAGTGAAAGACACGAAACGATGAGTGACAGGTGATGCGATTAATTTCCGTCGCTTATATCTCCATCACTAATGGAGCTAGTAAAAAAATAAACATCTTTTATTTAAAAATTCTATCTATGAAATGCACTCTTTCGTCCCAACTGTTACTTGAAAAATTTAATTGTAAGAAAGTGCCTTGGTGTATGAACAAAATCACAATTAGTTTTTATACCTTCAATCTGCGATTCCCGCACTGTATAACAATCAAACAGCCTGGTTAGACACAGTCACATTAATGCCCTTAGAAACCATACAATGCACCGCGCAGATTTAGAGCCGTGACGCTACGGGACGTTCTGACCTGCTACACTAAAATCGTCATAACTCGGTCAATTTTTGGAATTTTCACAAAATCAATAAACCAAATGAAAGTTAAGACTCTGCGCAACAATAAAATGAAATGAACCGAAAATCGATTTTGTTCTTTCAAGGTTATGCATACCCCTTAATAAAGATGACAATTTGATTGTAAAAAATCGTTTTTTTTTCATTTGATTCCACGTATAATGCATAAAATATTAACATTTTTTATCAAAATGATGTCAAAATAAACGTTAATCTTTGACATAAGTTGCATTTCAATGCCTTGTCAAAGAAACCCCAAACTCGAGGTTCCTTTGACACTTTATAAAAAAAAACATCATGAGTGTTTGGTAGGGCTGGATTTTCTTATACATTTAACAGCTAAAGGACACATTGTTCTATTGGAGGAAAAAAGTTGGACTTCAGGATGTTAAAAAAAAAGTGACCTCCAAAAAACTTCCAAAACCTGTTTAAAGTAACCCCATTTCACGGTAGTCCATGCGGGAACAATGATTTTTGTAATTTTCATGAACTATGTATTATCGAGTTTGTTTGGGTTTGGGTTGATTGGAATACGGATTTGGAATAAATTCAAACGATGTTTTTTTCTTTTCTTAATTTTCAGGTTGGAATGCGTGGTGAACGCTTTGTGCCGTGGACTTAAACACGCGTCGAATCATCTGGCGCGTCTCGTTCTCGACATGAATCTCTCGGGCGACCAAGTATCACGGGTTTGCGCCGCTCTTCGGGATTGCGTCCAAGTCCAGGCCCTACACTTGCCCCATTTGAGCTGCGGTTGCGAGGGTCTCGCCGCGGTAGCTGAACTCCTCAAGGAGAGACCTCTACTAGCTCTCAATCTTGCCGGAAGTTGGGGTGCGAAAAACGAAGATCCTTCGAGCTCTGGAATCAGTATGGGTAAACCTTTTCTACTTGATACATCGCACACTGTATCGTGTGTCACACGTCTCTTTCTTCGATGATTTCTCTTTTGCTTGGACCCTTGGTCGTATCCGATTATCAAGTTTTCGACTGCTCCTCTGCATCGACAATATCGCATGACACGAGAGATGTGGCAGCTAATTTTAGAAACCGAGAGAGAACTCCGGGCACTCGAATTTCGCGACTTGTTCGACTCTCCGCGTATGCGAACACCTTTAGACAAAAATGAAAGATGATCCAGGTGCAGCGAGGGGGGAGGGGGGGGGGGGATAAAAATGATGCCCTGCCAAAACTTCAGACGCCGTCTCGAACCGCAGAACCGCATTCCAGCTCGAAATATTGGGTATTGAGTGAGAAAACGAATTCGGGAAGCTTTCGGGCTCGAAACGACCTGCCTGCGTGCGTTCCGCATTCGTCTTAATATTTGTCAAACAGGGTGAACCGACCAGTGAATGGACGAAAGCTGATTGATATTTAAAATAAGTGAAGAATATGAATTATCAATAAAAACTCGAATCGCTATAATTTAGAACAAAATTACAGGTGTCGTTAAGGCGTTACCCCCACTTGTAGCGCAAAAAAGGCCTTTTTCATGAATTTTTTTAAAGAAAACTACAAAACTTTTTTGATCGATCAATATACCATCTTAAAGAACACATCTTGAAGAACTTTCAGTAATTTTTTTATTGGAAAATATTACATTGTTTAGTGGCAAATGGCCGTCAATGAAATAATGCTTTTATATACACGGTTTGCGGTGATCAACATTGCGGCGAAGTGGATCATCTGAAAAAAAATGCGGATGGATTTAGTCAAATATAAGTATAAACTAGTCTTTAATCGGAGGATTTTAAAAAATATTCATTTTTCACAAAATGGCGGACAGTCAAAGTTAATGGTTCGATTTTAACGAAAAAAAACGGCCGTTTTTTGGCTATAAACCGTCAATTTTTTTCGAAAAAAAAAATCGAACGATTGAAGACTACATTTTCATGTATTAAATAAGCCTGCAAAATTTCAAGAAGATCGGTTCATTAGTGTTCGAGTAATCTTGGTCACCGACTTCAGAAATGCCATTTTGAGAAAAACGCGTTTAAAGTTTCAATTTCAGTTTACACGAAGAAAATATTTTTTTTGTAAACTTACATAGAGTCATCTATTCCGGGCATCAAAAAAACCTGCACTTCAAATTGCACTTCAAAAAAATGCAACAAAAAAAATCGATTTTTTCAAAATCGCATGTGGGGGTAACCCCTTAAGGTCATCCTATCGCCGGGCTTCAATCCATAGGATTTTCATAATTTTTTTTTAAGCTTTACTGAATATATTAATTATTGTCTCTGTAAAATTTCAAGGTCGTTTATCGACCTAATTACAGAGAAAAAAAATATTAAAATTGCGTGTTTTTGTGACGGAATTCCAAGACGACATACAAAAACCCAATTTCCGGTCGCTACAAAAGTGTATATAATAGTGGAAATCCGTCAGATTCTAAAAAATAATCAGATTTACATACTTAACACTTGTAGTAATCCAATGCTCTCAGAACAAATTACGCTTGTTGACCTAATTTTTATGTAATATCAAGTTTAATTTGAACTTCCGGTAGTGGATTTATCACCACTTGCTACGATAAAAGGACGTGTCAGCAAGGCAACAGCTGACTATAGTCCTAACTCATTCGAATTTCCACACATATTTCATTATTAACCGACATATTTCGCTGACACGAATTTTCCACGCTTTTTTACCAGTCGTGGTCCGAATACAATGCTTTATATTTCCCGCACCTGACATTGTTTTGACAGATCAACGTTGAAAAGCATCGAGGTTAAACTCGCCTGATTGATTAAAAAAAGACAGAGACAGAACCAATGTTGCCAAATATCAAACCTAAAAATAGAGCGCGAATCGTTGGAATAACTATTTTTCATTTTTATAATCAAATGTCAACGTTCGTTAAATAGATTACACATGGAAATTTTTTAGTTATTACAAATGATTTTTTTTGCCTATGTTGAAAATATAAATTGTACAAGTCTCAAGTATGATCAGTGGTATGACTAGTGTGAAGCAATAGCCTTGCTTCCCAGATTACCTTGAGAACGATTTCTTAGTTTAATATCAAATTTTGACGCTATACCCATTTTTTTCTTTTGTGGTACTTGCACACCGCGCAACTTAGTTAAGATACGGCTGTGCACAGTAGGTGGTCTAAAGGCGAAAACAATAGTTTTTTTTTAGTTTTGCGGGTTAGTATTATTTTCGTCACTTGAAATAGAATCAATCTTTGATTTTTTTTCAACATTTTTAAATAAATGTCTAATCACAGGTCAGAATTAGACATGTTTATTGACTGGTGCTGTATTCTAATCGCTTTCCAGTGAACGGACTAATGAGCCTTGTTCTGAAAATTCTCCAAGCAGAGTGAAAATTACCTTATCTGCTGAAAATTGCTAAATGAATTACTCTTAACAGATGACAATGTACATTTCATTAAAACTTCTTATAAAAACATTTCATTCGTTTATTAAATTTAGACAAAATTTGGTTTTCTATTTCTCAGTCGAAGCAAACTTTGGTAGTTTTTTGAGAATGTCACGTAAGGAGTTACGTCGGTTTCGAGCTAAAAAAAACATATTTTCTCTATCAAAAAAAATATAATATATACATTACTTTATTCAAAATATTAGGCAAATAAAAGAGCAACATTGCAGCAATATTTAAAAAAAATGTTCATCCAAAAATATGGGAAATTCAGCCGGTGGGACCTGGTTTTCGGACACCCCTAAAAAGAGGTGTCCTCGTGGTGGTCAGCATAACTCATGATAGCTTTATCTGAAACTAGAAAACCAATTTTTTTTCTATTAATAAATAAGTATAGCTCGTGATCGAAGGATTAAAAAAAATTGAACTTTGAATTTTTGGCAAAGCTATTTTGCATACAGCAAAATAATTCAATTTTTTGTACAATTTACACTACGTATAGCCTTGTAAAATTAGTTGTAATCGAAAAAAAAACCTTCGTTCAATCACTAATTAATGCTATTCCCAAAGGCTCTCTCTCCTAGAGTTTTACTTTGATTGACTCAAAACTTCAGGAGAATATTCTAGACAAATTGTGCTATTCGATAATAAAATTGCAAAAAATTGATTTTATGAAATTTTCAAACCCAATTAAGCCCTTAAGATGTAAAAAAGCTTTGTGTATTTTCCACCAAATCGCAATAACAGATATAATGCTCAAGTGTACAAGAATATTACAATTTCCGTGCACCACAATGATCTCCAAATCTAGCATTTAATAAAAATGAATAATAAGTAATTGTCCTTTCCACAGCTCATCTACACTAAACGTCCATTTACTGGCGGTCGAGTGTCCATTTACTGATAATTTCGTCCATCCACTGATGATTTAGGAATTTTGCTACTTCTTCATCAATTCCTTCCATATTATTAGGTCGTTGAATAAGTTCTCGCTGTTTTCCAACAGATGGCGTTACCAGAATTGCGTGCGTGGAGTTCATAGTGGCAACGCATTTATAAGGAAGTACTATAGCAAGCTTGAAATTCAGTATACGTCATTTCGTCGACGTGTAAAGAACTTTTTGTTTCATAGTATTAAGCATGTCAAATGTGCCAAAAAAAGTACTCGCAGGCCATTTTACTGCACCACTTTATTCAATAATATCTGCACCTGCAGCACACAGAAATCTTGTTTAAGCTTACGGCGACCATGCTCTATCGGAAACAACATGCAGATATTGGTTTGGATGCTTCAAAAATAATGATTTTGATGTGCTGAATTGGAAGCATAACGTCATGAAGACTCATGTCAGACGCTAGCTGAACTTGCAGAATCATTAGGAGCTGATCACACAACAGTTTCGAAACGTTTGAAAGCATTAGGAATCATTTTTTAATAACGCATTAATTTTCACGAACAAACAGCGAAATCGTATCCAACATCCCAATATGTGTTGCAATTACTTCTAATATTGTTTTCTACCATCAGAATAACGTCTTTGACATTGCAAAAGGTTCTATGTCTCCGTGACCATTATGGTTAAACATTTTGTTCTTAACGCATCCGTAAACCGTTGTACGTCAATAACCAATCAGAATGCTTTATCCAGCTGATGCAATACGTCACGTGACCCCAAGCCGCATTGCAATAGATTTTTTAGCTCTCTTGTAAAGTCGTCCGAAAATCACATAGAAGGAAATTCCAATATCAACGACGATAATATCTTTTGTTAGCTGCAGCGATTAAAAAATTAGTTTCCCAAATACTTTCGCTTTCCAGTCCATCTGAATCCTACAGTGTCGTTATTCGTCCATTCACTTGTCGGTTCATCCTATTCTGCGCAGCCCTGCGAGAAGTCTTTTAGCGCTCTTCGAAACTACTCTCGGGTAAAAAAGCCTTCCGAATAACACGAACAATGTATTCTATCGTGAACAATCTGAGGAAACTATCGATCAATGGTATAAGACGGTTCAGCTTTGAGGCGTCGAGTGAAAGACTTTGAAAGCAAAGTGCGGACTAGATCCATCCCTTTCAAGCTTTGTCTCAGATTAATCACTGCCCCTCCCAGTCAACGTGGCCGTCTTTCAGAACGTCCGCCCAGGTTGCAGACTCTCGGGTGGTTTCCGATCCTTCGCGTATATCGCCTTAGTTGGCTTTTCCCGAAGACTCACTCGGTGGGACAAAGTGAAACAGATTGAGAATGATAAAAGGACAAAGACGAACGAGAGCGCATCCAGGAAGAAAGGAATGGAAAAAGGAGAAGGTTAAGGGAGAGAAAGAGAGAGAGAGAGAGGGGGAGAAGTAATATCTGTCTCCTATATTCGGCTTCCCTATCTCTCTCTCACAGTCAGTCGTTCACTCACTCAGTCACTTTCACGTCGTCGAACGAGCCAAGAATGTCGACTACTTTTTTCATTTCCGGAATTGGCGAGGAGAGTCACAGGCGGCTAGAAAAGCAAACGAACAAAATAGCAAACTGGAAAAATCCAGTAGCATTATGAACCCGAGAAGCTCCGGAATCTTGAATTCTTCTAAAAGTACAACATGCACCCCGAGACTTTTGTGCAAAGTTTGCGCAGAACAAGCAAAAGCTGAAAGGCCTGGGGAAATTCCCATTCGCGAATAGAGCATTAATACATTGCCGAGTGTCGCTGTGTTGTTACACTTCTTTTGTAATGTTAGGACGCGAAGGAAGATTCCATTGTGATTGGCGAGGGGAGGGGAAATAAGTGACCCGATTCGATACGTCCTCCGGTATTACTTGCTGCAAGCGACCCCGAAGTTGAAAGTCTGTGACCAATATTCCTACGTTCCAGGGACGAAGCAATGCTGCATTGTTGATTAAAGTTATAGCGGCACGGAGGCAATAACGCTTAAGGTAGCATTCGCTTCCATTGTAGTTCTGTTATGGCTCTTCTTGCTGATACATTTCTTCCGGAAAGTCTCCGAATAGCGATTACGGACACCTGGGTCTCGTAGCGGACTTGCCCGTGTAGCTGCGGACAATTCGTGCAGATACCCAAGTCCGTTCCTCCGTATTCTATAGGGAATATACACTTTACTCCGTTGTTGGCGCATTTCGCACTCTTGAACCACAGCAAACTCCATCCTCATCCGAAGTACGGGCTGCGAGAAACCTTCCGTATTGAGCATGTCCCACACATCTCGATGACTTGAATCTTCGCCGCAACTTTGTGCTTCAATCGACAGAGATTCACTCGACGACTGAGATTGAGTGGATTCATGGAGCGCTGCTCAGACCCTTCTCTTCCTCGGCATTTCTCTCATTTGACGATTCTGACTGACTCATGTGAAGAATGCAAATCATACGAATGGGAAACTGCTTTCCGCATGTGACAAAACGCGGGACGCGTTCACAATGCGTTTATGGCAACGAAGAGAATCAATCCAACTGGCCCAAAATGATCAGGGAATGTGCAGTGCTGGATTTATACTTTTCTTTAGGGGTTTTCTCACTTTAGACGCTTGAAGAAGGCTAGTTTCATGATTTTTTAAATGGGTTTATATTATAGATATTGATGTAAAAATGTTAACACTCAATAAATACACAAATGAATCAAAGATGTGGGCGGCCGTGTAGACGAAAAGGTAATCGTTGAGGATTCGGCTTCGGTCCGGCCAATGAAGGTTTTCCAAGGTCAGCGATGGAAATAAAAGGTGTTTTCCTTATGTTTCGGCCCTCTGGTTAGGGTCCTCTTCAGAAATTATATTTTTCTCGATGTTGTTGAGATTTCAGGATTTTTGCATATATTCGGAAGGTTATTTCGAAAAAAAAAACATTATTTATGGAAGTAATTAATGTTTCGAGGGAAGATGCTCAATAGATAGAGATATTATCGTTTATCGGCGATTTTTCTAATTTATTGAGTTAGTTCTTAAGAATTTGTTTTCCCTTCCAAAATAAGCAAAAAAACTCGATATTTACATTTTTTTTGTAAATTTCGAGTTTTTTGCTTTGTAAAAGTTATAAGACGCTATTGTTCGGGTCATCATCATGCCGCCGTGGCGATTGGTCTAGTAATCGCCATGTGAATCTCCCACCATACGTCACATGCGTTCAAACCACTTTAACTAATTATGCAAAGGTCCGTAGGTCTTTATTGACTCGATAATGTCTACATGTCCGCATATAGGACTGCAGAATAATTTTTAGTCACTCCGAATGAACATCACTTGAGTGCCCGCCTTCGATTTTGTTACAAGTCATATATGAGGCATTCCACGTCACTTCAGCCAGTAAAAAAATCCACAAATAATTTTGAAAAGTCGAGTTACTTTATTGAAAAATATTCATCGAGTGTCGACATTTTTAAAAATTCTCTGACGTTTTTTCTCGTTGATTACCGTTTTTTAAATATTTTTCCATTCAAATGGCTGTATGTTTGGCAGGATTTGACGTATTTACATTCGTCAAAAACGAAAATGTGCGTCTTTATCTAGCCTTCTAGAAAAAAATTAATTTAGATTTTATTGAGCAAGTCGAACGTCCATTTCAGGGCAAAATGTGCAAAAACATTTTGATTCTCAAGGAAAGACACTCGCTATTTTATTTTTTTAATTTCCCCGAATTGTGAATACGAAAAACGGATTTTTGGTATTTTTTATATTATGGGATTCCTAAACACCGTGAAGTAACAGCTATTTTTATTTTTATATTTTTTATTAATATTCGATTGAAGAGTGTGGAGCACTCACTGTATGTTTACCAGGTTTTTGAAATACATATGACTCCAATACATATGTCATATGTATTGGAGCCTTGGAGTGCCCCACACTCTTCAATCGAATATTAATTTAAAAAAAATAGCTGTTACTTCACGGTGTGTAGGAATCCCATAATATAAAAAATACCAAAAACCCGTGTTTCGTATTCACAATTCGGAGGAATTTTAAAAAATAAAATAACGAGTGTCTTTCCTTGAGAAAAAAATATTTTTGCATATTTTTCTCTGAAACGGACGTTCGACTTGCTCAATAAAATCTAAATTATTTTTTTTTCTGGAAGGCTAGAAAAAGACGCACATATTTGTTTTTTACGAATGTAAATACGTCAAATTCTGCCAAAGATACAGCCATTTGAATGGAAAAATATTAAAAAATGGCAATCAACGAGAAAAAACGTCAGAAATTTTTTTAAAATTTCGACACTCGGTGAATATTTTTTAATAAAGTAACTCGATATTTCAAAATTATTTGTGGACTTTTTTTTACTGGCTAAAGTGACGTGGAATGCCTCATATGTGATAAAGCGTTGAAAACTATCACCGGTTTTAAGGGGGGGCAACCACCCCCGAAAGATATAGGCGTATCGACGGGTGATTTTGCAGTTCCACCCATAAGCAGTCCACCAAACTGAATGAAACAAAAACCAAAATTCTTCTAACATAAAGCGATAAAAAATCCACAATAAAAGTATTTTTTAAAGTAAGGGTTGACACGTCTTTCTTTGAGGGGTGGTTTCCGCCTTTAAAAACGTTTTTCCGCCGATATAAAGAAATACGTATCTAATAGTTTTCAATGCTTTATCACATATATGAGTGCCAACAAAATCGAAAGCGGACACTTAAGTGATGTTCCATGTCAGTCACAAACTTTTTGCTTTTTGTTAAAACATTTGATAATCAATTTTCATCCATTTCCAATACTTTTAGATACCTATTTTATCAAAAAATAATGTTTGATATTTTTTCGATCAAGTGGTATTCACTTGTGTTTGAGACGTAGGGGAAAGGTGCATGAGATGATCCCCTTAAGGGAGAATGCTCGTAATTCCAAAGATATTCAACATAATTCAGATTGGCCTATTCGAAGTATTCCATTTATTAGGATTTCAATAAAAAGATTTACTTTTTTTAACACCTTACATAAGAGTCATCTTGGACACCCCGGTGTACAATATGATCCCTAAGGTATGGACAAGATGATCCTCTTGCCTCTATTTTGGGATTTTTTTTTTGAGTCAGAGAAATAAGGTAAATGTAAATAAAAATTTGCTGGAGTTTACAACACTTTTATATATATATATTAATCATCGGCATATAACATAAACTGAACTTACAAGTTGTGTTACCTTTATATTAAAGATTTTATCTCCCCCATCTAGAATTAAACTAAACCAGTCTTCTACCGCCAGCCTTAAATCAATTAGATATATCAATTATCATTTGTGAAATCAATTATACATTAGTAGTGTAGTTTGAACATAAGTCTTTTTTTCTAATTTTCTATAAATTAATATTCGATTCATAAGGTGTATTTTTGCCAACCTTGTCCCAGTTATGGAAAGCCGTGGCGATCAATCGGCAGAGTGTTTACATTGCTGAACCGGCAAGTGTCATATATGAAAATTCGTTGAAATGGGCATAAAACTATAACTTTCTATGCTGAACGCAAAACTAAGATTCTCATTTATAACTTGAAGACAAACTTACCTTAAGCAAGTCCCCAGGCATTCTCAAATCACCCGAAATGTAACATGGTTCACTTTAACCTCCAAATGAAGGATTCGGCCAAAATCGCAGATAGATACCGTAGCTGAATATATTTGATTTCATTATTCTTGAACACCCATACTTACGAGTGCCGCAATGTGATACGACATAGTAAATGCCTCCTGGACGCTAATATATCACAGATCTGCACGAACGCCTGATTCTTATCTTAAGGGGCCTTCTCACTTTAGGCACTAAAAAAAGGATATTTTCATGAATTTTTTTGATAGGTTTACATTATAGATATTGATATAAAAGTTGTTACACTTAATAAATACACTTTCGAAATACATTTAAAAAATGTTTTAATTAGTTAAGTCACTATTTATAGACGAAAATGGTAGTTAAAAAAATGTTCTAAAAAAATTAAAAGTCTGCGCTGTTGATGAAATCTCGGAGATGGATCATCCGAAACAAAAAATCAAACGGTTTTAGATTCAGTATGTTAATGGCTATAGCGCATATCATACGATTTTTGATATATGCGAAAACAACAAAATGGCGGACATTTATCAAAAAACGTGGTTTTTTCACCTTTTTTGGCAAAAATATTGTTAATATCAAAATTTAAAAAAATCCTTGATACGCGCTATAGCTATAGTTGTAAAGAATATGTGATTGAAATTTCATAAGGATCGGTTCAGTACTTTCGAAGTTTTTATCAACAAGCTGTCGAAAAACATTTTTTCGAGAAAAACGCGTTTAAAGTTTGTTTGGGTTACATAACTGCGTACACATTTTTTAAATGCATTTATTAAGTGTAACAACTTTTATATCAATATCTATAATAAAAACCTATCAAAAAATGCATTAAAATAGCCCTTTTTAGCGTCTAAAGTGAGAAGACCCCTTAACATATTTATTTAACCTGTAAACCTGACGATCACTAGGACCTTGACGACCACTGAGCCGACAACCTTATCTGCGTTTTATCAACTTGACTGACTCGTACAACTCCGATTTTTAAGGACATCTACTCCAACATATTGACTCACATGCAAAGATGATATCTGCGTGCAGTACATTCGGCTTTTTCAAGGCTAGCTTTTGGATAATCCTAAATGGAGACTTTTTTTCAAAATATTTCGTTTTCAGCGTCTGTCAAGTGGGTCTGTCACCTACAAAATTTCTGACGATGTCGTTGCACGTAATGAATGAAAAAATTGATTGTCGTTTGAGCTTTTCTGATCGCATCTGCTATTCACCTTCTTGACAATTGAAATCCTTTGAAGAAAAGACGCCTTTCGCAAGCTTCCTCTCCGTAAGCTTCATCTATGACTCTGAAAGACCTTTGCCGAGAGAAAAGTACGAAGAGGAGATAAAGCTCCGGGCCAAAAGGAAAATAACAACGTCGGAGCAGTTCAGAGCTAATATAGCACGTCGAGAAACTCCTAGGGAGTCACTCGACAGGAGTGCACTGCACTATTGGCGACGGGAACTCTTTCCACATCCATCCCGTTCCTCCCCCCCATTGTCCTTTTGAGGTCGCATGAACGATAAGTTCTTTCATATAGAGAGTCGGCGCAGAGCAATACGACCTTGAAAATGATAAAGGAGACGATGGTTCCTACACGGCTAGATGCCTCCGCATTAAAGACTTCAAGTTGTTTTCATCCAATCGGCTCGTCCGTTTATTCCTCCTTCAATAAGACCTGGGGAACGATAGGACTAGAAAATTCGTGACCACCGAGAGATTTTTCATCGAATAGGATCCAGCCCAATCCATCTAACCGACCAATAAAAATGGTCCACCTAGCCTCCCGGGAAAAATTACAACTGGTCAGACATTGGCCCAGTACTGCGCCAACTCTCATGTATGGTTGGCCATTCCCTGGCATAAATGTTGGCCAAGACTGGCCACCAATATCGTACCGACATTGGACTCAAAACCGGCCCGACACTAGCGCCAAGGTTGGCCCAAGTTATAGCCAATATCATACCAGCGTTGGTGCCGACGCTCGTGCCAAGGTCGGCCCAAGTTTCAGCCAATATTGTGCCAGCGTTGGTATTAAATCAGACCCGACGTTTGACCCAAGTTCTAGCCAATATCGTACCAAAGTTGATCCGGTCCATCATCAATAATAGTTCGATAATGCCCCGAGTTTCGACCATTATTATATTATGTCAGTATTTCATTAATATATATGGTAGTACACAGTAATAAATGGAATACGTGGTCGGAATTATATAAATATTATAATTCATTATTATTGAATTCAGGTACAAATTTTATAATTTATAAATAACTTACGCTGGTAAATGTTGGTATGAGCGAATATTGAGTATAGGTGATAATAATAATACGATAACACGATACTTAGAATTATTTCGCAAATAAAATATTAATAAAAAATGAAAACCAGAGAAACTGATATGTGGATACACGAGAGATCGGATGTGAATTACACATTGTTATTCGCATCGATGATGTTTCTTTTGGCGCGTCTTTTTTCGAGTCACACTTACGCGAACACGCGATAAAGCCGACTGAGTGATGAAGGTTTTTTTCTGTATCCAATTACATATCTAATTTGTATAGGTTAAAATAATGCGAGCGCGTCTTTTTTCGGGTGACCCTTTCGTAAACACGCGGTAAAGCGAAGTGAGCGATTGAGGTTAGGACGACAAACTCCACACGCCTGTTGCACATACGGTTTCGAACACTTGAATACGATTGGCTGAGAAGCCAGATTGAAAGAAGGTCATTTTTGTGAATTTTTTCAAGGAAAGCTATTTGAATTTTCGGATTGGGGTTTTAATTATCTAAAAGTATAAACATTCAAAAATATGTTGAATTTTCTTTATTTAAAAATATCACAAATATACAAGGATATTGTATGATCCTTGGAACGTCGTAAAAAAAATCTGCGTATACGGTACCCACTGGCGTTTCTTCACTAATCATCTGAAAAAAAAACCAAAAAGATTATTAAATTATATACGATAATCTAGTACTTGTCATAGCCGATTTTGAAAATATCGATTTATGACAAAATGGCGGACGTTTGAACATAAATAGTGATTTTTGGGCCAAAAATTAGTTATTGTTTTGCCTATAAAACAAAAACTAAGTAACGGAAAAAAAATCCTATGACAAGTACTAGATAATGGTGTATAGAATAACCACAAAAAACCTTAAGGCAATCGGTTCATTGGTTTTCGAGAAATTTTGGGTACCGATTTGAAAAACGTAGTTTTGAGAAAAACGCGTTTGAAAATTTGGGAATGAATAAATCATGAAATTTGTCAACTCACATGGAATCATCGATACCAGGCCCATAGTGTAGGTCTTCTACGGTCGACGGAATGTTCATAGCTTCTAAATCGATTTTTTCGACTACCTAGGTGTATATCTCCCCTTAACGGAGAATGTTACTGGCCCATGGTCGATTCGAGCTATCCACGCCAATGGTCGATTCTCCATCGTTAGTCGACACTGTTCCGACATTGACATATTGCTGTATCTCGGTCTTAGAAATGAACGTAGGGAAATTTATGGTGAACAGTACCGGTCCATGGTAGGTTCCAGTAGTCTAGCCCAACAGTTGGCTCTCAGGCGGTAGCCGATACTGGTCCGACATTGGTATATCCCAGGTTGCTGGGATTAGATATGACCGTAGGGTAATTAAGGGCGAACAGTACTGGCCCATGGTCCCCTCGAGTAGTCTACCGCAGCAGTCGGCTCTCGGTCGTTAACCGGAACTGTCCGAACATTGGCGTTATGTTGGATGCCGGGCTTTGAAAAGAGGATCGGTTGAGAAATGGCAGAACAGAATCGGTTCAATTGTTTCAACGTTGTGCCAACACTGGTTGCCCATAGTTGGTTAGCCTGTACTGGACCAGACATCAGCCGTATTGTTTGTGTTGGCAGATTTTTCATGGGCTGACATCTGCGTTCGTAGCCAGACAAATTTTAGTATTTTAATCCAATCGCGACCAACTTTAATTTCCATGCCAATCCATGTGGAATGATTACCGTTGATGCAAAATCTTTCGGGGATCACAAATCTTTTAATCCCAACCCGATCGGACCAAAACTTCGTGTCCGGCTGAACTTTTCATACAAAATTCGCTTTCTCGGATAACTTCAATAGCTGTTTGAGTTTTCTTGAAAATAGGATTTTCGTGTCACCCACGGGGTTCCCTGTGGTATGCTCTATGGGATATGGCAAAAAAACGAGCAAGAAATTCCCAGTGTGGTGGCAATTGGATCGATATGTACGGTATCAGCCATGTCTCGACCATCTTTTACCACTAGCTCCGTATATACGCAATACATCTGCGTGTCTAGGGCATTCACGAGGTTTTCACGTCGAACGCACCAATCTCTTCGGGCACTCGGTCTTACGTGCCCCAATACCGCGAGCAACTCCCATTCGAATGGTATTGCTACCCTCGGAGCATTACGGTCTTCTTATATTACGGGCAGTTCGCGCGCGTTTTCTATACAGGACGAGCAATCGCAGCCATAATAAATTCACCTCGGTTTATACTGGTCGTTGCGATGCTCAGACTGCCGTGGCAATTTCCCATTGCTCAACAACGATCGATCTTCCTTGAACGTGCGCGCGGTCTATTCCGACAATAATAATCCCCGCAATAAGTAACCAGCGATAAATGTATTATGGACCTCAACGCGATTGTATTCAACGCGGATTTTAAAAAGCTGCACACGTAGACATCGGGTAAATCACTTAAAATTGTTGGACTCTCGGTGCTCGAGGCGGGAGCCCGAATTAGAGGGCCCGGAACATCGTTTTTTTTTATTGCTTAAATCGATAGATAAACTATCCAAGAATATATTTACAGAGTTACAGAGGCCAATTGTAAATATTTCCGAAGATACAAGGCCAAAAGCAGAGAAGCGATTGATATTTGATATTGATATTTTCTCCTATTGAAAACTTTGAAGCGCGTTTTCTCCAGTATTAATTTTCACGATTTTTCCGAATTGGCGGGCGTAATAGAAAAAAACTAAACGACCTATTGAATCAAACCAAACTTTATTTCCTTCAGTATGAACATCTCTTCAAAGTGAAATAAAGGAGTCGTTGAAAAAGGCCTTTTTCATGAATTTTTTTAAAGAAAACTACAAAACTTTTTAATCGATCAATATACCATCTTAAAGAACACATCTTGAAGAACTTTCAGTAATTTTTTGATTGAAAAATATTACATTGTTTAGTGGCAAATGGCCGTCAATGAAATAATGTTTTTATATACACGGTTTGCGGTGACCAACATTGCGGCGAAGTGGATCATCTGAAAAAAAAAATGCGGATGGATTTAGTCAAATATAAGTATAAACTAGTCTTTAATCGAAGTATTTTAAAAAATATTCATTTTTCACAAAATGGCGGACAGTCAAAGTTAATGGTTTGAGTTTAACGAAAAAAACGGCCGTTTTTTGGCTATAAAATGGCCATTTTTTTCGAAAAAAAAAATCGAACGATTAAAGACTACATTTTTATGTATTAAATAAGCCTGCAAAATTTCAAGAAGATCGGTTCATTAGTGTTCGAGTAATCTTGGTCGCCGACTTCAGAAATGCCATTTTGAGAAAAACGCGTTTAAAGTTTCAATTTCAGTTTACCCAAACCCAGTTAACCCAAACAAACCCAAACAAACCCAAACAGAAGTATGGGCCCGGATACTTATACTTCAAAAAAATGCAATAAAAAAATCGATTTTTTCAAAATCGCAAGTGGGGCTAACCCCTTAACGCATTTTTTGTTCAAACCTGAGAAAAGTTTTAATTTCACGATTTTTTCAGCTTTTTCTTAATTCACCCAGAAGAAAAATATATGAAAATTGAAAATTTTATTGGTTTATTTGGTTCAGTCAAGAATTACGAGCTACATCTTTCCCGCCGATTGGGGACTGCAGTGGCAAGCCGCACATGGAATAGGCTGATAAATCTGCAGTCATTTATTGTTTCATGTTGATTTTTTTTGGTATACATTTCAAAATGAAAACATACCTCAATGTTTACTGGAGTCACTTGCTTTTACCCCTTCTAAAAAAATTCCCGACAAAAAACGCTTTTTTGGACCTTCTAATTCAGGGTCCCGCCTTAAGGGAGGACACCACTGTGACGGGCCGAAAAAGGGTCGTTTTTTCGATTTTTTTTGTCTACTAGATTATTTATTCGGGATTTGGAAAAAAGTATGTTATTAAGCATATATTGAACTTTTTCGTGTAAATTGTTATTCGCCAAAATTAACATCTTTATTGACGTATGAGATCTCCTATCTATCAAAAATGTCGTCCAACGGCCAGATCGATAAGTTGACAATGGTTGGTCTGAAAAATAAAAAAAATTTCATAATCTATATAAATGTAGTTCTCGTTGTACGAAGCCGTTTTCCGAAAAAAAATATCACTAAACGGAAGGTGTCCAAAAAAAGTGTAACTTTGGCGAAATTTTTACTCATATTCGGGGCCTTAGAAAGTACTAAATTTCAAGACAAAAAAACAGCTACGTACAACGACAGCTACTACAATTACGGAAATTTTGTTTTTTCAAATTGAAAATCGGACGTTTATAGCTAGAGTTATGATTCCGGCCAGTTCAAGAAAAACGGGATTGAAAGTTTTAGTATACGCAAATCGTTGCGCAACCTGCTCTCGCTAAATCGTATGTAACTTGGTCAATTTTAATATTTCAACTGGACATTTTTCGCATATTCTTCAATATCTATACTTTGAGAAATTGCAAAAAAATCGATTTTTCACCCGTAACAGTGGTGTCCCGCCTTAAAATCAATACAGTTGAGGTATTTTAATTACACAATGAAACGGATTGAGTTAACCCACACAAAGTCGATTAATCGATTTTGTACTACATCGTCAGCAGTGTTTTACCAAGTTTCCGATGGTAACACAACTGAAACATTTGGCAGGAGCGAGTCTGGGCAACACTCTGGGAAGTTCTCTCAGGAGATGCCAAGAGACAAGGGTGGATTAGAAGTGAAAGACGCGGGGTCACAAAACTCCGAAAGGGCAGGTTGGAAGGAGCATATTCAGGGGAAATATGATATTTTATTATTATGTACAATAAAATTTCACGATCCTGCCGATGTCTTACTTCTCCTCTCTTTTCTCAAATGACCGAACAGCCATCATCTATCACGGTGCATCCTGCTTTCAAAGACTTTTCGGAGCTGGCTTTTTTCCTTGTTCCTTTTGTCCTCTTAGCAAGTTTCGTTGCGTTTAATATTACTATAACGCTAATTATTTTCTGATAGTATGAATGATAAGCCGATCGTATGAATCGAAAATGCCAAAGCAAATGGACGTAAGTAAGGCCAAAATATGTGAACTATGCGGGCGGCAGCTCCTTGATATTCTCTCAGTATATACCCAGGCCGTATCTATATGCGCCCTGCACCCGGCGGAGATTCTGTCCAACTTCATCGTCTTCGTAAATGTACAGCTCCCGCAAAGCGCATGCAAGGGGAAGATTCTTGCGACGTTCGAGAGGATAAAGAGCATCAGTAGATAGGACCGTAATACATGGGCTTTTTCCGCGTCTTCGAACCAACGGAAATGTTCTCCATCCTCGTGTAGGAATTTAAACGACCGTATCGCGTCTGGGTGTGCCAGATATATATATATATATATATATATATATATATATAGAGAGAGAGAGAGAGAGAGAGAGAGAGAGAGAGATTTGCTCATCCGGGTCTCGCTTTTGTTTCTCTTATCCTGAAAGTGTCATTCACCCTAAGTTGCGACGCCTTACTCCCAAATTAGCAGACATACGATGAAGGACAGTCCGCAAATCGCCATATCACAATTAACAATCATAAACAGAATTCTTGGAGGTAGTGATTTTTTTTACATTTTCATGTTTGAAGACAACGTCACCAACGCTATCGCTTCATAGTATGCATTTCCAGAGCTGTTGAAAGCGCTCATGAAAAGCGGCGAAAAGGAATGCGGAAAACAATGCGCCCATTCAACTTGCGATCGACCGTAGAGGGTGCTGTAATGGTGTCACAAAAAGGACGATAAGGAAGAGAGTGCTTTGTGTGAAAATTAGAGCAAACATATTCTAGAATGAACTTGGAATCCTTCACGATAGTTCGTTGACCTTATTTACAACTGGATCTTTATAAATAATCGGACATCGAAAAATCGTGTGTGGAAAATATACGAAAAGCATACTCTTTATATATAAAGAATCTTTATTCTAGATAATGTGATTTTCGAGGGGTTGGATATAGAATTTATGAAAACCGAAATAGTATCGTGAGGTGAATGGGAGCGAGGAATGATGATAGAAGGCCCGAGGTGGCGAAGAGACGCGAGGGATAGCGAGGGGTGGCGAAAGGCCGCGAGAGATGGCGAGGGTAGGCGAAGGGATGCGAGGGAAAGCGAGGGGTGGCAAGGGAAGGCGGAGAAGGGCGGCGAACGACAAGGGAGGACGAGAGAAAACGAGGGAGGGCGAGAGAAGACGAGGGAGGGCGACGGGTGACAAGGGAGACGAGAGAAAAGGAGGGAGGGCGAGGGAAGACGAGGGAGTGCGAGAGAAGACGAGGGAGGGCGAGAGAAGACGAGGGAGGGCAACGGGTGACAAGGGAGGACGAGAGAAAAGGAGGGAGGGCGGGAGAAGACGAGGGAGTGCGAGAGAAGACGAGGGAGGGCAACGGGTGACAAGGGAGGACGAGAGAAAAGGAGGGAGGGCGGGAGAAGACGAGGGAGTGCGAGAGAAGACGAGGGAGGCGAGAGAAGACGAGGGAGAGCAACGGGCGACAAGGGAGAACGAGAGAAAAGGAGGGAGGGCGGGAGAAGACGAGGGAGGGCGAGAGAAGACGAGAGTGGGCGAGAGAAGGCGAGCGGAAGCAAAGGGATTCGACGAAAAGCGAGAGGAGGCAAGGGAAAGCGGAGGAGGGCGACGGATGCCAAGGGAGGACGAGAGAAAACGAGGGAGGGCGAGAGAAGTCGAGGGAGAGCGAGAGAAGGCGAGGGAGGGCGTGAAGACGAGGGTGGGCGAGAGAAGACGAGGGAAGGCAAGAGGACGCGACGGATGCCGAGGGGAGGCAAGTGGAAGCGAGAAGAAGTGACGGGATGCGAGGGAGGACGAGGGGACGCAAGGGATGGCGGAAGTGCAAAGGAGGGCGAGAGAAGACGAGGGAGTGAGAGGAATATCGAGGGAAGGCTTAACCTTCCACTCTATATAACTTTCTTGTATAGAGTTTAATTTTACATTCAAAATTAATTCACAGTCTTTCAATAATTATCGATTCATCAATGTCTACCTATATTCTCAACCCCATCAAATTTGCATTTCCGTGCAAGTCCGTTACATCCTCACCCGTCCTCCCAAACACCTTTAAGTGATGATCGATAAAGTCCGCATGATAACGCCTGTACAAAATTGTAAAAATTGGCTCCCAGTACCTATGTACATATATTTAAAAAAGTCTAAAAATGTACCAGTACCGAAAAATCTCCCCGAAAACATTGTTGTTTGTTTTACCTTATAAATAAACAAAATCGATAGGGAAACATCGCATTGCATTGGTAAAACGTCATTAGATTTCCAATTCGTCAACATTTTTACATGCCGTCGATTCAAAGATCCAAAACGACCAGCAAAAGGCCAAATCACTGTATGAAGTGTAGGTGGCGTGGAAATTTTCTTTTTTTACTGCTTGGCGTGGGAGTCGCTGCTGCGTCTCTTGATATAATATAATTAAGATAGAGGGAGCGAGAAAAGAAAAGAATAAGAGACATCGCAAGGAACAAAAGCGCGGAGTATTTTATCGCCAAGTTGCGCGCATCGTCTATTCTCGTAAAGACATCTCGGGATATGTATGTGATAAAGAGAACAAGAGAAAGTGCGGAAGCGATAGCCAAAGATCATCCAATTCAGGCGGTTGGGTCGACCTGCGGATGCTCCGCCACGTAATACGTTGGTTGACTCGAACACCCAGAACTCATCTTCTCGTGTTCTCGTCGCTCTGCTCTTATATTCCATCGTACGCCATCGCGCTTCCAAGTTATTATCTTCCGGTTCCGGCAGCGCGAGCATCGAGTACATCAGACTCTTCTCATCCCATCGTACGTTCTTCCCAACCTTCCCTCTCGCCCTTTCTCTCCTTCCTTCATCCTGTCTAGTCGCAAATTATTTCCAGCCCTCGTCATTCTCCCTTCAGGTGCACCTTCGCTCCGTGACGCGTAATCGAGCACGACGTAGGGACAACAGAATTTATCAAAAACATTCCATCACTTAGCGGAACAAGTATCAGCGTGGTGGAGAGCATCGATCGATTACACAGTCATCAAGAATTAAGGGCTTAACCACTGTAAACGTCTAAAATTAAGGGGTCACTTTAGACGCTAAAAAGGCTATGTTCATGAATTGTTTGATAGGTTTATATTATAGATATTGATATAAAAGTTGTCACAACTAATAAATACATTTTCCAAATACATTGGAATTTTTTTGTGTATTTACGTAACCCGAACAAACTTTAAACGCTTTTTTCTCGAAACAACGTTTTTCGACGGCTTGTTGATAAAATCTTCGAAACTTCTGAACCGATCCTTATGAAATTTTAACCACGTATTCTTTGCAACTATAGCTATAGCGCATATCAAGGATTTTTTTAAATTTTGATATTTACTATTTTTTCCCAAAAACGGTGAAGAAACCACGTTTTTTTGTTTTTTCGAAAAATGTCCGCCATTTTGTTATTTTAGCATATATTCAAAATCGTATGATATGCGCTATAGCCATTAACATTATGCATCTAAAACCGTTTGATTTTGTGTTTCGGATGATCCATCCTCGAGATCTCATCAACAGCGCAGGCCTACAATTTTTTAGGACATTTTTATAACTACCATTTTCGTCTATAAATGGTGACTGAAAAAAAAATAAAAAAATATTTTTTATGTATTTTGAAAGTGTATTTATTAAGTGTAACAACTTTTATTCTAATATCTATAATATGAACCTATCAAAAAAATTCTTGACAATAGCCTCTTTAGCGTCTAAAGTGAGAAGACCCCTTAAGTGATTTTTTTCGATTTTTTTTGGGTGGAAGGATAAGTAAGAGGATAATAATATTCAAGGATGTTATCAGTCATATCTTCAAGTGAACAAAACAAATTATACAAAATGGTGACGCTGGAGCCATTCTCGCGAGGCTTGTTTAATTTGAGACGCTCTGCGGCACGCGGTATAACTGACGCAAATTTGAATTTGGAAAATAATTGAAAAAAAATTATTAATTTACATGAGTATAGCTAGAGAAATACGGAGGGGATTTTGGAAATATTAATTTTTGTGTAATTGACAAGCATTTAAAGTAAAAACTCAATGTTCGACAGAAAAAAAGGACAACCATTTGTTAATCACTAACGTTATCATTAACTCATGGAAAATCCGGTACGTACTTCTCTTCGGAATGTTATTTTAAAGATGTGCTGACAATTTGCAGTAAAAAAGAATGAAAATTGTTGGAGTTGTGCTGCGTGCCGTTTTGAAAAATTGTGTTCCGTGAAAAACGGTCGACGCCTCGCACTCTTTGTTTTACAGAGACCAATTTTTTTCCCCTTATTCTAGATGGTTCAAAGCATCTCTTAGACCAATTTAAAAAAAATCAATTTCTTGAAAATTCTACATTGGTGTTACCCCTTAACGAACCACCAATCCGTGTATGCCTATAAGGCAACATCTGTACTTGAATCAAAATCGATAATGAGGAGTTGGCGAACGAAGACGGATTTGTCAACAGTGCGACTATTTTTTTAAATTTTTCGTCTTTTTTCGAGTACCCCTTTATTAGCTCCCGAAATATTTCAAATTAAATCCGGTTCTAAACACTTCAAAATTTGTTAAAAACTGTATTTTGAAGCGCAAAGGCAGCTTTTTGGCACGAAAAGAAATACTATTAACGATTCTTTAAATTTGACATAGTGTGGACAAGTCCGGTTTTTGTTCGCCAGCTCCTCAAATTCAATTTTATTTTCAACATCGGGTATGGATGTTGGCTTGTTGACGTTGATACGCCCAGCTGATCTTCTTTGTGTATCTGACAGTTACGCCGATTCTTTCTTATTCTCGTTATCATAAATAAAAATTTTCCAATACACCAATTACACTAATGAGCAACAATACATTCAATCGTGACTAATCGAATACCCCCATAATTTCGTCATGTCCGCCCGTCCGTCTGTCACCGCAGACGTTCGCCCTTCCCCTCTCTCTTGTTTTTATTAGCCTTTTGTCGAAAAGTCTGAAATGATTAATGCAAACAGCATTTAGCGAGTACTCTGAAACAAAATACTGCGATAGAGAACAATCATTGGATGTAGAAAAAAATAAGAAACACTTCTTTAATTTGTCAAAGTTTTATTTACCATTTTGTCGCCACGATACGAACAAACTTGTATTTGAAATATTAATAACTATCGGCGTTTATGGAAGACTATTGTTCAATAAACACCGGAATTATGTGCAAACTTATTTTAATTTTCACTTTTTGTGTGTATATTGAGGTGATTGAAAAAAATCGACAATCTTTTTCTCCGATTTACCTATTCAGTAATTGCAGTAAGGCCTTAATATTGATATTTAGAGGTTCCTTATCGCGATTTTCTATTTCCTATGCTAATACCATAGTAAACACTTTGCTTGCTACTTTTGAATTTTATAACTCGCCAACGGGTAAACGTACTACAATGCCCAAGACATACTTTTGCAGAGAATTGAACGCTCTGTTAAAAAGCTCTCCGATCGTTTTACGGCAAGTCTACTCTTTCAAAAATTACTCAAGCTCAAAGTTGAATTTATAGCTGACTTTGAGATTTTTAAACTTTTTCGGCGAAACTGTCAGATTTATCACAAAATGTATAGAACCTTTTTTGTAAAAATGATGTCATCGAAAAATTGAAAAATGTAGTACTTTAATCGTTATCGGTTTTAGAAATTCATTTTTAGAGAAAAATTGCTATATTAGTGAAATCAATTGTCGTATTAATCATAAATATAAATAAAAAGCCGACAATTTTCACAACGTTACTTTTTACTGTTTATCAAAATACAAAAAAGTTGTAAAGAATTTTTTTTATAACTTTTGTGTTCAATTAAAAAAATTACTGTTTTAGAAAAAATTATAAATAAAACGAAAAAAAATAGTTATGGGTTTTACAATTTCCATCAGCAGTAAACATTTGAAAAGTAACTTTACACAAATTTGTGTCTTTTTATTTATATTTTTAGTTAATATAACAATTAATTTTACCGAAATAGAAACTTCTATCCAAAAAATTAATTTGTAAAGCCGTTGACTATTACACGATTGAATTGTTTAATTATTCGATGACATGATTTTATAGAAAATTAAATTATCTACAAAAAAGGTCCTATGACATTTTGTTATAAGTCTGGTAATTTCGCCGGAAAAGTGAGAAAATCTTACCATAAATTCGACTTTGACCTTGAACAACTTTTGAAAGATTAGTTTTACCATAAAACGATGAGAGACCTTTGTTGTACGTTCACCCGTTGGCGAGTTACAAAATTCAAAAGTAGCAAGCAAGAAAATCTCGATGAGGAACCTCTAAAAATTAATATGAAGGTTAATTTTAAACAATAAAGCCCATATTTTAACAGGCGCATTATTTCACCTTAGGTACGTTAGTAGTTTTTTTTAATCACTCTAATATATACTATTATGTGTATATGTACATGATATATATTTACTTGTATTACCACGTTTTTATTAAATAGCTTCCTTGTCTGTTCGGTACAAATTTTGCAATCGATTTTAAACTAACTTCTGGATGAGCTAGAGGCTTGAAACTTTAAACATAGCTCAGAACTGAACGACAATGCAATAGAACGCGTTTTCTTGAGGGAAAAATTGTGAAAAAAAAATATATTAATAGTGAATAGTGCATTAGTGACTATAATTTTCTAATTTCAGGTTTTGACCCAAACAAACTGAAATTTGCCACGTATCTCTGTCATCATCTCATCAACATATTTAAAATAGATTGCAAACTTTCACACACACAAGACTAAAAAGCAGAAAATAAAAGGATCTAAATAGATTTTTTATTCAAAATCACTTTTTCAAAACGGACTAGAAAGTATGAAATAATTTCTCCTGGCCGCATACAGATTTATAACCCCATACAGATTCCTAACCCCAAACAGATTGTTCTGAAAATTTGTGATTGTGAATTTTTAATAGCTATGAAAATACTTGTAAGATTTAATACGCACACGACATCGCTCTGGTAGCAGACGACGCAAAAGGTCCCGGGGATATGTTAAGGGGGAAGCCATTTGAATGGAAAAATATTAAAAAATGGTAAACTTTATAACAAGTTGTGCAAATAAAACTCTATCATATATATATATATATATATATATATATATATATATATATATATATATATATATATATATATATATTAAAAATGGTAATCAACGAGAAAAAACGTCAGAAATTTATTAAAAATGTCGACACTCGGTGAATATTTTTCAATAAAGTAACTCGATTTTTCAAAATTATTTGTGGATTTTTTTTACTGGCTGGAGTGACGTGGAATGCCTCATATATGGCAGTGTGGGGAAGCAAGGAGGAAAATTAACTATAAGTGGGTAGACGGAGTCGACAATTGGAGAGGGGAAAGAGTGGCAGATTGCCTAAAAGGCTAGTGGATAGAAACGCTGAAAGGAAAAATAGTCCAAGAATTGGGAGAATACACAATAGCATTCAGGGGACTCGACGCAGCAGGCTGAAAACTACTCGATTTAGTTTATCAAATATATCTAAACTAGTAGGCATGCAATGGACGGGCGAGCACTTTTAGGGAAACTTGACGTGATACAGTGCTAGTAGTTATAGTCTTTCATATCTTTTTTATGCGGAATGCAAAAATGTAAAAAAAAAAATGTCCTGAACACTAAGCTGGTTAATGTCATAGCAATTGCAAGATATGTGGAATAAAAAATCCAAATCTACTTGTAAGATTTAAAACGAAAAACGTGGGGCGCATGCAATAGATAATTGACGCATGAATAGCTCACCTAAGTCACTGACAATTTTATTGCTCTGCAAATGATATGAACTGTTGTGTGAGTTTTCTCAACGACAGCTGCTCCCTACACTCATTACTATTATCTATTGCATGCGCGCCACGTTTTTCGTTTTAAATCTTACAAGTATTTTCACAGCTGTTAAAAATTCACAATCACAAAATTTCAGGACAATCTGTATGGGGCTAGGAGAAATTATTTTATACTTTTTAGTCCGTTTTAAAAACGTGGTTAAAAAAAATTAAATAATTTTTTACATATATTTTATTCAATATTCCAATTTTTTTTCGTACGTTTCGTACGTTTCGTACGTTTTTTCGTACGCAGGTCTTTGGGGAATTAGCAGTTCCTTAACGCGGCCCTCTAGTTTCTCGGCTGTTTTTTTACGGCTTTTTCAATAATTTTTTACGGGCAAAGCATCGAAATAATCAATCTCATTTTTTTGCATAATTTTTATTAACATTTAAATAAGCCTTACAAATTTTTTGAAGTCAAAATATATAATAGAATAAAAGTTATAGTGGCCGACAGGAAGACATTAAGTAAAAGAGGTGCTTGACGGTAACCAAGATTGCGGCTGTTCTGCTTATCTGAAATCAAAAAACCAAACGGCATTTTAATCTTCATATTTAAGACTAGCGATTGAACTAGAGTGAATTCTAAATTACAAAAATCGACTTTTTTATACACTTTTGAAAATTACATTCTATTTTTTTCTTAAGTTTTTCGCTCGTACAAAAAAAACTATCGAAGCAATCATGATAATCCTAGTTCAATCGCTGGCTTATAACATATTAAAGATGCTGTATAAATTTGAACAAGATCGGTGCAGTAGTTTCTGAAATATCGTGGTCACCGTTTCGAAAAATGGTGTTTCGAGAAAAACGCGTTTGAAAGTATACCTGCTCCGTATACCTGCTCCGTTCCAGGGCCGTAACTTGTGAACCACTTCGAATATCGAAAAATCCTTTGGCACACATTTTCTACACATGTTGTAGATGTGATTTATGAAAAAAAAATCGATTTTTTCGACCCGAGAAACTAGAGGACCACCTTAAAGACCCCTCAATTGTTGGTCACCGCTTTCGTAAAGCACTTACAAGGAAAGGTTGCGAGGTCCTCCGATTTCGATGAAATTTGGCATGCTTATAGAATGGGCAAAAAGCGGCGACACGTATTTTTTTATATCTGCGAAACCCGATTTTTACGTGGTAAAAATCGGGTTTTACGTGGTAAAAATCGGAAACGCACCCTCGAAAATAGGGGTGTTTTTCGTCTTTCGTCGATAACGTTATCGTTCTCATCTCCAATGTATAGTATACGAAAAAATAACCATTGTTGCAATTCGAAATTTTTTCATATCTCGTACCGTTGAAACGTTATCGACGAAAAACCCCCCAATTTTCGAGGGTGCGTTTCAACCCTTAAAAATCGCGTTCCGCAGATATAAAAAAATACGTGTCGCCTATTTTTACTTATTTTACAAGCATGCCGAATGCCATCGAAATCGGGGAGATCGACTTCGCAACCGTTCCTTGTTAGTTAGTGGTATTTACAGGAGGGCAAAGGGAAACTGCCGAAATGCCTGTATTTCCATTTTGCTCCATTTTAACGTGTGCTCGAACACGCACTCGACGTCTTTCTCATCAATATTTTGTGATCCTCGTATCTTTGCAGGCTCGGGCTCCGGATCAGGAAGTAGCGGATGCGCATCGAGCACCCTCGGGACTTTACCACTGAACCGTTGTTACTCTTCGCTTCCACGTGGTGCTCTCGCGGCCTACGGTAGTATGACGAGACCGGCGACACTCCCGAGATTACCGCTCGGCCTCGGTCTCGGTCCCAGTCCTGGAAGTGGCAACGCTCTGCCGACGAACGATCGCGATCGCGACAGCAATGGAAGCAGCAAGAGGAACAGCGACAGCGTTTTGTGCCATCGACTACCCCTGATGCACCCACTCCCTACTTGCGACGTATCGAGTCATCAAGGCACCGGATTTCACGAAATTTTCAACGCGATAAGGTTGGTGGAGATTTTTCGTATGTTCTGGTTTCATTTTTACAAGCTTTGTTTAAGGTTGTTATGGGGTTAAGTCAACATGTTACCACCGAGCTGACATTTTTTCTGGACCTTTGTAACCTCTTTGCTGATCATCCTGTGCCGTTTGAATACAATCTACAGTACCGTTAAAAAAAATCATAGAGAGTCATAGACAAGAACGTAGAGTACTAATCATTGACAGCTGGCATCAGGAAGTATTGAGGTTTAGTCATGGAGAATTACACGATCGAGCAACGCGTAGAAATAGTGAAAATTCACTACAAATGCAGGACGAAACAATGCAGTTATTGCAGACGAAGTTTCATGGTCGTTTTATCTATGCCAATGGTCCACGGACCATTCCGGAGCTTAAAGAAGCAATATAACGCACCACTAAAACGGGATATACATTGGGACAGGAAAAAAAAGCAATATTGAGGGATCTTTTTAACTAAGGAATAATTATTCTACAATTATCAAACTTTAGGTATGTTTTAATAGCATATTTAAGTGTACAAAACAATTTTTTTAAATTAATTCATTATTAAAATGACGGAGCTGTGGCAAAGTGTTACAGCAAGGTCGCCGCGAATCGGCGT
Organism: Ophion slaviceki; assembly: GCA_944452715.1. NCBI lineage: Eukaryota > Metazoa > Arthropoda > Insecta > Hymenoptera > Ichneumonidae > Ophion > Ophion slaviceki. The sequence goes on from OX101783.1 coordinate 39,877,430, forward strand.
GCAGTCTAGCTTCCCGCAGACTTTGATTTGCAAAAAAGTTCAAGCATTTTTTCAGTTAGAACATGTATCGTTTCTATGTGACGATAATTATAATGAAAAAAATGCAAATTTAAGAAAATGGCACGCATTTACAAAAAAAATTAACATTTCATGCAACATTTCTGTAAAATGTGGATTAAATAAGTAGTTTTTTTCCAATTTTTCAAAAACAATTTTCATCAAGGAGACGGTACCAATATTATCAATATTTCTACCAAGTTTCAACTCACCGGCTTAATAGTTTTTGAGTAATCCTGCACGCCAATTTCGATAATGCAGTTTTCAGAAAAAACGCGTTTGAAGTTCACGCCCGCGCCGAATCCGAGCGGTGAGGCACAGCGTTGACGGGCTGTAACGTTTGAAGTTTTTCGAATTTCGCTTTGAAACTTTAGGAAAATATTCTACATATATAGTTCTATCGTTTAACGAGAAAAAAAAATAAATCGATTTTTGGTCGTTGTAAATGTATATCCTGCCTTAATGAAATTAGTCCGTAATTATGCCAGAATATTATTGAAAATTTCGTCAAAAGAGTGAACGTTTGCAAACAGGGGCGAGGCGGCCATTTATCGGATATTGCGTTCCACACATAACCTCTAAGTTTGTACTTCATATTAAAATATAAATATTCGTACTTATCAGTTGTATAATACGTTTTATTGATAAATTAAAATGTAAGGTTATTTTAAGACACTCTTTATTAGTTAAGTTTTTTATATCGTCGAAAAAACGGTTTTAAGGAGTAAAGCCACCCCTTGGATTGAAGCATGTCAAAGGCTGCTTTGCAGTTTCATCCACAAGTTGATCCCCCGATTCAGTGAACGTGAAGCGAACATTTTTCCAATGCTAGACGATCGAAAATTCACTGTGGGTGCATTGAAAAAAAAATAAAGGATGAACCACCCCTTGAATTTTCTTTCTCACCCCACATTTGAAAGGGGTGCATTGAATTGAATGAAACGGGTAACGCTTTGAAGGGGGGATAAAATTGAAGTTTACGTATTCTTGCGGGATAGCAAGCTTAAGGGTGTAAAGCACCCCTCACTTGAAGATCCATATCAGGGGTATTTTTTTGTATTTTAACCGTGCCTATTGATTCAAAATATTTCTACGAATTCCAAATTGATGGTTAGAGTATAGAACAGTTTGGGAAATGATATAATTTTGAATTATCAGATATTGAAATTGTGCCAAAAATCGATAAATAATCGTAGCCCGATGAATCAATCATCGCAATAATCTACCTCTAATTGCAAAGATAACGAATACCCAATTATTTGTAATCACCAATACTACTCATTTGAAAATGCCTCAACAATAACGATGTGCAAAGCAACCTTTTTGGTGATCTTTAAAAAATGTGCTCTGCTTTACGGAGGTCGAAATACTAAATATACACCGTCTCTGCCCCGCATAAAAGTTTATCTTTCAACCGTAACAAAAAGCAGCCGAAATGAAGAGAAGACAAATCATCTTCCTAGCTGAGTTTTATACTTCGGTGCATGAGACCCAAGCTCAGCATACAGTTGACTGCAACGTAGAATAGTTCAGCGAAATATAGTTAAAAGACTGGCTGGCCGTGCGCGATGCAAAGCGAGACATAAAAAGCGAGAAAAATAATAGGAATAATTATACTCCACGATCGTATACGGGGATTTCACGTAAGGGTAGGAAATACATTTATGAAACATGTTTTAAACATTGGACGATACATGCCCTCGATGTAACTGATGTAGACCGAAAATATTTCACTTTTTGTGCACGTAATTGACTTTCTTTCTCTGTCCGCTCGTTGGATGTTCGCGTATGAATGACACATGTGGCTAAACGAACAAAAAGATTTTTAATTAAGAACAAACGTTTTCCTCTGATGCGAGTTACCCCGTTTTTTCCATTGGCCTACTTTTACAGTACATACTTGTCAGGAAATTGAAGCACGAAAAAAGGAAAACGGCTTTATTGTTTTTCTTTCGTAGATGTGGCAACATTTTTACGGCGCACCTCTTCACTAGGTCGTCCGACGATTCTAGGCTACGAATTCCATTAAGGAGTTACGTGGGTTTCGAAGCCAAAAAAGAATATTTTCTGTATTTTTTAAAAAATATAATGAATAAATTATTTTATTCAAAATGGTGAGCACATAAAAGAGCAACATTTCAACAATATTTAAAAAACATTTCATCCAAATGTTTGGGAAATTCAGCCGGTGGAACCTGGTTTTCGGGGACCCCTAAAAAAAGTGTCCTCGTGGTGGTCAGGATAACTCACGACAGCTTTATCTGAAATTAGAAAAATAAAATGTTCTGTTAGTAGATAAGTATAGCTCGTGATTGAACGAAAGATTTTTTTTTAAGTATATTTGAATTTTTGTTATAGTTGTATGCAAAATAGTTCAATTTTTGGTACAATTCACACTACGTACAGCCATGTAAAATTAGTTGTAATCGAAAAAAAACCTTTGTTCAATCACTAGACAATGCTATTTTGAAGAAGTATGCAAAATTTCGATGAGATCGGTGCATTTGTTTTTGAGAAATCGCGTCCACCGACTTCAAAAATAGTGTTTTGAGAAAAATGCGACATACCTGCGTCGCTCTCGGCCGGTCTTACTCACCGGAAGGAATTCACAAAGGCTCTTTCTCGTAGACGTTTACTCCAATTGACTCGAAACTTTGGGAGAATATTCTAGACATATTGTACGAGCAGACGATAAAATTTTTTGAATGGATTTTTCGAAATTTTCAAACCCCTGTAAACCCCCCATTACTCCTATACTCACATTACTTTAAGGGGAGGCACCTGAGTAAACGGCGAAAAAATCAGGTAAACTTCGGGAATTTTTATCTCAAAAACTAATGTTTCAATTGGATCTGGGTTTTTAATTGGAAAATATGTACATTGAGGTACGGTTAGGAATTTTTTAAAATAATTTCTTTGACTGGAAGCGATTCAAACGCGATTATCTCAAAACATAGTTTTCAAAGTCAGTGCCAGGTGTATCTCGAAAACGGCTTGTCCGATTTTGTCCAAATTTGGATACAATATTCTTCGATAATTTTTCTCGTTCGCCACGTAGGATTTTTTGGAAATTTTCATTTTTGACGGAATTGCGACCGTTTTAATTTAACATTCGTTTTGCGTTCGCAATTTCCAACTATTTTGGATTGCATATACATTGCTTAAAAAAACAATGGTTCAATCAAATGAAAAACCCCCACGTGGCGAATGAGAAAAACTATCGAAGAATATTGTATCCAAATTTGGACAAACTCGGACAGGCCGTTTTCGAGATACATCTGGCACCGACTTTGAAAACTATGTTTCGAGATAATAGCGTTTGAATCGCTTCCAGTGAACGAATTTATTTTAAAAAATTCCGAAACATACCTCAATGTACATATTTTCCAATAAAAAAAAACCGGATCGAATCGAAACGTTAGTTCTTGAGATAAAAATTCCCGAAGTTTACCTGTTTTTCTCGCCGTTTACTCAGGTACCTCCCCTTAAGTCTTTTATACCTGTGAATGGTCGGAAAACAAGGCTTTTAGGGATTTTTTTTCTTAATACGAATAAAGCAATCTAAATGAGATTTGGAGGGTTTTTTTTACATTTCTGTAGGTACTCAAATCATTTTTCATTTTCGAAAAAAATCCAAATTGGCGGCCCAGTGGCCGGTAGAAAGAGAACGCCTTGTTTTAGGCGCTCCACGGGCGGACTCGTTGGAGACGCACATGAGCAACTAGAACGACACATTTATTTTCTGGCAATCTACATGAGTTTTGCTAGCGAACTACACACGATTATTACAGAATATCGACTTTTGCAAATTTGAGACCATTTTGAAGAAAGAACTTCGCACTTTTCACTGAACAGTGGCCTTAATTTGTCTATAAAACCGTAATTGCTAATCTGTCTCAGAAACTCAATTCATATTTGAAGTCGATCGAATGAAAATTGTAGGAGTTACGGGTCCACTGAATTTTGAAAACATGGTTTCAAGGAAAACGAGTCGGAAGTTTTCAAACCATTTTTCTTCGGACCATGTAATTCTTGGGATGTTTATCCATCATTTAAGCCAATATAAAGATACATTTTTTTCAAAGACACTTAAGGCCTTAAAGGAAGTTCTGCCTTGTTGGGCCAAAAAATGTTCGATTTTTCGCCAATTTTTTATGCGAAAAGTATTGAATATAGAATGTTGATATTTGGTATGTTGACTAATCGGTCTTTATTGAACATCAACATATTTTTTTAAGTTTGACAAAACACGGTGGTGGGAGTGGGGGGAGCCACGTATGTCGGTGCGCGGGCGATGACATTCTTCGCTTGCGGAAGTCCTAAGTCCCGGACAGGTGATCTGAAGCAAAAAAATCAAACATATTCTTACTTTGTACAATATTGTGTATAAGTTGACCTAGAAGCAAGAAGAAAAATTGAAAAATAAAAAAATAGTGAGCGATCGGAAGGAAGTTTGTTTTCTTTCCCAAAAAATTTCGCAGCTTTTTTCTCACTATTTTTTTATTTTTCAATTTTTCTTCTTGATTCTAGGTCAACTTATACAAAATATTGTACAAAGTGAAAATATGTTTGATTTTTTTGCTTCAGATCACCTGTCCAGGACTTAGGACTTCCGCAAGCGAAGAATGTCATCGCCCGCGCACTGACATACCTGGCTCCTCCCACTCCCACCACCATGTTTTGTCAAACTTTAAAAAATATTTTGATGTTCAATAACGACCGCTTAGTCAACATACCAAATATCAACATTCCATCTTTAATACTGTTCGCATAAAAAATTGGTGAACATTTTTTTGGCCCAACAAGACAGAACCTGGATCGAGAAAATTGAAGACATTGTGAAAAAAAAATAATAAAGTCTATTATTACACAATTGCGGGAAATACTTTTCTAACTCCACCACTTCTGCAATTTTTCGAATTCAAGACATAAAATGACCAAGGATAGACCAGAAAATTAATTACAGGAAAATGATATGCCTTGTAAAAAATAAAACAAATTTCAGTGCAACTACGCCTTCAAAGACCTATGCATACAAAATATGAATCAGGTATGAGGAAGCGAGGGAATCTGAGTCCCGCTAGGTAGAAGTAAAATAACTGGAAAGATCATTAAGAACGATGGAGGGGAGTTTGGTCAACTCGACTCGTTCCTTCCCAGGCACGTATCTTTCCCCCTGTTGATCGCCCAACGGACTCGACCCCCAGCTCTATGTCTGAAATTCATCCCCTTCGCATGTTAATCTCGGTTTTATTCAAATTATGAAAACACTTCGCGCGCACGATTGCTCTCCGCATGCAAACGAGTTTTCTCGGAAGATTCGCGAGGCATCTTCGCATCCAAACTATTCAAAGTTAATATCGCATGACTGCCGCTTTACAATACTCCTACCCTGCTTTTGCACACGTGCAGAATGCAAATATCATCGAGAGTTGTTCTATCCTAGAATCACATTGGGGCGAGCACACTGTGCGCGAGATTTTTAGTACAGCAGGTTCTTTTTCCCTGCGTTTTATCAAGTCAATTCAATTAAAGTGAACCTGGTTGATTTTACTTGTTTTTTAAGGCCTTATATGCCTTTAGGTGGTCGGAAAATAAGGGTTTTTTCGGGATTTTTCTTTTAACTCATCAAGCAATGGAAATGAGGTTTAAAGGGTTTATTTCACGTATCTATAGGTACGAAAATCAATTTTTTATTTTCCATAAAAATACAAAATGGCGGCCCAGTAGTCGGTAGAAAAATGGCGCCTTTTTTAAGGGGCCTCCACGGGCGGACTCGTTGGAAACGCACACAAGCACCTAGAATGAAAAATAATTATTTTTCGTAATCTACATGAGCTTTGCCAGCGAAGTTACACACGATTATCACAAGATATTGATGTGTGCGAATTTGGCACCATTTTGAGAAAAAAAGTATCATTTTCGACTAAATAAGCGGCCTCAATATGTTTATAATAATCGTAATTGTTAAACTATCGTAATAATTGTGTGTACTTCGCTAGAAAATCTATCTAAGCAGCTATAGTTGAAATTTGAAGTCGATCGGCTACAAATTGCCCGAGCTACAAGTCCGCCCGATTTTGAAAACATGGTTTCAAGAAAAACACGCTTCAAGTTTAAAAACTATTTTTCTTCAGACCATGTGATACTTGGGATGTTTATACTTATTCACTATATCATTCTTGGGATGTTGAAATATTATTTAAGCCAATAAAACAACGATACATTTTTTTCCAAAGATCTATAGGCCTCAATTTCCACTTGGCAGATTTTGAATCTTGGATTCGCGATCAAATCTCCTTCAACCCATCCGATGCTTGATGCATCAGGATTCCTATAAATGGAGGTCGTTTAAAATTTTGGATAGCCGAAATACATTAAGCTGTCAATTAACTCTCCCTCTCTATTGTGCTTCATGTCTCCAATCTCTACAGTGGGGTCTTTCATGTCCTGTGCACTTTTCAACATAAAAGATAACGTCCAAGAAAAACTGCAATCATTTCCATGTCGTCAAAGACTAACACTTCATGAACAGTTACAAGCAGCAGCATTTTAGTAATAACTACAATTTTAGTAGCAACTACAATAGTAAGTTACCGAACTGCTGTTGCGCCTTAGTACCCATGAAATTCTAGGCTAAACTTCTTCTTAAGGCTCGAGCCTGAATTAGAAGGTCCGAAATATCGTTTTTTTTTTCAATTGCTTGAGGAGCCAGTCCACTTTGGAGCCACGAAAAAAAGGCTATTTTCGCGATTTTTTTGAGGATTTTTTAAAAGATATGAATATAAAAGTTGTTGGGCTTGATAAATAAAGTCTTGAAATACATTTAAAAAAATTAAACTCATTTTAATTCATTTTTGAGTACAAAAACTATAGCTTAACGTAACGCCTCAAAAATAGGTAGGCTAGGTAGCTCCATCACAACTCGGCAACGGCTTGTATGAAACAAAAAAATCAAAGTCCATTAGATTCCGTATGACACCAGCTTCAAAATGACCCTCGGATATGAAGTTTTATCAAATAATAAAAAAATGGCAGATGAAAAACGAAAAAAGTAAAAAAAAAGCGTTTTTTCGCAGTTTTTCGCAAAAAAAGAGTAAAAATCAAAATTTTAAAACCATCAAGGGTCATCTTGTTGCGAATCATGTTTACAATATGTGGTTCCAATTTCAAGAGAATCGGTTTATTAGTTTTAGAGATACGATGGAGCTAGATTTTGAAAACGTTGTTTGGAGAAAAACGCATTTGAAGTTTATACTATGAAAAACTCTTACATAAACTCAATCGGCAATTCCTGCACCGTATAAAATCCCTCATGGTGCTCATCATCGTCGATTTCTTCAAGTCTTGCTGCTTTCGATTTTCTTAAATTTTCAAATTGGACTGGCCCCTTAAATCGATAAATAAACTGTCCAAGAATATATATTCACAAAGTTACAGAGACTAATTGTAAATATTTTCGAGCTATTGATAGCAAAAAACTAAACGACCTATTGAATCAAACCAAAGTTTTTTTTCTTCAGTGTGAAAATCGCTTCTAAGTGAATTGAAAAAGTATTTTCAAATCATTTTTATAGCAGGTTAATGTGTTTTTTTTAACCCTCATCGGATAAAGGTGGGTCACTCGTGACTTGAACAATACCCTAAAAAATGCTTGCATGCCTCCGGATTTTGCATGAAATTGTTATTGAAAATTAATTTTTTCTGGTCGGATAAATTATAATTATCGAGTAAAGGGTCTCAACAAGGTCCATAAATTTTTCCAGATTTTTTGCAGCACTTTAAGTATTACAAAATTATCGGAAAGCACGAGTGACCCACCATTATCCTTAACGGCGGTCGAAAACACCCTGTTCTGATGAGGGTTAAACACATTTTTTTTCAAACCTGCGAAAAGTGATAATTTCACGATTTTTTCTGCTTTTTCTTAATTCTCCCAGAAGAAAAATATATGGCAATTGAAATTTTCATTGGTTTATTTGGTTCAGTCAAGAGTTACGAGCTGCATATTTCCCGCCGATTGGGGACTGCAGGGGTAAGACGCACAAGGAATAGGCTGATATCTGCAGTCATTTATTGTTTCATGTTGACATTTTTTTTATCCATTTCAAATATACATGAAAAGATACCTCAATGTTTACTGGACTCACTTGTTTTTTTTCTCTTCTAAAAAAATTCTCAAAAAAACGCTTTTTTGGACCTTCTAATACAGACTCCGGCCTTAAAGACGCTTCAACCATGACTTTTCGCCCCTGCATCATTTTTTAACCAGCGATGTTGAACTTCTTCTCTAACTAGTTTTTGGAGAATTCCAAAGGTTCAAAAACGTTAAGAGCACGATTGAATCTTGATGACTCCATGGGACGTTGATAGGGTTGAATAATTGACCGCATTTTCTCAAAAGTATTTTCGAAAAAACCATGTGATGCTCGTTTTTAGAGCTCCATTTTCCTCGTCCACGTTCAACCGCATGAATGCGAAATATCGAATTATTGCCGATGAACTTTTCACTCGTTTCAAGCTCCGAGCAGCGCCGCGATGTTTCGTTTCTCTATTGTTATCCATCCCTGTCGGGCAGCTGCGCAATTCTCGTCCATCATCGTCGGCGAAGAAGTTTCCAGACGAGACCTCGGATTTAATGCTCCACGTCAATCCTTTTGTGCCGGATGGCAACGATTTTCCCTCCCGGCAACTATTGCGCTCTCAATTTCTCTCCCTCTCTTCGTCTTCTTCTTCTTCTTTTTCATGTATCTCTGTCCTTTCGGTATTGTCGCGTAATTTTTTTTCTTATTGCGTTCACCGTTGCAGGATAGATGAGCGAGTCTCGGGAGGACACGACAAATGCGCTTGCGAGTGGAAAAAACGTTAAGCCATACTTTCTCCGCTGCACTGGAAATTCTTGACTCCCGTGTTCAGGATCGATAACCCTCGTACTGCTACCGTGTCATTAGAAAAGAGCTTCACATAGATTTTTCTCCGAACTTTGACACTCCACGATAGCTGCATCATGTTCAACTTTTCTTCGTTCGTCCAACTTTTCCACGTTTTCTTTCTCAGAGCTCACATTCCTTGTGCATTTTTCTAAGTCCCAACGCCATTTTTCTCTATGATTGCAAGCACCGATATCCTTCGAGCTTCTTGCAAGAATGTGCAAATTCGTTAAACTCTAGCATCCGAGAAGTCTAGCCAAGTGGAAGTCCAATATGTTTCGAATCGAAAACCTTCATTTTGTTTTGCAATAAAAAATCAGGCTGGCGTTTCGCACATTTGGAATAACCAAAAGGTTCTCGAGCAACGAAAAGTGAGAGAAAAGCTTTTACAAGCTGCGTGGAAACTTTTACGATTGACACGACAAGTTTCGTCTCATTCATTAATTTTTCTGTCACAGAGAGCCAAACTGCAAGCTCAGATCGTTGAACGTATCGAAGTGTCTGCAAGGTGGCTTGGACGCGGGTTGTCTCGGTGAGACGATCAGACGTGCCCGTTATTTGGACGCGTTGAGAGCTTCGGGGGCTTCGAGGCCGGCTGACGTTATGCCCCTTGTCCTGGCACTCACCGAGGCCCCTTGCCTTCAGCTTTTGGATCTGGCGAGTCCTCGATTGGCACTCGATGATCATCCTTCGAGGCTACTCTGCCACGCTCTCGCGAGGAACGCCACGCTTCGTCTGCTCAGTCTCGAGGGATGGACTTTCCGGATAGAGGTGAGTTCTTTATTTTTTTAACAAAGCATCCGCTTGAATTTTTCCATCGTAAACATCTTATTGGGTCATTGCTAACGGATTGGAGGACTACCCGAGTTGAATCATATTCGGCTGTTGCGCTTTAGCTTTTAGCAAATACTGAGGATTCGAACACTACTCGCGACAGTTTAAAAAACTGCGAGTCTACCTCATAATATCAAAAATTATCACTAATAATAGAGCTCCGACATAAAAAACCATCCGTTCATCATCATCATCATCATCATTATCATCAACATCATCATCATCATAATCATTATCACCATCATCATCATTGTCATCATCATCATCATTGGTTCAATCATACTCATATCGGTCGCCTGCATACACGACTGCATCCAAGTACCACCCATTTCTAGACAGTCTACAAATATCCCATCAGAAATGATACCAGCGCCTCATATCTTTGCTAAAGTGGATAGGCCCGAATATTTGTGAAAACTACATTTCCGCACAGGGCAAAGTTTCCTGCTGAATATTTTCGTCCAATTTCGCATGGGATGTTCGAACAGGATTACGAGTTCCATTGCGTTTATGGACCGTAGGGCTTGGACCTATCTATAGACAGAATGAAGTATGCTGCACGCCAATCCGTGGAGCATCGCATAGAATACCAGGTAACTTTGTTCGGGCATAGCTATTTCTATGCAGCGTAACAACCCCGCTACAGCCGGTGTCGTCATTGGTTGCCTGCATATACGTTGCACGTACGCGTCTATATATTAGACATATGCCGAGTACGGGGCATTGGATGTGGAAGAGGAAGATTCACGAAGCGGGAAATGGAGACACGCGGAGGGAAAACTCCGGTGCGATTTGGAGCTCCGTTGAACTGCATTCCAACAAACCATCTCCATAGCATTGGCCAACTAGCTCACGAGAGCAGTGAGCCAACGCGATACGAATGCTTCGAGAGTTGGTTGCTTCACTTTTGTTACCGACCACGTTTGCCGTTTTACCGCGGACCATCACTTTTCCGGTTGCCGCACGACATCGAGCACGAGAACTCCAGTAACGCCACCGCATTGGCTCGTCATGATGTAGTTTCGGGCATGTGTATGTGCTTGCATCTCGAACACAATGTTCGTCAGTTATAGGCGCGAGTTGGATATCGAATGGACTGACGGTTTCGCGCGATTCGCTAGGTGCGAAGTTACTCACGGCTGACCTTATAGCCGCTCGGATATGTGGTCACCGTTTACAGCGATTAAGGAGGAGCGAATGTCTTCAAAACAAGCATCGGAAAATAAAATGATATATATCTGAAGAAAAAGAGGAACTCACAGCGAGGCAAATGGAATTTTCTTAGGTATGACTTGACGAATGCAGATGAAACAAACTTCTCAGTTCAGTGACAAAACCACATGCCGTTCTCACGCAGACTTTGGTCAAACAGACAGACGGCCAACATTCCTAAAAGTCATAGGTTTCGTCTTAAGCATCACATTCTAACCCTAAAAAGACACCACACTTTTTCCATTCAACCTCAAATGCCTATCCGAAGTGAACCTTTGATTCACCATGGTTCAACATTGCCAGCCTCAGGCGAAACTACCTCCATTTTTCTTGAGAATATCTCCAGTTATACCTGAAAATCCCTTGGCTCACAAGCACAGCATCTTTTTCCAACCAAATGCCTTATTCGTGTTAATTTCATCGAAGCCTTGCGACTGGATAACAGGACTGTACCACCGTAATTTGAATGGGGACTACTTGAATTGGAGACCCGATGGTTGAATGTGGGTCGAATCAATCAATGGCGTTGTTTCAATGAGCTGACCTCATTTGATCGAAGCTTGCGTTTCCTGGACTTTGGGCTTCTCAGTGTCCGAGGTTGGTGACCCCGGAATTGGACCGTCCAAGCCACTCGGGAGAAATGGAGATTGCACTAGTTATTTGAGAGCAGGATGTTGGCGAGCGACTCAATGCTGAATGATCTAGACCAGGTTGGAGTTCGGGAGTCCGGTTTAGTTGTTTCAAATACATCGAGAGTTTGGTAAGGGAGTTTCTGGAACTCTGGACAAGCCCACGTCGCGGTTAGTATCGAGTCTATCATTAGCACGTGCGCATTTGTCCTCGACTATGTTACATAGTAGCTCATATATTCGAGCAGAACCTTGTTAAGTTCCCTCCTGAAACGCAATGTACAATTTAAACACTTGGCCAGCCGTATCAGCGCGCTATTTCACGAGTACGCAGTGGAACATTTCGATTCGGGGTAGTCTTTATGAGCACACACGTAGGGGAGTTGTCCTTAAGATGACATAGGCAGATGAGACGATACACTCTCAATAGCCTTTCAAATATTAGCGCTATACGAGTAACGATGACGTTCTATGGTAGCCAATAAGTGTCGCTAGTAGCAAAATCTAGTATAGCTGTCAGTGAATGCGAGCCCTTACGTGGTAAACATTTTCGTAGTTTTGAAATGCAAAAAAGAACTGACCACGTTATTATCTGGTGCTATAAATAGCCGTCAGGTAAGATTTTTTCTAGTTGAACTAATAGGTTCATAATTGCGATCATTGTACTTCACAAATACTGTACAACGGATGTTTTAAATCAAGAGCTTTTGTCACAACAAATAAACTAAAACTGCATTCATTCATGGGTAAGTTGACATACCAAACGTCGGTGCAAGATGGCAAACTACGTCATCTTACCCTGCTGCGTATAAAACCAGATATAAAATCAGATTTTTTGGCTTATGGTTATAGAATGCCTGGCAATTATCAACGAACGTCGACTCGTAAGAGCTGGTCACACAGTGCCGGATTATACTTTCCTTAAGTTTAGGCCACTCCACTTTGTGCCGCCCCTCCTATCTTAAGGGAAGTTTCAGCGTGAAAAAAACTTTTTTGCGAATTTTTCATCTATATGGATAGAGTAAATTTATTGAACCTCTTGTACATTGTTAAGTGTCATTTCAAGAACATTCCGTGAAATTTGTACGCGACAATATCCACAAACAAGCCGGTGACAAAGCTTTTCCAAGAACGCCTTTGAAAAAACACGATTTGCGGTGTTCACTGTATCTCAGCTAGAAATTATCTGAAATCAAGTAGCAATGAAATTGAGTCAAAGTATCATCAAATCCGCTCCCAGCGGTCTTTGATAATTTTTTTTTCATTTCTAAATTTTTGGTGGTCATGTAGAGTGAAAAGTGCTTTTTTCACGAAAAATTTCGCCATTTTGGGGGTGGAAAACCCCCTGAATGTAAAAAAAATCAAACTAACGGTTGGGGGGAGGTATTTTATATGTAGAAAGTGTGTACCAAGTTTAAAATAAATCGGTCATGTAGTTTTCAAACGGCAGTGAACACGGACTTTGAAAAAGTGGTTTCGAGAAAAACGCGGCACCGGCTTGTTTGTGGATATTTTCGCGTACAAATTTCACGGAATGTTCTTGAAATGACACTTAACAATGTACAAAAGGTTTCAATAAATTTGCTCTATCCATATAGATGAAAAAAAATCGGAAAAAAGTGTTTTTTTTTCCCTAAAGTCTGCCGCCCCTAGGCAGCTGCCTATACGGCCTATTGGCAAATCCAGGACTGTGATCACAAGAACACACGATCAAGGCCATTGAAGCAGCAATGAAGAATAGAATGGCGTTGGCCTTTAGCGTCCAAACTTTTTAACGTGTCGCAAACACTTCGTCGCCACTATAATAACATTCCAGTAAATCTTGGTCGCTATAAACCAACTTTTAACCCAGAAATTGATTTATCTGAGCATAATTCGGTCGACGTGTGCAAGATGACATACGTATGTCATCTTAGACAGAAGTATGTCGTCTTACACACGTCGACCTACATGCGGTTTATCATTTTTATATATATATATTTTTTAAGTAACTTATGTCCTGAAACTGGTTCTATTTCATTATAATGATAAACCTTTATGATTATACTCTTGACTTTACATCCATAGGACGGCATTCATTTAAATGTTTATCGTAAAAGAAAGGGTATGTCATCTTAAGCACAACTCCCCTATGCAGAAGGAAATTCGAGGTGATCGCAACGAACGAAAATCAGAGCTTTCGAGCTAATTCACTACAGAATCCCTGCTCGCGGTATGAAATGGAGTTGAGCGACGAAGGCTGTCCGTCGGGACGGAAGATGCGGTCTGGACGAACGGAAATGTGAATTTTGCGGAAGTTCTCACATTTCAAAACTCGGGCACAATCCAGAGATTATTTGTGTCTGAGTCTTCGTCGTACGTAATAAAATGGATAGAGTAGACGCACGATCACGTTTGCGAGAGATGAGATGGGGAAAATGGAGAAAAAGGTCGAAGAGATGTTGATAGCCACAGAAAGAGAGAGGTAGAGACAAATAGAGAGAGGGGGGGAGGGAAGAGAAGGAATAAATGCTTTTACTTCCACAGCTCGAGTTCTCCCATTACTGCAATCTACATTCCCGCTTTTCCCTTTCCCAGCTCCGCTATTTCCCTTTCTCCTCCATCATCTTGGCAGCAGGCCATTATCATCTCGTGATACGCATAGTAAATTAGCACCCGAGAGAAGGCGGGAAGATGGAACGAACAAACGGTAGAACAAAAAGAAAATTGTTGGAGTGCGGAAATAAATGGCGGCAATCCTTTGTGGATTTTACTGAGGGCAAGAATGAAAATCCATTTCAACAACAAACTGCAAATAAATACTATAATGCCAATTATTGTTACTATCATTAGCGTTAGGCTTCTCTTCTTGGAGAATAAACACCTATTACCTTTGACGTTTGGAATACCTTACAACCATTTTTTACTAAATCTACTGACATCCCAATGGCACATCTCGTTGCCATACTTGTGACACAGTATCTCTTCGACGTTTTTAGTCATCACTGTAGTATTTTACATTCAGTTGTATTTTTCAATGGCATATTTCACGATAAATGTATAAAGTTCTAACCATAGCTTTCGGTCCCAGCCGTGGGGACAATTTTGCTTGTAGAAAAAGACCCAATTGTGCGGGAATTGGGTACATCCAGTTACCCTGAATAGACTTATTTTCTACCTCCAGCGTTTATAGTCTGTCGACGAACATCGTTTGGGAATTTATTGGAAGCAATCCTCCGTCTGTACCTGCAAATGCAGAGAGCTGGAAGAATGGAGTGCGGTTGAGGAGGACTGGGGTTGAAAAGCTGTCGACCGCAGTTACTTCCGAGGCAATTGAACAGGGCGAGACGGACGGATTGGTAGATGCATAGACAGAGGCGAGACTTAGAGCCAGAGACATTTCTGGACTACATTCAATCGGTGGTTTACCTCAGGTGCACGCGAACCTATTTCGAAAATTATTCAAATCCAAAGAGCGGATCCAATAGGCCAATTTCGCTGGATGAGATGCCACGGGGGTTGCGCAGAATGGGAGAATGGAGAGACTTACGTCAGTCCTGGAATATCCCAAAACCGAAATGCCTTGGAGCCTGCTGTCTTGCACACATAACATACGCCCGTTTCTTAAGAAGCCAATGCATATATACATATATTTAGAGGAGCGAGCTCGCGGAGCTCGCTTCTTTCTTGAACCAGACGGTTTACGAGCCGCCTTGGAATTTCGTTTCTTGACCAGTTACGCGAATAGCGAGACCAAGGAGTATACATTTGCTCTCTTCTGTTTGCAGATACAATTCCAAGTGCCAGTGAATCTATTTCAGACGCTTTCATCTCACGCCGAGACGGAATTCCTGGAGCTTTTTTTCTTGCCCCATAAATATATTTTTGCATGTATATGTACACCAGAGTTCCGACTCAAGTCGTACAAATGTCACGTATGAAGACAAAATCCAGGAGCATCTTTTCATGTTGGATTATGGCGAGGGTCAGTATGGATTTCCATACTCAAGCCTCCTTTAACGACGTGCACAAACTGGAGGACATAAATCGTTGAACTTGAACCATCAATTTTGTCCGTTTACTCTCCATTGCCCTATTATTCCGTACTGTTTAGCGATGAGATTCTTCCCACAAATTCTCAAATTTGCAATCGATCGACGTTACTTTCAGCTCCAATAAACAATCTTACAAGGAACATCACTCAAGCGCCTTCGGTTTTGTTGAAAATGATGTGTGTGATACAGCATCGAAAACTATTAGACACTTTTTTATCGGCGGAAAAACGGTTTTAAGGGGGTAACCACCCCTTGAAAAAGGCGTGTCGAGGGGTGATTTTGCAGTTGTGGAGAATTTTGATTTTTGATTCATTCAGATCAGTGGAGATCTGATTCATTCAGATTTTGGAGATCGTTCGAAGAATTTTGGTTTTTGGTTCATTGAGATCAGTGGACTGCTTGTGGGTGGCCACAAGCAGTCCACCGGTCTGAATGAATCAAAAACCAAAATTCTTTTAATGTAAAGCGATGAAAAATCCACTATAGAAGTATGTTTTTTAATAATTAAGGGGTGTCGCGACTTACTTTGAGGGGTGGTTAAAACAATCCGCCCATAAAACAAAATACGTGTCCAATAGTTTTCAATGCTTTATTAAAAATACGAGTTTCAACATAATCGAAGACGAACACTTAAGGGGACACTTAAATATACACCTAGGAGCCGGAAAAAAGGTCATTTTTGTGAATTTTTTCAAGGAAAACTACTTGAAATTTCGGATTAGGGTTTTAATTATCTAAAAGTATATACATTCAAAATTATGTTTAATTTTCTTTATTTAAAAATATCAAGAATATATACAAGGATATGGTATGATCCTTGGAGCGTCGTAAAAAAATCTGCGTATACGGTACCCACAGGCGTTTCTTCAAAAATCATCTGAAAAAAAAACCAAAAGGACTATTAAATTAGATACTATAATCTAGTACTTGTCATAGCCGATTTTTAAAATATCGATTTATGACAAAATGGCGGACGTTTGAACATAAATAGTGATTTTTGGGCAAAAAATTAGTTATTATTTTTCCTATAAAACAAAAACTAAGTAACGGAAAAAAAATCCCACGACAAGTACTAGATAATGGTGTATAGAATAACCACAAAAACCCTCAAGGCAATCGGTTCATTGGTTTTCGAGAAATTTTGGGTACCAATTTGAAAAACGTGGTTTTGAGAAAAACGCGTTTGAAAATTTGTGAATGAATAAATCATGAAATTTGTCAACTTACATGGAATCATCGATACCAGGCCCATAGTCTCTTCTACGTAGGTCTTGTACGGTCGACGGAATGTTCATAGCTTCTAAATCGTCGACCTCGACCATCTAGGTGTATATCTCTCCTTAAGTGATGTTCCTCGTTCGTCCCGAAAGGAGTCAACGTACTTTTACGGATCCAGGTTTTTGTCACATGCTTTTCTATCGCGCTGTCACTTTATATCCACACGCGGATATCAGCAGCTTGCATACAATCGATATTCGCAGTTTACGATATCGATGTCGGAAGGAAGAAAGCGCGGAATATGAAGTATGTGAGCGGCAGATGGGAGCATCCGTTTTGTCCTCGCCGTCGTATCGGCCCGGTATCGTGTTTCAGCTCATCACGTAACCTGCGAAGAGTACGGAAGCTCGAGCTTGAAAAATTGCCTTGCTGCAGGTTGATGATAGCGTTCGGACGGCTGAAGGAGATGAAAAATGATGGCACATCAGTGTCAGGGAGGACGATGACGGGGCGGGATACACATACACGCGCGCGTGTGCGCTGCGCGTATACACATATACGCGTTATGTACTTGCATATATACATACATACATACATACATACATACATACACATATATATATATATATATATATATATATATATATATATATATATATATATATATATATATATATATATATATATATATATATATATATATATATATAATATGGGGTTAATATTTCATAAGGATCGGTTCAGTAGTTTCGAAGAATTTATCAACAAGCCGTCGACAAACGTTGTTTCGAGAAAAACGCGTTTAAACTTTGTTTGGGTTACATAAGTACATAAAAATTTTTTTTATATAATTCGTAATGTAATGTAATTCTTTTTCCCTATACACAATATTATATTAAGGGGTCTCCTCACTTTAGACGCTAAAAACAGGCTATTTTCATGATTTTTTTCATGGGTTTATATTATAGATATTGATATAAAAGTGGTTACACTTAATAAATACACTTTCGAATTACATAAAAAATTTTTTTATGTATTCATGTAACCCAAACAAACTTTAAACGCGTTTTTCTCGAAACAACGTTTTTCGACGGCTTGTTGATAAATTCTTCGAAACTACTGAACCGATCCTTATGAAATATTAACCACATATTCTTCACTATAGCTATAGCGCATATCAAGGATTTTTTTTAATTTTGACATTTACTATTTTCTGCCAAAAACGGTGAAAAAACACGTTTTTTTGTTTTTTTTTTTCGAAAAATATCCGCTATTTTGTTATTTTTGCATATATCAAAAATCGTATGATATGCGCTATAGCCATTAACATACTGAATCAAAAACCGTTTGATTTTTTTGTTTCGGATGATCCATCTCCGACATTTCATCAACAGCGCAGACCTCCAAATTTTTAGGACATTTTTTTAACTACTATTTTTGTCTATGAATAGGGACTTAAACGAACAATTTTAAAAAAATTAGTTCGAAAGTGGATTCATTAACTGTAACCACTTTTATATCAATATCTATAATGTAAAACTATCAAAAAAATTTATGAAAATAGCCTTCTTTTAGGGTCTAAATTGAGAAGACCCTTTAACCCCCATGTATTCAGAATCACTTAAGATAAATGTCCACATACTTATGCAAAGTTTGTTTTGAAGATCCTCGTGCTTCGGAAACGAAAGTGTCGTTAAAAAAAATGTATGAGCTGTCCTCAAAAGTTGCATAAAATTGCATAGAAATAGCTGCTCAAAATATCGTTTTGGCATACACTAGTGGAATTAATTCTGGACACTTTTAATAGAAATAAATCTTTTTTTATATTTACGCAGAAAATGTATATTCTGCCACGCCGAAATGATACTGTAATGTTTTTATTTTAATCTATAATGTTTCTACTTAATATTTGCCTCAGTTGGTCTACTTTGACAATAATATAAAATATAAGTGATTAGAATTTCAAGAAATACGAAATTGAAAAAAAAAATTGAAAAGTGTCCAGAATTAGTTCCACTCGTGTCTGGGTTCCGAACCTGAGGCTAATTACCCCTGCGGGGGTAAAACAGCTATTCGGCGGGGGTCATAAGGCTGGTAATTTCGAGGACCCCGTATGTAGGTGATAAAATCACAGATCAGCGCCATGTGGCTTGCGCTCTCTCCCGCTGCATGTACACTCTTAATGGGGGGGGGGGGTAAATGAGTTTCCCTGATATAGGCCATAGGGGTAACAAGACTGAAAAGGCTAGGAACCGCTGCACTAGTGTATAGACAGTACCGGTCAAAGTTCTCTATCGCTTCCGATAATTGCAAAATTATATTCAAATAAGATAATTCATTTTCTAGAGCTATATAAAGGGTGCCTCAAAATGATCTGATATTTGAATTTTTTAATAAAACATTTTTTTTTGAAAAGTACGAATATTTTTATTTTAATATAAGGCACAAACATGAAGGTTATGTGTGAAGCGCAATATCCGATAAATGGCATAAACGGCATGGACTTGGAAGACATATTCTTTTAACAAGATGGCGCATACTGCCACACTGCGGGCGAAATCATGCAGTTGTTGCAGACGAAGTTTCATGGTCGTGTTATCTCGTGCCGAGACAACACGACCGCCGAGATTCACGGCGATGTCAATTGGCCACCAAGATCGTGCGATTTGACGCCATTGGATTTCTTTCTTTGGGGTTTTCTGAAAGGAAAAGTGTATGCCAACGAACCGCAGACCATTTCGGAGCTCAAGGAAGCAATTGGACGCACCATCAATGAAATTAGTCTGCAATTATGCCAAAATGTTATTGAAAATTTCGTATTGCAAATTTCGTATTGCAAAAGAGTGATCGTTTGCAAACAGGGACGAGGCGGCCATTTATCGGATTTTGTATTCCTCACATCACCTCCATGTTTGTACCTTATATTAAAATAAAAACATTCGTACTTTCCAAATAAATGATACGTTTTGTAAATAAATAAAAATGTGTGGTCATTTTGAGACACCCTTTAGTATGTACGTAAACTGAGAAATGAAATAAAATGTTATTCTAATATAATTTTGCAATTATCCAAAGTGATCGGAAACTATTGACCGGTACTATATATATATATATATATATGTGTGTGTGTGTGTGTGTGTGCCCGTTAGGGTGGCAAAATATTGAGCTCTATTTTTTCCACTTTCTCACCATCCAATTACCTTGTTTAACGCGGTCCTTTAGTTTCTCCGCTGTTTTTTTACGGCTTTTTCAATAATTTTTTACGGGCAAAGCATCGAAATAATCAATCTCATTGTTTGTGCATAATCTTTATTAACATTTAGATAAGCTTTACAAATTTTTTGAAGTCAAAATATATAATAGAATAAACGTTATAGTGGCCGACAGGAAGACATCAAGTAAAAGAGGTGCTTAACGGTGACCAAGATTGCGGCTGTTCTGCTTATCTGAAATCAAAAAACCAAACGGCATTTTTATCTTCATATTTAAGACTAGCGATTGAACTAGAGTGAATTCTAAATTACAAAAATTGACTTTTTAATACACTTTTGAAAATTACATTCTATTTTTTACTCATTTTTTCTTAAGTTTTTCGCTCGTACAAAAAAAACTATCGAAGCAATCATGATAATCCTAGTTCAATCGCCGGCTTATAACATATTAAAGATGCTGTATAAATTTGAACAAGATCGATGCAGTAGTTTCTGAAATATCGTGGTCACCGTTTCGAAAAATGGTGTTTCGAGAAAAACGCGTTTGAAAGTATACCTGCTCCGTTCCAGGGCCGTAACTTGTGAACCACTTCGAATATCGCAAAATCCTTTGGCACACATTTTCTACACATGTTGTAGATGTGATTTATGAAAAAAAAATCGATTTTTTCGACCCGAGAAACTAGCGGACCGCCTTAAAGAAAAAAAAGGTCGCGGAAGCTGTGAGCGATCAAAAAATATTTAAAGATCGCTCAAGCCTCCCAAACATCCAAATTTTCATTAAAAAATTGATTTTTTTTCTCCCACTTCTCACCGATGAATTGTACGCTTTATCATTTTTAAATTAACCTCGCGAAAGCCATAGCCGGCTAATGAATATTTAGTGGTCGCTCAAGGTTTTCGAAATTCAGAATTTCCGCCAAAACATAAATCTCGCATGCACTGTAATTTCTTGTAGCATAAAACAAAACAAACAGCGAAGTATTACACTTTCCGAATAATTTATTATAATCATTTGTAACAAGCACCAATTAGACGATATGTATTATTATGTATTATTGTATTGTTCCCCATTTTTCCTAACGAGACCAACTGTGAGACGCATTACGATGCGCGGGGAACAGCTGCCATTTCAGTTTTACTGATAAAACGACCTATAATTTTGTTTACGGACAAGGGCTTCAAAGAATTATTATATGAAAATAATGATTATTGGATTAGTAGTGTGAGGTAAGAAAAATCTGTTTCTAAAGAAAAAAGGATTAACCGTTTTGAAAATTGAACAAAGCGTGCAATTTATGAGTGAGAAGAGTAAACAAAAATTGTGAACAATGGAAATTTGGATGCTTTTGAGCGACCATTAAATAGTCATTGGCCGACTAGAGCTACCGCGAAGTTAATTTTAAAACTATAAAGCGTAAAATTCATGGGTGAGAAGTGACCGAAAAAAATGAATTTCTTAATGAAAATTTGGATTTCTGAGAGGCTTGAGCGACCTCTAAATATTTTTTGACCGCCCGCAGCTTCGACGACAATTTTTTTTTTCCTTTAAAGAAGATCATTGGATGGTGAGAAAAAGGAAAAAAGATAGAGGTCAAAATTATGCCACCCTAACGTACGTATATGATTACGCATCGCAAATCCCGCTGAGACAAACAATTTTCTTTATAGTTCCTTTTACGACAACCGCGGTCCAACTTTGTAAATTACACCGTACAATAACACTCGTATAAAAGTTCCTCCTCGTTTTTCTCGAGTAAAAGGAATAAAGAAGTTGCCACTTTATCGTATAATTTTCCACTTTTTTATTGTTTTTTTTTTCCTTATAGCTTTCCGCTTTGTCGTTCGTCTTTCCAAGTGTGTTCCACCTTGTCGACGTGCGTTTCGATTCGCAAATTCTCGACTGAGCAATGAAATCCTTGAAAAGAGAGTTTGCGCCTGTCTCGAAAGTTTTATTCAGCAACGCCCGGACCGTGAAGCTGTGAACCCGCAACGATTTACTTCGTCGAGAATACCACAGCCGCGAAACGCTACGAACTTTCATTCGAACGTGTTTTTTTTCCGCCCGACCCGGCATGGAAAATACTTTCGATGAAAAAAAGCTTTAAAAAACGAAGTGGACATACACAAATATTGACCCGGAGATGAGCGAAAAAGCGTTGCTCGGAGAAGGAATGGTTGCTCGAAGCTCGGTCGAGTTTGTCTGGCGGACAATTTTAATGCGCATGGCCGGAAATCTCTGGAACAGAGTCCGCTAGCTGAATTTATCATGAGGAGTGAAGCGAATTGCGAAATGTAATATCTGGAGAACAACAATGGCCGAAGGCATCCGAAGAACGGGTGGAGGATTGTTTGAAACATCGATGTTTCGGTGCTTTCATGGAGAACTTTCGAATGAGGAGACAACATGGAGGGAAGGGGCAATACACCCTTAAAAATCTGCTCTAAGGGCCCAAAACTCAAATAACAGCTATTTTGTTCTCATACATCCTTTCTGCGAGAACGAAAGATTGCATTAATGTATGAGGACGTTGAATGATTACTCGCTCTTTTCCAACAGATGGCGTTACCAGGACTCCGTGCGTGTAGTTTAATATGGCAACGCATACTATAAACAAGCTTGAAATTCAGTGTATGTCATTTCGCCGAAGTGTAAACAATTTCATTTTTCATAGTGTTGAATATGTCAAATATGAATATGAAAAAAAGAGTCTTTCCGGGGAATTATACTGCACTACTAAATTTAAAAAAATCGGCAGCTGAAGCACACAGAATTCTTGTCGAGACTTACGGCAACCATGCTCTGTCGGAAACAACAAGCAGAGATTGGTTAGGACGCTTCAAAAATATTGATTTTGATGTGTTGAATTGGAGGCATTACTTCATGAAGACTCATGTCAGACGCTAGCTGAACTTCCAGAATCATTAGGAGTTGATCACACAACGGTTTCGAAACGTTTGAAAGCATTAGGAATTCTTTTTTCAAATCAAGCATTAATTTTTATTCAACTGAATTAAACTTATTCAACATCCCAATAACTTTTCTCGCTTTTTTTTTTTTAAAGCACCCAATCGGCTTACTCGAGACTCGATAAAGGGGCTCCAAAAAGCCTTGAGTTAGCAGAGCAACATTCACCAATTTTTTTGCGACGGAGCACAACATTTCCGGTTTGCTGTCTGGCTATAAAATAATCGATTATTGACGGCGCTTTGCTTTTCTCTCTCCGACCCTTTCTTTGTCACTCTTTGAATTTGGCTATTTTCCTTCCGCATCTCCGATAAAAGCCTCCAGCGAGGACTAAAAATCCCCGCTCTACGGAGCAACCGTGCTCTCTTTTTACACGCGGCGTATCATTTTTTTCATATAACTGATAATGCGCATTCCAGAGGGGGGAATAAACCAGAATCCATTCGATCTTCAAATTTTATACCCGAGCTTTCCACTGTGTCGCGATTGGTGAAAAATCCCCGCTCATATATATTCCTGCAGGATTACATTCGCCCCTAATACCTTATTCTTTCATGGGCCAACGTCGGACGCAGCGAAAAGAACGCAATTTTAAACGTGCCAATATAAAGTACTGCAGAGGCTCCGCAGCGCTTATGATAAATGGGTCGGCGTACCTTTTCGAATGGTAAAATAGGTTGAGGACGACGAAATTAATTCGGAGGCTGGGATCCTTAATCGTTCGAACTTCGGGAACCCGAGAGAACTTAGTGCAGAAAAAATGCAAATCCGTGGGGGACGATGAAGTGGAACGATCCTGTAAATCCGAACTTTTAACTTGGACTTCTTTATTGCTGAATTGTTTTTAATCGAATCGCGTATTTGCTCAATATCAATATTGCGGTAATGTCAGTGTTTTTTTTATTTCGATAGCCACAGCGTTAAAAAATGTGGACACGATTACTTCGGCACCCAAACGAACCCAAAAAATATTTGGGGATAATTCGTACAATTAATATACTGCATTCGTCCGAGTACTCGAAATTGATGAGTCTTATGTTCTCAAGCGGCTGAAAAAATTACGATTTTACCAATAAATATTTCGATTCCATATATATATATTAGGGTGTGCGGAAAAAAATCAATACTTTTTTTTCGGTTGCATCCACCAAAGAAAGGCGAATTAAGGTAAAAAATAAAGAATCCTCGAAGGAGAGCTCGAAAAAAAATTATTTCGAATGGCGCATTGCATTTGAATATTTTCCATAAGAATAACCCAGGAAAATATTGAGATTTCTGAATGTGGTAGTGCAACTCGTCAGAAAAAAATCGCACAAAGATGTCATTAACATATTCTCATAGAGAATCGAATTTGCAACAAAAAAGTTTTTACGAAAAATTAGCTCAGAACAACCGTTCAAGTGAAATCGCTGTCTGAAATTGAATTGATAAAAAAAAAATAATTCAAAAGGCTGTAAAAATCGAATTTTTCGCTTTACGAAAAAACTTTTTGGGTTTGTTTGTAGAAAATGTTCTGCTCTAACATACAATTTGCATGGAATCGTTCTCAAAATACTTCTCTGATACAAAAAAGAATCAAGTACAACAAGAAATATAAAAGAAACGACGTCCATCATTGATCGTGTTTTATTCAATGAATTTGATTTAATAAGATAAAATAATTTGTTTTTACATTATAATCCTTGATAATTATCGTTCCTTTTTTTAAGAGTCTGTTTATTGCAATTAGGGTATTTCTGTCGATGATTTTGCACTACACCCAATAAATATTGTAGCTGCTCTTCGTTTTTTGTTAATGAACCGTTATATGCTCCTATCAAAGTGACACCTCGTTCGGCTACGTTATTAACGACTTTTAGATTAAAAAAACAATCTTAGCAACTCAAATAAGTGGCATTTTCCGGCCATAATTCAATATTTACTCTCAAAAAATCATGAGATAAATTGAATTGCTGGAAAAGAAATAAGGATTCTTGAGTAACGAAATCGCTTATGTCTTTTTTCAGCAACACTTCCCAATCATTTTTTTTAAATTACTCACTCGGAAGGATTTTTGGATTTTTCTCGAGATTGCAGCGCTTGTACCATTTTTGCCTTCA
>OX101783.1:39907622-40057344 GCA_944452715.1 Ophion slaviceki
GATTGGGTCGACGAGACGACGCCGGTGCTGAGCTTCTAAGGGCTGCGCCACCTCCTGCCTGTCCCACAATCGTCTTTCTCAGGCTGGCAGGTTTTCAAGTAAGTATTCGCGCCCGATAAACCCGTGTTATCTCTTCCATGTATACGTACTCGACACGCCGAATGGCGTATCGCAGGAGCATTTAAAAGTCTAGTCAGGGGCTACTGCAGAGGCGCATTCGCGAGGAGCGCCTCAAATCTCGAAACTCCAACGAAATTAAACGAGCCATTTCGCAACCTCAATCGTTTCGTATTGTTTCGAACGCGCTTTGCAATTTGGAGTACAGCATGGAAAAAAAACGTTTTTAGGTTAGTGCACTGAGGAAACAGTTTATTTATAGTAAAGAAATACATTTAGCTGGCGCATTTATTCACATATTCATTAACTGTTGCAAAATTTGTTAGTCGTTAAGAAATATTCGTGGTCTCGTGACAAAATTTCATAGCCATAGTATTACTCTGAAAAGAATGATTTATTTGATCACTTTTATTTCTTTTAACTCAGTAGATATTTATGGTCATTGAATAACGAGTTGAAGTTGTGATATGATAATACAGTTCAAAGGGTTTGTTCGGCTATCCTGTGTTCAATGAAAATGAACATGTCACAACAATTAAGGCTTTATGGCATAGTAACGAGTATAAAATCATGTGCGAGTTTAACAATTTTTTTTCGTATGAAAAAGTGATTCACTCATAAATCCCATAAAACCCAAACAAACTCATAAAATTAATTACACATCTATTTAGCATGAATATCAAGCTGTTAGAATTTTTTTTTCGATGTACAAAATGGCCGACTACTAATATTTTCTCTTGTTATCTTTTTTTAGGCGCTTCGCGGCGTGACATTTAGCATCCACAATTTTTTACCCAGAACAAAAAACAAAAATTCTCGTCAATCTACATTAGAATACCTAGAGAAGTACGTACGGAATTTAAAAAATATTATTTTATTCAAAAGTTGTCGGTATTTGAACTTAAGAAATGAATTTTCAGTGAAAAATTTCGTTATAACTGCTCATAAACTGCTCGGAAAATGAAAAGTTTTCGATTAATCAGAAATTCCGAACGTACTTCTCTGCGAAATGCAATTAGGAACATAACTTTTAAATTTGAAGTAAATCGAGTGAAAATTGTTGAAGGTATTTGTCACGCCAATTGGAAAAAAGCTGTTTCGAGAAGTTTCGAGTAGGCGGCCATTTTGTACATCGAAAAAAATATATATTTTCTAACAGCTTGATATTCATACTGAATTGATTTGTAATTAATTTTATGAGTGAATCACTTTTTCATTAAAAAATAAATTGTTAAATTCGCACGTGATTTTATACCCGTTACTGTGGTCTAAGGCCTCGATGAAGGTCTCGGCACAGCAATACACAAAATTGATCGGAGTATTTTTTTTCTTAAACGACAACAATTCACATCGTGATCATTCGAGCTGGCGGAACCAGTTTACCGGCTAAGTCAGCTGAAGGTGGGTTTTATGCCACCCTGTTATCAATATCCCTATTTCGGTAACAATACCAACAACATGGCGTATTGAAGACACGTTTAGAAGAGAATATTTATTAGACGAAGCAACGCCCGCTAGGATGACGAAGAATTGGGGCGAAGTGGGGATAATCCTTTGAAGGCGGATTCGGCACCCAATTAACTTTATCCTCGACAGCGTGCAACGTATTAAGCACGTTCGAAATGTTCGTTTATGCCTAAAAACGTTGGAGCGAGCTGATGCATTTGTGACATCCTTGTATATAGCACACACACAACCATATACATATCAGCCCAGTGATTTTGAGGTTTTTCAACTTCAAGGACCGTCCTAATATTAGCTAATCATACCTATAGTCAATGTCATACAAGCCCCAATTTCCGCAACATTTCTTCTGGATCAACGAATGCACGTTTATGTAAAGGTCAATACAAGGACGGTCCCGTGCTCAAAACAGCCAAATGTGCTGATAGACAACATTACATAGATCTATAACGAGTTGAAAATATCCTTTCTCTACATACCGGCTGAGGCAACAGCTATTAGCAGTAGAAGTATTTTCTAACCTATCAGACATAGGAGAAAGCTTTTCTCACAAAAGTTGCATTGTCGACGTGGGTCTACGAGGTTCATCCAGGTGGAGGCGCTTCGGAGATTTCAAGGTCACCACCATTTTGTTAAAATGGGACCACGGTTTTTTTCAGAATTTCATCAAGAAACAGAAAACAAGTTCACACACCAAATGTCAAGATGATCGATCAAGATTTAGTATTCGGATGTTCAATAAGATCGCGCTATTTTTTTCGTGAAAATTAATGCTTTGTTTTAAAAAATCATTCCTTATGCTTGCAAACGTTTCGAAACTGTTGTGTGATCAACTCCTAATGATTCTGGAAGTTCAGCTAGCGTCTGACATGAGTGTTGATAAAGTAACGCGTCCAATTCAACGGATCAAAATCAGTATAAAATTTGAAGATCGAATGGATTCTGGTTTATTTCCCCCTCTGGAATGCGCAATATCAGTTATATGAAAAAATGATATGCCGCGTATAAAACGAGAGCACGGTTGCTCCATAGAGCGGGGATTTTTTGTCCTCGCTGGAGGCTTTTATCGGAGATGCGGAAGGAAAATAGCCGAAGTCAAAGAGTGGGACAAAGAAAGAGAAGGAGAGAGAAAAGCAAAGCGCCGTCAATAACCGATTATTTTATAGCCAGACAGCAAACCGGAAATGTTGTGCTCCGTCGCAAAAAAATGGTGAATGTTGCTCTGCTAATTCAAGGCTTTTCGGAGCCCTTTATCGAGTCTCAAGTAAGCCGAAAAAAAAGCGAGAAAAGTTATTGGGATGTTGAATAAGTTTAATTAAGTTGAATAAAAAATAATGCTTGATTTAAAAAAAGAATTCCTAATGCTTTCAAACGTTTCGAAACCGTTGTGTGATCAACTCCTAATGATTCTGGAAGTTCATCTAGCGTCTGACATGAGTCTTCATGAAGTAATGCCTCCAATTTAACACATCAAAATCAATATTTTTGAAGCGTCCTAACCAATCTCTGCTTGTCGTTTCCGACAGAGCATGGTTGCCGTAAGTCTCGACAAGAAATCTGTGTGCTTCAGCTGCCAATTTTTTGAAATAAAGTAGTGCAGTAAAATTCCCCGCAAAGACTCTTTCTTTGGCACAAAATTTGACATATTTAACACTATGAAAAATGAAATTGTTTACACTTCGGCGAAATGCGTACACTGAATTTCAAGCTTGCTTATAGTAATTCTTCATAGATGCGATACTAACTCAAACTACACGCACGCAGTTCTGGTAACGCCATCTGTTGGAAAACAGCGAGAACTTATTCAATGTCCGAGTATAAAAAATCGATTGAAAAAATGTCAATGTTTTTAGCCGAGAATCGGTTGAAACAAACGGTGCCAACTCAAACACTCATATAAAAGGTGCTCAAGATGATGGCCACCACTTTCGATGCATGCTTGCAATCTCATTCGCATTGATTGTATTGTTTTATCAATCACGTCAGATAGTAATCACGCAAGATATGCAAGGAAGAATAATTAGAGCCTGCTCGTTAATACAGTCTGACTTAGGTGTGTGGATTAATTTCAAGGGATTTTCAAGGGATGGCGTAATTAGTACTAAATCGCATCGGGTCATATTGTTACTAATTGTATGTCAAAGCATCATCACGGGCTGTAGTTTTCAGTATAAGTTATTTTGCTGAAGTGTAAAAGACATCGTTTTTTTGAGCGTTGAGCATGTCGAATTGTGTGCTAACAAAACGCAATTTGCGGGAAACTGCGTTTTTGCTCCAATCTGAAGAAAAGTGCTGCTGAAAGCGAACGAATACTGTAGGAAGCTCATGGTGATTTTCATCCATCGATTTCAATACAATAAATGCGAATCAGATTAAAAGCGTGCATTTAAAGTGGTAGCCATCACTTTGAGCATCTTTTATAGGAGCAAGTATATGTACCGTTTTTTAAATCCATTTTAGGGTCAAAACATTGAAATTTCTGTTTTATCGAATTTTTAATGCTAAATCTTAATCGATCATCTTTAAATTTGGGGTGTAAACTTATTTTTAGTTCCTTGATTAATATTTCATTATAAATACGAAAAAATGCACAAAATGAGTTGTCAATTTCTTCAAGTTGAAGAACAGAAGGAGAAAAGAAAAGCGTACGAACTCACTTGCGGTGTAAATTTTTATGTAATTATCGTGAATTCGATTTTAATTTTCTTCAACTTGAGGAAATTCACAACTCATTTTGTGAATTTTTTCATATTTGTAATGTAATATTTGAAACTCACAACTTTTTTTGCTAAAATTTCTTTGCCTCGACACAATGTTTTCTCTCAAAATACGTAAGAATCATTGTGAATTTCGTTTTAATTTGTCTTAAATACGAAAAAAATTCACAAATTATTTTGTGATTTTTTTGTATTTACAATTTTTTGTGAATATTCACAATTTTTTCTGTGAATTTATTTGTATCTTCAGAATATTTGTGAATACAATTGTTTTGTATGCATGCATGTGAATACAAATAAGTGAAGCATGAATAAATTTGTATTTATATTCACACGAAAATCACGATGTGAATAAATTCGTATTCGTATTTATAAATAGAATTACGCCCAACTCTGGTCGATATTTATATTAGGTGAATAAGAATGGTCAAAGTATCGGATGACTTTGTTAGGACGGCCCAAATATTAGATTATTAGATATTTGAGGTAGAGAAATATTTAACATCAGAATTCAAGCGCATCAAAGATATATAGTCGAAATTTTTTTTTCTCGTAAAAACCTTTTCATGTCTCTAAAAAAATGGTGAAAATCGGTTCCCCACTATATATTATAGTTCAACAATTTTTAAATGATGTCTCCAATTTTATATATTTTCGAAACAAAAAAAGTAGATAAAATGAGCTTTTTTGTTTTTGGAGCAAACGAAAAGTATCAAAACAATTTCCAACACTTTTTGGGTTTTTTTTTGCGAAAGTAAGATTCAAGGCTTAGAGAATAACCTCCCTGTTGATATCGATACCATTATTCCGCGGTTTTCGGTCAAAGAGATATGAAGCAAACGAAAACTTCTACAATTTTCGAAAAATGATATCTGGAAAACGGACGAAGATGAAAATCTTTTAAAGAAATGATGATTCAGCCGAATAAAAGGTGGTCGGTTTAGTAGCTCGTTAAGTTCGTATGAAATAGATCAAATACACGTGGATGCCTAAAAATAGCAATGAAACCCATTGAGTAAAAAAATACGGCGATCTTTTACAAATTAGCAAATTTTGAAAGCGAATAATCGATCACTTTATATGCAACAGTGTTCTGTTGCATGTAAAGTTAATATATATTTGTTACTATATATTAAACTATATATAAAAATAATATATAGTTTATCTATATATATATACATAATTTTTTATAAATAATATAAAATAATATATAGTTGCTAAATAATAATAAAAATATAATAAGTTCTGTTGCATGTAAAGTTAATATACATATAGGACATTCCACGCCATTTCACCCCGACCATTTTTTATTTTCCTAATTTTTCTTTGTAAAATTGTACCCCATGAAGTGAATATCTACACCAATCTTTAGATTGCCATCTCTTCTCTTTCAAGAGTTATAATTGTCCCCAAAATGTCGATTTCGGAAGTTTTGGAAACGGTTAAACGCTGATAACTCCGAAACTAATTGAGATATCGACAAATGTCGATATATAACTTTTTTTCACTTTGAAGCATACTTTCTTAAAAAAAATGAAAAAATTATCATCGATCAATATCAACGTTTTTTTTGCTTCTAAAGAGAAAACTCTTTTTTTAAAGATGATCGCCTTGTTTTATTTTTTTCAAAAAATTCTCTAAAATAGAGTGACCCATTCTATGATTTTTAAGACTACTCTCATCGTGGGCCCATTTTTCCTTCTATTTTTTTCTTCAAATTGATCATATTTTTTAGGATATTTTTATCGTTTTAATCTCCAATAATGCTATTGACGATTTCGTGATTTCCAATTCGGCGTCAACAGGCTTGAAACGATTTATTTTTTATTTATGCTGAATGTAACGAAAAGAAAAAATGGATTCAACACAATTTTTTTTCGTTAAATTCAGCACTGGTTAAATTCCGCAAACATCGTGGATCGTAATTGCAGTCTCGAAATTTGAGAAAGCAATAAAAATCGAGATTGATTCGTGCATCCGTAACAAATATCACCGTCTATCATAATTTGATTGCAGGTGACCGTCAACGACAGACCGGCACTCCGCGGGCCGCTTTTGCTGCCATTCCTCGCGGGCTTTACATCGCTCAGCGAGCTCGATCTCTCGTTGGACAAGTCGGAGATCGGTGGTAGCAGCAGTTCCCTCCTTTTCATCGACGACAAAATATTGCAACACTTTTTCGCCTGTTTCTCAGCGAACTTTCGCAATTTGCAGTCCCTTAGAATCAATTATTGGCGTATAAGTCTCGAGGACAGCGAGCGAACGATGCGACAAATATCGAAGAATTTGAAGCTTTGCAACGTGAGCTTTTTGAAGGTGAACGGTCTGATAGTGACGGACAGCGCGAAGAAGATGCAAATGGAGCACGTTTTCTTGCAGACCGTACTCGCGAATTTGCAGAATCTCACGTGGCTGTGCCTGGACGGCGTTAAATTGACGGAGAGTCAGGCGAGCAGTGTGGGCAAGTGCATAAGGGATCGTTATCCCGGTACCGGTCTCGAGATAAGCGCCAAAGACGTTCACGTTAGATCGATCAAGTCCCTCGTATCGGCGATCGAGGATGCCGGTAGAGCCGAGGTCGTTTACACCGGTGGCTCGAGTTGTCGGCTCAAAATAACAAAACTCCCGAAAAATGGGAAAGCCAAGAAAAAATGAATCTCCACCAACGTGCTAAAGAATTACGAAGACGGGAACACTTTTAACGAAGCAATCGCGAGGGGTCATGATGACCGGCCTCGAACGAGCGAAAAAACAAAAACAAACAATCGGAGAAAGGATTTGAAAGTCCTGACGAATGATGCTCAATCGGTAAATTGCGTTTATCGAATTTGTAGCGATCCCGCGTCGAATCGGCATTTCCGGGTGATGATTTTAGCGGACCCGCGGAACAGGACGAAAGTTTTATAACCTAAAAAAAAATATCGACTTGATCTTTTTCTCGCTGTTTCCATCGTCCAATGTTTTATTTGGCGGTTCATTTTATTTCGCATGTCTCGAGGGCTGCGTTGCCTCGAAACGGGATAGGAAAAAACACGTTTCGAATAATCACACGAAAAGGCGCGAATTTTCGATATTGTCCAAGTTCGAAATGGAAGATGCGAGATGTGGCTCGCTTGCTGGGCGATTTGAAGTATTGTAATGAAGAAAAAAAATTGATCGTTTCGTTGGGAGATGAAGGAGGAAACACTCTTCATCGAAGTGTGAGCGAGACACACGAACGAATAATACTCGAAGAGGCTGTTGCAAATATATAGGTATGTATTGTTGTCGAATCGAATTGTAAAATACGATTCATATTGAAACGAGGAGCGAGCAATGGAGAAAGGAAGACAGAGAGAGCGAGAGAAACAGAGAGAGAGAAATATTAATATATGAATATTATTATTATATTGAGATTAACACGCATAAATTCAAACAGAGATGAATAAAATTTAAATAAAGCTATTGGCGTTGTTGGAGATTTAAAAATTTTATGGTACGGCGAGAAGAAAAGTAAAATCATCGAGTGATTAGCACGAAAATCTCCAGAGAGTTATCAGAGAGCCAAATAAAATAGTGATTGATCTAGAAAATAAAGGTAAAAAAGATATATATATATATATATATATGATTTTCGGTAATTTTGTTGGTAAAAATTTTGCCGATCCGTTGCGATTCTTTCTACGTCAAATATTATTTCACGCAGCTCTGTAAGCTTGGCGGAACAAAAGGAGTATGAGAAGGAAGCAAAAAAACTTGGCACTCGCTGTAGAACTCAAATGAGATGCTCGCGAGATATTATTGTATGAAAAAAGCGAAAAGAAAAAGGAGAATATTATTGAGTACCTCATATAAAATCGACTGCCAAACAAAGAAGCATTATAATAAAATAGCATTTTTTTTCGTCGTACATCGTCAAAAAAAAAACGATATCAACACTTTCGTCTTTGAATGTAGTACGTAAGATGATTCTAGGATGTTTCTATTACGCGTAACGAAGCTTGATAAGAAAACAGAATCAAACGAGCACATACGATTTTGCAAATTCGTCCACAACGTCAATTTTTTTAACTCTCGTTCTGTGCAATCCCCGAAGGATTATGAGAAAATCAATCGTTGGGAAAATGTATCGATTTTTAACGAAAGAATTATAGAGAAAAAAAAAGGTACGAACGTTACAAATTGTTCATACATTGGCTTTCAGAGAGTCTATCTTATTAGGCATGAACACTCTATGGTCCATTCCTTGTTCTAATTTCATAAACACATCCTGGTAAAAAGCCTCAGAGGTATTCGTTCTTCGGAATTAATTTCTTCGTATCCTGTAGGTTCATCGAAAAATGCCAAAAAAAATATTAAAAACCCGTCTAACCGAGAAAATTCCGAACGGGCAAGAAAATAACTGCCAACATCGAGCATCGTTCTGTTTGACTTTTTTCGGCAATTATCGTGAAACGATCTGTACCGAACTCATACGGAACAGAACTCGTGGGGACTCAAAGGGAACTACCCGTTTCAATATATATAAGAAAAAAACACAAGTTCGTCCGAAAAATTGTCGAAATATTATTCAATTGTTTCGCGGATACGATTTTTTATAACGATTCCAGTTGCCCTAGCTCAACGCTGCTTCGGCAATAATTTACGATTCTCGTTGGAAGAGATTTCGAAAAAAACGAAAATTCGCAACTCCTGTGCATCCTTGAGGATCGACGAAAACAAAAAAAAATCGCGATCTCTGCATATCTCAACGACAATATCATCGCGACGGGAGATTTTTTACGCGAGACATTTTGGGGATCTCTGTCGGAGCGATCTGCGATGATGTTGTACAACGACGTTTAAAATAGCTGCGAATCTTTCATGCGTCAGAGAGGCCGAAACAAAAATACTTCTATTAAGCATTATACAGTTCGAACGGAAGTTACGGAAGTTTTAGGAACGAAACATTTTCGATTAACGGGTGTTCGTCGATTTTTTAAATATTTGATAGTTTGCTATGTAAATACGTATATAGTGTATCGATTGAAAAAGCGTAATCAAATGAAAAGCTATTGCGAGGGGATGAGAAAACGATGAGTCGTATTACTAGATCCGGGATATATCGAAATTCAATGCTCGAGGGAGAAGGAGGAATATCGATCTTTGCGAAAGGAGAGATGAAAATTTAGGAAAAATCGCGCCAGCCAATCTACACAGGGAAGAAACTCGAGATATTACACTTAGGAGGAGTTGTTTCGCCCTGAGTGCTTCTATCGTGAAATATTTATGTATTTATATGTGTGCACATATCCTCGAAATAAATGTAATATGTGTTTGATCGTGACGATTATCGTGTCTCTTATTCTCGTTACCAGTACAGACGTGCGTTTCACCCCTGCACACCCTCAATCCGCAACCTAAAGGAAATAGCACTATTCGTCGCATTAGAAAAATATACGGTGTCTCAAAATGACCTGACATTTTTATTTATTCACAAGTTCTCTGCTCATAGTGTAGATGAGAAAAATTGCACAAAAACTCTCGGTGGAAACTGACGCGTTGGGTCAAAACTTAAGGCCTTAAGGGGAGATACACACCTAGGAGCCGGAAGAAAGGTCATTTTTGTGATTTTTTTTCAAGGAAAACTATTTGAAATTTCGAATTGGGGTTTTAATTATCTAAAAGTATACACATTCGAAAATATGTTTAATTTTCTTTATTTAAAAATATCAAAAATATACAAGGATATTGTGTGATCCTTGGAGCGTCGTAAAAAAATCTGCGTATACGGTACCCACTGGCGTTTCTTCAAAAATCATCTGAAAAAAAGAACCAAAAAGATTATTAAATTAGATACTATAATCTAGTACTTGTCATAGCCGATTTTGAAAATATCGATTTATGACAAAATCGCGGACGTTTGAATAAATAGTGATTTTTGGGGCCAAAAATTAGTTATTATTTTGCCTATAAAACAAAAACTGAGTAACGGAAAAAAAAATCCTATGACAAGTACTGGATAATGGTGTATAGAATAACCACAAAAAACCTCAAGGCAATCGGTTCATTGGTTTTCGAGAAATTTTGGGTACCGATTTGAAAAACGTGTCGGCTCGGCGCCGCAAAACACGTTTCACTTTCTCGGCTGTAACTGGCTTATTTATCGGAAATATTAACTTGCCGTTTTCACCAGATATTCTGGAGACCTCAAACTTCAAGAAAATGCAACAAAAAAAATCCATTTTTTTTACCATCTAGGTGTATATCTCCCCTTAAGGCGTTACCCCCACTTGTAGCGCAAAAAAGGCCTTTTTCATGAATTTTTTTAAAGAAAACTACAAAACTTTTTTAATCGATCAATATACCATCTTAAAGAACACATCTTGAAGAACTTTCAGTAATTTTTTTATTGAAAAATATTACATTGTTTAGTGGCAAATGGCCGTCAATGAAATAATGTTTTTATATACACGGTTTGCGGTGACCAACATTGCGGCGAAGTGGATCATCTGAAAAAAAAATACGGATGGATTTAGTCAAATATAAGTATAAACTAGTCTTTAATCGAAGGAAATGAATCAAAGAAGTGTGCGGCCGTGTGGTAGATAAGAGATCGTTGAAATTTCGGCTTCGATCCGGCCAGCTATAAACTGGCTATTACTGGCCAGCTATAAACCTATAAGCCAGCTATAAGCTATAATCGAAGGAAATGAATCAAAGAAGTGTGCGGCCGTGTGGTAGATAAGAGATCGTTGAAATTTCGGCTTCGATCCGGCCAGCTATAAACTGGCCATTACTGGACAGCTATAAACTGGCCAGCTATAAATTGGCTATAAACAAGACACAATGACCTTCTTCAGCGAGATACTACAACTTTTCGGATATTTCACCCTAGCAGCGTTCAAGAATTGGAAACACGACACTGCCACGAAGACTCGCCTAAAACAACAACTCCGTTTAAAATGAATCAAAGAAGTGTGCGGCCGTGTGGTAGATAAGAGATCGTTGAAATTTCGGCCGGTTGAAACTGGCCGGATCGAAGCCGAAATTTCAACGATCTCTTTAATCGAAGGATTTTAAAAAATATTCATTTTTCACAAAATGGCGGACAGTCAAAGTTAATGGTTCGATTTTAACGAAAATAAACGGCCGTTTTTTGGCTATAAAACGGCCATTTTTTTTCGAAAAAAAAAATCGAATGATTAAAGACACATTTTTATGTATTAAATAAGCCTGCAAAATTTCAAGAAGATCGGTTCATTAGTGTTCGAGTAATCTTGGTCACCGACTGCAGAAATGTCATTTTGAGAAAAACGCGTATAAAGTTTCAATTTCAGTTTACACGAAGAAAATATTTTTTTTTGTAAACTTACATAGAGTCATCTATTCCGGGCCCATACAGAAGTATGGGCCCGGATACTTATACTTCAAAAAAATGCAATAAAAAAAATAGATTTTTTCAAAATCGCAAGTGGGGGTAACCCCTTAAGCCACTCTAGAGGCCGAAAAAATAGGCTTTTCGGGAACTTTTATCAGAAAAACGAAAAAATAAATCGAGATTACAAAAAAGGGTGTTTATCGTACATATCAGTGACTGTATACAATAATTTTATTGAAGCGATTAATTTAAAAATGAAGGCTGTGCAGCGTTTTCGCGATGACGTCTCCGTTTTTCCAGGGTCCACGGCCGGACAAACAGCTTCTGTAATTTTTTAATTATAATGAGCCAATTAATTTTTTTCGATTATATATAATAACTGCTATAGAGGTACGTAGGATTTTTTCGATATAGTGTTTTTTTGCCAAATGGCGCACTTCTTAAGTGGAAAGTGAAAAATTTGCCTAAAAAATCGTCAGATAATTGTTAATAACAAATAAACTATGCAATATAGAAAAAAATCCTACGTACTTCCATAGACAATGTATTTTTCAAGATATGTTCAACATTTCAAGTGAATCGATTGAAAATTGTCTGAGTTATGTTTCCGGCCAACTTAGAAAATGCAGTTTTGAGATAAACGCGTTTGAAGTTGTGAGTCCGCTCGCTGCGGACCAGGCGACCTTGTACTAAAATTCGAAAACCGAGTACTTAGAGATTTTTCCCGGCCATAATCTTTTGGGACATCATTTTTGAGGTCCTAGGGGACCATTAAAAAAGAATTCGATTTTTCGAAAATTCTAGATTGGCCTAACCCCTTAAACAATGATATCAGTTAGGGTTCGATTAGCATCAGGGTTTCATGGGTTTCGGAATTAGTTCTGCTCTAAAGTCACCGGTGGCCTACTAGTCCAGGCGATAAGCACGAAAGTAAGCACTTTTTAGATATAAATACGGAAAATTGATCTAAGGGTAATTGGATGTCGCTGAATCGAATGGCGATATTAATTTTGCAATCAACCCCCGAGAAAATGTTTAAAAATGTTTAAAAACCGTTTAATCCAGAACCTAATAATTTTATCGAAAACTATGTCAAACAAAAATTGGTTGTGATATAAAAGTAGGTACGTGAAAAAGTATTGAACGTTCATCTTCGTATCTTCAAAAATAAGGGAGAAAAGGAACGAAAAACCATTCAATTGGGGGACGAAAATCTCGAAGTTACAAAATTTTTTTTAAATATCAAATTCGTATATGTCTCGGGGTTTTTTGCTCCATATTGCTTAAGTAAGAGTTAATCTATAAGGAGTACGACTTTGCAGTGACCGTTTTTTTCAAAAGTTTAAGGCTTTATTATAAAAAAGTGGCTACATATTTTTTAATCAAAGTACTGCCCGTCGCTAGCTACGACCTCGGCCCATCTTTCAGGTAGCATTCGAATCCCGCGTCGATAAAAGTTTTGGTCCTTGGAGGCAATCCAGGAATCGACCCAATTTTTGACTTCTTCGTAAGTACCGAAGTGCTGGTCAGCCAAATCGTGTGCCATTGACCGGAACAAGTGATAGTCGGAAGGGGCAATGTCTGGAGAGTACGGTGGGTGGGATAAAACCTCCCATTTCAGCGTTTCCAAGTACTTTATCACGACATTTGCAACATGGGGTCGGGCATTGTCATGCTGCAGTATCACCTTGTCATGTCTTTCGTTGAATTGTGGCCGTTTCTCTTTGAGTGCCTTACTCAAGCGCATCAACTGACGTCGGTAGAGTTCCCCTGTGATGGTTTCGGATGGTTTGAGCAGCTCATAGTACACAACGCCCAGCTGTCAGCCCGTCTTCAAAAACTTTCTGCCTTCCGCCACCATGCTTGTTCTCGACCTCAAAATCTCCACTTTTGAAGCGTTGCAACCACCGCCGACACGTTTTCTCACTAATAGAATCCTCCCCGTAAGTATCTACAAGCAAACGGTGGGCCTCAGCCGCAGATTTCTTGATGTTGAAGAAGTAAATCATAACCTCCCGCAAATGCTGAGAATTCGGTTCGTAGGTTGCCATGTTGAGTGCCTATAACTTTATAATGCATACACGTATCCGTTAGCTTTTTTAAATTGTTTACATTGGCATAGCCTCTAGTTTAAAATGCCACATTCTTATTGAGCTAGGGCCACTACTTCGGCCGCAGTGGCTCTCTAAGTAAAACGGTCACTGCAAAGTTGTACTCCTAATAACTTTCTAGAATTTTTTTATTCATTGTATAAGCATTGAAAAATGACGAGGGAACATTGACAAAATTACTGGTTGAAGGTCACTGCCAGAAAGAGACGCACTATACGGCTGTGCCGTTCGCACTCATAGGAGGTTCTTTTTATCATTCCGCCACGCATGCGCGCAACGCGTTCCAACGAGTGTCTTACGTCCCTTACACGCCCAGTGGTGCTTCGGCTGCAAAGCAATTTGTTCTTGCAAACAAATTTTCATTCATCTTTTTCTCCCTCATTTTTGAAGATACAAAGACGAACGTTCAATACTTTTTTACGTATTTTCATGTCCTAAACAACTTTTGTTTGACATATTTTTCGATAAAATCATTGGGTTCCGAATTAAACGGATTTTAAACATTTTTAAACATTTTCTCGGGGGTCCATTGCAAAACTATTATCGCCATTCGATTCAGCGTTATCCAATTATCCTCAGATTAATTTTGCGTATTTGTATCTAAAAAGTGCTTGCTTTTTAAATTTTTACTAGGCTATACGTGGCGGCTCGATACAGGACAAGGTTCGGTCACCGGTGACCTACCTGGCAGACAACATGTTAATAAAACGTATTACTCATTTGAAACGTACGGATATTTTTATTTCGATATAAGGAACAAACATGGAGGTTAGAACACAGTATCCGACAAATGGCCGCCTCGTCCCTGTTTGCAAACGTTCACTCTTTTGACGAAATGTTCAA
Source organism: Ophion slaviceki (assembly GCA_944452715.1). Lineage (NCBI taxonomy): Eukaryota > Metazoa > Arthropoda > Insecta > Hymenoptera > Ichneumonidae > Ophion > Ophion slaviceki. Next base: position 39,922,214 of record OX101783.1, read on the forward strand.
TAACATTTTGGCATAATTGCAGACTAATTTCATTGAGGGTGCGTCCAATTGCTTGCCGGAGCTTCAGAATGGTCTGTGGATCATTGGCATGCACTTTTCCTTTCAGGAAACCACAAAGAAAGAAGTCCAATGGCGTCAAATCGCACGATCTTGTTGGCCAATTCACATAGTCGAGGCGCGACATAACACGACCATGAAACTTCGTCTGCAATAATTGCATTGTTTAGCCCGCAGTGTGGCAGGTTGCGCCATCATGTTGGAAGAATGTGTCTTCCAAGTCCATGTCGTTTATGCCATCTATCGGATATTGTGTTCCACACATAACCTCCAAGATGTATGTACCGTATATTAAAATAAAAATATTCGTACTTTTCAAATAAATAATACGTTTTGTTAATAACTAAAAATGTCGGGTCATTTTGAGACACCCTTTACTTCGAAACAAAAAGTAACAAATTAGCCAATGTGAAACGGGAAAAAATCGTATTTTTTTTACTTAGGAAAGGCACGCGGGATCCCCTTACTCACTTGAAAGTACGCTCTCAAAATACTGAGCGACGTTTTCGAGTCTGGGCCCCTCAATAATTCAATATATCTTTGGAAAAATGGATCCTCAGCATCAATATCACCGGGGAGCCGCTAGTTTTTACTAAAAAAAAGGACGAAAGTTCGCTCGGGGTCCAAGCGGACCCAACATACCCTTATATATTAAACTTTCGTGGCGGTAAGTCATCTTTATATTTCTAAGATAGATTTATTATTCCATAAAAATGAAACATGCACCGTGAACATTTGTTGTTGGAAGAATAATTGCCACTCGTAAAAAAAAATAACATAGTTTTTTATATTTGAATATGTTTATTTTCATATTTAAATAGTTATAACAAATTATTTTTATATTAACCCTTCCTTGAAACACTTATATTTGGCTACGGCTTTGACACACGGGGTCAATTTCACCCGGATAGTACTTCATCCACCCGCCCTTAACGAGCCTTCGGTCGGTTTTTATTGAAAAAATCCGGGATGCACTTTAAACATTGCTTAATATGTCTGCATAATTAAAATACGGAAAGTATAACATTGAATTGAAAAAAATTATTGAATAATTTCAATTTTAGGCAAGTAAGCGCTTTATTTCAAATTCGTCCGGTTCAAAATGACCCAGTGTGTCAAGGAACGATTAAATTGTCCTATTTTATAAATATGCATTTTTTTATATGGAAACATGTTCATGATTCGTGCAATTTTTTTTGTATTGAATTATTCTTTCTCTTTACTATTTCGGCTTAATTAAAAATTGGCCACATTCATGTGATCAAATGATTGTTCATTATCGATAGACAGTCATAATATTTTTTTTTGTCTAGTCGCATATTTTGTCTACTTCAAAAAGTCATTTGATTTTATAGAATTGGTTTATTACACTAAAAAAAGATACTTTTTCGTTCGACAGGAGTAATTTTCGCAAAAGTTCGCCGATTTTGTTTTCGCTTAAGGCACTTTTCAAAATTAATTCCAACTTTGAAAAGGAAAACTTTAATATACGCCATTCTATACGTTATTGCAAAATGAAGGGACTTGTCAGGGATTGGCCGAGTGACTGACTCACATGTAGACAACGCACAGCCTAACCCGCTGAAGATAGAAACATGCAATTCGGAAGATACATTCCTCAGAAGATGTAGAGGGGCACTAAGAAAGGATTTTTCGAAAACCAACTCTCAAGGGGGTGAATTGGGGTGTAAAACTTTGTATGGAAAATTGTATTCCTTGCGGGTATCAACGCGAGCGAAGCCGCAGGCAGAAAGCTAGTCGTTTATGAAAAGCAATATACACTAAAGTTAAACGTGGGGTCCAAAGGACCCCAGCTGCTCAATAGAAGGCAAAAAAATGGGATATCCCATAAGAGTTTAAAACCTCAAAATATCGAGTTTGAACAATTACAAATAAAACGAACGATAAGGAAAAAAGAACACGCAGAAAACTAATTACAAGTTCATCTTTTTATTATTCATCATTATATGTACACCCTTGGTATTCTCGCGACGTTATTCGCACATCTTCCTTTTTTTATTACAGTTTTTTTCTTCTTTTCACTTTCATTTACATATATCATCAAATATTGTAAGAAATCTTCGTAAAACACAACATTCGTTCTACAATTCGTCGAAAATCGCAGTATACTCGTCAGCGTATCTATTATAATTCCACCTAGATAATTCGAAGATATTCAACTATACGGTATAGCTTGCCCGTAGTCACTGTACCAATTGCGATCGTATGATTAGTCGATTTTTTTTTCGGTTTTCGACAAAAATCCGGCAACCCTCAAAATGTGTTTCGCCATAACCATGTACCACTCGTCATTTTCGAGAAGTTCCTTCTGCCCTGTCATCTTCTCGTCGCTCCCTTCCACGCCCATTTTTGAATCTTTTTTGAACGACTATCGCCATCGCACCTTTGGCCTCGTAATTACGATCGAGATTTCTGATTTTTCACTCAACTTCCCCTGAGTTCCAACTTATCACTGAGATCCACTGAGTTCTGTATGGAATGTGTAGATTATATTAAACGCTTGCTTGTCGTGACTGCAATCAGCTGTACACGATACCAGGAAGTTCCTTTTGAAAAACCCGAATGAATGAGAAAATACCCACTGCAACAATTACACTTTTCTATGTATATGTTAGGGTGAAAAAAAAACAAACCAAAAAATATATTAATCTACTATCTCTTCAAACACAATTAATACCAAATTTGACATCTCTGGGATGAGTGCAAGTGGTAGCGCCCAATATTCCCCCCCCCCCCCCCCCTTTTGATTCATTTGGATATTTAATGACGCAACGATTACCAAATTTTTCTCCAATCCAGTCGAAGATTACGAAAGCTCTTATAGCTTTTTTGAAATCTCGGTATGATTATTTTGACAAAAATTATAGGTAATTTGAAAAAAACTTTTTTAATTTCCAACTGGAATACTCCAATTTTTGAAACTGTAATTTGTGTAAAAAAATTACATCGATATTTCGAAAGGAGTTTTCAAAAGCTTTGAGCATCAGCCTTGAGAATCTTCAACTGTGAATTTAAGAAATATTAATTACTTGTTGGAGTTATTCAAGATTGAACGTAAAGAGTGAATTTTCGGTGATAATCGCGTGGGGGACGAATTACCCGGCGTCGCCAGTCGTACTCGGGGTGAGGAGCTCAATATTCGTATGAATTATTCTTCTGCCTGAAAAGATGATTTATAAGAGGGAATCAGAAGCATATTTGCAAGAAAAATCATGCAAAACGAAAATTCATTCTCCAAGTGCAAAAGACGTTCTCATTTTCTCGGTGCATACGACTTTTGTTTGCCTACGCCGACAACACGTCACGATGTTAGTGGCGTGAATCACATCGCGATAACGCACTTCCGTCCGCCTAATCTCGAGACTGAAGATAACTTCTCTGCTTTGTTCCTTCGAGTAATAAAAACTCGAGTAATATCCGCCTCTGCCCGAAATATTTCCCGATGGTGGACCGAACCCGCGCGAGCATTTGGGGAAACGAAAAACAACGGTCGTGCGTGTTTCTTTTTTCGTTTGTTGAAAAAAAAATTGATCTCAGCACACAAATCGTTGAATTACAGTATAGAGGTATAATTAAAATTGACAAATACGAAAGGCAACGCGGGGAGGTCCTTTTTTATATCTAATCTTGGCCAGGCTCTCGATATTGCCTGGTCGAAAGAAAAATAATTATGCGGGTTGAAGGATTTATCCGATTAAAACGTTGGATACGGAAGCGGAAATATTGAGTAGAAGCATATATGCGTGTACAGGTAAATATACCGGGATACTGGCTGTTGGTCACGATCCCGTGAAAGGGTTGCAGGGCAATACAAAAGTGAACCATTTGAGATATTATTATGTTTTAAATGAGGTGTAGGCAATTTAAAAAATTAATTTTAAAAAACTGTTGCATGGAATCGAACTTTCTTTTATTATTTATAGTTTGAGGACACAGTAAAATCGAACTTTCTTTTATTATTTGTAGTTTGAGGACACAGTAACAAAGAATAATCACCATAAAATAAGAAATAATCTGCAAACATTTTTTAATTCGGGGTCCAAATCTCGGCGAGTCTAATAATTATTCTTGTTTCATTGTTGATAATTCTTTGATACTGTGTCTTAAAACTACAAATAACAAAAACCGTCTAATTTCATACAACAGTTGTTCAAAATTGATTTTTGAAGCTGCCTACTCCTCATTGAAAAAAATATCTCGAAAATGGTTCGCCTTTGCATTATTCTTTGCGTTGAGGCGAAGTAGCAGATCTACCACGTGACATATGAGTGCGAGAGAGACAGCTGAAATTTTCGAACGGAGATTTCTCAGAGATGAATAATATTTCGGGCAAAAGGAAATGATAAAGCTCTGCGTCAGGGCATTCTCAAGAGCCTAATGCTTTGTTTTTCCTAAGAAAATTTAATCATCTATGAGAAAATTGGGTTGGAAAATTTGTGAGGTTATGTTGACCTTGTAAAAGCCCTTATATACACTTGTGGTGGTCGAAAAAATGTAAAACTTTTTGATTGCTTATTCTTTAAGTACAATATCTCAAGAATGTTCTCACCAAATTTCATAAAGATCGGAGCATTAGATTCGCAGTTATAGGTATTTCAAGCGCACAAGTCGCGTGTTACGCTTGCCGAGCAGCAAGCGCAAGCAGCCATAAGAAAAGGTAGAATGGCTCGTAGGCAGTATCAAATCAATGTTTTAGAGGCGGGTGGGGGGAAAAATGTCGAACGATCGATATGCCGATGGGCCAAAATGTCGAATTCGAAAATGACGAATGTTCGAATATAGATAGATCAATCTTACTAGAGCCTGTGAAGTCGAAAATAACAATTACGAATATGAACATCTCGGAAGTTGATATATAGCGAAAAACAAAAATCAGATGTAATAAAATATCGAAAAACATAAAATCGATGGGCCTGTATGCATAACACCAAATAATTCGAGACGACAATTCTCCGAATTAAAAAAATGGCGATGGTTCACAATGCAGAAAATCATTAAAGCGAACGGCCAAAAAGTCGAGTGGTTGAAATCGCGGAGGGTCAAAATGTAGAACGGCCCGAATGGCGAATCGAGCAATACGTCACTTGCGCCTCAGAGTGAAGCTGCGAGATGGCGCTGGCGGTCTGTAGGCTAAAATATCATAAGACAGTCATCCCACGTGACGGGCCCCACCACGTTCGCCATTTTGGCCGTTCGACCTTTCGGCGTTCTACATTTCGGGCCATCGACATTTTGCGTTTCGATATATTGCTTTTCGCCATAGACGGTATTACGCATATTAGGCACTCGCTATTTTCTGTTTCGGAGATATGGGTGTTCTACATTTTTCGATTCTGTATTTTTATGTTCCGAATTTCAGACAATCTGAATATTCGTTTTCGAATAAATTACCTCTCCAATAAATAATCGTTCGATTTATAGTAATTCGATTTTTTTATTAGTCGAAAGATAAAATTTCGAATGATTTAACCTTCGTTATTTTGAGAGTTCATAATTCTGTCGTTTCGAAATGTTTGTCGTTCTATATTTGGTCATTCGACATTTTTACCCCCACCCTTAGAGGCTGCAGAGGATGCAGAAGGATTACTGTGTGGTCCTGGAATCGACGACTCCATGTTAGTATGAATAAATTAACTTTAAATGTAAAAGAAACATACTTGAATCTTAAACGCGATTATCTCAGAATCGTCTTTTTTGAGAAACACCTTTGCGGTGGACACGATTACTAAAAAACTATTAATCCGATCCATACCAAATTTATACCACTTATTTATTATGATAATAGCTAGGGCCTGGACGAAGGATTTTGAATTGTGTTGAAAAAAAAAATTGTAACAAAAAACCAAAAATTTAGCACTTCACAAAATGATTTTTTGTTAAAATTATCATTTTTTTTTAATCAAAATTTTTACAAATCCTTTGTCCAGGCCCAAGCCAATGCAATATACTAATGAAATCATTTTCAAATTCTGATTTCAGATGAACCGTTCTCGAGTTATGTCCACCGCAACTGATGCTCAAAAGAAGGCGCTCCTCGAAGACAGCTGGAGTTCCGCCATTTTGAAATATTTTTGAATAAAAGAAATTGGGTGGCGTCCATTAATTACACGAGGCGTTTAGGGGGGGAGGGGTTTGAGCGAAATCTCACCCAATCTCACGTGGGGGAGAGGGGGGCTCCGGCAAATATCACGTAATTTTAGTAATTTTAGTAATCACGTACTTTTTATCACGTAGGGAGAGTCTCCCTACTGCTTTACATGGTGAAGTAAATGGTACTACAACCGCAGTTACTTCTACTACAATTCATTTTCCGTGAACGTATGCATTTTGAAAAATCTCACGTGAGATTAGGGGAGGGGGGAGGGAATCGAGCAAAATCTCACGACATCTCACCAGGGGGAGAGGGGGGGATCGAAAAATCGCCAAAATCACCTCGCGTAATTAATGGATGCCCCCTTGTACAAGTACATGAAAATATGTACTGATCGATGTTGTCCACAGTTTTTCAATAGACATTTATTGTCCCGCTACATTTTCCAACGACGTGTCCTACAACATTTTCCCGGTACCTTGACCAATAACCAGTAGCCCTGTGTATCTATGTATAAGGGTGTGTCGAAAAATAAGGATGCGAAGAAATGTTATTGCCATCCCGTAAAACACCATTGGGTATGAGGAAAATTCATGCCAAATTTGTCTTACTCGAGTTCAAGTGCTGTCATTTTTTTCCCCTCTCGATTAGAACGAGAAATTCACTCGTCGCGTTCAAGCTTTGTTCAAACGTTCAAATTTGGCGTAAATTTTTCTCGTACCTCGTGATGTTGATGACGTTCAAGTTTGCATCGTTGGAATACCACGAAAGTTCTGTCATTTTTTTTTAAATTTGTCCATTTTTATGACACTATAACTTCCTTCATAGATTAAAATCGTTCCACTCTTGAAGATGTGAAAAAAAAACTGTCGAGTGATTTTCGTACCTTAAATCGGCCAAAAACACGCGAGTAATAGAAGAAAAATTAACTTCCGTTGCATATCAACAATGCACACTTCAACATAATTGATATTGCTCGAAGAGGTAAGAGTCCCTCATGCACCCAAATTTAATGTTGTTGACCTTTGCATCGTTGGAATGCAAAATTCTTTTTTACTTCCTTTTTCAATCAATTTTTATTGTTTTCCAAAATTATTTTTGATACATTTAGGTTGTATGTCTCTAACGAGGATCTTCAAAAAAGTTTGTCGTAGGTGTGATTTGCCAAAAAAGATTGGCAATTGGAAAACAAATTATTATTTGTATATTTATGTGTTTGTATATTATAATTATATATTTTTCGTTGCGTTCCAACGGTGCAAACTTCAATATCATCGAAATTTACATGTTTACGTACACACATACACGACTCGTTGCGAAATGTTCACGAGAAATAGCAACAGTATAAAAATAAAAACATTTATAAAAGTTTAGCTGCTACATGGTAGACGTATCGTTTTTTTTTATGACGAGAGACAAAGTAAGCGATGAGAAAAATCGTAGTTCTTAAGGTGGCTCTTGGTACGATCACTCCAAGGAGAAAACGCAGTCGAAAGTGTTCAATGAGTATGAAAAACCCGTTTCAATCGTGTTTCTCTATATTGAACGAAGAACATCGTCTCGCATCAATCGAAGATACCTGGCGAAGCAGAGCTTCCCACGTTCTCTCGTGCCAAGTATCGCGCGGCAGTCAAAACACTTTTGTCGTCTTCTTTTAGGCGCATCCCTCAACGATTTCAGGATCATTTCCTTTATTCGATTACGCTAATAAATACTATCGGCTTGGAAGAAAAGAACTGCGAGTTCGGCCCGATCACGAGCTACGGATCCACTGGCGATACGGCACTGTCGCAAAATTAAGTAAACCCTTGAAACATTGTTCTGAGTTGTCACGGGCGATCTGTCGGTTTGTTTTTAGTCTTAAACGCTTCGGATGCTGTTTCAAGCTCTTAAGGTAAATCGAGCGGGCGCTCTTGTTTTCTATAGATCTTGTTCAAATTTTAACCAGGCATTGTCCATATCATTATGCATGTTTGAGTGAAATTTCACAACAGTCGACTATTTAGAATGGGAGATAATGGGTTTGTTTGGGTTTGTTTGGGTTTGCAACTATTAACACTGCAGGGTCTGCATTGACCGCAAGTCAGATCACATAATTCGTCGTACCATTCTATTGTGTTTACAAATTTTGAAGAAAAAAAATATGTTTAGATATTAAACTAGTTAGGGAAAGAGTGAAAAAGGATTGCCTTTATTATTCAGTTTTGCTAAAAACGTTCAGTAAAGACAGAATAATTATCCTTAAAAAATATTCGTCCCCTATAACAAGAAGACATACAGCAACATCGTAGACCAGTATTGTTTAATATTTCGAAGAAAAAAAAATTATCGTGTTCCTATAACTAAAAACTTGTATGATAAAAAATATTTGCGTTATAAATATTAATATTTCATATTGTTTATGGTATCTTCATTAACAAATAAGAGCGTTGGTTAATTTATAACTAGTTAAAAACTTTGTTCGATTAAAAATTACTTCTAAATAAAAAGTAGTGTTGCAGTATTATTTTAAATATGCCACGCAAATTTACGTCATTGGATACGTGGGAGAATGCGGTGTTGCCATGTCTCTTTTTATTATAGCCCAAACAAACTTAAACAAACCCAAAGAAACAAATATTCTTTACGGAAAATTATTCCGCCTAAATTTCAATGCTGACCCTGCGGCGTTAAAAGTTGCAATTTAAAAACGCATTATCTCCGAATCTAAATAGTCGACCCTTCTGAAAATTCACTCAAACATGCATAATGAGATGAACAATGTCTGGTTAAAATCTGAACAAGATCTATAGAAATCAAGAGCGCGCGATCGTTCTACCTTAAAGGTATCCTTTAGATGTGATTAGTAAAAAAAAAAGAAACGTCCGGTCAATTTTCGGCTTTACACTTGAATACACCATAAAGAATTAAAAATTGGTATAATTTCAAAATCATCAAGCATGTCGCCGTTGGAAAGCGCCATGATGCTTGTGCTTTTGGCAGGGACGCGAACAATAACTCGTTTGTATATTATCTGAAGAAAAAAAAACCTTTTTTATTAAATATATTCTCAGGCAATTCTTTAGGTAAGTAACTTTTTCGAAAAATGAGCCTAACATTTTTTAAGCTATTTTCTCATTTATTGAGTTATAAATGATAATCCTTAGACGGGGGAAGCTGAAATTCGCCCCCCATAAAAAGTTATGGGGTTTTCAAGTTCACGGAAACACGTGATAAAAGTCACATTTTTTAACAATTCGACGCTTGTATTGGCTGTGTTTGGGTTTTTGAAAAATTGGAAATTATTTTCAACGACTTTTGTCTCGTGAAAAATTTGTTAATGAAAAATTTCAGCTTCCCCCGACCGAATGTCATCATTTATAACCCAATAAAAGAGAATTCAGCAAAAACAAATTTTCGGAAAAGTCACTTATCTAAAGAATTGCCTATTTTTATACCCAAACATTAATGGAACAATTTTCAATTTTTAGAAAAGCGGCATAAAACCGCTTAAAAAAAATTGTCGTCTTTCGCGATGTTTTTTAAGCGAAATGCAAATGTTCCAAAGATTTAAATACGTCTACGTAATACTTAGGTATAAGAGTACATTTAATTGAAAGATGTATAAACAAAATTGCATTTTTTGTTTCAGATAAATAACTCGGAAAATTCATCGTACATTTCGTTTTTTTTTTCTTCGGAACCGGCATGTGAAAATTGATACTTTCCGAGCCGTCACAATCGCTGATGCCTGAGGCTCAAAAGTTGCAAACTTTTGCAGCTTTATTTCTTCAATTCGGACATATTGGCATACACGTCGAAATATTTTCGAAATTGTACTAAGAAACGTTATCGACCTGGCTTCTTTCCGGAGAAAAAAAAACGAATAACAATCACGATTCCGCGTTGATTATCGATTTTTTCGGAAAAAAGTATCCGTCGACCGTTTCTCTACAATTTATTCGTTATCCTTTATTACACACTAGCTTTCGGATAATTTGTGACTGCATACGACTCCATCACAGATTGCACGAGATTACTTTCTTCCGCGTTATACGAAAAAGAAATAAAAACCAACGATTTACAATCTCCGACTCGTAATCGACAAAAGGAAGTTAAGAGGCTCACAGCCATCAACTGTCGACAGAATTATTTCCAATGGCGTTAATATTGCAACAATAAAAAAAAACCGCGTCATCAACTGCAAATAAAGACATTACAAAAACGAGCAAAACAGACTGCTCTTTTTTTCACGATGTTGAAGTTTGCATCGTCGGGACGCAACGACGTTTTACATTTTATTTTTCGTACGTTTAATATTATAGGCGCTTTTTTTAACGATGTATAATGTAAATCGCTAACTAAATATCTTAAAAAATGGTTGAAGAACTTTTGTAAGTAAAATCTGTCAAAAGAAATTGAATTCGTTGCAGTCCAACGATGCAAACTTCAACATCGTCTTTTTTCCAAAGTGCAAGTATGGCCTGTTGCCTTCGCAGTTCTTTCCTTCGTTAGCGCGAAATAATTAAGAATGTCCGCTAATTGCGCCCGGTTTTTTGGAATTCGAGTTTTCGCACAATTTGAAAACGAAGCCTACAAACGTTGATATCGTAGGGAAGAGATTGAAAAATGGTGGCGTGTACGAGACGAGAGATGCGTACAATGGCTCCAATCCCATCGTCACGTTGATAAGGGCCACGAATGAATATTGCACGTTCGGGCCGTATCTTCGGGTGAGAAAAGACGGTCGCATTGTCGTACAACAGATACGGGGATCACATGGGTGCGTAGTCCAATTGTACAGTCAAGTGCCTAACGCCGGCAGCTTGAAATATCATTTGCGTGTGAGCGACGACGTATTTTGGATCGACAGTTCGTGCCACCTCGAGTTTCAAGCAGCCGACGTAAATGTCGGAGCATAGAGTCCAAAAGTGTGGCTCCTGTATGGCGTAAACGCCGGCCAATTGGGTAACTTTGTTGTAGCACTGTGGCAACACGTGATCGAGGCTCGGTGGTTGTCGTTGCATGAGAACGAGTGCCGATTCCTTGATGAGGCCTAAAACACTAAGCACTATGAGGCCCGATATGAACATGGAGCAAATTGGATCGGCGATCATCCAGCCGAACATTTGCATGAGAACGGCCGATATAATGACCCCGACCGAGCCCAACGTGTCGGCCAGTATGTGCAGATAAACGCCCTTCATTATTTGGGATTCACCGCTGCTGAGATTGCCGCTAGTCTCGATCTCGATGTCGTGATGATCGTGCGTGTGGCCGTGATTCTGATTGTGGGAGTGCCCGTGTCCCGAGGATCCACCCGCGCCGTGGGAATGCCCGTGGCCCCCACCTCCGCCACCGTGACTGTGACCGTGACCGTGCTGGAAGGCGTAAATTCCCACCAGATTCACCAGCAGACCCAGCACCGACACCACGAAGAGCCTCTCGTGCTTCACTTCCGGTGGCTCGATCGCGCGTTCCACCGCCTCGGACATGATGAAAAACGCGATGAACAGGAGAAACAACGCGTTCACGAAACCCGCGAGCACCTCGGCCCTCACGTAGCCGTACGAGAAACGCTCGTTCGCTCGCCACTTCGTTATCACCGAGGCTACGACACCCGCCACCAGGCCGGTGCAGTCGAAAAACATGTGAAAACTGTCCGATATCAGGCCCAGACTGTTCGTCCACATCCCGTAAAGCAATTCGACGAAGGCGAACGACAGATTCAACAATAAAAAGAGAAACAAATTTCGCGTCGTCTTGTCGGCGAATATCAGCCGCTTGAGATTGGCCACGTTGTCCTTTATGAAGACTCCCATGCTGCGGGAATCCTTGTGCGACAGGGGCAACATGATTGAGTCCTTTCTTCACTCGCCCGCGGTTATTATCGATGCTGATCTGCCGGGTTCAAACGGACACGGAATTAGAGCGATGCTTCCCATAAGTACGGGGACGTTCTTACGTTAGGAAATGGAAGAGGCAAGAAAGCACTTCTTGTGTGTTTCGCTCATTTGGCAAGCCGTCTTTGAAGGGTTGGGCCACAGTAACGGGCATAAAATCATGTGCGAATTTAACAATTTTTTTTCGTATGAAAAAAAGATTCACTCGTAAAATTAATTACTCATCTCTTTAGTATGAATATGAAACTGTTAGAAAATATAATTTTTTTTCGATGCACAAAATGGCCGACTACTAATATTTTCTTTTATCTTTTTTTTAGGCGCTCTGCGGCGTGACATTTAGCATGAAATTTTTTACCTAGAACAAAAAACAAAAATTCTCGTCAATCTACATTAGAATACCTAGAGAAGTACGTACGGAATTTAAAAAATATTGTTTTATTCAAAAGTTGTAGGTTTTTGAACTTAAGAAATTTTAGTTTTAAGGCTTCAACTTAAGAAATGAATTTTCAGTGAAAAATTTCGTTATAACTGCTCGTAAACTGCTCATAAAATGAAAAGTTTTCGATTAATCAGAAATTCCGTACGTACTTCTCTGCGCAATGCAATTAGGAACATAACTTTTAAATTTGAAGTAAATCGCGTGAAAATTGTTGAAGTTATTTGTCACGCCAATTGGAAAAAAGTTGTTTCGAGAAGTTTCGAGTAGTCGGCCATTTTGTACATCGAAAAAAAATATATATATATTTTTTCTAACATCTTGATATTCATACTAAATAGATATGTAATTAATTTTAGGGGTGAATCACTTTTTCATACGAAAAAAATTGTTAAATGCGCATATGATTTTATACCCGTCACTGTGGCCTAAGGCCTTAACCCAGAAAACTTTGCCTCGTTATACGCTGCGAAAAGCATACCGAGATATATTTTCACATATACGTGTATAGCGTGTGGATGAATCCCTCGGTGGGTATTCTAGGTGCATTAGAGCCAAAATTGATCAATGAGACAATGTTGAAGTTCGCATCGTTGGAATGCAACGAAAATTCTTTCTTCATTTTTGTCTCTTCATTTCCTTTATCATCCAAAATCTTGTGCTGCAACATTTCGGCTACAGATTTCTGATAAGGATTATAAAAAATGTTTGAGACATCTTCGTAGACTAAATTTGTCGAAAGATGTTGGGTCTACCCAACCTTCGTTGCGTTCCAACAATGCGAACTTCAGCATCTTTCAATGAGAACCAACACCGGGAATGACACCCACACCATAGATTTGTGTCTTGTTTATACTAATGTAAAGGGAGTACAGTTTGCGAATATCATTCGCAGCAGTCTACTATATTTAAAAAGCTGCAAACGTGAACACATTCCGAATGAGAATTTCGTTTAAATTCCTGGTACTAGGTTAGTGTGACGAAGTTTGCGTAATTGGATCGCAACGAAAGTTAATTTTTATTCTATTGCTCACATTTTATTCGCCGATTTGGGTCACGAAAATTCTTCAAATGGTTTTTCTTATCCCATTAGAGATGCACGACCTTAATGGATAAAAAAACGTATTCGTTATATTAAAAATGAAGAAATGGCGAATATAAATAGGAACTTTTGTTGCATTCCAACGGTGGAAACTTTGCAACATGAACAATGCAGCCAATCTCCGAATATCTTCATACTGGTTTCTACATCCTTGTGATACAATTCGAGTACTCAGAGCATTCGTATGGGAATTGTAGCTGTGGTTAAGGATTAGCAGGCAGATACCATGTTACACCAAAGCGGCAAAAAGTTCAACACGTGCTGTATAGCACCCACATTACAAAAATCACTCGCAACAGCCACGGATTCAAAGCGCGAGGCAACACAAGCTGCAATGTACGAACAGTTGCACCATGCATCGAGGGTAAAGAATTTGGAGAGCGACATCAATGCAATCGACTCACTTAAGGCGTTAGGCTACTGTGAAAATTTCAAAACTGTCGTTCGTCTCTCGAGGCATCTCGAATTTCAAGGGAAGGTCCATCATAAGCAAGGGTTATAGGGGAATGAATATCGCGATTCCAGTATCGCGATATTCGTTTCAATACACGTGTCAAGATATTTGCTGATGTGTTTAGACAAACAATTATTGATGGCATAACGAATATCGCGATATTTATTGACCGTGTAACCCTGGCCATATGACACAGGAATCGCAGATTGAAGGTAAACTTATGATTACAACGGTAGGACTGCTAGGTAAACTTGAAGAGCAGTTTTCTCGAAACTATGGTTTCAAAACTGTACATGCACAATTTCTCGGTCTTCACATCTAATGAACGGATTAAGGAGAGATATACACCTAGATGGTCGAGGTCGAGGATTTAGAAGCTATGAACATTTCGACCGTAGAAGACCTACACTATGGGCCTGGTAAAGATGACAAATTTGCAGAAGACGATTTGGTATAATGAAAATTCGAAATAGAAAAGAATTATGCTGCATACCAACTATGCAAACTTCAACCACATTGAAGTAGATAAACGGCTTAATTATTTGACACGACACCCCCAACAGTATAATCAGAGCTTTCTCGATTTTTCGTTTGAATCGAAGTATTATTTAGCCTCCACAGCCCTATAACTAGTGTATATGACGTACTAAGTGTATTACCAAATTGATAAAGGTCTACCTTGAATGGTAAAAATCTCCGAAACTATGTTGTGGAACGGATTAATTTTTCGAAAGTTAAGGAGAGATATACACCTGGATGGTTGAGGTCGAGGATTTAGAAGCTATGAACATTTCGACCGTAGAAGACCTACACTATGGGCCTGGTATCGATGATTCCATGTAAGTTGACAAATTTCATGATTTATTCATTCCCAAATTTTCAAACGCGTTTTTCTCAAAACCACGTTTTTCAAATCGGTACCCAACATTTCTCGAAAACCAATGAACCGATTGCCTTGAGGTTTTTTGTGGTTATTCTATACACCACTATCTAGTACTTGTCATAGGATTTTTTCCGTTACTTAGTTTTTGTTTTATAGGCAAAATAATAACTAATTTTTGGCCCAAAAATCACAATTTATGTTCAAACGTCCGCCATTTTGTCATAAATCGATATTTTTAAAATCGGCTACAACAAGTACTAGATTATAGTATCTAATTTAACAATCTTTTTGGTTTTTTTTTCAGATGATTTTTGAAGAAACGCCAGTGGGTACCGTATACGCAGATTTTTTTACGACGCTCCAACCATACAATATCCTTGTATATTTTTAATATCTTTAAATAACGAAAATTAAAAATATTTTTGAATGTATATACTTTTAGATAATTAAAACCCCAATCCGAAATTTCAAATAGTTTTCCTTGAAAAAATACACAAAAATGACCATTTTTTCCAGCTCCTAGGTGTATATCTCCCCTTAACTTAAAATTTGGTACACTTATTCAGTGTAGTAGTAGTTTAGTCTTGACCGACGTTTTTCTTCTTGGTATTTTTCTTTCATTGCTTATTAACAACAATGAGGTGATTTTCCCTAAAAAAATTTGTTTTATCATTAAAACATGATAAAAAAGCTTGGTCGAGTCTTAATCAATATTATCTATGTTTAAAAAAACTAGTTTTTTCTATTTCTGATCAACCGGCTGGCCAAAATCAAGCATAGCATTGAGCTACCCACGTTAAAAGTTCCTTCACAAGATTGTTTACAACTTCTACAATTATTAACATTTTTTAATGAAATTTGATACACAACTTTGTTAATGTACATACAAACAGATGTTCAAACGATTTCTCAATCATCTTACTTATCCCTTCAAAATTAACGTTTTTAAATCAACCTGATTTTCGAAGTGTCACAGTAGCCCCTTAAATCTTACGTCATGACGATACATCAAAAAATGTATACAAAATAAATGTGCATTTTTAAGAGCAAAACGAACTCGGCGACATACAGAAATTCAAAGCGTAAAGCAAGGTGCACCAGCTGCAAAATACAGCAAGAAAAAATTTGACATTGACACTGGAATAATTATGATGCAGTGTTGATACAGTTTATTCGATCACACGTCATGCAGATGCATTAAGAAATAAATAATTACTTCGCCAATGAGTGTTGCTTAGGACACTGAACTACCTTATGGAACGTGAAATTCGCGCTCGCTGTTTACAAAAACGATTTTCGTCGCCGCGGTGCCGCATGTTAAACGAAATGTCAAAGAAAACGGGAGAACTGCATCGCAAGAGCCAAAAATTCACAAATTATCAAATAACATACGCGATTGCAACTTTAGGCAAAACTGTTCCTACGACTGTGTACGCAGCTGATGTGTGACACGTCTACGATAATATGGCAAGGGGGGAAAAAAAGGTTAAGAACGTCAACACTCCTGACACTCACCGCACGTTCGTTGATCCGGCTCTGCGTGACGAACGTCAACAAAAAAGAAAAAAAAATCACGCGCTACAGCGCAAAAATGTTCTATTTACTGGACTACAGACGCATTGTTTTCGTTGTGAATCAAGATTTTTCGATTCCCGGCGGCTGCGAGTACCGTCGTCGGAACGCCATGTTGAACACGCTCGAGGCTCGAGCAACGAAGTTGAACGAAGTCAGATGCACGTCTGATTTATTATCGACTCGAGTAGTTCAATGTGCGATCTCTGACTTGTAACTTCAGTCAAATTACACGATAAATGACCGGTCATGTAACTTTGCCTTGGATTATATATTTTGTCAGCGTTTACGTGCTTTTTCTTAGCCCACGTTTATTCAAGGTAGTTCTGTAGGTACACGTATGAGCCAAAAGTTTCGGTCGAAGCGTATGGTAACATCCAATGCCTATACGATGCTGTTGGTTGTAATTTTTTGACAGAGCTTGTACCCTCAATGTGTCTCACGCATTCGCACCTCATGCATAGATAGGTCTCATACTCGTATAGAGAGCGGCGCTGTAATCGTGGCGCGATTTTTCTGCAGTCATAGTGTTGAGCAGCTAATCTCTGACAGTGATGACGATGATGACATTGAATGTTAATGTTCTGAGCCTGACGAGTGACGATGGAAGAGTTTGTGTAGGGTTATTGAATTGATAATAACAAACAACTTTATATTCAATTCGAAGTATCTTTTTTATTTCATAACCGGATATGTCCATAAGATTATTATTCAAAAGCTTCTTTTGGAGATTATCATTCAAAAGCTTTTTTAAATATTATCATTCGAAAGCTTTTTTTATAAAATATGATTCAAAAGCGGAATAAATGAATAAAATAGAAATAAACACATGGCAATTAGTATCTTTATTAAACTAAAGCCAGAAGGTCCAGGCTTACATTTTGATAGAGCCTCCATATATAAAAGCTTAAAAATTCTAACTTATCTCTATTTGGTTATTTTGGTTTTTGACCTTTCCTGTAAAAAAAGGTAATTCATGGACAAGTCAGGTTCTGGTTCGCAAGCGCCTCAATCACCAATGATTCAGAAGGGCCCTCCCTATGCACCCACAAAATACGGCCTTCCGCGAAAGGAAAATAAACATAAATTACCGGAAAGTTTACTCCGAATTTTGAGTCATTTCTGTCAAACTGGCAACTGTGACGGATTTATTACGACTGTCCTTTTTTACGTCGGCTCGTTAAGAATAATTGATAAAATAATTTTTGATTGATTTAAAAGCAGTTTTTGAGCACAGTTGTGCCGAATTTTATCCGCAAGACGGAAATTCTCACGACTCGAGCGGTGACGGCGCGAGGCGGAGTGAGGGAAAAATGCAGCATGGCCGATTCGACTCTTCCCTTGTCTTTCCAAGTCGACAGCCATCATGGTAAGTGAACAAT
The DNA here is from genome assembly GCA_944452715.1 of Ophion slaviceki. NCBI lineage: Eukaryota > Metazoa > Arthropoda > Insecta > Hymenoptera > Ichneumonidae > Ophion > Ophion slaviceki. The sequence continues at coordinate 39,940,097 of OX101783.1, forward strand.
TCTGTAATCCGTCATTGTTCCGTGGAAATGCCCAACGCGAGGTGAAATTAAGAGGCGAAAAATGCGTCGAATTACGAGTGAAATATCCGAGAAATCTCGGCGTCATCAGTGCGTAGCTTTAAATCCCATAAACGTTTAATTATTCGATCGACAATTTTCACGAGTCTGACGACCACATGGCATTCACAACAAACTTGCCAATTCGGACGTAATTTTTTTTCGTAAAACAGCGAGTATCTCGTGAATTTCGTATTTACAGTGTTGGCTCTCATTAAGTCGGAACTTCAACACAATTTATTCAAACGTACTTTCACTCTAGAGTCCGCAGAAGCGTCACGAAACTTTTACGTGTACATAACCTATAATCTTCGCGCCGAGACTGGAATCGGGAGCCCCTCTACTTACTAGTAATGAAAAATCGATATCCGTGTTGAGTAGCAGTTTTATAATATTTCTTTATAATTTAAAATTTCAATATTTATCGGCAATTATCGGATTTTAAAAACCGAAAGAAAAATATTAATTTTTAGACTCGTCGCAAACGCGCAAGAAAATGATGCAATTCTTTTGCTAGACAATATACATGGTGGCAACAAAACACTGATTTAATGAGTCTGATCGATCTTCCGTTGATCGGTAGATTTGCTACAGCTCGATACTCATACTAACCGTAAGTGTCTATGTTTCAGCCGCCCAAAAAGGATACTAAGGGGTCTTCCAAGCAACCCCAGAAGACCCAGAAAAAGAAGGAGGGTGGATCCGGTGGCAAGGCTAAAAAGAAGGTTTGCAAAGTTTGGTTGATATAGCTGCGTCGTATTCTGCGTTACTACCATTAGGAATGAAAGCCTCGAAATATACGCTCTGGTGAAAAAAGGTTGGAAGGAATCATGATTCGATCTATGAGTTTTTGGCTATGAGCTGTGCAAACTACTGCCAGACATCGCAGCAACCGTCTGCTACTCGAACTCCAGCAAAGAGCAGAGGCCCAATAGGTGACGGTTGCTGCAAGTCCGTATGTTAAATGTGTATGTCTACACATAAAATGAGTTTAAATTCCAATGCTAAAATGTACCAATGGAGCTCATAATATTTTAAGCTTTATTGGTACAAGTTTGCTAGTTTTATTAAAAAACCAAATCCCAATTTCTCTGTCGTTTTTTTCACAAAACAGCTTGAACGACACTCTAATTGTGTTTTTTCACTGTCGAATGTTAAATGATCTTGAAATGTGCATGAATTCGGTGCATCAGTTTGTAATTCACTTTTCATCCTATGGTAAACGCAATCTAAAGTTTTTTTTATCCCGAAAAATGTCTACCGCGAGGCGCTTTCTGCAACCATATCACATGTACGCAATAAATTTCATCTCAATTAGATAGTTTGGTCGAAATAAGGATTCAAAATTTCGAAGTGGTTGGAGCGTGTGATACACAGCCTTAACACATTTCTATAGATTTGTCTCAAACTTTAATCAGACATTGCTCATATCATTATACATGTTTGAGTGAAATTTCAGAACAGTCGACTATTTAGATTGGGATATAATGGGTTTTAAAATTGAAACTTTTAACACTGCAGGGTTTGCATTGACCGAAAGTCATGTCACGTAATTCGTCCTACCATTCTATTGTGTTTATAAATTTTGAAAAAAAAATTATGTTTAGATAGCAAACTAGATAGAGAAAGATTGAAAAAAGTTTAAATTGCCTTAACTATTCAGTTTTGCTAAACACGTTCAGTAAAGACAGGATAATTGTACGTAAAAAATATTTGCCCCCTATAAAAAGAAGACATGTGGCAACACCGCATCGTTCCATGTATCCAATGACGTAAGTTTGCGCTGCATATTTAAAATAATACGGCAACACAAATTTTTATTTGGAAGTAATTCTTGATCGAACAAAGTTTTTAACCAGTTATGAATTAACCAACACCTTTATTTGTTAATGAAGATAACACAAACAATATACAATATCCATATTTATAACGCACATATTTTTTTATGATACAAGTTTTTAACTTTAGGAACACGATAATTTTTTTTCTCGAAATATTGAACAATACTGTTCTGCGCTGTTGCCATATGTCTTTTTATTATAGGAGACCAATATTTTTTACGGCTAATTGTTCTGTCTAAATTTCAATGCAGAACCTGCAGTTTTTAAAGTTGCAATTTGAAAACCCATTATCTCCGAATCTAAATAGTCGACTGTTCTGAAATTTCACTCAAACATTCATAATAACATGAACAATGTCTGGTTAAAATTTAAACGAAATCTATAGAAATCAGCAGCTCGTTCTACCTTAAGGAGTTTCGAGACTAAAATCGAAATGCTTGTGGACGATTGATATTTAAATCAGCAGGATATTAATTGAGGATGCATTAAGGGGAGATATACACGTAGGAGCCGGAAAAAAGGCTCATTTTTATGAATTTTCCAAGGAAAACTATTTGAAATTTCGGATCGGGGTTTTAATTATCTAAAAGTATATACATTCAAAAATATGTTTAATTTTCTTTATTTAAAAATATCAAAAATATACAAGGATATTGTATGATCCTTGGAGCGTCGTAAAGAAATCTGCGTATACGGTACCCACTGGCGTTTCTTCAAAAATCATCTGAAAAAGAAAACCAAAAAGATTATTAAATTAGATACTATAATCTAGTACTTGTCATAGCCGATTTTAAAAATATCGATTTATGACAAAATGGCGGACGTTTAACATAAATAGTGATTTTTGGGCCAAAAATTAGTTATTATTTTGCCTATAAAACAAAAACTAAGTAACGGAAAAAAAAATCCTATGACAAGTACTAGATAATGGTGTATAGAATAACCACAGAAAACCTCAAGGCAATCGGTTCATTGGTTTTCGAGAAATTTTGGGTACCGATTTGAAAAACGTGGTTTTGAGAAAAACGCGTTTGAAAATTTGGGAATGAATAAATCATGAAATTTGTCAACTTACATGGAATCATCGATACCAGGCCCATAGTGCAGGCCTTCTACGGTCGACGGAATGTTTATAGCTTCTAAATCCTCGACCTCGACCATCTAGGTGTATATCTCTCCTTAACTGTCGAAAAATTAATCCGTTCCACAACATAGTTTCAGAGATTTTTACCATTCAAGGTAGACCTTTATCACTTTGGTAATACACTTGGTACGTCATATACACTAGTTATAGGGCTGTGGAGGCTAAATAATACTTCGATTTAAACTAAAAATCGAGAGCCCTGATTATACTGTTAGGGGTGTCGTGTCAAATAATTAAGCGGTTTCTCTACTTCGATGTGGTCGAAGTTTGCATCGTTGAAATGCAGCGAAAATTCTATTCCATTATAGATTTTCATTATTATCCAAAATCGTCTTCTGCAAATTTGTTGTAGATCGCTAAATAAGAATCCTACAAAATGTTCGCATGATTTTCGTCGTTCAAATCTGCCGAAGGAAATTTGGGAAATAAAAAATAATCATTTTCGTTGCATTCCAACTATGCGAACTTCGACATCATCTACTTAGTTTATTATTAATACTCGAAAAAAAATGTGAATTTTGAGCTTGAACGGTTTGTTTTTGGACTTTAACGAAATTTGTAGGCTAGACGTGGCAACAGCGTGTTAGCTGGCTCTGTCAAGTGAGCCACTCACAGTCGAGCATTAGCCGGCGGGTGTTTGAAACGTAAATAGTATTACAGAATTTGAATTTTGTAATAAAATGTATTTATTCGTCCGTTCCATAATCTTAACACTTTCTCAACTTTATCGAATCAAAAACTATTTAAAACCGTTGGTTTTTTACCGTGTAAATGACCTGGAGCTGACGATGCTTCAGCGATAGCGTTAAATCCCAAAAATGACAACTACCAACATCATTTCCCAGCTTAAAAATATTTTTCAACAATATTATGAGTCGGATATTGCCCAATAACAATATATTTTTACATGAAACTTTGTTCACAAGAAGTTGGCAGTCTGTCGAAAACCCGTTGTATTTTCATCACCACTCGTGAAGCCAAGGAACGGTATCGAAACTCCTTAAGGAGGACTGAGACTTTTTGCTAAATCTTAAGGGATAGGGTTTCTTTACTGTAAACTAGAATTGTTTTCTAAAATTGTTTTCCTGTAAACTAGACATTACAATTTGAGACGATGTTGAAGTTTGCATCGGAAGGCAACGAAAATTCTTTCTTAATTTTTATTTCGTCTTCTTCATCGTTCAAAAGCTTGTGCAGCAAATATCAGCTGCAGATTTCTAATGAAGATTCTAAAAACATTCTAGCGCCATTTTCGTAGTCCAAATTTGTCAAAAAACGTTGAAGCCACGAAAGATTCGTTGCGTTCCAACGATGCAAACTTGAATATCATAAATTCGAGCCTTTTGAAACAATTTCTTATAATAAAAATCGTGAGTTTTAGCTGATATCCCTTACTGACATATTTACTGCATTCATTGACGATAAAATTTCAACGTAATTAGCAATTCTCCATCATAACCTACGACAAATTAGGTAGATTTTTATTTTTATTCTCGGAGACGATCGAATGGAATTTACAGAAACTTCACGCTCGAATTTTAATACAGCGTAGCAGTTTGAGAAAAATATAAGTATCGTTGAAAATGTGGTGATGAAAGGCTTGATCTTCGTAAAATGTTTCGATATTTTGCAGGCTGTATTCATTTCTTCTTGAAATTCCATGATATTGAAGTTTGCATTGTTTGGGTTTTTGTTATTTCTTCACTTGTATTGTTATTGGAGACCCGTTTTTGCAACTTGAGGTTGTAAATCTGCAATAAAAATACTTAAAAACGTTCGAAGGAGATTCATAGCCAAAATTGCCCAATAAGGAATTATATCAAGGAAAAATAATTGATTTTCGCACACCTTTGGAAAAAAAATGCAAAGTTCAAAATGGCGAAGTTCCTTAACTTTCGTAGTTTTTGTATTCCTTCAGGACCTGCCTAAAATGTTGATTCACATGATTTTTCAAGTGGCACATATTTCTATTTAAAAAAAAATTGTATTTTGTCTCTTCGTTTATTTCTCTCTTCCTCTTTCCCTAAAACTTTGTATGATGTCAACATGGCTGCCTACAATCCGTGAGGGCACAAAACTGATTTAATGAGACTGACGAAGAATTCCCAGAAGCCTCCATTCTTTTTTACACTTGTTTACTGCATTAGCCTGACGCAACGTTTTTCTTTTGTCTTCAATTTCTGTAGAAGTGGTCCAAGGGAAAAGTACGTGACAAGTTGAACAACCAAGTATTGTTCGACAAGGGCACATACGACAAGCTTCTGAAGGAAGTACCTCAGTACAAACTGATCACGCCGTCTATAGTCAGCGAGAGATTGAAGATTCGCGGCTCGTTGGCGAGGCGAGCCTTGATCGAGCTCCAACAGAAAGGACTGATCAAACAAGTCGTTCAACATCACGCCCAGCTCATTTACACCCGTACGACCAAGGGCGACGATCCTGCCGCGTAAAGCAATGACTTTGCATTATGTGTAAATTGATTTAAATAAAACAACAAAAAAAAACGTTTATAAAATCAAACCGCGTTGTTGCTCACGTGACTTTCATTATAATAGTTATTTTTTGACCATTCGAGTACTGGCCCCGACTAATGTTGCTGATGTGACACTTGCTCAGTCGGTAATAAACTCTCTGATCTGTCATTTTCGAGGAAATTTGGAGTTTTTAACGGGAGAGATACCTTTGGGCGAGGAAACAAATTCTGATTTTTTTAGGGCAGATTTCTTCACCATTTTTGAGAATTAGGGTATCTACTTACTTTAGTACTGCTTTGGCTGTTACATGGTATTTTTTACAAGCTTTTATTGAACTTGACTTTGTGAGATGCAAAACGGAAAATCGATATTTCACCCACTTCCAGACTACTTAGAGGTCTGAAATTTTGCAAACATGCAACTAAGAGGTGACAATACATGATTCAACCAAAAAAGGCTTTCTGTGAGATGCAAAATGGAAAATTGACAGTTGACCCATTTTACAGCTACTTAGAGCTCTGAAATTTTGCAAATATGCATCTAAGCGGTGACGATGCATGATTCAACAAAAAAAAATGGACTGCGAAAAGCTAACAGGGCACGGTTGAAATTCCGAACTTTGAATGATCAGAACGCTCAAAACTCCGAATTAGTTTTACCCGAAAGACCAAAAGTCTAAAAATCTGAATGGGGCCGGGTTGAAATTCCGAACCTCAAATGATCAGAACGCTCAAAACTCTGAAAGAATTTTACACGAAAGACCAAAACTCCGATAATCTTAACACCGTCGAAATAATTCGGCTATGGAAGTTTTAAGAGTTTCAACATTTTCAATAAATCGACGAATTATTTCAAGATTTTTTGATTTATTAAGAAGTATTTTTACGTCAATTTTGATATTTGTCTAGACAATGTAATACGTTCTACACATTTACAGTCAACTGTGTAGACCTTCGCTGGCATGATCTTGACGAACCTTGTAATTTTGGAACATTAAAATCAGGAATCTTAAACCGGCCCCCATGTCAAAATCATGCCAGCGAAATCACTCCTTAATAAATAAAAAAATTCTTGAAATAATTCGTTGATTTATTGAAAATTTTGAAACTTTAAAAACTTCCAGCCGAATTATTTTGACGGTGTTCAGATTTTCCGAGTTTTGAGCGTTCTGATGATTCAAAGTTCGGAATTTCAACCCAGCCGCAAACTACATGGAAAGTGCACGAGAAGATATGAATTGGCTCTAAGTGCTCTCGGATCGCATATTCGTTAAAAGGGTCCAATAGGTGAAATAGGTTACAAGGTAAGGTCCCATAGGGGTGGGCCAACATCCATGATTGATGCCACCTATCACAGTTCTCCAGGATTTCTCCTAATAATCAACCAATAATAACACCGGTTCGTTTGGAAATATTTATCCTGCCAAAATTTCAGAGCCCTGGTAAAATCAATTAAATACTTAAAAAGTAGAAAATAATGTACCAGGTGTGTAAGTATGAAACCGGAATTTTTGTACAGAAAAAACACGTTTATTGTAATGATATGATACAAATAACTAAAGATGGCTTCTCGGGTCACCTTTAACTGATCCGCCAGTTGTTGTTGTGTTTGAGCGTCGTCTTCGTCCAACAAGGCTTGCAGGTCAGCGTCTTCAAACTTTTTCGGTGGTCTTCCACGTTCTTCGTTCCTCACGTCAAAATCGCTACTTTTGAACCGTTTGAACCACTCGAAACACTGTGTTTTACCGAGAGCATGCTCACCAAACGCCTCCACAAGCATTCGATGCGATTCGGCTGCGGTTTTCTTCAGATGAAAACAGAAAAGTAGTGCTGTCCGCAAATCGTAATTTGTTGGCACAAAACTGGACATGTTTATCTCTAATAAACTAATGCTACTGAATGAAACTCGTGTTATTGTGAGTTGGAAATCTTTGTCGGATATCAATACAATAACAAGACACCGCTGACGTGATGTGTCGGTAACTGCATCGACATCTAGCGCCACCTATGGGCAAATTCCGGTTTCATACTTACACCCCTGGTATATGTAGATTTTTAAAATCAATCTTTTATTCAATGTACTGAAAAGTCGAACATAATGTTTTACCAAGTTTAAGGGGCAAGGCTACAGTAGAATTTTCAAAAAATCGATTTTTTCCGCTAAAACGGTGCTTTATCATCATAAGAATAAGTTACTTTTCGATTTATAGCGAGAACGCTTTTTTTCACCGACTTTGAGCGTATAACGTAAGCCCACCTCTGGCACGGCCATAGAGTACTTAAAACTTTAACCGCGTTCTCGAAACAGCTTTTTTTTCAATTGGCGTGACAAATGACTTCAACAATTTTCACTCGATTTACTTCAAATTTGAAAGTTATGTTTCTAATTGCATTTCGCAGAGAAGTACGTACGGAATTTCTGATTAATCGAAAACTTTTCATTTTATGAGCGGTTTTATACGAAATTTTTCACTGAAAATTCATTCAAATACCTACAACTCAATTGAAATACCTACAACTTTTGAATAAAACAATATTTTTTAAATTCCGTACGTACTTCTCTACGTATTCTAATGTAGATTGACGAGAATTTGGATTTTTTGTTTTAGGTAAAAAATTGCGGATGGTAAATGTCACGCCGCGGAGCGCCTAAAAAAAAGATAAAAGAAAATATTAGTAGTCCATTTTGTACATCGAAAAAGGAAAATTCTAACAGCCTGATATTCATACTAAATAGATGGGTAATTAATTTTATGAGTGAATCACTTTTTGATACGAAAAAAATTGTTAAATGCGGACATGATTTTATACCCGTTACTGTGGCCTAACCCCTTAAAACTTAATCTATAAAAATGGCGGTGTTATAGCACGGTATTCTAAGCGGGTTGCGGTGGATATTGTCAGATGGCGTGACTCGTAGCATCGGCGGGATTAATCTGAAAAAAAACAGGGATTGTAACAATCCGATATTTATTATATATATCGAAAATATCCGATATTTTGATATATATCTGATTCTTTAATATTTTCTATTCTCTATATTTATAAAAAATAAACCCCTATTGTACACAATGTACCCCTGTACAATAGGTACACAATGTACCTATTGTACCCCTAGTTGTACACCATGTAACAACTCCATAATCGTTACGCGCACGCACTAATGAGAGCCTAGCCAACCACATCTCAATTTAACATCATATTATTATCATAATTCATAGCGCAACCAATATTTATACTTGTCTAAAACCGTTGTTATTGCACAATTGAGAACAATGGCTGGTCGAAAGACAATGGTATTCTTTCAAATGTCGGCACTCACAAAAAATATTGGGAGTCTGGTTAAGCCTGCTGATACCAAGGACAAATACATGGATAAGTCGTCATAGTTTGGTATTTACTATACATAGCGCAGCGCGATGTATAGTTACATGAAGATAAAGTTATTTTTATTAAAAAATGCGCATTTTTGTTGCATTTTAGGATAAATATCAATCATATACAGAGTGTCCCTCTTAACGACTTTGACCTCCTAATGTTTTTTATGCGGCTTGAGGTGCTCCACGAGATGGTTGAAAAAAATGTACCATTCCATTTTAAAAAGTGGAGGTGACCTTCACTGTGCGTCAGCGCCTCCACCGAAATTTAAGGCGAGAAATCCCCTTAGAAATTTCAAAAAATCGATTTTTTAACATATTTCGAAAGTATGATACCCAAAGAATATACTGACCAAAGGAAAACGCGAAACATTGAACATTTGCGGAGTTATCGCATATAGTCTAGAGCGCAGGGACAGCATGCGGTCAGGTAGCGAGTAAACTTTAAGGGGTTACCCCCACCTGCGATTTTGAAAAAATCGATTTTTTTTTATTGCATTTTTTTGAAGTGCAGTTTTTTTTATGCCCGGAATAGATGACTATGTAAGTTTACAAAAAAAAATATTTTCTTCGTGTAAACTGAAATTGAAACTTTAAACGCGTTTTTCTCAAAATGGCATTTCTGAAGTCGGTGACCAAGATTACTCGAACACTAATGAACCGATCTTCTTGAAATTTTGCAGGCTTATTTAATACATAAAAATGTAGTCTTTAATCGTTCGGTTTTTTTTTCTCGAAAAAAAAATGGCCGTTTTATAGCCAAAAAACGGCCGTTTTTTTCGTTAAAATCGAACCATTAACTTTGACTGTCCGCCATTTTGTGAAAAATGAATATTTTTTAAAATCCTTCGATTAAAGACTAGTTTATACTTATATTTGACTAAGTCCATCCGCATTTTTTTTCAGATGATCCACTTCGCCGTAATGTTGGTCACCGCAAACCGTGTATATAAAAACATTATTTCATTGACGGCCATTTGCCACTAAACAATGTAATATTTTTCAATAAAAAAATTACTGAAAGTTCTTCAAGATGTGTTCTTTAAGATGGTATATTGATCGATTAAAAAAGTTTTGTAGTTTTCTTTAAAAAAATTCATGAAAAAGGCCTTTTTTGCGCTACAAGTGGGGGTAACGCCTTAAACGCGATCATTTCGAAACTACTTTTTTTAAACTGCTCGTGTTGTGGCTCAAAAAGTTATCGACCGATTTGGATGAAATTTTGGGAGGTTACTCTCAGTAATATTATCGGAAGGATATACCCAAAGTTTAAAGGGTAGCGTGTAAATAAATAATGTTTTTGGGGTCAAATATGTCGAAAAAATGGTCGAAAATTCGAACTTTGGAGTAAAAAGGCTCCAAACTTTTCCATTTTTCAATTTTGCACTTTTTCATCATTTTTTAGGTATATCCTTCCCCTTAATATGTCCGTAAACGAATGACACTTATTAAATCTTTTTCAGATCAACAGAAAAAGAGTAACAACTGCAGCACTTTTTGATGTCGCGGAAAACAGTCGTCCGAAGATCCGTAATAACGCCGCCATTTTGTTGGTCGTCTAAAAAAAATTTTTTTTTAACTTGACAGTTATAATAAACTCATGTCTAAATTTGAAAATGATCAGATTATTTTATCCCCTCTAAAAAAAATTCCCGAAAAATACCTATTTTTCACGCTCTTAAAGGGATTTCTCGCCTTAAAAAAATTGGTCGTATTTGATGGCCTCCTTCACACCGTACAACTTTTGTCTGGAACACTTTTTTGTGACGTCGTTAATTACCGAGTTATTTCGGGTGGCAGAGATAAGAGGGACACGCTGTATATCCAACATAAATATAAATGGGTATATATCGGATATATATCATGCGAACCCTGGAAAAAAAAACAACGAAGATTTTTCTTTCATTAACACTCATATACGTAGAATATGAACGAAGAAAAGGGAGGAATGTTGAAAATCAATGAAGTAGTACGCTTTGAAAAAAATATTCGATTTTCCGAAACAAGTTGCTACATTTTGCAATTAAAAAAAGACTTTTTTTCCAAAAACGTTGAGAATCATGCTTTAGAAAAAAAACGGTTAGAAAGATTAATGTTAAATTTCATCAGAATCGGTCGACTGGTTTTTTAGCTATACGTCACGCCAGTTTTGAAAATGTAGTTTAGACGACGGTGCCATACCTCCGCCATTTTTAAAGATTAAATTAAAAAAATACCATGAAACAGCCAAAAGTAGTAATAAAGCATACCCGAAGTCTCAGAAATGGCCAAAAAGTCTTTTCTTTTAAGAAAAAATAATGAAAATCACCAAATTTTTTCCTCGCCTAGAGGAAACCCCCTTAAAAGCTGAGTTTCGCAACCTGCGCCCTGCGATTCTGCTGACACTAAAACTTTGCGTCCCGAAAAATTTATCCACCACTGAAAATAAGTGGATGTAATATTCAGGGTATGGCTGAGAATATTTTCCCGTGATCAAAAATATTAATTACTTTACCGTATAATTGTTTTTTATTTCGCGTATCCGAATTTTTTTTCGGTGAATTCGTAAATTGTCCGAATTTCGTAATTTTCGGAAAATCCTTCGAAATTCGAACGAGATGACGTGAATTGCCGTTGCTGAAAAAAAGAAAATGCCGTGCCGCCCTTGGCAACCGTGTCCCGTGCTTCTTCCTTCATTTGTCATTGAATCACGTTGAAAATTTCCTAGTGCACCGTTCAAACCGTCGACTCTGTCATAATCCTCTCGTAACGTCAAAATTAATCTCAACAAAAACGACGAAACGCATTTAAGGAGCGGTGGGATAGCGGCGCGAGGAGCCGCGCGCTCCCTTAATGCTACCATCAGATCCGATTAATACGGGACAGACGTCCATCGATCCGTGGTTGTCTTCGTCATCTTGTTATGTTTAGGTATGTCCAAAGGTAAAAAGAAACGCCAACTTTCCCTTTCAAACTTTACTCCGACACTGATACTTCGTCGCCGAGTTCTATTTTCCGTATCGGTGACGGAGAAGACAGGAAAATGGTTTTTGAGGTAAAACGGTACGATTGAGGGACCGAGCACGTGACACTGCTTCAGCTCTTTCGTACCTTTCTACCCTTCTCGAGACTGTTGACGTTTTAAACGAAAGTAGTTACATTTTGCATTTTTAGCGTGAACGAAAAATTAGGTAAACGCTTTAAGGACTCGTACACCTTTGGATGGTCGAAAAATAAGACTTTTTGGGTATTTTCTTGTTGAAAAACTTTGTGAAGCAATTCAAATGAGGTTTGGAGGATTTATTCTAAATATGTGTAGGTACTCAAATTATTTTTTTTTACAAACAAACACAAAATAATGGCCCAGTGCCCGGTAGAAAGAGAACGCCTTTTTTGAGCCCTCCATGAGCGGACTCGTTGGAGACGCACATGAGCACCTAGAATGAAAAATAATTTTTTTCCGTGATCAACACGAATTTTGTTGGCGAAGTACACACGATTATTACGAAATATTGATTTTTGCAAAATTGGCACGTTTTTGAAAAAAAGTCGCATTTCCGAATGGAAATCAGCCTCCATCCGTTTATAGAAACCGTAATTGTTAATGGATCGTGAAAATCGTGTGTACTTTGCCAGAAAACCTACGTAAGAAGCTACTGTTAAAATTTGAAGTCAATCGGTTGAAAATTGTAGGAGCTACGAGTCCGCCCGATTTTGAAAATATGATTTTAAGAAAAACGGCGTTCAAAATTTGAAAACCATTTTCCTTCGGACCATATTTTTGGGACGTTTATCCATATCAACCTTATCATTTTTGGGATGTTTATACACAAGCCGATAAAAAACAATACATTTTTTTTCAGGTTTCAGCGTGAAAAAAAAAACACTTTTTTGCGAATTTTTTTCATCTATATGGATAGAGTAAATTTATTGAAACCTTTTGTACATTGTTAAGTGTCATTTCAAGAACATTCCGTGAAATTTGTACGCGAGAATATCCACGAACAAGCCGGTGACAAAGCTTTTCCAAGACCGCCTTTAGAAAAACACGATTTGCGGTGTTCACAGTATCTCAGCTAGAAATTATCTGAAATCAAGTACCATTAAAATTTAGTCAAAGTATCATCAAATGCTCCCCTCCCCCCCACGGTCTTTGATAATTTTTTTTATTTCTAAATTTTTGGTGGTCATGTAAAGTGAAAAGTGCTATTTTTCACGAAAAATTCCGCCATTTTGGGGGTGGAAAACCCTCTCAATGTAAAAAAAATCTCAAACTAACCGTTGGGGGGAGGTATTTTATATGTAGAAAGTGTGTACCAAGTTGGAAATAAATCGGTCATGTAGTTTTCAAATGGCAGTGAACACGGACTTTGAAAAAGTGGTTTCGAGAAAAAACGCGGCACCGGCGTGTTTGTGGATATCATCGCGTACAAATTTCACGGAATGTTCTTGAAATGACACTTAACAATGTACAAAAGGTTTCAATACATTTACTCTATCCATATAGATGAAAAAAAATCACAAAAAAGTGTTTTTTTTCACGCTGAAACCCCTACCCTCCCCATAAGGCCTTGAGAATTATTTACCCATACTTTTAGCAGTGAAAGTATTCAGAGTATTGGCTAGTAGCGTTTTTTTTTTTTGGAAAAGTACCATTCAGTTCTTTTTTGCAAAAGTTTTGGAATATAATGCTGTCTGGTGAAAAATAACTATCGAGGAACTTTTAGTAGTGAAAGTAGTCGAAGTATAGCCCATTAGCACTTTAGAGAAGAATTATTATTTAATTTTAGTTGTGAAAAAAAATCTGTTGATTTCTCTATTTTCGTAAAGACATTGTTCAATGGAACAAAAAATTCTCAACCTACAGAACACTTCTAGTTCAAAAAAAATATGTGTTCAAAATTTAAATCGATGATTCAATCCATGTAAGGCTCCAAAAATTGAGACAGCCCCATAGATCTTTCAAAAATTAGGATGAAAAAAAGCTCTTCCATATTTCCGGTCACGTTAACAGGAAGATGAGACATTTTTTGTTTTATTTCCAGTTGTACTTTTTACCTCGGGTACAAGCCGGACTTGATGCCCAAAATTCCAGTTCAATTATCAGCTTCGATATCGCTCGTGGCCGTCTTGGATCTATCAATGCACAATCGCGATTTTTGACCGGAAAGAAAAAATCTTTGAAAAAAACCATCGTGGACACAACTTCGTACTGATCACGTGCTTGAAAGTTCCTTTTTATTTTTGTATCGAAAACTCGAAAACGGAAAAAGTCCGATGATTTTCGTGGTGCTCCAATGAAGAGGTCTTGGAATGGACACGTTACTAAGCCCACGAAACTCCGAAGTGAACGCTCTTGAGCAGCGCGGTTATCTCATCGGAAAAAAGATCGGACAGGTTCTCATATTATTTCTCATCTATTTAATTTATCGAAGAAAAACAATATTTTTTGGTGTTTCGAAAATTCACCGGCTGCAACGATTTTGTTTGTTGCTAAAAAAAAATAAGTTTTGGAATTTTATTTTATAATAAACGAAAACTCGGAACAAAATATCAAAATTCTGTTTTATAGAAAGAACGAAAAAAAAATCAATGACAAAACAAAATCAACAAACTATATTTCTTCGAAGCAACGTGACGTTATAATCGACTTTTTTACATAAGGTAAAACATAAGTTTATTTCGTAATTTAATATCCGACTTTTCCTTGGCGCGTTGAAACGGTATCAGGGCTCGTATGCCACTGTACATCTCGCCGAATATATCGATGGAACTAGCTCGAAGAAGATGCGCCTCGCGTGCAAAATCTTCGACAAAGAAAAAGCCCCATTGGATTGCCTCGAAAAATTTTTCCCCCGTGAGCTGGAGATTCTTACGAAAATCGAAAATCCTCACATAATTCAGGTGACACCATCCTCATTCCTCCGTCTCTCACATTCTTCGATACATTTTTCAAGCAAACCTTCTCAAAATTGGCAGACCCAAAAATTAAATGACACAGATATAATTTGTATCGAAGAAGAGAAGTGAGTAAGCCTAGTTCCCTAGTTCACTGAAGCTCTATCGTTTTCACATTTTAAGTTTAAGGGGTCAAACCACTGGTGATGACCCGAAAATCAGGGTTATAAAAATGAAAAAATTGACGGAATAAGTCGTATGGTTGAACAATCGTTTGGACATTTATTTGTATTTACATTAACCAAAGTACACAATTATACAATTACACAATTTGGTACAAACCAAGTTGTGTACCAAATTTCATTAAAAAATATTAATTATAAGAACGTGAGGGGCTTAACGGCGTACTTGATTTTGACCGCCCGGTTAATCTGAGACAAAAAAGCGAGTTTTTTTTTAATAGATAATATTGGCTAAGGCTTGACCGAGCTTTTTTGTTCCCGAGTTTCAATAATTGAAAAACGGATTTTTTTATCCTTCGATTTTTCGAGGCAATAGGTCATTATTAATGTTCAAAACTAACGAGAAAAAATCTTAAGAAGAAAAACGTCCGTCAATACTAAACTACTATTACTTTCAACAAGTGTACCAAATTTCGAGTAAATCTGTTAATTAGATGTCGAGAAATCGTGTACACCGTTTTGAAAAACAGTTTCGAGTAAAACGCGTTAAAAGATTTAACAGCAGTTCTATCGTTGTAATCCATAAGTATATCTCAATCTGCGATTTCCGCACCACATGGACCTTCCTCTTCAATTCGAGTTGCCACCGGCGACGAACGATGTTTTTAAATTGTCACGGTAGCCGAACCCCTTAATAAAATTCCAAAGTTATCCTAAATTAAGGGAGAAGCCACTGTAAAATTGTCGAAAAATCGGTTTTTCTTGGAAACAGTTGAAAAAAATCCTTTCAGAAAAAACAGTTTTAAAGTATTTTCCGAGCTACTTGTGAGGGGAGTTTCCGAGCGCTGAAAAGCGCCTTCGGCGATGCCACGCCGATAGACGCAGTACTAGCTGCGTATTCTAATTTTCGTCCAAAAATTTGATTCTGAAATAAAAACCGTTTTTCTCAAAACCATGTTTTTGAAATCGGCACGCAGCAGAACTCGAACAATTTTGCGTCCAATCGACTTGAAAATTCAACTGTAGCTTCTTAGATTGCTTTAACAGTCAAGTACGAGCGCTTTTTTCGATTCATCGAAAATTGTCAACACCATATATCACTTTTTATATGAAAATTTTTGTCGAACAAAGGAAATTTGTTTTAAACTCGTCTCTATATATATATTTTTATTATTTTTCAATTTCCCCCCTGTACTTGACTGCTAAAACTAACATAAGGAAAGTATTTCACTCTTAATTCCAGGATTAAATTTGCGACAGTTCTAATGCGTGCCCCGGAGAGGGTTGGCTGAAAACCAATAGTCCTATACTCGTGCCCCGCCATTTTGTATTCTTTTGACAAATAATTATTTTTTTACATACTTTCATATATATCTAGTAAAGCCTAAAAGTTATTTTGACCGTGTATTTTACTCCTTTATTTGAAAAAATAAAAAAAAAAACGGTTGAAAATGGGCAGTTAAAGTGGTGCCACTCCCTTAAGGTTGTTATGGGATTTAGTCGTCGGGGGTGAAGTACGAGGGGAGCGCCCTATGCTTATGCACGGAGCCGATTGACAGTCACCAACTGTTAGCCTCCAAATAATCGCCAAATAATCTATTGTCATTACTTTGTATAATTATTTTCTATAACTTTTTTTCGCTCAATGAAGGTAGTCCTATCGCCAGGCTTCAATCAATAGGATTTTCATAATTTTTTTTAGCTTCAGTAAATATCTTAATCATGGCCTCTGTAAAATTTCAGGGTCGTTTATCGACCTAATTACAGAGAAAATAAATATTAAAATTGCATATTTTTGTGAAGGAATTCCGAGATGACATACAAAAACCGAATTTCCGGTCGCCACGAAAGTGTATATAATAGTGGGAATCCGTCAGATTATTAAGAATAATCAGATTTACATACTTAATACTTGTAGTCATCCAGTGCTCTCGGAAAAAATTACGCTTATTGACCTAATTTTTATGTAATATCAAGTTTAATTTGAACTTCCGGTATTGGATTTATTACCACTTGCTACGATACAAAGACGTGACAGCAAGGCAACAGCTGACTGTAGTCCTAACCTCATCTCACTCATTCGAATTTCCACACATATTTCATTTTTAACCGACATCTGTCGCCGACACAAATTTTCCACGCTTTTTACCAGTCGTGGCCCGAAGACAATGCTGTATATTTCCCGCACGTGACATTGTTTTGACAGATCGACGGTGAAAAGCATGTCGGTTAAACTCGCTCGGTTGAGTAAAAAGAGACGGAGATAGAACCAATATTGCCAAATATCAAACCTATAAATACTGCGCGAATCGTTGGAATGACTATTTTTTCATTTTTCTAATTAAATATGAACATTCATTAAACCGTTTACACATGGAAAATTTAGTTATTACATTTTTTTTTCATATGTTAAAAATATAAATTGTACACGTCTCAAGTATGATCAGTGACATGACGAGTCTGAAGCGATAGGACTACCTCAACACGAAACGAATTGGCAACGTCGTAAATCGTGGTATATCATAATGCCAGGTTGGTAGAAGTGTCGCGAAGTTAGAGACACATGCGCCCCGTTCGTAACCTCAATATCGGCCCAAGGAGCTGTCAAAAATGAACATCGGTCCGAGTAAAAACAATTCCGCTGGAAAGAAAAAGTGTGTAATAAAGCTGTCTAGATCTCGAAGAAATCAAAAACTTTAATCATTTTCGGATACAAAAAAAATGTATCTATGAAAAAAAATCCGCGTTATTTTGTCTTTGTCTAGAGATGTCTAGTAATGCATAACTTCTGAACATAGTTATCAAATTAATATTAAGTAATTATTACCAATTAAGAGAATAAGTACCAATAATATTCGTTGTTAAATATCCTGACCGAGTAGTTTGAGGTTCCCGGGCATAATTTGCGAATACCGATAAGATAGGCAGCATTTGTGCCGTCTACGACGTTGCCATGATTGCACAGTCTAATATTTTGTGTGCTTGATTTTCGCACAAATTCGCTATCAAAAACATTAATAATTTTATAACGGTACTGTAAATCCTCATTTTCACGGTACCAAGGCCTAGTCCGATAATTAGTCGAACTGCACCTATTTTTGCAGCTCCTTGGTAACATTCACTTAGAAGGAACATCCCTCAGGTGACACCCTTCGATTTTGTTGAAATTTGGATATGTTATAAAGCACCGAAAAGTAAGCGATACGTATTTTTTTATCGGCGGAAAAACGGTTTTAAGGGCTGAAACGCACCCTCAAAAATGGGGATGTTTTTCGTTTTTCGTCGATAACGTTTTAACGGTAGGAAATATTAAAAAATTTCAAATTGCAACAATGTTTATTTTTTTGTTCACTATACATTGGAGATGAGAACGATAACGTTATCGACGAAAAACGAAAAACACCCCTATTTTCGAGGGTTCGTTTCACCCTTTAAAGCCGTTTTTTCGCCCATAAAAAAATACGTATTGCTTACTTTTCGGTGCTTTATAAATTTACTTTATATCCAAATTTCATCAAAATGGAAGGGTGCCACCTGAGGGACGTTCCTTGTTAGCAGATATTGATAATGTACTGAAAAATGATCGAGAGTTTTCCATAAGCGTAATGTAATTAGCCCACGAAATACGTCGAGCTGCCGATTTTTTTTTTCTAAAAAACGGTACTGTGGATGGTATTCAAATTGCACAGGATGATCAGCAGAGGTTATAAAGGTCCAGAAAAAAATTTCGCTCGGTGGTAACATGTTGATTCAACCCCATAACAACTTTAACGCGGTCCTCTAGTTTCTCGGCTGTTTTTTTACGGCTTTTTCAATAATTTTTTATGGGCAAAGCATCGAAATAATCAATCTCATTGTTTTTGCATAATCTTTATTAACATTTAAATAAGCTTTACAAATTTTTTGAAGTCAAAGTATATAATAGAATAAACGTAATAGTGGCCGACAGGAAGACATCAAGTAAAAGAGGTGCTTGACGGTGACCAAGATTGCGGCTGTTCTGCTTATCTGAAATCAAAAAACCAAATGGCATTTTAATCTTCATATTTAAGACTAGCGATTGAACTAGAGTGAATTCTAAATTACAAAAATTGACTTTTTTATACACGTTTGAAAATTACATTCTATTTTTTACTCATTTTTTCTTAAGTTTTTCGCTCGTACAAAAAAAACTATCGAAGCAATCATGATAATCCTAGTTCAATCGCTGGCTTATAACATATTAAAGATGCTGTATAAATTTGAACAAGATCGGTGAAGTAGTTTCTGAAATATCGTGGTCACCGTTTCGAAAAATGGTGTTTCGAGAAAAACGCGTTTGAAAGTATACCTGCTCCGTATACCTGCTCCGTATACCTGCTCCGTTCCAGGGCCGTAACTTGTGAACCACTTCGAATATCGAAAAATCCTTTGGCACACATTTTTTACACATGTTGTAGATGTGATTTATGAAAAAAAATCGATTTTTTCGATCCGAGAAACTAGAGGACCGCCTTAAATGAAAACAAAGCCTGGGTGCTGCCCTGAAAGACGGTACCGCGACACAAAAAAATCGGTTTGCAAGGATTGAAAAAGAAAAATGGTTTCCGACTGTTCCCTCGATCGCAGGTTCACAGTATACTCCAACGTGGTCCGAGGGTTTTTATATTCATGCGTTGCGCGGACAACGGCGATCTTCTGGATTTCGTCAAGGGAAACGGTCCGGTAGTCGAGCAGCAAGCGAAATTGTGGTTCCGTCAAATGGCCTCGGGTCTTCATTATCTCCACGGCAAGAACATAGCTCATCGTGATCTTAAATGCGAAAATATTCTTCTCTCCCGGAAGTTCAATGTGAAACTGGCCGATTTTGGTTTCGCGAGATTCTGCGTGGACGATCAGGGACGAAGGGTCCTAAGTCAGACTTATTGCGGCTCCGCGGCGTACGCCGCGCCGGAAGTCGTTTCCGGCACACCCTACAATCCGAAACTCGCCGACGTATGGTCACTGGGGATCATATTGTTTATAATGCTCAACGAGAGAATGCCGTTCAACGATAAGAATCTTCGACAATTGTTGAAGGATCAAATGTCAAAAAATTGGGTGTATCGTTCGCGCGTACAAGAAACAATATCACCATTGGCCAAGAGTATCATTCGCCACATACTCGAGCCCGATATTACTCTTAGGCTCACCCTCGATCGGGTCCTCGGACACGAGTGGCTGAGAACTAAAAAGGACAAGTCTGCGTCGATCGCTGGACGTCTTGTTCATTCCGCACCGCCCATACATCCACAGGTATTACACGCACGTGATCTGTCTTCCATTAGACTTGCCTGTCGTCAACGGGAGCTTACCCTGGAGAGCCATAAAAAATTCATTAAGGGGTCTCCTCACTTTAGACGCTAAAAAAGGTTATGTTCGTGATTTTTTTTTATAGGTTTATATTAAGGATTATGATATCAAAGTTGTTACACTTAAGGCCTTAGGCCACTCTAGAGGCCGGAAAAATAGGCTTTTTGGGGATTTTTTTCAGTTAAACTACAAAATAAATCGAGATACAAAAAGGGTGTTTATCATACACTTCAGTGACTGTATACAATAATTTTTTTGAAGCGATTAATTTCAAAAGGGAGGCTGTGCAGCGTTTTTGCGATGACGTCGCCGTTTTCCAAGGTCCACGGCTGGACAAACAACGCCTGTAATTTTTGAATTATAATGAGCCAATGATTTTTTTTTCGATTATATATAAAAATTGCTATAGAAGTAGGATTTTTTCGATATATTGATTTTTAGCCAAATGGCGCACTTCTAAAGTGGAAAGTGAAAAATTTGCCTAAAAAATCGTCAGATAATTGTTAATAACATATGAACTATGCAATGTAAAAAAAAAATCCTACGTACTTCCATAGACAATATATTTTTCAAGATATATTCATCATTTCAAGGGAATCGGTTGAAAATTGTCTGAGTTATGTTTCCGGCCAACTTAAAAAATGCAGTTTTGAGACAAACGCGTTTGAAGTTTTGAGTCCGCTCGCTGCGGACCAGGCGGCCTTGTACTAAAATTCGAAAACCGAGTACTTAGAGATTTTTCCCGGCCATAATTTTTTGGGACAACATTTTTGAAGTCCTAGGGGACCATTAACAAAAATCGATTTTTCGAAAATTCGACGGCTTGTTGATAAAATCTTCGAAACTACTAAACCGATCCTTACGAAATTTTAACCACATGTTACTTACAACTATAGCTATAGCGCATATCAAGGATTTTTTAAATTTCGATATTTACTATTTATTTTTGCCAAAAACGGTGACAAAAACACGTTTTTTTCGAAAAATTTCCGCCATTTTGTTATTTTCGCATATATAAAAAATCATATGATATGCGCTATAGCCATCAACATACTGAATCTAAAACCGTTTGATTTTTTTTGTTTCGGATGATCCATCTCCGGGATTTCATCAACAGCGCAGACCTACAATTTTTTTAGGATATTTTATTAACTACGAGATGTTAAGATTTATTAACTACCATTTTTGTCTATAAATAGTGGCTTGAAAAAATAATTTTTGAAAAATATCTTCCGAAAGTGTATTTATTAAGTGTAACAACTTTTATATCAATATGTATAATAAAAACCTATCAAAAAAATTCACAAAAATAGCCTTTTTTTAGGGTCCACAGTGAGAAGACCCCTTAACATCGGGAACTTTCTTTTTTTACAAAATAAATACTTTCGGAAATGTATTTCAACCTATTTTATTCTTCTATCAATGGAGAGTAAATTTCAATTTGATTTATAAACAAAAATCCAAAATGGCGGTTCCAGCTCCCGTGAAATAAAGCCATGCACGGCGTGTCTTGGTCTGCGCGGGGCGCTCCAAAGTCTTGTCAGTTCATTTGAAACAAAATCGAGTCAAACATGATTAAACTAGACTAAATTTAGGGGGCCTTAGTGTTTTTTGTTGTTTTCTGAAAAACCTGTCGATAACAAAATGGCAGCTGTTTGACAAAAAACCCCAGTTTCTTTGCCCGATTTTTTTGCTTCGAGTGACGAAAAAGATATTTATAAATAAATTTTTGACAAAAAATTGCATCCTGATAGCCTCGCAAATGAAATGTTTTTTTAAGTGCGCCGAGATTCATGTGACTCGGTTCATCCGTTGAAGCTGTAGAGCGCCCCGCGCGCTGAAAAATGCTGTTTCCAGAAAAACGCGTTTATAGTTGAACTTTATTTTATAATTTTGACGATTTACTAAAAAATTGTATTTAATTTTTGTTTTTGACAACCCAAACAAACAAATCCACGTGTTCTAAACACTTTAATTATGAGAATTAGGTTAAAAAATCGAATTTTTTATTGTCATGAACGGTAACCTGTCCTTAAGATTCCCAGAATTAGAAAAAAGAAATATGTTTAATACCCAGATGTATTTTTAGTGTCTATTTAGAATGTTATTCAGCTTTTATTTAGTCTAGGAGTTTAGAAACATGAGTAGTTAAAATAGAATGTATACATTTTAATGGCATCAAACAATGTAAAGTTTCATTTGTGCTGTTCGATGGGGCTGGCAGAAAAAGAGCTAGGAATTTTAACCTTGAGCAAAAAACCCCAGTTTTTATTATCTTCTATAGGTAATAATATTGCTGATCGCAAAAATGCTAGCATTTGAAAAAAAAAAAAACGTTTGACTTTCTAAAAACCTGAAAAATTGTATATAACAAGAGGAGATTTTGAGAAATTAAAAAATTCTTACATATCTCTGTGGAGAATTTAGAAATGTGAAAATTTGAAGTCCATCGATTACGATTTGTTCAAGGTATACTGCAAGTCAACTAACGGGTTACACCTAACTCGTGGCCGGAAAAAAAGAAAAAAATTTCGTGGTTTTTTCTGGGAGAACGTATTCAGGTTTTTCAATTTTTTTTAAATTAAAGAGTATGGTTTCAAGTATCTTGTACAAATTTTGTATTGGAAAATATTAATAAATGTGGTAGAAATCAGCCGAAATAGAAAAATCAAACGCATTTAGTTTTTGCATGAACTTATCGAGTGCTTGGACAAAGGAATCAATAAAATATTGATTTGTGAAAAACAATGGGCATAGTCCAAAGTGAAAGTATCGACTTTCGGTGAGAAAAACGCTCTATTTTCGCTGATAAAGAATACTATGCGCCGAACAAAAATTCCTTCGTTCAAGCACTGCTTTTTGATATGTGAGAAAGCTTGTAAAATTTGGTGTTGATCGCTGCAGTACGTTTTTACCTATCGTGGTCATCGATGTTGAAAAAGTCATTTTGAGAAAAACGAGCTTAAAGTCCGCGGAACTCACTTATAAACGCCCATAACTTCTTCAATTTGAACGGATCGGCTTGAAATTTTCAGAGAATATTTTTGAAATCTTAACGTGGTTTTTTGAAATTTGAAGGTCATTTTTGAAAACTTAAGGCGGGATATACACTTAGACAGGAAAAAAATAAGCAATATTGAGGGATTTTTTAAACCAAGAAATAATTATTTCACAACTATCAAACTTTACGTATACTTTAATAGTATATTTAAGTATACGAAACTATTTTTTTAAATTAATTCATCATCAAAATGGCGAAGCTGTGGTAGAGTGTTACAGCAAGGTCGTCGCGGGAGTTGCGAATCAGCGTGCAGTCTAACTTTGATTTGCAAAAAAGTTAAAGCAAGCAAGTATTTGCAAAAAAGTTAAAAATTTTTTTTCAATTGGAACACGTATATTTTGTATGTGACGGTGACTAAAATCAAGAAAATGCAAATTTGAGAAAATGGCACGCATTTACAAAAAAAAAAATCAACGTTTCTCGCAACATTTCTGTAAAATGTGGATTAAAAAAGTGGTTTTTTCTTCCAATTTTTCAAGAAAAATTTTCGTCAAGTCGAAGGTACCAAATTATCAATATTTCTACCAAGTTTCAACTCAATCGGCTCAATAGTTTTTGAGTATTCCTGCACGCCAATTTCGATAATGCAGTTTTGGGAAAAACGCGTTTAAAGTTCACGTCCGCTCCGAAACCGAGCGGTGAGGCACAGCGTTAGCGGGCGGTAACGTTTGAAGTTTTTCGAATTTTGCTTTGAACCTTTGGGAAAATATTCTACGTATATAATTCTATCGTTTAAGGGGTTAGGCCACTCTAGAGGCCGCAAAAAAGGCTTTTTGGGGATTTTTTCAAATCCCAAAACTGCATTTTTTAAGTTGACCCGGAAACAACTCAGACAATTTTCAACCGATTCACTTGAAATGTTGAATATATCTTGAAAAATACATTGTCTATGGAAGTACGTAGGATTTTTTTTTCATATTGCATAGTTCATTTGTTACTAAGAAATATCTGACGAAATTTTCCACTGTCCAAAAATTTGCCTAAATATCGTAAAATAATTGTTAATAACAAATGAACTATGCAATATAAAAAAAATCCTACGTACTTCCATAGACAATGTATTTTTCAAGACATATTCAACGTGTCAAGTGAATCGGTTGAAAATTGTCTGAGTTATGTTTCCGGCCAACTTAAAAAATGCAGTTTTGATAAAAACGCTGCACAGCCGCCATTTTGAAATTAATCGCTTCCAAAAAATTATTGCATACAGTCACTGATATGCATGATAAAGACCCTTTTTTGTGATCTCGATTTATTTTGTAGTTTTTCTAAAAAAATCCCCAAAAACCCTTTTTCTCTGCCTCTAAAGTGGCCTAACCCCTTAAAGAAAGAAAAAAAAAGAAATCGTTGTAAATGTATATCCCGACTTAAAAACCCGTCGAAAACGAAAAATCAATATTTTCAAACTTTCAACTAGGTAAGCCCTTGAAAAATGTCGTTTCGGGAAAAAAGCCTCTACAGTTTTGCGTCCAATTGTTTTAACTTTGAAAGTAAAAATTTAGTAGTTAAAACAGTAGCTTTTTGCAGTCAAGCAAATGCATTTTTGTCAAGACCCTAAGAATGGTTGAAAGCTCAAAAATAAATTTTGTTTCGCCTCCTCGGACTAGGGTTACCCCCGAACAATATTTCACTTATCTGATATTTTCCATTCTACTTTCCATTCAGATATGAATATTTGACTTCTATTCATCTGAGCATGTCCTAAATTCTGTTCTGGTACGGTGCTAAAAATAAACAGTACATTGTCCAAGTCAAGTGGCTTCGATCATTGCAGAATTCTCCCTAGTAGAATAACAACACCAAACAAACAAACCCAAACAAACCCAAACCAACCCAAACAACAATGGTAACAAATTCCAAAATCCTCCCATTCCTTCGTAAACAAAGAAAAAATATTCAAATCTCGTCAGGCTTTTTTTTTTAAGTTTTCGTCTCAATCAACGTTGCTCAAGAAAATACCCCCTCCCCCCCCCTCCGTCTAACCCCTATCATTTCCTTTTCCGTTTACTCGTGCGTCATCAGTTGAGCAGTGGCGGTGGGCCTTCCGGTGGGACCGGAAACCCCTTGCAGTCAACGAGAATGGGTCTTTCGATATTCAAAGGTTCCGGAAATTCGAGTCACCAAACGAACGGAAAGGTTGCCGAAAATTCGAAAAAGGAAACTTCGACTCAGCCATCATCGGTACCAACCTCCTGAGGGGGGATGAACCAGAATACGTAATATCGTGAATTCCAACCTGTGCGACAACTCTACGCGCCTGCCTGACGAACCACGATCGAATATCATTCGAAACGAACGCAAGAAAAAAATCATCGTCTTTTTCGTTATTTGAAAATATTTTCATTTCTTCTACGGGATTTCCATCGGAATAAAGATTTTCGTTCGATTTTCGACCATTTACAAAGATCAATTGCTATTCGCTGTTGTGGGTTTTCATTTTGAAATAAATAATTCACGAAAATAACGAGCGCACGCATACGTAATAATTACTTTATTGTACATTTATCTTCTATTAATATACAAAACTATAATTTTTGGTTACATATACATACACAAGGGTGTAATAACGTTATCGCGTGCAGATAATATAACGATATTGGTAAATATAATTATAGCTATATATATATATATATATATATATATATATATATATATATGTATATATCTATAAATTTGTATGAGTGTTCTTTCAGTATTGTATAGTTTACATTAAAAGTAACAAATAATTTACACGATTTTCGCAAAGTTCCAACGACCAAAAATATTCCCGGACGGTGTATAGCACCTCTGTGATGTTGAGAATAATTGTTAATCGTTTGGGACTGACACTTGTGACACACAAGACGATGTTTATCTGATATTGCGCGGTTTCGTACACCGCTGAATCGAGGGACGATTTTTATGCGTTTTTTGTTTTATATATATATATATATATATATATATATATATATATATATATATATATATATATATATATATATATATATATATAATTTTTTATTCATTATCAAAAAATATAAGCCCCAACATGACGGCGCTACGGATCGGACCGGCCATCTTATTCTGTAAGAAAATAAAAACTCGCGAAACTTTGTCAAATAAATTTGTGCGTGTTTTTTTTTTTTCGTCACGTGAAATCCTCGTCTGAGCGATAAAAATTTGAAAGATTTTTCAAAGCGATGAATCAGAGCATTAACTCCGTAATTGACAAAGTCTAGTTTTTAAAAAATATAACTCTCTATTTCGATCTAGTTACACTATCTTCCACAACTGGTTAATAGACTGGCGCACTAACTTAATTCTCTCTTCTCCCCCCCCCTCTCTCTCTCTCTTTCGTATTCTGTCTCAGTTTTTGGATTCTGGCCACTGGCACTCTCCAATGATAAAAACGCGTACTCCCATACCTTTTATTTCTTTCTTCGTCTAAAACGAAATACTTAGAATCGGTGAAATGTTTTCCTCGTCATAATTTAACACGTGAATTACGGACATTCCGGTCGGCACGAGAAGAATTGGAGATTAATCGTTGAAACGATTATTGAGAAAACGACGCAATAATCTATAAGACGGAGATGGCTGTTCGACAACTTGGATCTCTCGTTGAATGTTTAGACCCAACCCCCGGTCAATTTGTGAAACATTTCCTCGTTGAGCGTCTGATTCGCTTCTTTCGAGCGCATCGACAAGAATATGTAACCACCGATGAATTCGTGGACGACCTTGCAATCGGCCGATTGGCACTCGAAAATGATGTTCTCCTCCTCGAATTGTACCATCATGTGTTTCACTTCCCAGTTCACGTTCCATGCCTACGGAAACACAAAAGTTGGGTGATCAGTAATTTATTCGTCATATCGTTACTCTGGGAATTGATGGAATTGATATTGTAGACTGACGTTTAGTATTAACGATTTTTGATTCAATTTCTATGAGGGTCAATGCATATTGAAATTTAATATTTACTTTTTCGTTATATCTGATCGAGCTCAACATTCATTCCAAACAATTCGCGACAATAATTTAGGGGCGGGGGTCAAAATGTCGAATGACCAAATATAGAACGACAAAGATTTCGAAACGACAGAATTATGAACTCTCAAAATAGCGAAGGTTAAATTATTCGAAATTTCATCCTTTGGCCAATGACGAAATCGAATAACTATTGCACCAAAGGATTATTTATTCGAGAGCTCGTTTATTCGAGAACGTATATTCAGATAGTCTGCAGTTTGAGTCGTACAAATACAGATTCGAACAATCTACAACATTCGTATCTCCGAAATAGAAAAAAGTGAGTATCTAATATTCGTAATACCGTCTATAGCAAGAAGCCATACATCGAGACTACAAACTTCGAATGTGTAGATCTTAGAAACGCAAATGATCGATGGTCCGAAATGGCGAATACCTAAATTGCGAACATGGCATGGCTGCCTGACCCGACCGACCACTAACGCCATCTGCCATCTTCATTCTGAAGCACAAGTAGTATTGCTCGATCCCAAGTTTTCGCTATCCGGACCGTTCGCCATTTTGGCCCATCGCTATTTTAACTGATCGACTTTTTGGTCCTTCGCTTCAATGAATTCGAAATTGTAAACTGTCGTAATATTTACAGTTCGACGATTTGACGTCTCGAATTGTTTGGTGTATATATACAGGCGAATCGATATATCTCTCATTATTTTATTAAATCTGATATTTCTTTTCGCTATAAATAAACTTCGAGATTTTTGTATTCACAATTTCGATTAACTATTTTACAGACTATCATAAAATTGATCTATCTACATTGGAACCTTCGTCATTACTGAATTCGAAATTTCGATCCTTTTGAATATTGATCGTTCGAATATCAGATCCCCACACTAATTTAGCAAGTACTCGACACCTATGCAATTTTATAAACTCGTCTGTTACGTTTGATCGTTTTTTGAATAGAGATTGTGAATGAATTTAATTTTGTTCAATGAATTCAATTGTACATTTCATACGGACGAAATTCCACTTTCCTTAAAGGGTTAGGCTACTGTGAAATTTTAAGAAATCATTCGTCCCTCGAGGCAACTTAAAGTGAAGAGGAACGTCCAAAAAATGGTACAGGAAACGCAGATTGAAGGGTAACTTATGATTACAATGATAGAACTGCTAGTAAAACTGTAAAAGCGTTTTTCTAGAAACGATGCTTTTAAAAATGGTGTACACGATTTCTCGACATATAATGAACGGATTGAGTTGAAATTTGGGAGACTTATTTAGTGTAATAGCAGTTTAGTCTTGACCGACGTTTTTATTCCTAACATTTTTTTCTCATTAGTTATTAGTAACAACGATGCAATTTTTCGTCGAAATGGAAAAAATACAATTTTTTTTAATGATGGAAACACGATAGCAAAAAAACGTCGGTCACGTCTTAGTCAATATTATCTATTTTCAGAAAAAAAACAATTTTTTTGTTTCACAACGATCTGGTGGCCAAGATCAAGTACACCGTTGAGCCCCTCACGTTCAAAGGTCCTTCACGAGATTCTTTATAACTTTTGAAATTATTAATATTTTTAAATTAAATTTGGTACACAACTTAGTTAACGTACATATAAATAAAGGTCTGAACAATTTTTCAATCATTTTACTAATACCTTCAAAATTAATTTTTTCAAATATCTCTGATTTTCGCGTCGTCACAGTAGCCTAACCCCTCATGAACTTCCGACATTCGATAGTGACTGGACGTAGGTCCGAAATACATATATTCCTTTGCATAGAAATTGTGATTCGATGATGACGTTGAAGTTTGCATCGTCAAAATGCAAAGAAAGTTATTTTTGAATGTATTCACTTCTTCACTTTTCTTACTATCTTTAATTTTTTCATTGATTAAGATCGTGGATCTCTTAGAAGAATAAGAAAAATCTGTTTGAGTGATTTTCGTGCTATTAATCAGCGAAAAAAACGTGAGCCATCAAAGAAAGATGAATTTTCGTTGCTTTCCAACGATGCATACTTCAATATCATATTCGACGGTAGGGTGATATTGTCAATTACAAATTTGGTCTTAAATCTACTTTTCTTCAGCTCCCAAAAGTACATTATCGTAAACGTAATATTCGGAAAACACGAATTCGTATCAACAGCA
The DNA here is from genome assembly GCA_944452715.1 of Ophion slaviceki. Taxonomy (NCBI): domain Eukaryota; kingdom Metazoa; phylum Arthropoda; class Insecta; order Hymenoptera; family Ichneumonidae; genus Ophion; species Ophion slaviceki. Next base: position 39,969,576 of record OX101783.1, read on the forward strand.
AAGAATATTCTAAACAGTCTCAAAATTCGGTTGTTATAGTTACTTGCTTTCTTATTAACTGGAAATATCAAGGTGGACTGAGAAATTACTCATTGCTCGCTGAATATAACGCTGAATGTATGTAATTCCGAATACAAATTACCTACTACAGAGTGTTGAGTTGGGGAGAGTTTGCTGTATTAAGAGGTTAGGCCACAGTAACGGGTATAAAATCATGTGCGAATTTAACAATTTTGTTTTGTATGTAAAAGTGATTAACACATAAAATTAATTACACATCCATTTAGTATGAATATCAAGCTGTTAGAAAAAATATATATTTTTTTTCGATGTACAAAATGGCCGACTACTCGAAACTTCTCGAAACAGCTTTTTTCCAATGTGCGTGACAAATAACTTCAACAATTTTCACTCGATTTACTTCAAATTTAAAAGTTATGTTCCTAATTGCATTTCGCAGAGAAGTACGTACGGAATATCTGATTAATCGAAAACTTTTCATTTTATGAGCAGTTTATGGGCAGTTATAACGAAATTTTTCACTGAAAATTCATTTCTTAAGGAGGTACGGTGATGACCCTGCTAGTAAACTTAGAGTCTATTTCACGCCGCAATACCGCCACGTTTTAGGTATATGTATATGGCCTATTTTTCGAGAAATATTTTTTAAGTATTGAATTTCGAGTTTCCTATTATTTTTATAATATGGAAACAATCTTAATAATCTACTACTCGACTTCAGTAGTACGCCATATCGTTGACGTTTAGCATCGTCCCATTTTCGGCGGCTGTCATCGGCTCCACGCGCCCGGCTTATTATTTTTTGTAGCCGGTTAACATTGAGAATGAAAATACTGTGGAAGTTTATGAAAAGAGTAACGGGATTGTACCTGAAGTTCAGTTTGGAGACAAATGTAGATTCTGGCGGACAAGAATTAGAAAATGAAAAGATAATATTGCGATTGCAAATAAAAAACGTCGCGTTGAAGTTAACCTCAATGTCCAATGTCCAATCTGTCCAAAGTCAAAACATATTTCATCGATTGTTATGTTATTTTTCCCTTTCCCAATTTTCACAATATTTGCAGGTATAAAAAGGAACGTTTATTTTATATGACGGTTCTCCCATGCTGAATTTATATACAGATGCGTTGTATAGGTACGTGTCGCCAGAAAAATTGAGATGCCTTTGCTGTACGTAAAAGAACTTCAAGTAAATATCGACGAAAGGCCCTTTATAATCCATTAAAAAATGTACGGCTTTGCACAATCATGTTTTTCATTCGCGTTGAAAATATCCGATAGACGAATCAAATTTGCGCGGGTATCCGGCGTTGCCACACGTCGAGCAAGATGGCTGCTGTTACGTCACGAGAAGTCTCGCTCTCCGAAAACTTCGGTTTTTGCGACTTTATTTATAAATTTATAGCTTATTTCTGCGGTTAGCTTTCCAATTCAAGGTGCCTTATCGATCACAAAGATTGAACGAACGCAACCATCAGTTTTTATTACGTGTTTCTTGGCTCCAAGTAGCACAAAAAAATCGATATATGAGGACAGGCACATTTTGTCGTCTACGTGTGACTAATTCACCAACTTTAACAATTAATAACTCGGAAAGTGTACGGTAAATCTCGTGGAAACTCCGCATACGCATGGACGAAGGTCTCGACAATGCTATTAAAAAAAATTGGGGTTTCATCTTGAACTCGCTCCAATCACCGTACCTCCTTAAGTTCAAATACCTACAACTTTTGAATAAAACAATATTTTTTAAATTCCGTACGCACTTCTCTAGGTATTCTAATGTAGATTGACGAGAATTGTTGTCTTTTGTTCTAGGTAAAAAAATTGTGGATGCTAAATGTCACGCCGCGGAGTGCCTAAAAAACGATAACAAAAGAAAATATTAGTAGTCGGCCATTGTGTACATCGAGAAAAAAAATTCCAACGGCTTGATATTCATACTTAATAGATGTGTAATTAATTTTATGAGTGAACCACTTTTTCATACGAAAAAAAATTGTTAAATTCGCACATGATTTTACACCCGTTACTGTGGCCTAACCCCTTAAGTTTTCTTCCTACATTTTTCAAAAGTTTTTTTCCTAAACCTTTTTCAAGATTTTTCGCTAAACTTTTTCCAGTTTTTTTCCCTAAACTTTTTCCTAAAAAAAATGCGACGTGAAAAAATAAACGCGTACCTTCATGGTATTGTATCTCCACGTTTTCAAGTGATCTCCACTGCTCAGTTCCATCCTCATCAGTCTGTTGTTCGCGATGCCGAGCAGCTCGTCTTTGTTCTTACCCGTGAATCTAACGACGAACAGAGATATACCGTATTCCGGCAAGGATTGCCACGCTTTTACGTAATTCAGCTTGGCCTCGACGAGCGCGAGATCCTTCACGTTTGCGTGCGCCTCCAAAATTCGCTGCACGATCTAAACGTAGAAAATGTTCAAATCAATGATGAGTAAACTACTTGGCATCAATGGCAAGCACATTATTGTATATTTGCTTCAAGATAATAATGCTGCAAAAAGAAAAGTTTTTCTCACCTTTCCCTTGAGTTTCTTCGCGAATCTCGGTGCTACATAATCCTCGGGTGTGATATCGAGAGAATTGGGATTTATTGCCGGTGCGGGAGCAGGCCTCTGCAGTTGCAGGAAAGCCTGGATGCTGTTTACCTCGCTCTCGTACGAGGAATCTGCGAGTGAACGACCTTTGGCGGCGAGTCGGCAAGCGGCCATCCATTTCGCGTATTGCTGCTCCTAAAATGTTTATAATTAAAAAAAAACATTATTCCACAATACTATTGTTGAAATACTCCATTTGGAATAGATATGTTGTTGCGAAAAAAAATTTAGTCCCTAATATGCCAACTTGTATTTGGAAAATGTTATTTTCACAAGTCCTTCACACATATATAGGGTTGGTCGGAAAGTAATTTCGTTTTTTGTCAACAACACTTGTGGGGAAAAAAACGCAATTACTTTCCGATTGCAAAAAAAAAGAAATAACGAAAATCGATAAAACAGGAATTTCAATTTTTTCGCCTAGAATCCATTGAAGAAGAGTTGCAAACACTCACGACTATAAAAGGTGCTCGAAGTAATAGCAACCACTTTCAATGTACGCTTACAATCTGATTGGTATTGATTGTATTGTTTTATTAATCACGTCAGTCTGTATTGAGGAGGTTGGAGCGTTAGCCACAATCGAAGATTGAATTAAAAATAAATATATGTTATTGTCTAGCCTATACTGAGTTTGTACGATTTTTTTGAAATTTTTTCACCACAAAATACCAGAGATAAAAAATAATTTAAGGGGTTACCCCCACTTGCGATTTTGAAAAAAATCGATTTTTTTTTAATTGCATTTTTTTGAAGTGCAATTTGAAGTGCAGTTTTTGTTTTGATGCCCGGAATATATGACTCTATGTAAGTTTACAAAAAAAAATATTTTCTTCGTGTAAACTGAAAGTGAAACTTTAAACGCGTTTTTCTCAAAATGGCATTTCTGAAGTCGGCGACCAACATTACTCGAACACTAATGAACCGATCTTCTTGAAATTTTGCAGGCTTATTTAATACATAAAAATGTAGTCTTTAATCGTTCGATTTTTTTTTCGTTAAAATCGAACCATTAACTTTGGCTGTCCGCCATTTTGTGAAAAATGAATAATTTTTAAAATCCTTCGATTAAAGACTAGTTAATACTTATATTTGACTAAATCCATCCGCATTTTTTTTTCAGATGATCCACTTCGCCGCAATGTTGGTCACCGCAAACCGTGTATATAAAAACATTATTTCATTGACGGCCATTTGCCACTAAACAATGTAATATTTTTCAATAAAAAATGACTGAAAGTTCTTCAAGATGTGTTCTTTAAGATGGTATATTGATCAATTAAAAAAGTTTTGTAGTTTTCTTTTAAAAAATTCATGAAAAAGGCCTTTTTTGCGCTACAAGTGGGGGTAACGCCTTAATGTATGTAACTTTACGTGCGATTAGATGGGCAAGACGATCACGCTACGGGTTATGTGATTTTTTGGGCTATTTAGCACCAAAATAAACCATTCCTAACAACGGATTAACGCAAACTAAACCTTTGTAAATATTGAGAAAAATAAAAGTCCATCTTGCCCATCGTAAACTATATATATTCAATATTGAATCATCAAGATTTTATGAAAAATGACGAATCTTGACTGGCGAATGCGGAGCCAAACTAAAATGGCAACCAAACAATACGGCAAATGCCAAACCCAATGTTCGCGAAGTTGCCGTATTTCGGCAACACTCAATAAAATTCGTTATTCGAAAATTAATTAACATTCGTTATTTAATGGTAAGGGGCCGTCCATAAATTACGTCATTTTAAAATAGGGGGAGGAGGGATTTGGTCGTTGGATGACGATAACGATAATTCGATTATGACGATAGGGAGAATAGCATGATTTCAGAGGGCGGGGGGGGGGGGTCATAATCAGCCAAAATCGATGAATATTTGGACGGCCCCCAATAATAAATAATCCCGTGACATAACGATAATTAGGCATAATTATAAATGACTCAAAATTTCATTCTGCGTTGTTTAAAACACTCGTTGACGCAGTTTTAAAAATAATAATCATCAATGATGTTATACTTTTTCGAGTCGGTAGTAACACAAAAGTTTTTCTTATTTACGTAATAAAAATATAAAAATGCATCATTTTGCCCTTTATTTTTATATTTTATCAAAAATCAGCATCTACAGAATAAGTCTATACCTCGTATGCAGTATTTTGGGGTTCATTGAAAAAAGAATTCACAAACCGTCAATTGACTCAACTGGACCGCTCCAACCTCCGTAACGAACAGGCTCCAATTGAGGTTTGAATAGTTCAATACTAAGCAAAGTTCAGGTAAGTCATACGGCTTTGTTTACATTGTTCGCAAATAAGAATCTCATCGACTTGTTTTGGAAAGCACTAAGAAGTTCATGATTTCCATAATAATGTCTTCTCTTCAATGAAAAGTATTACGACGAACTTTCCTTCTATCAGTACCGAATTAAATGTTCCGCAAAATTTTTCCTTATCAAGAGCCTCTTGATATGATCTTAATTTACGGACACTGCATCGAAAGTGCATTGAAAGTGGTGGCCATCACTTTGAGCATCTTTCATAAGAATAAGTGTTCGCTAGTTCAGATTTTTGTTCAGAATATCTATACACACACGCATGCACAAATATTTAAAAATATCAAAATATTATAGGAGGTGAATAAGTTCTCGCTGTTTTCCAACAGATGGCGTTACCAGAACTGCGTACGTTTAGTTTAAGATGGTAACGCGTTTATGAAGAAGTATTGGGAGTACAAAATAAGTCTCCGCCGTTTGACAAAAGATGGCCCCACCAGGAGGTTATGGTTGAAATTGTCAGATGTAAAACGTCATATCGTAAGGTTGGACACCTGGCAAGACCATAACCTCGAAATATTAGCGATTTTGTATCATCGTATGATTTTTTTCCTGCGAAAATGTCGAGGCTTGAGGCCGAATAAGCGTCATTTGCGGGAACTTTATAACTCTTCTGTACTTCTTTAATTTGAAGAAATCTGCAGCTGAGGCGCAACGATTGCTTGTAGAAGCATATGGTGAGGCTTACGTGAGAGAAGTCGTCGTGAATGGTGTCAAAAGTTTAAGAACGGTGAGTTTGGCGTCGAAGACAAAGAACTAGCGGAAGGCCGAAACAAAGACGCGGAATTGGAAGCATTATTGGAGGGAGATTCGTGCCAAACGCAAGAGTTGCCGCAAATTACGCTTATTCGGCTCAAAACTCGGCATTTTCGCACGAAAAAATGATGTGCTGCTGATACAAAATCGCTAATATTTCAAGGTTATGGTCTTGCCAGATGCCCAAACTTACGACATGACGTTTTACATCCGACAATTTCAACCATAACCTCCTGGTGTGTCCATCTTTTGTCGAACGGCGGAGACCTATTTTTACTCCCAATACTATAAGCCAGTTGGGCGTAAATCTATTTATAAATACGAATACGAATTTATTCACATCGTGATTTTCATGTGAATATAAATATAAATTTATTCATACTCCACTTATTGTACATACGAATACAAATACAATTGTATTCACAAATATTCTGAACATACAAATAAATTCACAAAAAATGTGAATATTTACAAAAAATCCTGTGAATTAAAAAAAAACTCACATCAAAATTTGTGAATGCAAATGTATTCACAAAAAAATTGTAAATACAAAAAAATTACAAAATAAGTTGTGAATTTTTTCGTATTTAAGACAAATAAAATCAAATTCACAATGATTAGATTAAAAGGGGGTAGCCGGTTAAGGGGGGTCTGACGGCCCCCACCGAGTTTGATCGAATCGACCCAAAAACCTGAAAGAGGGCTGAAAAACAAAATTTTAGAGATATTTTTTAACCCCCTAAACCCTTATGAAAACACCATAATCGCAAAAAATGCGTTTTTTTTATGTTTAATTTTTTTTCGAGCTTTCAAATGCATTTTAAAGCGGTTTTAACACAACCAAAATTTTGTTTCAGATGTGTAGACATGCCCTGAATTTTTCCAGATTTTTTCGTAAAGTTAAATCATGTGCAACATAATTTTAATGGCATAAAAACCGTAAAAAATCGTCATTTTTTGTATTTAATGCTATGGTTTTTATTGACGTATTAATGGTAAAAAATCGTGCACCATAGCATAGAAAGCTACTATCTTCCTCTACAAAATGACGCTAATTGGGCTCAATTCGGTCGTCTCTAGCGTCCGAAAATCAAACTTGAATAAATTCCGTTTTTATAATTTGAGCATTTTCAGTTACGAAAATGACACAAAATCATATTTTTCAATTATTTTACTTAATAAAAGTACATTTTGGGGTTTCTGAGGTCGCCGATTACAAATTTGATGTCAAACAGCTAACAAAAAAAAAAAAATTACACATGTCATCAAATGAAAATGGTATTTGCTATTTCGGTTTTTTCAATAATTAAAAGTCATTGTATTTTAAAAAATCTATTTATTTATAATAATATTACATACATTCATCTAATATATACATTAAACAGACACAAGTAATACATACATTGCAACATGATTGTTATGTTGTTAATCTTCGTCACTGTGTTCTTCAATAACAGGTTCGACATTATCAACGTGAAATAGATTCGTTAGAATTTGAGCTGGGCGGATGATTTTGGACAAATACCGTGCATGACTTAAAAAGTAAATGATTGTTGCAACGTGGGCACAGCAACCAACAGTTCTTAGCCCATTTGCACAATCACATACGTAGTTTTTTATACCGTTATATCCAATACTGTTAGGGTCGTACTGAACGTAACATCTGTATACTTTCTTGTTTATATGTTTTGATTTAACTTCACATTTCAAAATGGTATCGTCCTCCAACAAGTATTGCATATTCAAAAGTCCTTCTTCGGTATACATTTCAGCTAAGTATGAAACAGTTTGCGATAACTGGTACGAGCCAGTGAAAAGGATCTTCAAATCTTGCTCTGTCATTTCCGGAAAGTCTAATACGTCATTTGATGTTAACGGTTTGAAGATCCTTTTCTTCCTATTCCAGTTTTGTTCTTCCACAACTTTCGCTAAAGAATTGTCAACGTCTTTTCTTTTCAACATTTGCTCGGCAATTTGATCTTGTAAATCGGTATCGCAATTCAGTCTTTTTCCAAACTCATTAACCAAAAAATTCGCTACTTTGCAATAAAGCATCGCTGAATCCAACATGTTGTTGTTAAACTGATTATGCAAGAGTTTGAATTTACTACCGATTATACCGTGGACAGCCTCTACCACCCACCTCAATTTCGTAACAAATCGACTTTCGTTTGCTTCATTTGTTGGAAGTTGCTTTCTTTTGCCTTTCAACGCTGGCATCAACACAACGAACCCTTGAGATTCTAACCAATCTTTGACGTCTCTGAAGCCCCTGTCAAGTATAAAAACATCCCCTTTTTTGAGGATTGATCTCAAGCCGTTCGGATCACTTAGTACATGTTGTAAGATTTTCGCATCATTCACAATTGCTTCGTACGGTCCGTAAACATCTATTACATATCCATCTGTGGCACAAACTGTGAAGGGTTTACAGAGTGGACACTTTTTCTGACCAGAGAAAGATTTTTTTTGGTAACAATTATTACTACTTTTTTGGTGTCGAAGGTATGAACCATCAGCAATCAAGAGCAGGCGATCTTCAAATCCGTGTAATTTTTTTACGTAAGGCGACGTGTGATTAGCAATTAAATCTTCGCGAGAACATGCCCGAGCTCCGAAACGAAGTGGAAAGACGTCTTTCGCGAATGAATCCAAAACCGATTTGCAATAAGCAGATACTAGTTGTTCAGATTTGATATCGAAAATTGACGCAGTGATTGTGTTGGAATTTCCAGTTCTTAATTTAAAAAGGAATATTAAAAGAGCTTGATTAATACTGCGATTTTGAGAATTTCGCAAAGTGACCAACATGTTTTTTAGAGTCTTGATTTCTGCAACTGTGTATCCAGTTAGCGATTTTATGCGCTCTGCCGATAAATTGTAATCATCTACTCTGTCTAAAATACTGTTGTCGCATTTTTTGGACAGTGCATCCAAAAATAATGCCAACTCTTGAGAACTGATAGTACAAGTATTCGAAAATATTTTCAAGTTTGAAATTTCGTCAACGTACATACGTTCACTGATAAGATGTACAGGACAACAGCGATTGCCTTTTGGAATGAAAATTCGTGAACTTATAAATACCTGTAACCTCGCTTTAAACGGAACAACCGGAGATGTCGTAATTGGAGTAAGACATACGCAACAACATTTGTGAGTCGCGGTAACTCTGTTGAAAGGCATCTCGATCATTTCATAGTCCGGTTCTCTTGGACGAAGAACGTAAGGAGGGTCCTTAGAAGATTGTGATGACTGTCCTGTGGAAGATCCAGACTCCGACCGTGACAATTGTTGCGAAGACTGTTCCGAAGATTGTTCTGTGTCATCTGATACTGTCAAATTGGAGAGTGTTGATGAATGTCTCTCTACAGGATCGACAGAATTTTGTTCGCGATCAACATCTGGCAGAGGATTTTCCTCGGGATTGACGTTTGGCAGAGGATTTTCTTCGGGATTAAAATCCAACTAAAGATTTTCTTCAGGATCAGAATCACTGCTCGTCGATGGTGAAACCGTTCGGGATTTAGCGATTGCGGAACGACACAGATGACATAAAACGTCACCTTTCTCTACTCGTTTACCTAGTAGTTTAGTATATAAGTGTACGTCATCATCTGAAGAAATGGACTTCTGTTTTCCGGTATCATAACGCAACAATCTGTTGCATCTTATGCACCTTTCACCAGCCGTACATTTTCGTTTTTTCGGTGGCATCGCACAGTTTTTCCTAAAGAAAAAAAAAGAACATTGTTATTTTTTTTATTATGATTAACAAATTATTTTTTTTTTTTTGAAAAAAATGAAAAAAGTAACTGAAACCCGGAATAAAAAAAAACCATAATTAAAAAACAAATAGAACAAAAGTAACGAAAATCGAAAGTACATTAAAAATTGTAAATCAAAACAAAAAAAATGTTGAAAACATCGGTAAACAAAACAGAAATAAATTATTGTATTCCAAATCATTTTTTTATTGAAATATCGTTTCGTCTTAGTTTTGTTTTTTTTTTGCTTTTTTTTAATTCTTTTCATGTGAGTGAACTAAACAACAACTTGAAGTTGACGGCCACCTTCTGTACGATTTCAAGTCGACTATGAGGCAAACGATTGTAGATTGAGGTTATGATTTTAAATCAATTTTTATGTTGATTGATATTTAAATTGATATTCAAACTCACCTTAGAATACTGCTTCAATCACTTCGTGTTGAGATAGGCAGGTTAAACGATAAATTAAAAAAACGCTGTTAACAAAACAAATAGATTTGTTTAACGGAGCAGAGCGCGTCGCATGACGTGTGTACTGGACGGCGGCTGAACACAGAGAGAAAGAGAGACCGCGTGGAGCGGGGTTCTCGATGCGTCAGTGCGTAGTGGGCATGCGCAGTACCGTGCGGAGGGGCATACGAGCCTAAGGCCCACGTGGGTACGGTGGCCTTAGGCACTCGGGTACGTGGCTTAATAAGGTACAAGTTGGGATTTTCTCCGCCAGGTGACAGTTTAGTCGGGGAATTCCAAATTTTTTTTCTGAATAATACGTAATTTTTTGTTTGTTAATATAACTATTGACAGCTGTTACGATTAAAAATTCGTGTATAAGAATGAATTTATAATCAGCGACCTAAAAAATCCTTATTAATATCGTTCCCATAGCTTTTTTAAAAAATTTCAAAAATTAAAATATTTTTTCTCCGTTTTGACAGCTGTCATGTGACAAAACTAATTTTTGACATCAAATTTGTAATCGGCGACCTCAGAAACCCCAAAATGTACTTTTATTAAAAAAAATAATTGAAAAATATGATTTTGTGTCATTTTCGTAACTGAAAATGCTCAAATTATAAAAACGGAATTTATTCAAGTTTGATTTTCGGACGCTAGAGACGACCGAATTGAGCCCAATTAGCGTCATTTTGTAGAGGAAGATAGTAGCTTTCTATGCTATGGTGCACGATTTTTTACCATTAATACGTCAATAAAAACCATAGCATTAAATACAAAAAATGACGATTTTTTACGGTTTTTTTGCCATTAAAATTATGTTGCACATGATTTAACTTTACGAAAAAATCTGGAAAAATTCAGGGCATGTCTACACATCTGAAACAAAATTTTGGTTGTGTTAAAACCGCTTTAAAATGCATTTGAAAGCTCAAAAAAAAATTAAACATCAAAAAAACGCATTTTTTGCGATTATGGTGTTTTCATAAGGGTTTAGGGGGTTAAAAAATATCTCTAAAATTTTGTTTTTCAGCCCTCTTTCAGGTTTTTGGGTCGATTCGATCAAACTCGGTGGGGGCCGTCAGACCCCCCTTAACCGGCTACCCCCTTTACACCAAAAGTAAGTTCTTACGTATTTTGAGAGAATACATTGCGTCGAGGCAAAGAAATTTTTGCAAAAAAGTTGTGAGTTTCAAATATTACATTATAAATATGAAAAAAAATCACAAAATGCGTTGTGAATTTCCTCAAGTTGAAGAAAATTAAAATCGAATTCACAACAATTATATTGAAATTTACACCACAAGTTCTTACGTATTTTGAGAGAATACATTGCGTCGAGGCAAAGAAGTTTTCGCGCAAAAAGTTTTGTGCAAAAATACGTACGAACTCACTTTTGGTGTAAATTTTAATCTAATCATTGTGAATTTGATTTTAATTTATCTAGAATACAAAAAAATTCACAACTTATTTTGTGATTTTTTTTGCATTTACATTTTTTTGTGAATACATTTGCATTCACAGATTTTGATGTGAATTTTTTTTCAATTCACAGGATTTTTTGTAAATATTCTATATATTCTATATATTTGAAACTCACAACTTTTTTGCAAAAATTTCTTTGCCTCGACGCAATGTATTCTCTCAAAATACGTAAGAACTTACTTTTGGTGTGAATTTCAATCTAATCATTGTGAATTTAATTTTATTTGTCTTAAATACGAAAAAATTCACAACTTATTTTGTAATTTTTTTTGTATTTACAATTATTTTGTGAATACATTTGCATTCACAAATTTTGATGTGAGTTTTTTTTAATTCACAGGATTTTTTGTAAATATTCACATTTTTTGTGAATATTCACAATTTTTTTTGTGAATTTATTTGTATGTTCAGAATATTTGTGAATACAATTGTATTTGTATTCGTATGTACAATAAGTGAAGTATGAATAAATTTGTATTTATATTCACATGAAAATCACGATGTGAATAAATTCGTATTCGTATTTATAAATAGAATTACGCCCAACTCTGCTATAAGCGAACTAGAAATTCAGTGTATATAATTTCGCCGAAGTGTAAACACCTTGTTTTGTCACAGTGTTGAACATGCCAAATTTCGTGCCAAAAAAGAGTATTTGCGGGGAGTTTTACTGCACTACTTTGTTCGAAAAAAAATCTGCAGCTGAAGCAGACAGAATTCTTGTTGAGACTTACGGCGACCATGCTCTGTAGAGCAGCATGCAGAGATTGGTTTAGAAGCTTCAAAGATAATGATTTTGACGTGTTGAATTGGAGGCATTACTTCATGAAGACTCATGTCAGACGCTAGCTGAACTTGCAGTATCATTAGGAGTTGATCACACAACAGTTTCGAAACGTTTGAAATTTTGTTTGCATTGGGAATGATTTCGTAAACTAAAACATGAATTTTCACGATAAAACAGCGAGAACTTATTCAACATCCCAATAATGATATAGCATCAGGTCATCCATAGGTTCTTCGATATCCCCCAATGTCTGTAACGTTCTAATGCCCGTAAAGCCATTCAAAGTAGATCATATTACTCGGAAAGCAAATAAAAACAATTCTACTTTGGGAAAACGACCATCACATCGTTTTTATAAAACGAGAACTGACTTTCCTCCCTCTTTTCAAAAGGCTGTTCATTCGTATTGAATGCCTACGAAGCGATTGGCTTCTCTAGTGTTATTAAAAACGAATAATCGACTATAGCACGAACCGTTTCGCATCTTATCCACATTTCCGTCATCCCGTCGGCGCTGGGCACCTCCAGTCTGATGCCAAAGCGCGCCTGCGAGAGATTGACGTCGGGGGTGACTTCGCAGCCCCGAAGATTTATAACGTATGCCGGTGATTCGGAGCTGTTCGCCTCCTCCCTCGTTTTGAAGAGTCTCAGCTGAAGATCGCGACACGTGAACCAGTAGCGCTTGAATGCTTTGAGAGTGAAGCGCTTGGGCTTGAAGAAGCGCAGATAATCGCACAGTTCCGGTACTTGGGTTATGTCGCTCGGCCCGTTCGAGACGTTCGTGCCCTCGAGAGAGACCTGTAGATCGGTAAGGGCGGCGTCTATGTCGTCCTCGATCGGCGAATTTCCACCGTTCGCCTCGTAACTCGGCTGTGGCACGCTTGCCTGAAGGTTAACTTGGACCTGAGCGGGAAAAAAAATTAAGTTTTATCTCCCTTGTTCGTCACTCGAAGTATCGAATTTCACCGCTACGAGCGCCACCGTCGGAGGGGCAGGAATATGAATAACAACAAAGCTGTGCATAGATTTTCTATTTGATGTTTCAAATTCGATACGTACTGGGTGGGGTGGGGTTCAAAATGTCGAATGCCCAAATATAGAACGACAAAGATTTCGAAACGACAGAATTATGAATTCTCAAAATAACGAAGGTTAAATTATTCGAAATTTTATCCTTTGGCCAATGACGAAATCGAATAACTATTGCACCAAAGGATTATTTATTCGAGAGCTCGTTCATTCGAGAACATATATTCAGATAGTCTGCAGTTTGAGTCGTACAAATACAGATTCGAACAATCTACAACATTCGTATCTCCGAAATAGAAAAAAGTGAGTATCTAATATTCGTAATACCGTCTATAGCAAAAAGCCATACATCGAGACTACAAACTTCGAATGTGTAGATCTTAGAAACGCAAATGATCGATGGTCCGAAATGGCGAATACCTAAATGGCGAACATGGCATGGCTGCCTGACCCGACTGACCACTAACGCCATCTGCCATCTTCATTCTGAAGCGCAAGTAGTATTGCTCGATCCCAAGTTTTCGCTATCCGGACCGTTCGCCATTTTGGCCCATCGCTATTTTAACTGATCGACTTTTTGGTCCTTCGCTTTAATGAATTCGAAATTGTAAACTGTCGTAATATTTACAATTCGACGATTTGACGTCTCGAATTGTTTGGTGTATATATACAGGCGAATCGATATTATATCTCTCATGTTTTTGTTAAATCTGATATTTGTTGTCGCTATAAATCAACTTCGAGATTTTTGTATTCACAATTTCGATTAACTATGTTACAGACTATCATAAAATTGATCCATCTATATTGGAACCTTCGTCATTACTGAATTCGATATTTCGGTCCTTCTGAATATTGATCGTTCGAATTACCGATCTCCACCCACAGGGTGAGACAGCAACTATTAGCAGTAGAAATATCTTTGAACCTATCAGATTTAGGTGAAAACTTTTCCTACGAATGTTGCGTAGTTCAAAAGGGGTTGTCGCGAGTGGTTCCTATGAGGTGTACCCAGGTGGAGGCGCTTTGGAGATTTTCAAAGTCACATCTATTTTTTCAAATGGGACTACTATTTTTTTCAGACTTTTATCAAGGGACTGAAAATAAGTTGACACACCATATTTTAAAATGTTCGATCAAGATTTAGCTTAAAAAATCGATAGAACAGGAATTTCGATGTTATTAGCCTAGAATTGATTGAAGAAAAGGTCATTCGCACTGATTGCATGGTTTTATTAATCACGTCAGTCTGTATTAACGAACAGGCTCTAATTTAGATTTCAATAGTTTAATACTAAGCAAAATACAGGTAAGTCGTACGGTTTTGTTTACATTGTTCGTAACTGAGAATCTTATCAACTTATTTTGGAAAGCAATGAGAATTTTGTGATTTCCATAATAATGTCTGCACTCTTTAATGAAAAGTACTGCGACTGAATTTCCTTCTGTCAGTACAGAATTAAATTTTCCGCAAACTGTTTCCTTATTAACAGCAAGTTGATATGATCTTAACTTACTGAGAATGAGGCCGGGTTGAAATTTCGAACTTTGAATGATCAGAACGCTCAAAACTCCGAAAGAATACTACCCCGAAAGAATTTTACCCGAAAGACCAAAACTCCGAAAATCTGAACGAGGCCGAGTTGAAATTCCGAACTTTGAATGGTCAGAACGCTCAAAACTCCGAAGGAATTTTACAAGAAAGACCAAAACTCCGAAAATCTGAACATCTTCAAAATAATTCGGCTATGGAAGTTTTAAGAGTTTCAAAATTTGTAATAAATCGACGAATTATTTCAAGAATCTTTTTTTTATTAACAAGTGATTTACGTCAATTTTGAAATTTGTCTAGAAAATATTACACGTTCTACATCATTTACAGCCAACCGTGTAGACTTTCGTTGGCATAATCTTGACGAACCTTGTAATTTCGGAACATTAAAGTTCGGAATTTCAACCTGGCCCTCATGTCAAGATCATGCCACCGAAAGTTTACACAGTTGACTGTAAATGATGCAGAACGTATAACACTGTCTAGACAAATGTCAAAATTTAAGTAAAATCACTTCTTAATCAAAAAATCTTGAAATAATTCGTCAATCTATTGAAAATTTTGAAACTTTTAAAACTTCCATAGTCGAATTATTTTGACGGTCTTAAGAATTTCGGAGTTTTGGTCTTTCGTGTAAAATTCTTCCGGAGTTTTTATCTCTCGGGGTACTATTCTTTCGGAGTTTCGAGCGTTCTGACCATTCAAAGTTCGGAATTTCAACCCGGCCCCCTGAGAATGCATTGCCAGTGCATTGAAAGTAGTGGCCATCACTCTGAGCATCTTTCACAGGAGTAACTGTGTGCACCGTTTTTAAATCAATTCTCTGCTGAAAACATTGAAATTCCTGTTCTATAGATTTTTTATGCTAAATCTTGATCGATCATATTGAAATTTGGTGAAATTGATTGAAAATTGGTTGAAAAACATTGACATTTTTTTTCTATCGAACCTAAGCCGTGATTTCAATTTGTGACCCACTCTTGTCGACAATCCAATAGCACTAAACGAAGGATAGTATATTTTACATGTTTCGAATTATGTTTGCAGCCCGGGGCTAAGGATTTTCATCCAATAGGGCGACCCACTGTTTTAGGGGTGCGAAAAAGCAATTCCCTGCATCCCCAATTTGAAAAAATTCATCCAGCGGATTAAATAACCAGATTGCTGTTTACGAACTTATTACCTGATCATTTACTGATAATATAATTAATTTCTATCTGACTGATCATACATCGATACGATCTTCGCCCAACATTTACAATCTTCAAAAAATAACATCGCTGAATATTAAACTTTTGATGCTTCTAGCCTCCACTTACCGAGCATCGCTCACACTTCCGACAACTACATACATCCGAAGATAAAATTGCACTCGTGGCCCTTTCACGATGCAATCGATTCTCAATCTACTACGAGAGCAACGAATTACTAACTGAGGGCAAGTTGGCAAGTTCGAGCTAGACACAAAAAAAAGGAGGGTCGACTGCCGAATTTCGTACGCAATTATTGACTGCCGGTGAAGTACTTGATTGAAGAGTAAAGAAAAATGACCCTTGTCGATTCCTCAGGCTATTAATACGAGCTTTGTCTGGCGGTCCGTTATCGATCCTCGTCTCGCTCGGACACGCACCTATGTGTTGCACAGTGCGAGTATATGCACGTATATCCAAACCAGACACAAATGCCTGAGTGTTTATGTGTGCGGGCATTTTTTTTAATGCACGAAAAAGCGAGAGGGACGAGGCCACTGACATGGGTTGAAGAAGGTACGTGGGAGAAATGGCGACGAATCCATCGCGGAGGTGGATCGTCCGATGCACACGCTCGCAGTTTTGCTGTCTCTGATGAGCCCCCCCCCCCCTGCCTCCGAATGATTATGCGTGCTAAACTTGGTACGCGCGTGGGGAAAGCGCGGTTCATATGAGAGAAACTTCAGACGTTATTCAATATCGCGAAACCTACGCTATCTCATAAAAAAAAACCATCATGTTTCGTTTCGTTCTCGTGATGTACGCGTTTCTTGACAATCGCGCTACTGCACAGCTTAATAAACGAAGTGAAAATAGTTCGCTAATAAAAATAAAGAAGAGAAGTTTTTGCACACGCTTAGAATTCACTGTTTGAGATACCTCGCAGAATTTTTGTACACAGTGTATCGTGGGCAGTATATTCTAAGTCAATTTAATGGCTTGACTATGCATTCGAGGGAATTTAAGGGCTAACTAAGCATTTTTTTAGGACTTACTTAATGTTAATAGTTATATATATATATATATATATATATATATATATATATATATATATATATATATATATATATATATATATATATATATATATATATATATATATATATATATATATATATATATATATATATATATATATATATATATATATATATATATATATATATATATATATATATATATATATATATACACATATATTATAATAATAATATATATAATATGATAATATATATTATAAAATATATGTATATTTTTTATTTCATATTTGTGCGTATGAAATAAAACAATTATTTATTATCGTGGGCAGTATATTCTAAGTCAATTTAATGGCTTGACTATGCATTCGAGGGAATTTAAGGGCTAACTAAGCATTTTTTCAGGACTTACTTAATGTTAATAGTTATATATATATATATATATATATATATATATATATATATATATATATATATATATATATACATATATTATAATAATAATATATATAATATGATAATATATATTATAAAATATATGTATATTTTTTATTTCATATTTGTGCGTATGAAATAAAACAATTATTTATTATGAATGATATAATTAATTATTATATGACCATATTATTATTGAAAGTTTTGGTCAGACCAGAAAAAAACTTTCGAGAATGTTAATAATTTTATTTTATATACACGGATACACACACACACACACACACGTTAAATATTATATGATTAAATAATTAACTAATGTTATTAACCCTTCCTTGCCACACTTGGTCAATTTGCTCCGCATAGTACTTCATTCACTTACCCTTAACAATCTTTCGGTCGGTTTTCATTGGAAGAAAATCCGCGAGACACTTTAAACATTTCTTAAAATGTCTGCATAATTAAAATTCGGAAATTGTAAAATTAAGTTGTTGTAAAAAATTATTTCAAACTTTCAATTTTGGGCAAGTGAGCATTTTATTTCAAATTCGTCCGGGTTAAAATGACCCAGTCTGTCAAGGAAAGGGTTAAATATGATATCATAATATTATTGAATACTATCGATAAAAAATCGTTCAGACCAGAAAAAAACTTTTAAGAATGTCTATAATTTTATTTCGTATGCACAAATATATATATAATATAATATGTGTATATCAAATAAAATTATTTACATTTTCAAAAGTCTTCTGCTGGTCAGACCAAATATTTCAATAATAGAAATAAATAATATTATCATATGATATTTAACAATGTCAATTAATAACTTAATCATGTGTCATTCCATATAATAATTAACAATGTGATTCCTAATAAATGATTATTCTATTTTATATGCCCAAATATATGTACATGTGCGTATGAAATATAATTATAAACATTCTTGAAGCCCTAACATTAAGTAAGCCCTGAAAAATG
Source organism: Ophion slaviceki (assembly GCA_944452715.1). Taxonomy (NCBI): domain Eukaryota; kingdom Metazoa; phylum Arthropoda; class Insecta; order Hymenoptera; family Ichneumonidae; genus Ophion; species Ophion slaviceki. The sequence goes on from OX101783.1 coordinate 39,988,017, forward strand.
CTTAATTGGCATTTTTGAAAAAATCGTTTTTTGGCTTTTCACGGATTCTGGAAACAATTACATTTCAAAAATATTCTCTGAACATTTTAAGTCGATCCGTTAAAAATTGAGGGAGTTATGGGCGTTTATAGGTTCCGCGAAACGTCGAACTTTAAACGCATTTTTTCTCAAAATGACTTTTTCAAAACAGGCGACCACGATATCTCAAATATCACTGCACCAATCAAGTTAACATTTTACAAGCTTCTTTTACATATCAAGAAGCAACTCTCAAACGAAGGAATTTCTTTTTTTGATGCATATTTTTTTTTTATCAATGAATATAGAGCGTTTTTCACGGAAAATCGATACTTTCACTTTGGATTGCGGTCGTTTTCTTCAAAAATCAATATTTTATCAAATTCTTCGTCCAAGCACTAGAGAACATTTCATGCAAAAACTTATTGCATTTCAATTTTTTTATTTCGAGTGATTCGTTTCCGAGTAGCAGTGGTCACCGCGAAAGACGGTTTCGAACCGCGGTCTGATACTTAAAAACAATATTCTTTAATGTAAAAAATAATAATTTGAAAACCTGCACACGTTTTTCCAGAAAAAGAAAATCATGAAAAATCCTCCTCCGGCCACGAGCTAGATATACCCGTCGATTGAAATGATGCAAGGTATTTTCGGATTTAATTTTGCAAATATCGGTAATAGCCGTTCAAATACTTTAACGGTGTTCATATTTTCAAAAACGCAATTTTCATGCTGTAAATATCTTGAAACTCAAAATATCGGAATAAACTGTTGTCCAGGAATAGAATATTATACAGGGTATAATATTGAATATTAATACTGAATATTTTCGTATTCAATTTTGCAAAAATCGGTGAAACATTTTCGACGTTAAGGCGGGATATTCATTTACAACGATCAAAAAATAGATTTCTGTTTTTTTTTCTGCTGTAACACTCTGCCACAGTTCCGTCATTTTGATGATGACTTAATTAAAAAAAATTGTTTTGTATACTTAAATATACTATTAAAGTATGCCTAAAATTTGATAATTGTAGAATAATTATTTCCTACTTTAAAAAATCCCTCAATATTGCTTATTTTTTTCCTGTCTAAATGTATATCCCGCCTTAAGAAAGTGTGAATTTTCAGAAAAAAGCCATTTTACACTGAAACATTATAAAAATATGAAATACCTCGCTTACTGTGATTTACTTAAATTTTATTGTCATCGTAATTAATTATAGGTCTGTGAAATATTTGACAAACTATTGGGTGATAAAATTTATTTCAGGATTCAATTTTAATAATATTGTTCGAAGGATTTGTTATTAAGGGAGTTTGAATTTTCGGAAAATCGTGTTTTTGTAACTTTTTTGAATTTTCATTATATTACGAAAATATTTCCGTCAGTATGTCAACAGCAAAAAAGGAATTCCATAAAAGCGAAACTTCCCCCACTTTTCCTCCAATATTCGTGGGATACAGGTGAAAAAGAAGAAAAAAAAATGTTCCGTGTACCTGAAGTGCAGCGAACATGAGCATCTCCTCCTCGGTGCAGTCGATTTCCTCAGCGAGCAATTGCCATTTGGCCTGCTCGTAAATCATGTTTATCCTCACAGCGTCGGTCTTTGGATTGAGGTCGTAGAATGAGTAGAACTTGAATTTTAGCCTGAGTGTGCCGAATTCTCGTATGCCCTGTTCCATAATGGACAACGACGAATCCAGCCAGGCTACGTTCATTCTCGCCCGTTCGATCAGACTTTTCGGCTTTACGAGCTTCGAACGAATTTCGGCAGATATGGAAGTTGGACTCTGGGCAAGTGACTCGGTAAGGCCACCGTTCAGTGCCTCGAGACTCATTGTACTGTTATTGGCATTGAACGATCCTGTACTCCCGAAACCCGACGAATTATTGTTCCTTTTCCATGTTCCAGTTTGCTGTTGAAAAATTATTCGGTAACGAACAGATCCGAATAGTAATAATGATTCTAGTAGTGACAATGACGATGAAAGTAACAGGAAATGCCATTGTAACGATAATAGTGAAGGTAATAATGAAAATAATGATGATAATATTTATTGACAATGATAATTATAGTTATATGTATTTACAATAGTAATTATAGTTAGTAGTAAAAATAGCAATAGTAACAGCAAAAAATCATACGATACGGAAATTTTCATCGTTGGACTGCAACGAATGTCATTCGTTTTGGCAGATTTCGCCTACAAAAGTCCTTCAACCGTTTTTTAAGCTATTTATTCAGCGATCTACATAAAAATCTATTAAAAAAAAGATCGCCCATAATAATGAAAATATGGAAAATAAAATGTAAAACGGAACTTTCGTTGCGTTCCCACCATGCAAACTTGAACACCAAAAAACCATGATGTTGACTATTGTAAAAATACTGATTACAATTATAACGAAAATAACAATCGTACTAATAATAATAATGGTGGAGATATTGGATACAATTGGCCAGAGTATCAACCTCAAATAAACCGGAACAAATACGAGCAAAAACTTGGTGCTGGCAAAATTTGTTTGATTTTTCGTCAAGTGACTACTCGTGAGAGCTATAGCAACCTATATTTGAAGTTACTATGCAGGGTTTTCAAATTAATTTCAATTCCATGATGAGTGTCGTTAGCAGTTCAATCAAGGGCTCTGTCTACTTTAAAACTTTCAAAAAAGCTAAATCTCGAGAAATTGAGTTACAGGAAGAGGCAGAAGGAATTATGTATGGTCCGGCATTGCTGATTAAGTGTAAGTAATATTTTTTACGATTTTTTATAAATTAAAACTTTAAACGCGTTTTTCTCGAAACAACGTTGTCGGGCCGCTTGTTGAAAAAATCTCAGAAACTACTGAACTGATCCTTATGAAATTTTAACCACATATGAGGGATTCTCCGTCAATTTAGCCACTTTTTTCGACCATATTAATTGGTTATATCAAGTACTACTAAAAGGCATTCTATGTGAATTTGTTCAGATTTTTTAATTCAACATTTTAGAAAATGCCGTTATTTTCCAAATTAATATATCTCGGAAACTAGAAGTAACTGAAAAAAAATGTCTCTACATAAAAGTTGTAGTTTTGTGTTAGCTTTCGAGCGGACGACTTGAAATAATTTTTACGTTCCGGTAACGCTGATTTTTTACCAAAAAAGGGGGAAATTATTTTTTTATTTAAAAACGGCCATTTTTTTGGCTAAAAAAATTACAGTCTTCCAGTATGTCTGACGATATCGCAAAAAATCGCTAGAGTGGCACGGATCGCGGTTCTAGGGTAAAAAAATTAAATCACACAAATTAATTTTTTTATACCGGAACCTCGCTCCGTGCCACTCTGGCGATTTTTTGCGATATCGTCAGGCATAGTGGAAGACTAATTTTTTAACCAAAAAAAATGGCCGTTTTTTAATAAAAAAAATTATTTCCCCCTTTTTGGTAAACATCAGCGTTACCGGAACGTAAAAATTATTTCAAGTCGTCCGCTCGAAAGCTAACGCAAAACTACAACTTTTATGTACAGACATTTTTTTTCAGTTACTTCTAGTTTCCGAGATATATTCATTAGGAAAAAAACGGCATTGTCTAAAATGTTGAATTAAAAAATCTGAAAAAAATCACATAGAATGCCTTTTAGTAGTACTTTGATGTAACCAATTATGGGGCAGGTCTGAGATGGTCGAAAAAAGTGGCTGAATTGACGGGGAATCCCTCATATTCTGTACACTTATCGCTATATTCCGTACCAGAATTATTGCAAAATTTTTATTTTGACTATTTTTTTTAGCAAAAAACATGCAAAAAAACACGTTTTTTAATTTCCTTTTGTCCGTCATTTTGTTATTTTTGCATATAAATTAATATTAGAGGTACGGGATATAGCCACTTTCACACTAAACCTAAAAACATTCAATTTTTTTTTCTTCAGATGGGCCGTTGTTCCGATTTTTTCAACAGCGCACACCTACCAACTTTTTGAGGACTCCAGTTTACCTGGCATTTTCACACTAAAAAAGTGGTTAAAATCAATACATTTTTTTTGTAATTTACGAATGTTTTTGTTAAGCCTAACAAGTTTTATATCAATAAACATAACAGTATTCTTTTTAAAACAAATAAAAATAGCGTTTTTTCATGCATCTAAAGTAGACAGAGTCCTTAAGAATTTTTCACTTAAAAAAAATAATTTCCTGTCATAAATTAATTCAGTAATATGTCGACAGTAGCAAAGTGACCTTGTTCGAACCACCCCAATATATTTTGTTATATATGCGAAGAATATGCTATTAAAAAATTTAGAAAAACGGTCACAAATTTCGTGAAACGTGCTTTTTTCTTACTTCGGGATGGAAATAAAGAATCATGATAAATTGACAGAAAATGTTGGCTCCTTCAGTGAAGAGCAAGGAGAACGCTTCCACCAAGGCATAAAAATGATGGAAGATAAGTATCAGGGAAGATTAGACACATATATGATGGCTGATTATGTTTGGAGTTTGATGCGGGACTGTTCAGACAAAACTCACTAAAGAAAATGACGAAAAAGAAGCTTGCTATATATAAAAATAGTTGATGAAACTTGCATTTTTTAATGAGATTAGATTTTATTGAAAAATTGTCCATTTCCTGGTTCTTACGTAGAATATCAATATCAAGTGTCAAAAATGGGATCAGTATCGAGATAAGATTAAAAATAAATATAATCTTACGGCAGCAAATTGGCTATTGAGCTGTGTGATAACGATAATTGTAATAAGATTCCCGACAAGGTGAAAAATCATCACGATGGAAGCAATACGATCGAAGAAAGAGATATGAGGATAGATGATAAGATCATTTGCCAGGGATAAAAATCGAACTTACCGAGACCGGTGAACTGATGGGCGTACTGTGATTTCTGTTGTTTGGCGTAACCGGTGCACACATGAAGGGGCTACTTTGATCCAGGCTGCCGTTTGAGCCCCGTGGACTCTGACTCACCGGGATAAACGTGTTTGTGTCGGCTGGCACATTCCAGTGGCCGTTCTTCTGATTCTCAATTTTCTTTTTCACCGGCAAATCCTTGAGATTGTACTTCAAATGATTCGGCTCGAGGGGCTTGCAGAACGACAACTCTTCGGGATGTCTTATACCTGGCGAGAAGTGTCAGTGATTTTGGTCATCAACGAGGATTGGACAATTATGAGAATCGAAAACAAATTGATTTTGCAGTCGTGGAGCTTGAATGTTCGCGATCTCACTACTGGTTTGTTGAAGAAGGTTCACATTTTTGTTTCCTTCGGCGAAAAAATGACGTCGAAAATACCACAGCCGAAGTTTGTGGAAAATTCTCGGCTGTAATTATCATGGTGAGGATATTTCTGCTTTCCTCATGAGATTTTGTTTTTTTTCGTCATCAATGAATGCCTTTCTTACGATGATGAAGATGCAGATCTGAATATTTAGCTTAACGATTTTTGTTAGCAAGATAATATTTATATATTCCTTATAATTATTACTCATTTGTTGATCCATAATATCAATTTATTATGTTGAAGTTGGCATCGTTGGAACGCAACGAAAATTATTTTTTTTCGGATGACCAAAATATTTTTTAACTCAGTACGAAAATCATTCAAATGTTTTTTAGGACCCTCATTAAAAATCTACTACATGAACTGGCAAGAAAATATCTTCGATAATAATGAAAATACAGTGAGTTTTATCATTTAGGCGTCATATTTCTCTAGCCCCGGCAGATTCCGTTAATAAAGATGGTAATAAAGTTTCATTTCTACGTTTTTTGCGCTTATACGTTATTAATTTTATTCCCCAGTCTCGGTTTCGAGGTTCGTTTTTTTTTTCAGTTATACGTTAATCACTCGTGATATTCTCTCGCCGGAGTAAATTTCATGTGATTGCGTTTTGATGTTTTGTTTCATGTTTTGATGTTTTGATGTTTCGATGTTTTGATGTTTTGATATTTTGATGTATCTGACCTCGACTATGTATGCATGTACTGGGATTACATATCTCTTATCAATAAGAACCTGTCTGTTATTTACTAGTCTAAAACGTCAAAGCGTAATGTTACAAACTTGCATTAAATAAAAGTTCAAAATGGCAATTCGAAAACTTGAGTTGGCTCATTACTCAATTATTACCAATCAAATTTTCAATTGGAAAACCAAACATCAGCATAATAGAGGTACTGCTATTGATAAACATCGGGAATTATGCACCAATCGCCATTTTCAAATGACAAAGAGTTTCAGATACATACTGTATTTCACTTCTACGTCATAGTTGATGTACCCCTTGAAAAACGTACAACTGAAGTTTCACTGTAAAGAAATAAAGGAAAAAAAAAAGAATTTGCGTTGCATTCCAACGATGCAAACTTCAACACCGTATCAATTTTTCACAAAACTTTTGTTTTCGAGTTACCAATTGCTCTTCGCTGTCACGTACTAAATTAATTCGCCAATGAAAGTGAAATGGAAAAATGTTTATTTACAGCTGTCGATCGAACACGTCGAGGGATGAAATTATCTTCACTGCCATGTAATTAAAAGCGTGGCTAGATGCTTTTTTATCTTTCAATTACCAAACGTCTGAGGACAAACACGACGCGAGCGACAAATACGCCTTTCCCTGTTGAGCACTCTTGGGTCCCGTATTTTCCAAGCAAGTGGCATTTCTATTCGCGAGTGACATGGAAAGGGCTATCGCACGGGTCATCATACTCTCGACGGACGCGCTTGGGTAGCGAAAAAAATGTCACGGACGCAATTAACTCTGGAGATAGGGAAAAGTTCTTTCCGCAGTTGTGCGACAAGTCTGGTGCAATCGGCAGCCACGGTAATTTATGTTTCGTGATTGGAGAGACTTTATCTCCACATGCGCTCCGATTATCCACCGCAGAGTTATTTCAAACGTTACGCCTGGTTGGGTCGATTGACGACCAAAATCATCAGCGGCCATTTTGGGAATCAATTGTACGAAAACTAATCATGCGATTTACTTTTAATAATCACAGTAAGTAGAATTCTCTTTTTTCAAAATGCATATATCAATGATGTTTCAAAAAGGAAGTAATTGAGTGAAAAGTTATGTTGTCATTAATACCCGAAGTTCCTACTATTTTTGGAGTGTCACTGGAGTGTACTCCTCTTGAGATAACCACCTAGCCCACCAAGAACAATCGAATCGATATCAGAATGCACTTTTGGATGGACAACAATGCAGAACACGTATTGCTGTCACAAAGATCGTGGCAAGATTCCTCGGCATTGAAAAAAGCATGTTTCGCGACTGATTAATAAACTATTCAGAACACGAATTCTCTCCATCTGGTTTCTCGCCATCCACTCTGTCACGCACTCATCATAATAATTATGCTGTAGCTCGTTAACCCACTTTCTTGATTAAACAGCGACGTAGATGTCACCAGCGTGCTTTGACTATAATATTACCCACGGGTCGTGCAAGAGTGGCATCTGACCTTCGCGTGACCAGTACGACGCAATTGGTCCATCTTTTCATTACAGCTGCGCTACAAATGATCATTAAGTCGACATTGCCGAGTGTAGCCTATCCCCATAAACGTTGAGCTGATGACATCAACAAGGGACATCACTCAAAATGTATATTTGCCATGATACGAAGCGTTTTAAATGAAAAAAAAATAGTGATGTCCTCTTGGAGACGTAGACGTGGAGTTTAGTTAAACTCTAAATGAATTTCAACCGATCCGAAATTATTCCTCGAGTAGTCGAAACTCGTTCGATGAAAACAGCTTGAAAATACATTGGGAACATTTTGGGACTTTTTCCAATCTTGTAACGCCACTTAACGCCAAAAACGAAACGAATTTTCGCATCAACCCGATCGCATGTATTGTAAAAGTCAAGTAAAGCTACCGGCAATTTAGGACAAATAAATAAATCAAACTCGGCTGATTTAGCACGGTTTTTTGTGAGATACACGTCATCATCCGCTCTTCTTCATTTTCATTCTTATTCCGCAATGAAATAAATATAGCAATAAAATATTGGCAAAAGCGGTTATAGAATGTTTCAATTACAATATTGTATTTAGCGGCAACGATTAGACTGCGAGCATGAACCTCGCTCTGTACCGTGATTGCAACGATATGAATTCGAGACCTAATGGTGAACGATTGATTTATTAGTCCAATTTTACTAATTTGTCCTATTTAGGGTAATTCTCAAGATAAGTGACTTTTCCTAAAAATGAACCTAATGTTTTGTTTGCTATTTTCTAATTTATTGAATTATAAATGATGATATTCAGTCGGGGGAAGCTGACATTTTCCATTGATAATTTTTTTACAGGTTGTAACCCAAACAAACCCAATATAGGCGTCGAAATGTTCAAAAATGTCCCATTTTATCACGTGTTTCCGCGAACTTCAAAACCCCATAACTTTTTATGGGGGTGAGTTTTAGCTTCCCCCGACTGGATATCATCATTTGTAACCCAATAAATGAAAAAATAGTAACAAAAAAATGTTATGCTTATTTTTCGGAAGTCACTTATTTAAAGAATTACCCTGTTCAGTTCCCAGTCAATCAGTGAGTCAGTAAATGAAATACGGATATTTGAACTATTTTATAGTGAAACATTAAAGGGTCTTCTCATTTTAGATGCTAAAAAGAGGCTAGTTTCATGAATTATCTTGATAGGATTATATTTTAGATATTGATACGAAAGTTGTTACACTTAATAAATACACCGTTGAAATACATAAAAAAAGTTTTTTTTTTAAATTTAAGTCACTATTTATAGACGAAAATGGTAGTTAAAAAATGTCCTAAAAAAATTGTAGGTCTGCGCTATTGATGAAATCTCGGAAATGGATCATCCGAAGAAAAAAAAACAAACGGTTTTAGATTCAGTATGTTAATGGCTATACCGCATATCATACGATTTTGTATATATGCAAAAATAAAAAAATGGCGGACATTTAAAAAAAACCAAAAAAACGTGTTTTTTCACTGTTTTTGGCAATAATAATAGTAAATATTGAAATTTAAAACTGTCGACAAGCCGTCGAGAAACGTTGTTTCGAGAAAAACGCGTTCAAAGTTTGTTTGGGTTACATAAATACATGAATTGTTTTTAAAATGTATTTCGAACGTGTATTTATTAAGTATAACAACTTTTATATTAATATCTATAATATAAACCTATCAAAAAAATTCATGAAAATAGCCTCTTTTAGCGTCTAAAATGAGAAGACTCCTTAACGAGCTACCGTACTCGTCCTATCTTCAAATTTTTGTAGACATTGTTTCGATGTTTCATATTCGTCAGGATTCATCAAAATGCCAAAAAAACTTACAAAAATATTTACCTAGCTCCTTGCAGAGATTGATGACGGCATTGAACGTCTTCACGGAGAAGTCAACCCTGCAATCCAGGCAGCGCATATCGGGCAGTTGAACACGAAGGGTTTTGTGCATCGGTGTGAAGTGGAGAAGAGCATCAGCCGCGACACCATACTGATCCAAGGTACTTCGCGTTCTCGTCAACCAGTGATTTCTCGCTGGCCACCAAAGGGCGTGATCGGACCAGTCCATGGCGATGTCTGCAAGCAAAAAAATCAGATCGATACGTAAGACTAAAGTTGATGACACTCTCGAATTTTCAAATGTCGGAACATCAATCACCGTGCATTGCGAGAATACTCGAGACAAGTCGCGAATACGCGATCTTTGGCTTCGTGGGGACTTCGACCCAGCGAAGCCAAAGATCGCGCACATCATTTACAGACATCGTTAGACTCGCGGACTATTGAATGCGCAGTGTATGAAGATTTAACGATCTCTGCCCCAAGGATTCGTTAAAATGGCTGCGTGCATTCGCATCGGAGGATCCTTTATGCAGCCCGACGATCAGTAACTTGGTCCTAAGCCTTGAGGGTGAATTCCGTCGACTTTAATGGTTCGTTTGTAATTTTGTCTATTTATGTGCGTCGAAGATGCGGGAACTACCGGAAGTGAAGGAAGAGCCAGCAGCCATCAAGAATGGCAATCGCTTTCCCGATCTGGCGATGAGGGTTGGGAAGGAGGTTATCATCAAGCTACGGATGAAATCCGCAAGGGTTTTGCGTTCATGCAACGTTGATTCTAACGACTTAACGCAGGCCCTTCATCTGGAATGTCATTGGAGTGCACGAGATTATCGTTCACGTCTTTCCTTCCGGTCTTTTCTTCGAGTTCCGAAGGAACCGGAGGAAGAACTCGAAACCTCGACCGCCCTTGCCATCCGCGATACTTGAATATCGCCGCAGTTTCATTCTCCTCCCCCCTCGGCGCTTATTGTACGTTTCTCGCGACATCTTCAACATGGACATCGCCCTTTTTTACTTTTCGTTGTGCGTTGCGGACGCGGAGGCGTATCCGGGTCCATGTGCACTCTGAACCGTTGGATATATATGTATATATGCACATGTATGATGCTGCAGCGTATAATGTACAACGACGCAGCCTGCAGCATTTCGAGGTTTCATACGATCACATCTGCTTCGGTCCATGATTTACACACGTCAGGCGTGAGTATAAGCAACCGCGATGGAACCAAAATATAAAAACCACCCTGTGTCTGTGAAGCTTTCATGGTTGGTCGTCGGAAAGATGAGTTGGTGTGTTTTCTGTACAAATAGACCAAAGCGTGAAAGGCAAATCATGACATCTTATCCTCGATAGAAAAGAATCTGAAAGTATGTATACCAATGGAAATAGAAGAGAAAATTGTTTTTCTCTTGCTCGCTTGCTACCTGAAAGACGGTAAAAATGTTGTGTGTACAAATATTTGCCAATGAACGTCAACCCATGAAATTGGACTTGAATCATCGTTCATGACAAATCGAAATCCCCGATGAGTAATTTGCTATTGATGTCATACACTGTGCGGGCCTCCTAGATTAGGCTCCCCTCGTTGATCAATGGTGGAGTGTCAGCATAGCACGATAAACCTTTTTCAATGAGCAAAGGGCTCTCGAAGGGTCGCTGGAAAGGAAGCTTGACGATAATTCGAGAATGATCCCTCGAGGGTAAGTCTTGTTTCGGCTTTCGTCCGTTGCTTCACTTAGAATGCGGGTCTGCGAAATCGTACTTTTCGTTCGAGTGCAACGAAATCTACTTACACATTATAACCACTGTATACATGTGAAGTAGAATTTAGTGCAGTCATTTCGGCAGCCCCTCGTTTCGTCTTTGTGCCGATTATTTCCGCGTCTACACGAAACGAACGTGCTCGGCACATCCAAGACGTTCTCCTCCCGTTACATTTGCTTCCCCTCTTTCTTAGTTCTCGGGACAACCCCTGGTGAAACAAACCCTTGCGACATGGGTGTCGGATGTCTCGGGGGTTTCCCTCATACCCCCTCCCCCAGCGTTCATATACGCAGCTTACGCCGTCTCCTCCCCCTCTCCCTTCTTCGCCCCGTAAAACAGGCGAGTGAACTAGTTCGTCAGGATGTCTTGTCTTTCCTCGGCAAGAAACGGGCACTGATTGAGAAAACAAGGGGAACTCCGGCAAATGCGTAAGACAATCGAGCGGCGAAACTTTAGAGGTTCTATCTTATACAAGATAGCATACCAAGGGGTTGTTTTTACCAAGGCGTGTATTGTTTATTGCAAACTGTTGCCCGCAAATTCGCTTCTGTGTATGTCACACATTCAGTTTGTGCATGTGTCAGGAGTTGACTTAGGTCCATATGATATCAAGTACACTAGGGTTACACTATGGTTACAATGCACATTAAGGTTATCATGAAAGACACCACGGTTTTATTAATTTAGTGTAGTTTTCATTGGTAGTTGAAGGTGCACCGAGAGCGTATACGAAGTAAGGTTATTCCATAATGATATAGTTATTATATCCAAATAGTTGTACACCCTTGGCCACAAGTTTGGGGCACTTTGCAATTTTCCTTTCCGGACAAAAAATTGAATGCCTCGGCCAAAAAAAAATCGGAAACCAATTTACCAAGCGGGGTTTCGAAGAGAATAAAGTCAGCTTCAATGTCCTTTTTTAATTTTATTTTTTCGATTTTTTTGTGCCCGGAAGGTCATTTTGAAAATGCCGGTTTTTCGCGATTTTCGCACCTTGCAAAGTCGTTCGCTAGACTTTGGAAAGATGGAAACTTCGCTATTTAGTGAAATGATCTTTGAGAAGAGAAAAGTTAGCTTCAATTTCGTTAAAAAAAAATTGCAATTTTCTTTTCGCAGAGAAATTTAGTTTTTCTTGAAAAAAACGGAAAGTTTCCGTAAAGCCGGCATCGTGCAACGTATCGTGAAAACTATGAGGTTGAGAATATTTGTCCTGAGGACTAAAAAGTTTTGTTTTGTTTGTTTGGAGTTGTTACATTTTTTCAGATTTTTTTGGCAACATTTTTTTTCATCGTTAGTTTTGGTTGATCTTCGACGATTAATCTATTTAATTTATTGCTATTACATTGAAACGAAGATGATGAAGGCTGTGGGTGGATCAACTAACTATTATCAACATTGTTTGATTGACTAATAAATTGACTAATAAATACATTTAAAAAACAAGAAGATTTAAATTGTATACCCTAAAACTATAGAAAAAAGGAAAATACAGGGTGTTTAATGCTTTTGATCAAGGCGTACTTGAATTTGTACGTCGTACTGATCAGACGACATTTTCTTTTGGTTTTTAAGAGCACTTGTCGCTAATTTTCGAATCTGCCGAAGTGCAATTACTTTATTTTTCCCGATCATCTTTGATTTGAATGACAGTCGGTACTCATTCGTTTGACTCTGTATAAGCTCAGAACGTCATTAGATTCGTGCGACGTACAAATTCAATTATGTCCGTTTTCTTGAAACGTTACTTTGAAACAAAGATATTTTCATTAAAACTTTCATTAAAAATGAAATCGAAAAAGCAAATTGAAACTGACTTTATTCTCTTCAAAACCCCGTTTGGTAAATTGGTTTCCGATTTTTGTTGGCCGAGACATTCAATGTTTGGCCAAGGGTGTATATCCAGACTTCAGAAGTATCGTATTGATTTATAAACAATAGTTTTGATGACAAATATGATAACAGGTAGCACTGCCAGCCTTGCGAAACGTTTTTGGGGATCCCAACCTCGAATGTACTTATTCAACTTTTTGCTTATTATTATACTACATGAAGCAGTTGTAAAAAATTTGGTAGCAAAAGTTTAGATGTTGAAGGTGGGCTCGAGGCTTCCTTATTTTCCGACAATACGTCGTTACCTTTCACATTGTTTGCTGCTATATACCGTTGGAAATTTAGGAAAGAATCGGGCTAATGGGAAACACCGAGGAAAACGGAAGAGAGCTTTCATTTTCACAGCTGTTCGCGTGCGGTTCAGGAACAAGCGCCCTCGAGATGGAAAGTCGCTTCGAGCCCGCACTGGACAAACTTTCAATGTGGTCAGTTAAATGACTGTCCAGTTGGGGCGTCAAAGAACTCCGGAATGATTGAAGGCACCGCACCGATACGCGTGCATTCGAAGGCCATTAGCTTCGGGCATGTGCGACGTCACCCGCCGCGTTTCTCTTGGACCTCGACGATCCTTTGGATTTCACAGCGTACGCTTGTGAAAATATCCAGTCTCTGCTGTTACGATCCTAGCTGCACATGCCAACGACCATTGGCGTCTCGATAAATGGTCACAATTTCCCTCGAATTCATTGAGCTCCCTCGAGAATTCCCGGACTGTTGTTTCATCAGCAAGTTCCATGAGGGAATTCCATTCCATTAAGCCAATTCAGCGAGATAGATGAATAATTCCACAGATTCCATAAATCTGTGATCCACCAACAATCCTGCGCTTCAAAGCTGATACCAAACTACTTCGACAATGACTTTAGCGGCAACGCCTTTCAAATTGATCCCTCATCATATTTATATCAATTGACAATCATTCTGATTCTTCGCTGATTGAATTTGACGTTGCTTCTGCTGTTCGTAGTCTTTGCGCAATGTCTTCATTTTTAGGAGAGCTTGACTGTCTTGCATAGCTGTAGTTATACCGCATATACGTCTAGGTGAGAGCAGATACGAGGCAGAACAGAGAAACGTGGCGTGTGCGAAGGCAAGAAGCTTTCGTGGTATCGTGTCTGTTTTAAGTCTTCGAGAGCTTATTTCGTAAGGGCGCAGACGGATATATCTTTCGTATAGTCCTAGTCGTATTAGTACACCATGATCATTTACCTTCGAGTCTGCTTCTCGACGAGGGTGACTCGAGTGTGCCGGCTGTTTACGGGATTTTTCAGCACACGAAACAGAATCGAGCATTTTTTTCGTTGTATATATATATATATATGTAAATATTCTCGATTATTTTTCATGCACACACGTGCACACATTCGTATGCGTTCGAATAGTGTATGCTGACGTATGTGTGTGTGTATGCACACACACATGGAGCGCGTGCTCTTTGGTACTCGAGAGAACGGAAGCCAGCTTACACGTGTTTTCCATCGGGTTTCAACATATCAGACTCTTCGATAGGGGAGAGTGGGAGTCGGGTGCATACAACAGCAGTCGTTGACACTACAAACTACACCGGAAGTCTTCCACCTCTGGGATAACATTTCCACCATTTTTTCGCCGCATTCTCAAGACTCCAGCTCTGTTTCTTGAATAGATGTCCTTGTCTAGTGTATGTCTTCAGAAAGATATGTACTATTTGAAAGGTCTTGAAAAGGTTATCCACAGGAAACTTCGAAGCACAGGCGAATCCTCTGGGACGGCTCGACACATCCAGCCGATAGAAGTTTACAGAATTGGGAAAAATCACGTTCGGATCGATCGATGTTGGAAATGACGATGAAGTTTGGTTTTGGACCCTATCAAAGTATCGTGGCTGAAAAAAAACACTTGCAACCACGTTGAGAAAATTGAAATTTTCTAAAAGAAGCCCAGTATTCAATAAAGACTGTTGCAAGTGTTGGTCGCCAAGAAGATGGTTAGGAAATTTTTTTAACATTTTTCGAGCTCAGATTTTTGGGATTTTAATTGTCTACAAAAATTGTAAGGATGCGAAGATTCAGCATTAAATGCATAAGAAATTTAAGATGCACCTTTTCGAGCCGTACACGTATATACGCATGTATGTATACATGCATATGCAACCCGTATCCTATGGAGACTTGTTTGCGAACTCAGACTGAGTCTTGTAAGAACGTAGGTAAGTGTGTTAGTCAGGATATGTGCCCAAAGCTGTATAGGCAAAATGGAAGCATTCAGAGTGGTACGAAAACTGCTGTTCTGCAGCTGGAATCTATAAATACAGCTTATTGCGAGACTCTGCCTACCCCCGGTTTGGTTCAGCCGAGGAAAACGTCAGTAACCTCGTCTTCCATGACGGGAATTATGCAAACTCTATTTATACCAAATGGAGCCTCAAATACGTTCGTATGGACTTTCGAATGTGTTCAAAAATACTTCACCACATACACATATATATATATTTATAAATACACACCCAAACAAAAAACATATAGGTGTTCGTTGAATTTATTACTGAAATGCAGAAAATTACGGGACTGCCGCCATGTATTGGAAGATTTTGACTTCTAGTCGGATCCCTTGTAAATGACTGATAACTGTTACGAGCCCGAAAAGTATGTTCTATATGCACGACCACTATTCTAGCTCGTGGTATCCTCGTAAGGAGCTTCATGCCTGCATCACATCGTGCATTTATAGTGCAAACGACGATGGCACGCTGACACACTAGCCCCAAGTCATTGTCATACTCGTGTATCACGTATTCGTTATAACGAACACATATATACATGTACCTACATCTAGCCGGGTATGCATTGGAATGATCCACAGACACTGGTGGATAAGGGCCCGGCGGTACTTCGAGTTAAGCAGAGTTGTGCATGGCCGATACTCGGAGCGGTGACCGCTTAGCCGTGCACGGGCTGGTGCATCAACCCGTCTGCGGAAGGCCAATACTTTTGACACCTTGGTGTAGATACTTGAGTGCAACGTCTGTGTACCAGAGAATCAGAAGAATATGAGCCCGTCTGTACTGGTACGGGTTTTCCACAGTTTCCCCGTACCCTCGGAAAATGCGATAGACATATAAAATGCTTCAGGGGTTACCCCCACTTGCGATTTTGAAAAAACCGATTTTTTTTATTGCATTTTTTTGAAGTATAAGTATCTGAGAATATGTCCTGAAAATTTCAAGTCGATCTGAACAAAATTAAGTGAGATATGAGCTTTGAAAGAGAAGAATCCGTTGTGAAATTGAAACTTGAAACGCGTTTTTCTCAAAATGGCATTTCTGAAGTCGGTGACCAAGATTACTCGAACACTAATGAACCGATCTTCTTGAAATTTTGCAGGCTTATTTAATACATAAAAATGTAGTCTTTAATCGTTCGATTTTTTTTTCGAAAAAAATGGCCGTTTTGTAGCCAAAAAACGGCCGTTTTTTTCGTTAAAATCGAACCATTAACTTTGACTGTTCGCCATTTCGTGAAAAATGAATTTTTTAAAAATCCTTCGATTAAAGACTAGTTTATACTTATAGTTGACTAAATCCATCCGCATTTTTTTTTTTTACGATGATCCACTTCACCGCAATGTTGGTCACCGCAAACCGTGTATAGAAAAACATTATTTCATTGACGGCCATTTGCCACTAAACAATGTAATATTTTTCAATAAAAAATTACTGAAAGTTCTTCAAGATGTGTTCTTTAAGATGGTATATTGATCGATTAAAAAAGTTTTGTAGTTTTCTTTAAAAAAATTCGTGCGGGTAGGGGGTGATGGGAAAGGGCTTAATCATGAAGGGTAATAAGTAAAGCAGAGCAAAGGTAGGTATACGTTGGACATACATTAAGGTGTATGTAGGAAATACATTAAGATGATCCTACACTACGCCGCCCGTTTGTGTGTTGAGATGTTTCGAGTTCGAGTCGTTGCTAGACTACTATGAAAATTTCAAAACTCTCGTTCGTCGCTTGTGGCAACTTAAAGTGAAGAGGAAGGTCCAACATATGGTGCAGGATTCGCAGATTGAAGGTAAACTTATGATTACAACGATAAAAATACTAGTCAAACTTTAAACGCGTTTTTCTCAAAACTATGTTTTTCAAATCGGTGTACACGATTTCTCGATATCTAATGAACGGGTTGACTTGACATTTGGCACACTTGTTCACTGTAGTAGTATTTTAGTCTTGACCGACGTTTTTCTTCATAACATTCTTTTCATTAGTTATTAACAATAATGATGTCGTTTTCCTTTAAAGAGCGAAAAAATGCAACACTTTTTTTTATTATTGAAACCTGATAACAAAAAAAAGCTCGGTCAAGTTTTAGCAAATATCATCTATTTTAAGGAAAAACTGTTTTTGTTTGTTTCAGATTAACCGGGTGGCCAAAATTGAGTACACCGTCGAGCCCTTCATGTCCGGAAGTCCTTCACCAGATTGTTTATCACTTCTTTAATTGTTATTTTTTTATTGAATTTTGGTATACAACGTTGTTAATGTACATACAAATAAATGTCGAAACGGGTTTTCAATAATTGTACATATTCCTTCAAAATTCATTTTAAAGGAATAAGTTTTCCAGATTTTTGAAATTCCAAATTATAAACGCACCTTTATTTTTGCAGCCTCATCGCTTTTGTATAAATAATTATTTTCCCCCCGAATTTGTGACGTCTTTACCGAAACATCTGTGTG
The DNA here is from genome assembly GCA_944452715.1 of Ophion slaviceki. Taxonomy (NCBI): domain Eukaryota; kingdom Metazoa; phylum Arthropoda; class Insecta; order Hymenoptera; family Ichneumonidae; genus Ophion; species Ophion slaviceki. Next base: position 40,005,763 of record OX101783.1, read on the forward strand.
GGAATATTTTTAAAAAGCACGTATTTTCTTTAAAAAAAAAACAGAAAATCTTCCTCGAAGAGACTGTAAAAATAAAAAAGGATGCTGTGCAATGTCGCGTTTGTTCTGGTAACGAGTGCGATTAAGCACCAACCGCGTCGATTTTCCACCTATTTATACCCTGTCGCGTACGATTCGAGCTGCACAGACTGGAAATGTTCGCAGAAATGCACGTTAAAAGAGAGACTTTACGCAGTTTCGGTTGTCATGATTATCGTTCTAAGGTCTTAGAAAATATACACGTATGTGTGCATCTTTACACGCGTTTCGCGGTTTGTGCAATTTTCGAGAACTCGTACTGCGTATTGCGATCGTAAATTCGTTCTCGTCTTTTGGGATCGAGGCCACGAAGATATTCGTGGCTCATCATGAGCGAGTTCGTTTTTGCATCTGCAGAATACGGATACTCTACGAGGCGAAAAAATAACGCGTAGAAACTGAAGAACAAATGAGACTGAATTATATTCCGCGAAAATATTAAGGAAATATCATATTTTGAGGGAGTATTAATAATCGAACACTGCACCGATAAATGTTGAATACGATTTTTTTTGTGCCAAGGTCGTATCAAAATTCAAGCTTGAACTTCCACAATGTTCCTTTCATCGTTTTCGATGAAAAAAAAAATATGTGCATAACTCGGCGATTTAGAACCGCTTCTCATGGAAAATCGCGAATTTATCTGCAGCTCATGTCTCTCTCAAACAAATGAACTAAGATGATCGACGTTAAAACTTTCTTGAATAAGTCTTCGTATGTCGTTCAAGCTTTTACGCCACCATCCCTACGATTCTTTACCCCCCCCCCCCTTCTTCGATTCATGACTTCATTATTTCCAATTTCCTCAGATAACACCTGGATTGTTGCCCTCCAGCTACTCGTTTCCCCATGCACTACCGTGTATCGCTTTTGTACGAGGGCACAAGGAAACTTAGGCGAACTGAAACGAACAGCGCAGGCGGCTACATTTTGTCGACTTTTAGTTGCGTCACCAGCAGAAATTCAGTAACATTGCGTCCGGCTCAGCAGTCGGCTAGCCAGCGCGCGTTTGAGGGAACAGATACCTTTAGGCGAGAAAAAAATTTGCTGATTTTTATGATTTTTTTTTAAGGAAAGATTTCTTCACCTTTTTTGAGACTTAGGGTATGTTTTATTACTACTTTTGGCTGTTACATGGTATTTTTCTATTAATCTTTAAAAATGGCAGTGGTGTGGCACGGTCTTCTAAACTGCATTTTCAAAACTGGTGTGATATGGAGCTGAAAAGAATAATCGACCGATTCTGATGAAATTCAGTATAATTCTTTCTAATCTTATTGTTTAAAGCATGACCCCAAATGTTTTTGAAAATAAAAAAAAATAATTTTATTGCAAAATGTAGCTATTTTTTAGGAAAATTCAATCTTTTTGTTTCAAAGCGTACCATTTCATCGATTTTCAACATTTCTCACTTTTTCTTGGTTCATATTCTGCGTATGAGAGTTGATGAAAGAAAAATCTTCGTTGGTTTTTTTTCAGATCAATCCTGCCGACGCTACGTGTCACGCCGTCTGAAAACATCCGCTGCATCCGTTTAGAAGACCGTGCCATACATCCGCCATTTTTAAAGATTAATAAAATAAAAAAATACCATGTAGCAGCCAAAAGTAGTAATAAAACATATCCTAAGTCTCGAAAGCGGTGAAGAAATATTTCCTTTAAAAAAAAATCATGAAAATTAGTAATTTTTTCCTCGCCTAAAGGTATCGCCCCCCTTAAGGCTGACCTATCGAGTATCGGTCCAAGTCAACGCCGCCTGCAACAGCCACACCAACGTCTGAAAAACGTTCATAATCCTTCGAAATTCATCAGTTTCCGTCGAAAATGCAGGTTGGAATGATTGATGACATCGAACCGGCGCTGCGCGGCCATTCTTCGTTGCAATTATACGAGACGGGAATCAACGATGAACGCGTGTTTTTCTGACATCCGGCGATGAGGCATATGCCATACCGTTCAATCGGTTCTGAAACGTATGGTATTACGCATATACGAGCTGCTATACATTTTGAATTAGCCACGGCGCCGAGACACTGTCGCGTCGCTTAGGTACGTGCTATATCGACCGTGTCCCAGTCGTATCATCCATTTCACAAACGGCGCGTTCTTATAAATACACGGCGCAATCACGACGACGACAAATTAACAACCGCTCTCAATTCTGCATAATCGTTATTATATCCGATGTTACATAGCACCAAATGTAGGTCGCGGAAGATGAGCTTTCGAAATGTATGCAGTCGTGTATGTGTGTCTCGTTTCGCGATGATGCCTCGCCTCTTTATCGAGCTAAGTGACGTGTCGTCGCAGATGCGTGCCTATACAATGAATATGAAACAGCGTGACATTTGACATGGTGCGTTATCGCAAAATGGAAAAAAAAGACTTCGGATAGATCGAACGTGCTTGGAGACCTACTTCACTTTCTTGTAATCTTGCAATTGAGATGATGTCAATTCTCCGCCGCTCGGACACCCCCGTTAGCGATGCTATTGCGAATAATCTCTCTCATGTCCCTTCTGCATAATTTGAAGGGTGCTTGGGACTGCATGTGCCATGCACCCTGAGTTAATAGCAGACGTAGGTAAATGTTTAATTCCCAAGTACATTTCCTAGATGTCAAGTGACATCAGTCGGGTAGCGTAATACGTGCACCAAGCTTGCAATTTACAGCTATAAGTATTTTTTTCGGATTGTTTCAACTGTTTACATGAACATGTAACTTTTTTGGAGCAAAACTCTTGAGAGTGAATATGCCGCGCATCACACAGCCGCAATTTGCGAGCTGCTGAATTATTCATAGGGTTGCCACATATTGGGTTGATGCAAGAGTCCGTTTCTTTTTTTGCGCGAGATGGCATTGCGAAAATGGGATGGACCTTTGCATCAATAGTTACCATCAATTGGTAAGGATAGATCGTCAGCTATCCTTACCAATTGGTGGTAACCATTGATACAAACGTCCAATCTGTCGAATGGAATGAGAAAATAAACAGAACCTCTGATTGATGCAAAGGTCCATTCCAACTTCAGCATGTTACGAGTATTTTCACTACAATTAGGTAGTGGAGATTGCGATGTTTTTCAAAAGAGTTATTCCGCACGTGAATCAGCTACGCAAGTATTTTGAAACATTCGGTAGCATTTTATCATTACGCCTTTTCTCGTCGTATGTAAGAATGTAGCATAAGTACGTGATGACGTTCGTATTTGCATCGTTAAAACGCAACAAAAATGACTTTTTCGAGTTTCTCAAATTTCCTTTGGCAGATTTAAGCTACAAAATCATGCAACCACTTTTAAGGATCCTTGACAATCACCGTGTGACGGTTCTGCAACAAACCACCTAAGTCCTCACATGAGCCCATATTGACATTTAGTCCTTTTTTCAATTAATGCCACGCGACGGCTACATACCGTTCTATAGTTTTTTTAGTGCAGTACATGCAAACTAGATGGCGTTAGTTGACTCAACATTTGTTCGCAATTCACTTATCGCGAGATTGCAAGATTCTAGTGGGCGTAAAGTTTGCGAAAATCGAAAAAAATATCAAAAAGATAAACGGTGTGTGAAAAATATGGCGTAGGTTTGTGCTATAACAAGCGAAACAGCTGCTTCAAAGCATTCCATACATCATAAAGGAATGGTACGACACAATGTAACATGTATGTAGCACTCCCTTTATTGCTTTATAACTAGCCTGATGATTACATTTTTCAAAAGTAAAATGATACGTGGTTTTTTATTTATCAAAACCTACCATGAAGTCAACCATATTAAAATATTTACGTTGTTAAGTCACGAAGGGTTAATCTACCAATTATAGTTCTGAACAATGATAAAGGTAAGAAAGTAAAAACAATTGTCCGCAAATGGAAAGTGTTATAATTCTTCAACGATTCAGAGGATCGATATCGAATTTTGCATACACGATTAGGAACGAACAAAATAGCAATAAATCTAATCTTAATCGGAATTATAGAATTTCCTCACGACTCTTGTATATCCTTGAGCCAACGAAAAATCTTTACTATCCGTTACTTCCACCCCCAATCCCACATTATACTATTTTCCTAGGTTTATAGATTTTTCCTAACTAACAAGTTTCATCGCACCCAGAAATGCTGCACCCAAATTCTAAAATTCAGCCTTACCAGCCAAACTAAAAAACCTAGAAAAATAATTGATTGCAGTGTTTGTTACCGAACGGGGGTGTGCAGTGCCGATAACGCCGGAATATCTGTCTCAAGCTCCAACCCGATTAGGCTGTTGCGATAAAAATTTGCCGAGCCTAATTTCGTTGAACCCTACGAGGAGGAATTCCCCGGCATTCGTTCCAGCTTACAGGAGATGTTTTCCCCAGAAACTTGGGTCGTCGTGCGATGGCGAGGAGAACGAGCATGTGTGCCACGTGCGTTTTTACCCTTTGCCTCTTTCTCTCGTCGTGCGCAAACGATTCGATCGTTATCCGGTCTCGCCTGCTCACTGACACACACACACACACACACACACACACACACACACACACACACACACACACACACACACCCTTTATTTACATATACATAGATAGAAAGGCTCTTGAAAACATCAGCATAGATACGCGCACACAAAACCAGAAAAGACGAATAAAACCTAGTGCGTGTTTTTTCATGCGTTTGCGTGTATTCGCCACGTGGCCCGGAAATTTGATCCCTATCACGATCTTTCCGCCGAGAGAATTTCGACTCGTTTATGCACAGGGAACACGATAAAACCGACAAATAATGGGAGTACAATGAACGAACAAATGAAGAATGAGGTGTGACAAGAATAGCGAGTGTCGAAGGGCCTTGTTGGATCCGGGGTTAAATCAAACAAAATAATAATAATAAAATAAGGTAGTAATGACAATGAGGCTAATATATATATATATGATTGTAGAGAAGGGAGAAAAACATGGAGGAAGACAATGAACACGTGCTGGCCTCATCACAGGGGGTAGACTTTTGTCTCCATAGTTCTCTTCGCCTTCTCGCTTTTTTTCCCTTTCATTAACACCTAGTAAAACGAAGGTTTATTTAGAAAGCGAGTACGTCACGCTGCGTATGTGGGTGAGGAAAATAATAGACAGGATCCATCTTTGTGAAGGGATAAATGGCCGGGATACTAAAAAAGAGAGAACAAATATATCCGTGGCCGCTGGACGGGCGATTTTTTGATTAAAAAAAATACAAAACTTTCTGTATATTTTCTTATATCCTGCCTCTTGTCCTATTGGTTTGTGAAACATTTTGTAGTCAAAATAATGTAGTTGTGTACGGCGATTGTCTACATCAAATCTCGTGATTTACTTTTACTTGATAGTTAATTTTTTATTTATTTATCATTAACGGCTGAACTACGATCTGTCTTCCTAGCGACAATGAGTAACTGGGATGTATTTACATGGGTCATGGGTATTAGACTAACGTTCAGTGACGCGTCCACATATTTTTCGTGATTGTTTATATGTTTTTTTTTACTATTTTGTGTATGCGCGTGTGTGTGTTTCTTTCGTACTTTCTAGTTTTGTTTCCTTTATTGGAAGCGCTGTGTGAGTCCAAGAGCTTTTCGACGTCTGAGACGTCTTGTTTCTGCGTCTGGATTAAGAAGATCTGTAGCTAAATTGTTGGGGTGCAGCTTAATCCTCTCTATATAGTTGGCACTGAATCGTTAGATTTATGGTTTGACTGTTGCTGTTTTAAGATCCTTGTGTATTGTTTCATTGGAGGCATACCGCAGGGCATTCACTATAGTACGGAGTATTTTAAATTGGAATAGTTGGATAGTATTGAGATTGCTCTCACTAACCGTCCCGCATAGTTGTATCCCATATGTCCATATGGGGGTCAATGTTGCTTTATAGATAAGCAATTTGTTGCTTAGCGATAGTTGTGACATATCCGAGTAGCCAGTACATACTACGTAATTTGAAGTTAAGTCCTTTTTTTCTTTGCTTCGATGTGCTTTCTCCATGTTAGCTGTCGTTCAAGGTGCCTTCCCCAGTATTTCACGCTACCATTTTGCGGGAGTAGTTGATCGTTCAGCTTGATAATAAAGCATTTTTCAGGAAGATAAAATACAAATATTTTCGTCGTAAATCGAGAATGTATGATGTTAAATGAGTTCTCGCGGTTTTTGATGTGATTAAGTTGTTGAATGATGTGAATAAAGTTTTGCATTGTGTGAATAAGATTTTGAATTATGTGAATAAGATTTTGAATTATGTGAATAAGATTTTGAATGATGTGAATACATTTTTGATGTGAATGATGTGAATAAGTTTTTGATGTGAATAAGATGTTGAATATGTTCTCGCTGTTTTGATGTGAAAATTAATGCTTTATTTAAAAAAAATCATTCCTAATGCTTTCAAACGTTTCGCAACGTGTGATCAACTCCTAATGATTCTACAAGTTCAGCTAGCGTCTGGTTGAGTCTTCATGAAGCAATGCCTCCAATCCAACACATCAAAATCATTTTTTTCGGAGCGTCTAAACCAATCTCTGCATGTTGTTTCCGACACAGCATGGTCGCCGTTAGTCTCAGTAAAAATTATGCGTGCTTCAGCATCAGTTGTTTTTTGGAATACACTAGTGCAGTAAAATTCCCCGCAAATCTTCTTTATTGGCACAACATTTGACATGTGAAACACTATGAAAAAATAAGTTATTTACACTTCGGCGAAATGACGTGCATTGAATTTCAAGCTTGCTTATAGTACTTATTTATAGATGCGTTACCATCTTAAGGGGCAATACCAGTGTGACACTTTAAAAAAATCGATTTTTTTTGCCTTTTTCGACAGTTTATACTTTTAAGAATATGAGGTGAAGTTTTTATACTTTCGAGATTTTTATACTTTCAAGAATATGAAATGAGATTTTTCAAATTTGCTGACATTGTAACTCAAAGAGCAAATATCCGATTGACTTGAAATTTGAACTGAGTACTCTTGAATATATTTACTCTACAATGACGTATGATATTTTTGATTGGATGAAAATTGACGATTTGGCATTGAAAAAAACGACCATTTTGTAGGCAAGAAAACAGACTTTTTTCATAACAACGCCATTTTGTTAGATTTTGATATTTTTCGAAAATCCTACGTCATTCTACAGAAAATGCCTTCCAGTTTAACGACATTTTTCCTTTTTCGGTTTCAGCTACTCAATCGGCCGGAATCATGTCAGCAGTGGAGGAACTTTTTTTCGGCGCCTCCGAACGCAGCGCATAAGTCGCTTGGATCTCAATATTTTTCTATGAAAAAATTATGTAGTATGAGTCAAATATAGCCAAATATATTCATAATTTTCCGAAACATTTAATTGAGTACTTTTGTTCCAAAAAATTCCCGAAAATCACCCAAATTTTCAGCGTTCACACTTAAACTGCATGCAGGTAGTTTTGGTAACGCCAACTGCTGGAAAACAGGGAGAACTCATTCAACGTCCTAATATTTGCACAAATTGCGTTCCTGGAATTTTCGAAACACGTTTTATTTCCTTTTCTACGATGCACTATGGCTCTTCGAGCTAATTTATTCACCCCGTATGGGGTGTTTGTGAAGCAACACGTTGAATTCAAAATGACTACCTGGACGAGCAGTCGAACCGCTTTAATAGCGCAATTTACTGGAACATTATCGATTCGTCGACAAACCACGGTATTTTTCTTTTTACTCGTGTCGAAATGTTCTGAGAAATTCGTATATGCACTTGGAGCACATAACAGGGCGCCACCCGTGTCTGTGAAAGCCAGTCGAAGGGACAAGGGAAGAAAATGTATCGCAGCCTAGCCTTTCGCCCTTTGCGATTCAGTCGCTGGGAAAGGACTCGAGTTATGGGGAACGAAGAAAGACGATAGAAAATTCCATCTCTTCATCGTCCCCTTTCCGTGTACCATATATATATATATATATATATATATATATATATATATATATGTCAGCACTTCAGAGCATTGTTGAGCGACCCCTTCGTGGCTTTGCAGAGCCCTTCTACAAACCCAGGAAGCGGGCACGCGCCCGAAGAGGAACAAAGAAGGGTTGCTGGCGGCGAAAGTATGGACCTTATGTACACAAACATATATACGTATAAACATTTACGCATGCATATAAAGGGACGAAACTATGAGCCCGTTATACCCATGTAATGGCGGTTATCGGTACATCTGGCCCTTTTGAGGACGGCCCTTGAGACTTTGAAAGAATATTTTTTACATTTACGCAAAGAAGATTTTGGGGACATTAAAATTAAAGTAATGTGAGTATGGGAGTAATGGCCTATGTTGAGGACGGTCCTCGGAGTCGAATGTCTCGAAAATCACCTTTCCCTATATATATATATATGTGTGTACGTGAATCTAAATATAATAATATATGTAGACATATACATGTGTATTTGTCAAATGTATGCGCAATCTTCGTAATAACGGTGTGCGAAGTCTCAAATTGCAAAGGACGAAATCAAAGAACAGCCACGGTGCGTTGGGATACGATAAATAGTGAGCACAGTTATGAAAGTGTAAAAATGCGTTTAAAGAAACGATTGGACGCAGATGAATAGAGCTAACGAGGCGAGATTCAAATTCCTCGGGGGCTGCTCCTGTGAGGCGTTTTTTCTATTTCTTTCAAGGACCACTCTGATCCCTCGTTTACGAAAATCAAGGACTGGAACAAGTGGAAGGCTGACGTGTGTTCCCGGCGAATGTTAAAGCGTGCTTTCATTTTTGAAGGACGATCATTCGAACCTCGACAATAATTAAGAATTGTGTTGTCGTAATTGTGTTGTCTAATACCCTAATTAGACTTTAAATGTAATCGTATTTGTTTGCTTGATCTTTTTTATCGTATTTGTTTGGCTTGATCGTTTTTTTATCGAATTTTTGTGTCAGTTTTTTTATCGTATATTTTTGCTTAAACTGTATTTATCGTTTTTTTTATTCTATCATTTTTATCGTATTTTTTGTTTTAATTTTTTTGCGTCATCTTTTTGTGTAAACGAATTTTAAGCCAGGGCTTTTTTTTAATCGTCATAAAAAAGTAGTACAGAGGATCAACTTTGATTAGCCCTGTTGACGAGGATTGCCATGAAGCGTATCTTACTATTATTTCGTGGTAGGGGCCGAATTCATTTTCATTTCATTCATTCATATTTTTTTGCTTGACCTCTTTTATCGGATTTTTTGGCTTGATCTTTTTTTTATCGTATTTTTTCGGCTTCAACTTTTTTGATCGTTTTTTTGGGACATTTTTTTATGTAATCAAAAATCAATTTTTAGCTAGATTTTTGTTTAATCGTCATAAAAAAGTAGTACCGAGGATCAACTTTGATTAGCTCCGTTGACGTGGATGGCCACGAAGCGTATATGACTATTATTTCGTCGCACGGGCCGAATTATGACGAGACAAACTCTCGTTGGCGTCTCGGCCGTGGGGACGGGCCCAGAGTACACTTGAGGCATTCCTTTCCGCGTGCGTCGAAACGCGTCGTTGATACTGGGTGGCCCTTAAACGTTCTAAAATAAGCACCGACTCTCGGTGAGTTGACGCTTTTTCGTCTATTCAGAATTACAATTCGTTTGTACTGGGCCAGACCAATGAATAAACGCGCGGAACAAATCATCTGCCTAATCCGATGGGCACTGAGTACGTTGAGGGTGTGTCTTGAACGGGGAATAAAATATAGCGACAAATTGCCCTGTTCTCCCTGTTGTATGTCTCCCGATTGATAAATCGTCGGACGCGAAAAGAAAATTACGAGTAATTACAAATACTTCATTCTTTTATTGTAGGGAGAATTAATCGATACCTAAAAAAAGAAATTAAGCGTTTTACCAATTAAAGTTTTACCGAATTAAGAGAAACGAGAAACTTCATTCTTTTATTGTAGGAAGAATTCATCGATGCGTAAAAAATGATATTGAAGTTTGCATCGTTGGAGCGCAACTAAAGGTTTGTAGCCCGAACTTTTTTTTGGATAAATTTGGGCTACGAAAAGCACTTAAACGTTTTTTAGGATACTCACCAGAAATCTACTGCCCACATTTGCAGGATAAGATTTTGGATGATGAAGACAATGGGGAAATGAAAATTAAAAAAGAATTTTCGTTGCGTTCCAACGATGCGAAATTCAACATCGTCTAAAAAAAGACATTAAGCGTTTTACCGATTAATGCGTTGAGAGACATTTTTTTTCGACGTTGCTGCACCCGATGATATTTTTATTTCGAGATTTCTTCGGGTTTTAGCGCATGGCTTTTGAGACAACGGGAATTTTGAAATCGAGACAAGTTAGCACAGTTTGTTATGGAAAATCGTGAATTGCAATGGAATTTTAAAGGGTCAGGGAACAGTTTACATGATGTCATTTTTTCCTAAAAAATCGAAAATACGTTCAAAAATTTGGTTTGATGATTGAAGCCCAATAACAAAAAAACGGTTGGTCAAGCTTAGTGAATGTAATCTATTTTAAGAATTTTTTTTTTTTTATTATTTGATTAACCGGGAGGCCAATATTAAGTACACTGTTGAGCCTCTCACGTTCAAAGGTCCATTGCGAGATTAGTTATAAATTCTTCAATTATCGGGGCCGGGTTGAAATTCCGAACTTTGAATGCTCCGACGGTTTAAAGTTCCTAATTTTAATGTTCCAAAATTAAACTTCTTAATAAAAAAAATTCTTGAAAGAATTCGTCGTTTTATTGAAACTGTTGAAACTTTTCGAAATTCCATAGCTGAATTATTTTGACGGTGTTCAGATTTTCAGGGTTTTGATCTTTCGGGTAGTATTCTTTCGGAGGTTTAAATAATTAACCTCCGAAACTCCTGAACTAACCTCCTGACTAATTGAACAACTAAAGCGGAATAATCTGCTGATTGCACGTCGAATAAGTCTATAGCCGACTAACCAAACAAGATCAGATAACCCCAACAACCTAAAAACCTAAAACTCAAATAACCACAAACCTGAATAGCCTAAAATCTGTATGAAATCCAAATAACAAAAAATCTGAATAGCCGATTATCTGCATAAAACCCAAATTACCAAAAACCTCAATAGCCGAAAATCTGCATAAAATCCAAATAACCGAAAACTTAAATAGCCTAAAATATGCATATAACCCAAAACCAAATAACCAAAAACCTGAATAGCCTAAAATCTGCATAAAACCCAAAATCAAATCTGCATAAAACCTAAAATCTGCATCAAACCCAAATAACCAAAAACCTGAATAGCCGAAAATCTGCATAAAACCCAAAACTCTAATAACCAAAAACCTAAATAGCCTAAAATCTGCATAAAACCAAAGATCAAAATAACCTAAAACGAACATTACCCAACATAACTGAACTTGTCCGGATTTTCGGGGGCGGTACGAAAACATCTGAAATCTATGGGTGGGTATTTTCATTCTTTTTTTTTTTTTATCGAGGCTACGCGATCGTCGTCGCCCACGCGTATCATTGTACGTCGAGCAGGAGAAGTGGACACCCGTTAATGAATTTCGGCCTCACGTACACCCACGTATAATGGGGCGCGTGACGTTCCCGATATGACGTTGTCCGGACACACGGGCTAACCTGCCGTGCTGGTTCACGTATACGTGAACATGCGCGCGAGCGAAGACACATTTCGATTTGACGTTACCCGTATGGACTTCCTTCGTACGGAATTAATGAATATCAATGCTGAATTTAATTATCGCGAGTCAAGGCCGTAACTGTTTCCGTTCCGGCTACCGGCGCCCAAACCCTTTTTTTACCGAGTCTTTTCTTTCCGTGTTTTCTTTTTTTTTTTATGGTGTAGGAAAGGTTGTGTCGGTCTTTCCTGCCCTTTCTACACGCCGGGAAAAGCGTTAATGCTCGTCCGTTTCCGCTGTAACGAGGTGAAGATTGAGATCTAGGGGTCAGGGGAGCCAACAGGTGGTTGCAATCGGGGTGAATAACTTGAAGCAAAGGAGAAAACCGTGAAATTAGACTTTTCGAGTAAAATTGTCTTGTAAGTTGTGCTAATTAACGGCTTATACCTAGTTTTAACCCTCAAGCCGTGAACCTGGGTCGTTTTCGTCCTGCCCAAAATCATTTTATTCGCAGGTTGCTTAATATTCAATGAAAAAAAAGAATAGAAGTAAGAAAGAAAAAAACCCCATTTTTCGTTGAAACGACTAAAGATTGACCATGAATTTTTTCAGATTTTTTTCATTAACAATTGTTGGCTTGGTAGTGCAAAAACGAAAACGCCCCAGGTTTACAGGATTAAGGTACCTCACATACCTTCACGGATTGAGGGTTAATTTTTGGAAATATCGATTGCTAGTTTTCGACGGATTCTTGAAATACCCAGGTAGGAATTGACGATGAAAAAAGGGCTCGCCAAGCTCTGAAACAAGGCTCACATTTTTTAATTCAAGCTGAGCACCAGCCTGATTTCAGGCCAGCTGAACCTCTGAATGATAACGCGGTTTCAGGCTCTTGCACACAGGCTTGACCAAAGGCTGGTAGAAAAGCCTGTACTGAGCCTGAAACGACAAAACAACAAGGCTCAAAACGAGCCTTAATGAAGCCTTCACGAGCATTTATGACCAGGCTTTTCCCAAACTCTTCCCGAGGCTATATGAGGCCTGTTTTTAGTTTTCTATATTCTACATTGGGGTAAATTTAATAAATCTGTAAAGAATTAATTTGATTTATTATATATATTTATTATTTGTTATATTATTTGTTACAAAATATATATAAAAAATATTTTAAAAAACAATACTTTATTTTATTGCGTACTTTTATTTTCGTATACACTTTTTTGTGTACCTCATAAATATCGATAAGAGAATATATTTAAATGTTCTGAGCTGCCTACTTCGCTTTCGTTTTTCGTGCCTTCGCACCCGACAAATTTATTGCTACATTTTTTTTTTCATAAAAGTACAGAAAAAATATTATTTTAAACTTATTTTATTTTATCACAACCTGAAACAAGCCTGCATCCAGCCTTGATTTTTCAGCCTCAAAATTCACCGGCTGAATAAAGCTTGAAATAACCCTGAGTTTAGGCTAAGCAGCCAGTCTTGGTTCCAGGCTGCTCCAAACGATGCAATGAAACCTGGGCCAGGTCTGTTTTACTCAGGCTCGGTGAAACAAGGCTCGCACAAGCTTGTTTCCATCGTCAGTCTTTTAATTTCCTACCTGGGTATAGCACTTGAAAAATATTTTCTGAACATTTCAAGTCGATTCGTTAAAAATTGAGGGAGTTTTCGACATTTATAGGCAGGTTTTGCGGACCGGCGATTTTTCAAATAGTTTTTCTTAAAGTGACTTTTTCGAAATCGGTAACCACTCTATCTCGAACATGACTGCACCAATCAACTTCAAACCTTACGAGTTCCTTCCACGCATAAAAAAATAATGCTCGAAGGAAGAAACTTTTTTTTCGATGCATAGTTTTTCTTTCATCAACGAAAATACAGCGTTTTTTTCACTGAAAGTCGACACTTCCACTTTAGTCGGCGGCTATTTTTCTAAAATCAATATTTTATACAATCCTGCGTTCAAGCACTAGATAATTTAATGCAAAAACAATGCCTTTCATTTTTTTTCACTTCAGATATAATTTGTTTCCGAGCAGCAGTGGTCACCGCGAAGAACGTTTTTCAAACAGCGGTCTGCACAAACCATTGTATCTACCACATTTATAAAGATTTTTCAACACAAAAATTGTAAATGATACTTCAAGCCATACCCTTGGAAGTAAAAAGGAAATCGAAACCTGCACTCATTGTGCCAGAAAACATTTACGAAAATTTCTCTTTTTTCCGGCCACGAGCTAGTGTAACCCGTTAAGGCAAAACGTGGCTCACGTACTGTTTCCAGCATTTCGACATAGTTGTTTTAATTAATTAGATTCAAATGTGTATTTAAATCAGTAATTCTCAAATATATGTCCTAGATGTGATGGGAAGTTAGTCGTAAGAGGCATAATAGCAAACGAAGTTTCTATTTTTAAAAGTAAACCAATTTTTTTTTCTATGAGTATTTCACCTTTATTTTTTATGTGTTGATTAAAGGTTGATTTGATTAAAGGTAAACTCTTGAGAGTCAATTTTTAGAGCATAAGGGAAGAATTTCAGTACGTTACAGTCAATTATTATAGATTTAATATCGTGCAATGCAATTGTACAGTGAATAATTGTGAAATTTCCTAAAAAATTACTTTGATACATAAATTACTCAAATTTAGAAGAATCAAAATACTTCGAGTGATTTTTCCATTATCCTTTGGCTCATTTTATCTGAGAATAAAAAACATCCTGTAAGAACGTACGTAAAAGTACTGACAATTGAAAGTATTATCAATTTTCGACGGGTTAGTGGATCGAGTCCAAATTTGGTACACAGGCTTAAAGAACAAAAAAAATACTAATGCATTAAATTCCTGCCACCATAGTAAACTTTACTCCCATCTTAAGGCGGGAACCTGAATTAGAAGGTCCGAAAAATCGTTTTTTATTGCTTACATCGATAGATAAACTATCCACGAATATATTTACAAAGTTGCAAAGGCAAATTGTAAATATTTTCGACGATACAAGGCCAAAAGCAGAGAAGCGATTGATCTTTGATATTGATATTTCCTCCTATTGAAAACTTTGAAGCGCGTTTTCTCCAGTTTTCATTTTCACGATTTTTCGAAATTGGCGGGCGTGATAGTAAAAAAAATAAACGACCTATTGAATCAAAACAAAGTTCATTTTATGCAGTATGAAAACCTCTTCTAAGTGGATTAAAAAAGTTGTTGAAAAAGTCTTTTTAAATAATTTTTATAGCACGTTAAAGTGTTTTTTTAACACATTTTTTTTTCAAACCTGAGAAAAGTTATAATTTCACGATTGTTTCAGCTTTTTCTTAATTCACCCAGAAGAAAAATATATGACTATTGAAAATTTTATTGGTTTATTTGGTTGTCAAGAATTACGAGCTGCATGTTTCCAATAAATGACTAATAAATCTGCAGTAATTTATTGTTTCATATTGAATTTTTTTAAATATATTTCAAATATACATGAAAAGATACCTCAATGTTTACTGGGCTCACTTGTTTTTTTCCCTTCTAAAAAAACTCTTGAAAAAACGCTTTTTGGACCTTCTTTTGCAGGCTCCTGCCTTAAACTACACGCACGCTGTTCGCGTAACGCCACCTATTGGGAAACAGCGAGAATTTATTCATAGTCCTAATACACGATCGTCAGATGTGCAGCATGAAAAGTTCAGGAGTTTCTTCCCAATTTTTTTACAAAATTCGAGACGTAAAACGGTGCAGAATAACGAGGATAATTTACAAGCGAAATGAAGGTGGGTCAGTTCGACTGGGAACGAGGGAGTTGAATAAAGTTTCGTGTGGAAGGAAAATAAGGAAAGAGCGGAACGACATTGACTACCGTATAATATACTTAATATTACAAGCACTTTCGAATTTTATCGCGCCTGGCAGGGCTTGGTATGAGGACGAGAGAAATATTTCAGACTCCGGTATATGTGGGCAAACGTATATCATGACGACGTGCACTTTTCCCCACTGGTGTGTAGGACCGTCGAGAATTTTGTTAGACACGACCCAACCCGAGCACTCCCTTCAACATTATTGCCTTTTTCGTTCCGGA
This sequence comes from Ophion slaviceki, assembly GCA_944452715.1. Classification (NCBI taxonomy): domain Eukaryota; kingdom Metazoa; phylum Arthropoda; class Insecta; order Hymenoptera; family Ichneumonidae; genus Ophion; species Ophion slaviceki. The sequence continues at coordinate 40,021,523 of OX101783.1, forward strand.
AGAAAATCGATTCCATACCTCGTTCCACTGCGTACAGTGATAAGGGTTTTGCGAGTGTTTTATTTGATTTTTTACGATGTCGAAGCTTGCATCGTTAAAATACAACAGAAATTCTTTCACAATTTTTATTTTTATATTTATATTTATTTTTTATATTATATTATTTATAGATAATTTTAAATGATATTTATTCATACAATTTTTAAATTTATTTCATTATTATTTTTTGACTTATTCATTTTCTCCATCATCCAAAATCTTGTGCTGCAGATTTCTGATGAAGATTTAAAAAAAACGTTAGAGCTACAACACTTTGGTTGCGTTCCAACGATGTAAACTTTAATATAAACTTTCGTTTGTTAACCACAACGTAAAATGCTGATGCTCCATGATTCTTATACAATCAACTTTCTATGATTGGACCTCATGGACGTGAAGTCCAATTATAGTACGAGTCTGCTCGAATACATCGTTCATTTCGCACAACGCAGCAACTAATTCCGTTCCAGGCTCATTAATTGTCTCAACGATCGTGAAATAATATCCATTAATCTGCAACAACTCGGAATAAAATAAACGACCCGCGGGTTTCTTTAGCCCCGATGAATTTATGGGATTGGGGTCATCCCCGGGACACTCCCTTCGACATGGTTTTTTCTCCGTCACGAAGGTAATCAATATACGGAATATCGAGATGATGTAGCGGAATGGGCACGAGTGGAATTGCGAGGATATTGGATTTCTCGAAACCATCGAATATTGCCAATTCTTAATGTCCTTTATCCCGCTTGGCATATGAATTTTTGAATAATCATTCCACTTTATTTTCGTCACCAATATCATTTACATGCAAATCGCAAGAAATACGATATGTAAAATATGCCGAGTAATTGGAATGAATAATAAATATATATTGGGTTTTTTTGTCGTATCGTTAAAGTTCACGAAGCTGATTAGCAAAAATAAGTAAGCTTCGGGATTTTTTTATAGGCTGAAAATTGACTTTCCCACAGAATAGGAAAGGGAGTGGGTAAACGTCACAGTCAATAAAGATAACATTTTGACCACTGTGGATATTTATATCGATGCCGTTCGCTTTTTGCGTTTAGCCATGCGGGCAGCATCGCCGAATTAAAGTTCATTCGGTTGCCTCAGACCATATATGTACTCCGTTGTACACACACGTATATCTACAAGTATATGTGTGCACACGCGCACACAACGGACACAGGGCGTCCAATCGATGAAATTAATGGCTCAGATGTCTTCACTATAATCACCCACTCATTTGCTAGTTATAGGGAACTGTATATATGTCCTTAAGGTAGCACGAGAGCGTGCTCTTGAATTCTATAGATTTTGTTCAAATTTCGATCAGACATTGTTCATATCATTATGCGTGCACGGAAAAAAAGAAACAGCGAAAATCACAGTATAAACCGCATAAAAAACAGGGTGCCATATTTCATTTTACAGTAAAACACAGTAATGTAAATCCTGTCCTACAAAAATGACGAATTTTCCTGTACACACTGAGATTTTTGCAGTTACACTGGCTTATTTACAGTTCGGTACTGTGAATACATCAGTGTTTTCAGTAAAAATATTCAATTGTAAAATTTACATGAGATCACTGATTTGTATACTGTACACAAACTGCAAGGGTTACAGTGTACACTGTATTGAGTACAGAGTGATTCATTAAATTTCACAGTGTGCCACGGTAGTTTTACTTTTCTTTCGACAGTTCGTGACGTTATCTGTGCACTCTGAGATTTTTACAGTTACACTGGTTTATTTGCAGTTTGATATTGTGAATACATCAGTGATTTCAGTAAAAATATTCAACTGTAAAATTTAAATGCGATCACTGATTTTTATACTGTGCGCAAATGAGGCACGAGGTGAGGCCCGAGGCCAGGACACAAAGGATTGCCAGTTAGTAGTGCGTGGTTGATGGGACGCGGACATCGAAATTTGTGCCTCAGAATTCAAGAAATTATAAAGAAAGAAAAATTAAAAAAAAGGTACGTTCTTGTCTAATTAGGACTTGTCTAGCGCGTGGGGTGAGGCACGTGGCCAGGACACAAAGGATTGACAGTTAGTAGTGCGTGGTCGACAGGATGCGAACGTTGAAATTTGTGCGACATAATTCAAGAAATTATAAAAAAGAGAGAATTATTTACAAAAAGGTACGTTCTTGTGTATGTGACTGATTTTGTTATATTTTCTACACATTTTTTCAAACTTCTTTTATGGATAAACTTTTTTTGTGTGTCTCATTCACTTCATTCTATTCTTGATATGTATATACATTGTAAGCAAAGGTTTCGCCGATTTTCTTTTATTTTATTTTTTATAATCAAATTTACAGTGTGACGTTGTGAACGGCAGTCACTGGTTAGGACTTGTCTCACGCGTGGCGCGACCAAGACACAAAGGACTAGCAGTTCTTTTAGCGCTATCTAATGTTATTTTTACCCCTAATTTTGTATAATATACGATTTGTGGCACTATTAAATTACGGGATTCATCAAGTTTGAATTACAGTATTAAAACTAGAACGTTTCCCGTGTTTATACTGTAAAAAGCAACGATTGAAAACTGAAACTATATCTGTTGCTAACCAGTTTGTAGAACAGAGGACTTCACTGTTAAAACACCTACATAAACTCTGTCGATATAACTGGCGCATTCATTGTACATAATACAGATTAGCCAACTGTCAAATTACAAGTTTTGTTAAATTTATATTACAGTGTTGAACTGTCAAAATTTACTTTTGACTACACTGTATTTTGGACTGTGTGTTCCAGTAAAAGATACAGTAGAGCGGTTCGAGTCCAAAGAAGACAGTATAGGAACTGTAATAATTTACTTTGAGCACACTGTATTTTGAGCACTGTTTCAGTAAATATCGCTGTGCAATCGCTCGAGTCCAATGCGAACTGTGTAGCCCCTGTATTTTGTACTATTTCTTTTTTTCCGTGTGTTTGAGTGCAATTTCAGAACAGTCGACTATTTAGATTGGGATATAATGGGTTTTAAAAATGAAACTTTTAACACTGCAGGGTCTGCATTGCAATTTACACAGAATAATTTTCCGTAAACAATCTTTGTCCCCTATAATAAGAAGATATATGGCAACACCGCATCGTTCCACGTATCCAATGACGTGAGTTCGCGCGGCATATTTAAGGGGAGGTACCTGAGTAAACGGCGAGAAAAAAAGGTAAACTTCGGCAATTTTTATCTCAAAAACTAATGTTTCGATTGGATCCGGGGTTTTTTTATTGGAAAATATGTACGTTGAGGTATGTTTAGGATTTTTTAAAATAAATTCGTTGACTAGAAGCGATTTAAACGCGATTATCTCGAAACATAGTTTTCAAAATCGGTGCCAGATGTATCTCGAAAACGGCTTGTCCGATTTTGTCCAAATTTGGATACAATATTCTTCGATAGTTTTTCTCGTTCGCCACGTAGGATTTTTTTTTGAAATTTTCAATTTTGACGGAATTGGGACCCTTTTAATTTAACATTCGTTTTTCGTTCGCAATTTCCGACGATTTTGGATTGCATACACATTGCATAAAAAAGCAATGGTTCAATCAAATGGAAAACCTCTACGTGGCGAATGAGAAAAACTATCGACGAATATTGTATCCAAATTTGGACAAAATCGGACAAGCCGTTTTCGAGATACATCTAGCACCGACTTCGAAAACTATGTTTCGAGATAATCGCGTTTGAATCGCTTCCAGTCAATGAATTTATTTTAAAAAAATTCCTAAACATACCTCAATGTACATATTTTCCAATTAAAAAACCCGGATCCAATCGAAACATTAGTTTTTGAGATAAAAATTGCCGAATTTTACCTATTTTTCTCGCCGTTTACTTAGGTTCCTCCCTTTACAATAATACTGCAACACACATTTTTCTTTGGAAGTAATTTTTAATCGAACAAAGTTTTTCATTAGTTATGAATGAACCGACACTTTTATTTGTTAATGAAGATAACATAAACAATATAAAATATTAATATTTTTAATGCGAATATTTTTTTTATGATAAAAGTTATTAGTTTTACGAACACGATGATTATTTTTTCCCGAAATATTGAACAATATTGTTCTGCGGTGTTGCCATGTGTCTTCTGATTATAGGGTACAAATATTTTGACGAAGAATTATTCTGTCTTTACTGAACGTTTTTAGCAAAACTGAATGGTAAAGTCAATCCAAACTTTTTTCACTCTTTTCCTAACTAGTTTGCTGTCTAAGCATAATTTTTATTCAAAATTTATAAACACAATAGAGACTGCAGAACCTGCAGTGTTAAAAGTTGCAATTTTAAAACCCATTATCTCCCAATCAAAATGGTCGACTGTTCTGAAATTATACTCAAACATGCATAATGATATGATCAATGTCTGGTTAAAATTGGAACAAAATCTATAGAAATCACGAGCGCGCGTTCGTTCTACCTGAAAACTTTCGATGAAGTATTCTCGCAATATTGACTGTTCCATTGCATTTTACGCTTTTTCCATTGAAAGTTTTCATACGTTATGTATTTTTTTTTACTACTTAAAAATTGTGTAGGAATCTTCTATTGAATTTCGTTCATTTTTGTCGATGAAGCGTACAAAAAGGACATTACCGTCTATCTCGTAGAACAGACATAAAAAAACATATTTTCGCATACAAATGGATAATTTTTCCCGTGAAGGCTGGATCGTGCGACGTGCGCCAAGTCGTGCCTTCGTGATTCTCCTTTCCACGCCTACACTCACGAGCAGAAGTGAAAGACCAAGACAGAGAGAAAAAAGGAAAGAGCGAGTGCGGGAGTGGGATAGAGACAGGCGCAGGAAAGTGCGAAAGGTTGCAGGAAGTGCCTTTACATAATGTCTAGGAGTAAATAAAAAACCAATCTCAATGTGACACACATCGTCATCGAAGTCTCACCGTATACCCTCCTGTCTATTTTTTCATCCGTGACAACGAGGGAACGAATGTTTTCTTGCCATCGAAGCTACAGAGCAACATTAAAACGTCACTGCCCCGGACAGACTCATCGAAAAAGGCTAGCCGACACTAAATGTCGATGTGTCGAATGACAAAGAAAGTATTTTTTCATTATATTACATTGTGAGGTTGAAGATTGCATCGTTGGAATGCAATGAAAATTAATATTTATGGATTTCTTTAATTTATTTTAGCAGATCTTGCATATAAAACTCCCTCAACCATTTTTCCAAATATTTATTTAGCGATCCGCAATATAAAACTATTAAAAAAACATTTATAATAATAAAATAGGGAAAATACAATGTGTAAAAAGGAACTTTCGTTGCATTGCAACGATGCAAACTTCAGTACCATTATTGCATTCCTGTTGAGCCCAAGATGGATTTAACATAAAAAAGTTTTCAGCGACAGTACCCAGCAGAGATATGACGTTGAAGTTTGCATCGTTGGAATGTAACGAAAATGATTTCTTTTATTTCCCAAATTTCCCTTGGCACATTTGAACGACGAAAATCGTGCAAACATTTTGTAGGATTCTTGTGTAGCGATCTACAACGAACTTGCAGAATATGATTTTGAATAATAATAAAAATCAGGAAGGGAAGAGAATTTTCATTGCATTCCAACGATGCAAACTTCAATTCCATGCAGAGATTTTCGTAGGGATCCAATTGGATTCCCATACTTGTTCCTACTGCCTGATCGAGATAGCTCGTACATTGGATTCTAATCGAGATTCCCCATTGGAATCCAATGTAGGAATCCCATCCGAATCCTAAAGGATTCCCATATTATCGAACAGAATCCGATACGATTCTTGATGGATCCCATCGCGTTCTGAAAGTTGAATTTTCTCAACAAAATATATAGGTATACAAAGTGAGTGAATCTCAATAAAGTATGAATCTTATATTAAAAAATATACATCACGTAAAAAATGGACTTGGAGTTTGCATCGTTGGAATGCAGCGATTTTTTTAAAATGTCTTCACTTCGGTTAGTATAGACAATCATATTTTGTAGATTCGGGTTGTTGATCGCTAAATAAAGAATCATCGCGAGACTCTCATAGCTTAAATTTGTCGAAAAAAATTTAGGAAATTGAGTGAAAAAATATTTCGTTGCATTCCAACCATGCAGACTTCAACATCATTTAAAAAAGTATATCTTAAATATCGATTCGAATCACATCACCAAAAATCCACGGTAATCATCGTTTGTTATTTATTCTAATGCACTTTGACATCATATCACGATACGCCTAAACACTCACAAAGCGTGCAGATGTTATGTTTCAACACGCCGAGTCTTTTCTCGTGACTTTCCACATATCTTCGATTCGAACGTGGTAAGAATTCTCAAACGGCGTTCATCGGCAAACAGTGCAGAATCAAATTGAATGCCAATGAGGACTCGCTGTGTGCGGTGTCCCAAAAAAAATCCCCACAGAGATTGTGGGTGCATCTTCCGACCCCCCCCCCCCCCCCCCAAGTTTGTCCACAGCATCACCAAAGGATATCTTCTCTTGGAAAATCCCACAAATTCCGGTTGAGATTTTCGAATGAAAGATTCCCCAACGACATCAATTGCGAAATAGCACGGCATCCACTTGCATTTCAATGTGAACTCTTTGACTGCGGCATCCCTATAAACCTCTATAAATCTCTACTAAGAGATCTACCAGATCCTACCAAACCCCTACAAGTCTCTATAGGGAATTCTTAGGATCTCAGGACTACCCAACAAATTTCTGCACGGGTAAACACAAAAAATTAGCAGCCGTTGTAGACCTGCATGCGGACCATATTGCGGGGGTGTGAAGGGTCCGATGAATTAGGTTGCCGCAACAACTGCCGAGGCTTTCCGACGACACATCAACAATCATGATATATCCCATTGGATATATCGATCACAGTACGTCGACACGTGAACAATGCTTCGATATTCTCGAAGAGCAGCTGAATAAGGCATTTCCTGAATTCGTTAAAGTCATCAGTCATCCCTCACCACACAAACCCACCCACCCACACATACACACGCACACACACACATCACATACGTGAAAGGAAATGAAATATTTCGGGGTGGCTTTCAAAGCATTATTCCCTATGACCTTTCCAACGGAGAAAATCCTTTCGACCCCTAGCAAGGCCTCGTTGTTCCAATTTCCTTTTTTTCTTCCCCGAGGCATCAAGGCCGCACCGCGGATGGTGACCCCATTATGGTGGTAGGAGACCAATTAGGGTAGGTCTTGCACCCCGCTGTGAACGGGCCAGGTCTATCGAGGGTGAGCTCGATAAAAGCGTTCGAAAGGGGGCGATCCTCGCAAGATCTGACGCAGTTTATTCTCTCCCCTCGTATACGCATATACGTAGCCCACATCCTCGACAGGATATACGTCGTTGACATCTTTCTCGCTTGCGGTCGCGGTTTGACTCGTTCTCGCCAGAAGCGACCGTACCGTTATTTAGTGTTTTAATACCAGTTAATTGTTTGTCGCACGTCGCAACAACGGAAGTTCGTGCGATCGGGACGAGTTTGCGCGTTGATTATTGTGATTGAGTACATCGAGACTTTATTACGACATCCAACAAACTTGTTATGGAAATTGTCGCCGAAAGGTCGAACATCTGTGACCAATGAGCCGTAACAGCTACTCGGACTTGATCAACGGAAGGGTCTTTTTAGCTTTTCGAAATAATCTGTCTATCGTACCACGAGAAGTTGAGATTTACTTTCATTCATTCAGCTCCCAATACAGCTACGGCTTTTTTAATATCGTGATTTGAAGATTGGAATGTTGAAAAAGTACTTCTAAATACACTTCCTGGCGAGAGAACGTATGGGAAAGCAAAAAATGTGCGGACATTTTTTTTCAATTTGATCAGGACAGTACTTGGACCGAAGCAGAAAAAGAAAGTCTAGAACAAAGTGGTGAAAGGAGAGATGCATTTTTCGTCTCCACGTTCTCTTTACCACCTCGCCCGGGATTCTTTTTATCTCATTCGACTGGACGTTGGAGAAAAAAGCGCTTCGTTTATTCATAATGTTGAAGTTTGCATTGATGGAATGCAAAGGAAGTTATTTTTTCTCCCAATTCTCACACTTTTATTCGGCGATTTAGGTAATGAAAATCACCGAAATGGTTTTTCTTATTGTTATTAGAGATTCACGACCTTAAGGCGGGACACTACTGTGACGGGTAATAAAATTGATTTTTTTGCGTTTTCTTCGCGTATACAAATTCGGAAATATGTGGAAAAAAATTCAAGATAAAATATTGAAAATTGACCAAGCTACAGACGATTAGGTGAGACCTGGTAGCGCAACGATTTATGTAGGCTAAAATTTTCAATCGCTTTTTTCTCGAAACGACTTTTCTCGAACTTGGCTGGAATCATAACTCTGGCTATAATTGTTCGATTTTTAATTGATTTTTTTATCGGTAATTATAGTAGCTATTGTTTTAGCCGTTTTTTTTAAATAATTTAGTATTTCTTAAGCCCCCGAATATAAGTAATAATTTCGCCAAAATTACATTAATTATTTGAACACCTGCCACGTTGTGATATTTTTTTGAAAACCGACTGCGTACGAGACCTACATTTATATATATTTTAAAAGTTTTTTATTTTTATTTTTCTAGCCAACCACTGTCAAGTTATCGATCGGGCCGTTGGACCACATTTTTCGTACAGAGGCTCTACTATACCTCAATAACGTTGTTCATTGTTTTTATTTTCTTAAACAAACATTTTCACGAAATAAGTTAAATGTTTGCTTAATAGCATACCTTTTTTCCAAATTCCAAATAAAGAATCTAGTAGACAAAAAAACTTCAAAAACGACCCTTTTCGGGCTGTCACAGTGGTGTCCTTCCTTAATGAATAAAAACAAATTATTCACTATACTAAAAGTGAAGAGATGAAAAAAAATAAGGACCTTCGTTGAATTTCGACGTCGCCAACTTCAACACCCTCGTTTATCCCTTGTACTATTGTACCCTTGTACAATGAAATGATCAATTATATTTTGCATAGTCACAAATAACAATTCAAATATACGCGATATTATAATAGCTGCAAAAGGACTCTTATTTATAATCCTTGAAGATTATTATTAATCTCATCGTTCTTGGGTCCGTTAGTATGATAATTATGTATTTGACCAAGCCCTGATGAGCTTTCTTAATATCTAGCACACATATATTTATCTCAGCATCGAAATCATCCTATAGGGTTGATTGGCGCGAAGAATTTACGATGGCTCTTGTGATTTATTTTTCATTCATTCCTTAGATTCACCCGAAGGTGCGGTCGATTTTCGCCGCCCCCACGAGGAAACTGGGTCAGAATAAACGTATTTATAGAAAATTTTCTGAAAAAGAGGGAGGCCATGAAAACAGCATTCATCTTTGTGTGTATTCATGTGACGGCCAGACAGAGAGAGAACGAGAGAGGAAGAGAAAAATGGATTGGCAGGGCGCGGTCTTACGCGATCATGGATATTATTGGATCCTCTTTGCTAATGGCCTACACGTCCATTCGTGGTTGTCAGACGTCCCACGGTTTTTCCTCCCCGAGTCGAAAGGCAGCCTCGACAAAACTTATGACGTCGTTTCTCTTTCAGCTCCGTCCCTCAATTGCATTACTTAACTTCTGCGATTCCAATAAAGATGCAGCTCCCGTGGCGAATAAAATGAAAAATAATAACAGCCCGTCTTCCACCGTTTGGATTCTCCTGTATCGAAAGTGCCAGCTGTTCGTGATCATTCGACTGCTCCTACATCTTGCCATTTTTACGACAAATATTATTCAAACGTCAGTAACCAGGCTCTGATTCTGATTTTCTTCTCGAATGGAAAAGTAAATAAAAATCCAATAAAGCAAGAGACGTCGATTTTTCGAAGCGTAAAAAAATGGGGGTCTATTCACCCGAAGGGTGTCACGCTAATGGCGTTTGTCAGGAGGGATGTTTACTCGAGTTACTCCACTGGGGATCGAGGCTCGTGCGACACGATCGATTTCATCCCTTGCCTCCTTGATTCGCCGTTTATTCGCTTGCGTTGTCACGTCGTTTCCTCCGAGGGAACAAATCGTTTTCCCTCGAACTTCATACTTCACCAACGTACTTCACAAAAACTTTGAACTTGACGAACGAAGTCCGCGAAACTCCAAACTTCACTAACGAACTTCTTCAAAATCGCGAACTTCATCAACGAACGTCTTCAAAATCTCGAACTTCACCAATGAACTTCGCCAAAACCTCGAACTTCGCCAACGAACTTCACAGAACCCTCGAACATCACCAACGAACTTCGCCGAAACCTCGAAACTTACCAACGAACTTCGCCTAAACCTCGAACTTCACCAACGTACGTCGCTGCAACCCCGAACTTCGCCAACGAATTTCGCCCAAACCTCGAACTTCACCAACGAACTTCATAGAACCCCCGAACTTCGCCGAAATCTCGAACTGCATAAATGAAGTTCGCCGGAACCTCGAAATTCACCAACGAACTTCGCAGAACCCTCGAGCATCGTCGAAACTCGAACTTCACAAATGAAGTTCGCCGAACCCTCGAACTACGCCAACGAACTTCGCAGAAACCTCGAACTCCACCAATGAACTTCTCCGGACCCTCGAACTTTATCGACGAACTTTGCCAAAACCTCGAACTTCGCCAACGAACTTCGCAGAACCCTCGAGCATCGCCGAAACTCGAACTTCACAAATGAAGTTCGCCGAACCCTCGAACTACGCCAACGATCTTCGCAGAAACCTCGAACTCCACCAATGAACTTCGCCGGACCCTCGAACTTTATCGACGAACTTTGCCAAAACCTCGAACTTCGCCAACGAACTTCGCCGAAACTCACGGTACCAATTCGGTGCGTAGTATTTGTAGCGAAAATTAACTACATGTTGAATACCAATAGTTGAGATGCAATATGCACGATGGCGAAGTTTTCATCGTTGAAACGCAACAAACATTCATTGTTTCCAATAATTACCTTCTTTTCACAAACTTTTAGACCTTTTAGGTCACGAGCATCACTCGAACGTTTTTTCAGCATTTTTTTCGAACGACATAAACATGTAAAATATTTTGGGTGGCAACATAAAAAATAAAAACTTTGTTGCTCTCCAACGATGCAAACTTCAAGACCATCGAGATGCTCTGTACGATTAAACAAGTAGCCTGCCTAATTCTTTATGGCATTTATGGATGGTGTCGAAGTTTGCATCATTCGAATGTGAAGAAAATTCTTTATTTTTTTTTACCATCTAAACTCCTTCCTTCCGGATTTAGGTTGTGGACCCTTCAAAAGGATGTTCAAAAATGTTTCAGTGATTTTCATAGTCAAAATGAGGTAAAGAAAAATTGGGCAGTACGAAGAAAAATAATTTTCATTCCCTTCATGATGAAAACATTAATGTACAGCGTGAAGTTTCACTGAACTGTTCATTATTTCTATGTAGAAAGTTCTTTGGTTTTTGTTATAATTAAACGAAGTAGAGTAGAGAATGATTTTTGTCCAATGTGAGGAGACATTCAATCAAATGGGACGAACGGAATGTTGTATAGAGGGAAAAACAAGATGGGGAGGAAAGAGGGTGTTTGTACGATGAGGCAAAATGAAGCGAGAGAGGAGGAGGGCAATTAGTCACTGGTAGTCTTGCCGGCTTGATGAGAAATCCACTCGTTAATAATGATGCACTGTACCGCACACGCAAGTATAACAGACGCCTTGACAATTTCCGGGACACTGAGCTCTGTACTCTTATTTGAGCGGTAATGGTTTTTTCCAAGCCCTAATCTCGCAATAATTGACTCATGCAATTTCCTCCATTTGCGATGAGGCAAAAAGTAAATGATTACGATAACCTTGCGAGCGATGAATCATTCAAATGTGTGCGATTACAATTGATTACGCGATTCAATTTGCACTATTCGTTGTTTCTCCAGACTGAATGGCAGAACCAAATGGGCGAAGATATCCTTTCAAATTTCGATCGGTTCATTCATCTTCAAATTATAATGTCGTTGAAGTTTGCATCGTTGGAATGCAACGAAGGTTCTTTAAAATTAATTTTATTTCTTTATTTTTATCACAATCTACAATTTTCTATAGATTAAGATCGTGGCTCTCTTATGAGTATGAGAAAAACCGTTTGAGTGATTTTCGTACCCTAGATCGGCAAGAAAAGTCAGCGATAGAAAAAAAATTCACTTCCGTTGCATTCCAACTATGCAAACGTCAACATCATAAATTTGAATGTTTTTTTTTAATCTATTGAAATGACTCCGATAACAAATATATGGTAACATAGGAAAGAACTTGTTCAATCTTTACGATTGACCATTAAATTATTTTTTAATTGAAAATAAGTATTTTGGTTTAACCGAAAATCTGATTGCAATTTAATTCGAATATTCAGCCTCAGTTTGTTCATGTCGATCATTAATGGACATTTTATGGTTTTGCAAGCATAAGATTAATGCACATTTAATCCCGATAAATCGTCGCATTAAATGTGCAAATCAAAGAGTGCAAACTTGGTTTCAGACACATTAATACATGCGAGTATCTTCTATCAACCATTGTGTTGCATGAATGAGCGACTCGAACACCCGAGTCCGTGAACTTTTCCATTCCGCAAGTGTCCCTGAATTTTTACGGGTTTGACTTTGTTATGCCGAGGGCAACGCACTTCGTTATGAAACGCACGTGGACGTTGAAAAGTTGCACTAATGCGTGTATTCATTAATACGTGGCGTGATCTATCGCGCGCGCACGCTTGCCATTTTATACAGTCCCGCTGTGCTTAATTTCATGCCGACAGTGGATCGGAGTGCATCGTATGCGATGCGGCTCTGTATGTGTGTGTGTATATATGGCACAGGAGGTAGTCAGGTATTCTCGAGTAATTCATGAACTGACGTGAGCTCACGTCCATGTAATGCGACATTGAGAATTTCAATGAATCCTTTATTTCGATCGGATGGATTATTTTTTTATTGAAATTTAAGAGGAGGTCCCTGAGTAAACGGCGAGAAAAACAGGTAAACTTCGGGAATTTTTATCTCAAAAACTAATGTTTCAATTGGATCCGGGTTTTTTTATTGGAAAATATGTACATTGAGGTGTGTTTAGGAATTTTTTCAAATGAATTCGTTGACTGGAAGCGATTCAAACGCGATTATCTCGAAACATAGTTTTCAAAGTCGGTGCCAGATGTATCTCGAAAACGGCTTGTCCGATTTTGTCCAAGTTTGGATACAATGTTCTTCGATAGTTTTTCTCGTTCGCCACGTAGGATTTTTTTTTTATTTTCATTTTTGACGGAATTGCGACCGTTTTAATTTAGCATTCGTTTTTCGTTCGCAATTTCCGACGATTTTGGATTGCATACACATTGCACAAAAAAGCAATGGTTCGATCAAATGAAAAACCCCTACGTGGCGAATGAGAAAAACTATCGACGAATATTGTATCCAAATTTGGACAAAATCGGACAAGCCGTTTTCGAGATACAGCTGCCACCGACTTTGAAAACTATGTTTCGAGATAATCGCGCTTGAATCGCTTCCGGTCAACGAATTTTTTTTTAAATTCCTAAACATACCGCAATGTAAATATTTTCCAATAAAAGAAACCCGAATACAATCGAAACATTAGTTTTTGAGATAAAAATTCCCGAAGTTTACCTGTCTTTCTCGCCGTTTACTCAGGTACCTCCCCTTAATGCAAATCGTATCAGTTAGAGTTCAAAAAACACCAATTTTATAATTGTGTGAAAAAGAGGTTTTCACTTCGCGTTTTGAAAAATCGAAATGTGGTAAATTTTTTTTAATGATACATTTCGAGTGTGAAGGTCGTTTTTCCCTAGGATTAAATGGCCTTGCTACTGATTGTAAGATTGATTCGTGTGAATACATCTTCAATGCTTTATATAAAATATACACATAAAGTAATGTGCAATTTATATAAACTGATATTTTACTATGTAGAATCTATATACTAAATAATATGGACTATAATATAGTATATGTGATAAGATATATGTATGTATATTACTAATACTACTTGCGCATTTTTTTTAAGTTTGCATCGTTGGAATGCAACGAATTGTTTTTTTCATAATTTCAGTTCCGTATTTTTATTATTGTACAAAACTGTTTTTCTGCAGATTCAGATTGTGTATGTCGAAATGAAAATCCTCAAAAATGTTTTAGTTATTTTTGTAGCTTAAGTCTGATGACAAAAAATTTCAGAAGAAAAGATTCATTGCATTCTAATGACGCAAACGTCAATTTCATATTTTCGAACCCTTTTGTACATAGTTTTATCTATATAAATATAGATTTAATTATTCATTAATACTTGTATCAATAAATACCCGATTAATATTGTGTGTTTATTTATATGTGTGTTGATGAATAAATATTTATGCATTAATAACTATTAATCAAATTTATTGTCAATGTATCAATAATAAATAGATATTTATCAATAGATGTATCAATAAATAAACACATCTTTGTGTTTATTTATACATTAAAAAAAAGATTCTGGTATCAAGTGAATGTGAGCTGAATTATTTCAGCAGTCTTGTGAAACGGGAATGCCATGAAATCTTATAGTTTCACAACGCTCGTCGTTCCTGCTCTACTTAGTTATTTCGATACGTAAACGGAAGTTATATTTAAAAAAAAAGGTTAATCGCAATATTTTTATTTTTCTTATTGCTGTGTGCATTCCACCAAATCGAAACTTATTCTCCCATTCAAAGCTTTTACGTATCGATCCTTCGTGTCATTCCGCAGCTCTTCGTGTGAGGATCTAAATCGTAATAAGTTATTTCGTATGAATCGTGCGTTCGCGCTCCGCGCCCGCGACACCGGACGTTTGAAATCGCATCGTTGACAATAGAATACAAACGCGATCGCGAAAGAAAAAGAAGAAAATGAAAACGTTCTCTTTTTATCGGCTCCACCGCGATCGCAACCACACGCTGGAAAACCACAGCATCCGGGCGACTGCTTCGCCGTTTCGATTGTGCAACAAGTTAAAAAAAAAGTTTCCATCGTTGCGGCATCGCTCGTGGATTTTTTTTCTTTCCTTCGCATTCTTTTCGATGTAACGGGGCATATTTATGTATATCTCGTGCGATTGTGATATAATTTTTCACGAAACTGGAAACATTTTCCTGGCTAATTCTAAGTCGGGCAATTAGCGCTTTGACAGAGATTGCTAGAATTCTAATTGGAGCCTAGTTTGATAAAATGAGATATCTATGTACAGTGAAACCTCGTTTATGGGTTTTCCACTTATACGTTTTTATCATTTAAACGTCAAATTTCTCTAGCCCCGGCAGATTCCGATCACAAACATGGTAATAAAGTTTCATTTCCACGTTTTTCACTTATACGTTATTAATTTTATTCCCCAGCATCGGTTTCGAGGTTCGTTTTTTTTTCAGTTATACGTTAATCACACGTGATGTTCTCTCGCCGGAGAAAATTTCATGTGACTGCGTTTTGATGTTTTGATGTTTTGTTGTTTCTGGCCTCGACTATGTATGCATGTACTGTGATTACATGTCTCTTATCAATACGAACCTGTCTGTGAGTTACTAGTCTAAAACGTCAAAGCTTAGTGTAACGAACTTGCATTAAGGGGTTACCCCCAGTTGCGATTTTGAAAAAATCGATTTTTTTTTAATTGCATTTTTTTGAAGTATAAGTATCCGGGCCCATACAGAAGTATGGGCCCGGAATAGATGACTCTATGTAAGTTTACAAAAAAAATATTTTCTTCGTGTAAACTGAAATTGAAACTTTAAACGCGTTTTTCTCAAAATGGCATTTGTGAAGGCGGTGACCAAAATTACTCGAACACTAATGAACCGATCTTCTTGAAATTTTGCAGGCTTATTTAATACATAAAAATGTAGTCTTTAATCGTTCGATTTTTTTTTCGAAAAAAATGGCCGTTTTGTAGCCAAAAAACGGCCGTTTTTTTTTCGTTAAAATCGAACCATTAACTTTGACTGTCCGCCATTTTGTGAAAAATGAATATTTTTTAAAATCCTTCGATTAAAAACTAGTTTATACTTATATTTGACTAAATCCATCCGCATTTTTTTTTTCAGATGATCCACTTCGCCGCAATGTTGGTCACCGCAAACCGTTTATATAAAAACATTATTTCATTGACGGCCATTTGCCACTAAACAATGTAATATTTTTCAATAAAAAAATTACTGAAAGTTCTTCAAGATGTGTTCTTTAAGATGGTATATTGATCGATTAAAAAAGTTTTGTAGTTTTCTTTAAAAAATTCATGAAAAAGGCCTTTTTTGCACTACAAGTGGGTGTAACGCCTTAAATAAAAGTTCAAAAGGGAAATTCCAAAACATGAGTTGGCTCATTACTCAATTATTACCAATCAAAGTTTCAATTGGAAATCAAACATGAACATAATAGAGGTATTGCTAATGAAAAACATCGGGAATTATCCACCAATCGCTATTTTCAAATGTTGAAGAATTTCAGATACATACAGTACTTCACTTCTACGCTATTCTCCCGTATACGTCATATTTGATGTACCCCCTGAAAAACTTATAACTGAAGATTCACTATACACAGAGTGTCCCTCTTATCTCTGCCATCCGAAATAACTCGGTGATTATCGACGTCACAAAAAAATGTTCCAGACAAAAGTTGTACGGTGTGAAGGGGGTCATTAAATGCGACCAATTTTTTTTTCTTTCGGTGGAGGCGCTGACGCACCGTGAAGGTCACCTCCACTTTTTCAAATGGCATAATACATTTTTTCACCCATATTGTAGAGCACCTCAAGTTGCATAAAAACATTAGGGGGTCCAAGCCGTTCAAGGTCATCCAAGGTCAGTATCGATTATACAAATCTAAACATCGCGGATCACTACCAAATATCTGGTAGTGATCCGAGATATTTAGATTTGTATTTCATTTGAATAGGTGACCTTGAATGACCTTTATCTTGAGATAGCCTTTATATACAGGTAGAAAGGATATTTTGAAATCGTTGTATCTATATATTGTTGGCTATTAATCCATGTGGCTGTTTCAGGAAAGACTCTGGAACTTTTTTAAATGAAGAGGTGAATTCTGGTAGAGAGGATCCCCGAAGTTGAACCTTCAGATCACCATTCCAAATTGCGTTGAACCTGCATTGTTGAAATGCGACGAAAGTCATTTTTAATTTTTTTAATTTTTAATTTTTTTACTACATTCTATAATTTTTTTTACAGTTTAAGATCGTGAAACTCTTATGAGGATAAGGAAAAACTAGTTGAGTGATTTTCGTACCCTAAATCGACAAGAAACGTGAACAGTCGAAAAAAATTGACTCTCGTTGCTTTTCAACGATGCAAACTTCAACATCATCTTTCCAAATTAGTAAATACATATAGTACAGGTCAAAAGTTTTCGATCACATCAGATAATTGCAAAATTATATTAGAATAATATCATTCATTTTATTTCTCATTTTAAGAACATACTATGTAGCTCTATAAAATATATTATATTATTCTAATATAACATTGCAATTATCCAAAGCGATAGAAAACTTTTGGTCGGTACTATATATATATGTCCGAGTGTGTATTTTCAAATCACGTAATATGGTCTTTACGTAATGTGGTCCTCTTTTTCAGACAAATTATCCTTGATGGACATAACAAAAAAGTGATTAATGTTTTGAATTTCGTTTCGAAAGGATTTGTTTAAAGCTGTGTTAAAGAAAAGTTCTTTGATTGAGTTTCAAGAATTTGAGGCTCATTTAGCAGATCGTAATACGTGTAAAAACGCAGTTACGTCATCGTCTAGACTTTTCGAGTTTTCGTCGTCTGGCGCACCGCAGCGCCCTCATCTCGAGGATACTCGATCACGCGCCACGAGAAAAATAGCTGCGGGTTCCATTGCCTCGCTCCCTAATACCATCGCGATTCTTGTGTGCCCATCCTTGTGTACATACGTAATACATACACCATTTACATTATGTACACAGTGTTTAGGACTCCGGACGAAAAAAAAACGCTCTCCCCAAATACGTATATATCCAGCACGCTAATATACGCAATATATATATATATATATATATATATATATATATATATATATATATATATATATATATATATATATATATATATACCGTGGATGGATCTATAGATACAATGGAAAAGCTTTATCGAACGCTGACCCTTTTCAGTCGCACCCAACACGCTCCCCCGTAAAGCAAAGCTACGAAGAAAAGACGTATCGCGTCCGCAGGGTACGTACAATCATTGGCCGCTTAAGGGCACAGAATAGGGATTCTTCAACTTAAAAAAATCACGCTGCTTTTGGTTTATCGGGATTTTTTTAAAGTGTGTTTTACAAATTGATCATTCGCGGATTTTATAAAAAAATAATTTAAATAGAAAAAATAAATTGTTTTTAGGAATTTGCGTTTTGATTTTTATTTTGAAATATTCCCTCCGCCGAGGGCCGTATTTCGTGGGGGCACAAGGACGGTCCTTCTGAATAATTGGTAAATTACGGTGGCGCTTAAGAGGTTACGTGGGTTTGAACATTTCAAAAAATCAATTTTTAAAATTTTATTATCTAATAAAAAAATGTATTAGATTTTTTATCTAGAATTTTTTAAAAATCCTTCGTTCAATCAAGAGCTATAATTATCTACTAACAGAAAAAATTTATTTTTTTAATTTCAGATAAAGCTATCACGAGTTATCCTGACCACCACGAGGACACTTTTTTAGCAGTCTCCGGAAATCAGGTCCCACCAGCTGAATTTGCCAAATTTTTTTATGAAATTTTGAAAAAATATTGTTGAAATGTTGCTCTTTTATGTGCTCAACATTTTGAATAAAATAATTTATATACTATATTTTTTTTAAATAGAGAAAATATGCTTTTTTGGCTTCGAAACCTACGTTACCCCTTAATCAAAATTAGTCACAATCAATTATTATATCCAACGATAAACTGGAATAAAAAATTTCGCACAAATTTAGTAGATTTAAATGTTTTCGCTGAAAAGTCGCGACTACAAAAATTCTTCTGCCAGTCACAATTTTCTAAGTTTTATCATTAATATGTTCTTTACACATTCGACGACCCCTTCTTTTGATTGTCGTTAAGGAATCTTTAGATTTTTTACACGTGTGTGCAGTTTATATCAGGCATGTAGAGTGTGTCATCTCCAAAAAGTGCCGTACAAATTGTATGATTTTTAGAGTCGGAATTTTTCGATAAAAGTTCGGTAAGTTCGCTTGAATTTTATCTGAGATTTCTTTAAAATTTTGAAATAATAGTAAAAAATAAAAATTGTTTTTGTTTGCCGCGGCGTAATATTGGTAGTTTATTTCGTTTTTCGACCTCGGCTTTCCGGTATTTTTGTTCATTTTTTGCAGGCTCCTAGCATGCGAAGAGTGGCCAACTTATCGATGCGTTTTGCCAAATAACTGTACGCACGTTATAACGTTCGCCCTAGCGGAACTCTCTTGACACGGAAAAATCGTTCGGTTATGCGGCTGATACAAATGGCCAGGGGCCAATCACTTACCCGGCGAAGTTTGTTCGCGAGGAAACTCCGATGGTGTTTACCACCGTGAAAAAATAATAATAAATTGGGGAAACTAAGAAAAAAGCCATCTATGGACTTTTGGAGATAAACTTGCAGTGCGGTCGTTTAAAAAAAATCAATTTTTTATTTCGGATTTAAAGATATTCAAAATCATTTTCCATATGCTTTCTAGTTTGATGAAAAAAAAAACATGATTTTTTCAAGTTATTTTTTATTTTCGTTTTTTATTTCGTAAAAGAAATTTAATAAATTTAACGTTTTGGCCATAAGGCCCATCGTGGTAAGATTTTTCTTACAACTTTTTTCCACAATGAAAAATGTCCTTCATTTTTCAAAATTTTGCTTTTTCCTATGACAATTTTAAATGGTTGATTCTATAATATTCAATACTTTGTACATAATATTAACATGCTAAAAAAGTTTTCTAATAATTTTTTGTTATTTTTCATTATTTTATCGGCAAATTCAAATACTACTTGTGAAATTTCTGAGAAAAACATTAATTTAAATGAAATAGTACTCTGCATTCTTTTTAAACCATAGAATTTACTAATTGACATTATTGCATAATAGGAAACAACAAAATTTAAAAAAAATCAAGATTCCAAATTTTCAATGTAGAAAAAAATAGAAAGAAAAATCTTACCATAATGGGTCTTGAGGCAAAAAACGCTAGTTATCATAGTTTTTTTACTAAAAGAAAAATAGAAGATAAAAAAAGTTGAACTATGAAAAACCGTGTTTTTTTTACAAAAATCCTAAAAAGTTATATCGAAGATGACTGAATATTTTTTAAATATTTATTTTCACATAGTACATTACAAAACAAAAAATTAAAAAAACACATCTCGTTTGGTCAATTTTTCAGCAAGTTATGAACATTTGAAAAAAAACATCGATTTTTTTTTAATTCCCCACATATTTCCGATTATGTAGAAAAAACTGAAATATCACACAATCGTTTTTAGGAGGAAACAATAACATATTTGAATTTCAGCCAAATCAAAAGGGGTCGAGTCTAAAAGTGATCAATTTGGCGTGGAATGCCCCATATATATCGGGAAAAAAATATATATATGGCAAAAAACAGAAATTCATCTGTAAACTATGTTTTCCGAGAATAATTACCGATTTCAGAAGATAAAAAGGGCTACTGGCTCCTTATTTCATCACGTTTCATAAAAACAATCGCTCTTTTATTTTCCATCTGCATATTCCTTACATTTGCCATACCAAAGTGTGTGTATACATAAGCAGCCATGATGTGGAAAAATATTTGTTCGTCACGGGTTCATTGTACATGACGTTCCACCCTCAGCTAGCGCGTGTTCGCGAATATCATTGGCTTCCGGTCGGGGGATCGAGGGAGAAAGAACTTGCCCCTCTTCGCTACTTCCAGTCCTTCTTGGTTGCTTACTTCCGGCAGGGCAATAACTCTCGCACCACGGTACGATCATCAGTCACTGTCTCGCGCGAGGACTATCTTCC
This sequence comes from Ophion slaviceki, assembly GCA_944452715.1. Taxonomy (NCBI): domain Eukaryota; kingdom Metazoa; phylum Arthropoda; class Insecta; order Hymenoptera; family Ichneumonidae; genus Ophion; species Ophion slaviceki. The sequence goes on from OX101783.1 coordinate 40,042,695, forward strand.
TCTCCGCGCAGATTGTGTCGATTTCTTCATGCATATCGTATTGATTTTGCATTGCTCGACATTAAAAGCCAGTACGATTTTTCATTCTGGGAATAGCATATCGGCGCGGTTAAAAAAAACGCAAATAAAAAGGTTCATGTTGCAACAAAAGTATAAAAACATTAATTCAGTAGAAAGGAAGTATAGCAACTTTTTTTCATCGTTTTTTTTAACAGATAATGAGAGTTACAATTACGTTCCTTCCATTTCCGGAGTAATTGAATTAATTTGAAGACGCTCGTCGTTGCGTTAATATGTTCTTATCAATGTGAATATACGAATCGCGTACGAAGTGTAAAAAGTTATAGTCACGTATATCGTAATACAGCGACAATGAGTGAGCTAACGCGAAGCAACGCTGTAAACACACATTGATAAATATATTCACGATCAATCAGAAAATTCTCGCGCGAATGGCCATATGAAGAAAGACGCACGTGGAGTTCGTAGGTCGAATGAATGAGCTCCTTTATATTCGTTATAGGAGGGAGAGAACTACGCGTGTGCGATGTTTTCATCTATACGGGATATTCCAGCTCAACTCGCAAGGAATGGTTGCGAGGTCGATCTCTCCGATTTCGATGAAATTTTCCAGGCTTGTAGAATGGGTAAAAATAGGCGACACGTATTTTTTTATATCTGCGGAAACCGATTTTTAAGGAGTGAAACGCACCCTCGAAAATAGGGGTGTTTTTCGTCGATAACGTTATCATTCTCATCTACAATGTATAGTACACGAAAAAATATTTGAAATGTGTTTAAATTGTAAAAAATTGTCAAACCGTTAAAACGTTATCGACGAAAAAACACCCCAATTTTAGAGGGTGCGTTCCAACCGTTAAAAATCGGGTGCCGCATATATAAAAAAATACGAGTCGCCTATTTTTACCCATTCTACAAGCATACCAAATTTCATCGAAATCGGAGAGATCGACCTCGCAACCTTTCCTTGTCAGACAACTATTTCTCTCGCTTTCGTTGATTATAGATTTCCATAGTGGAAAACCTCATTCCTGGTGTAAAAAAACACCCAATTTTGGTCAAATTTTTCTACTCAACCTTTTGCATTTCTGCGGCTGCCAACAATTTGTAAAGCCCACTGGGGGCGTTTTTTTTTATTCTGAAAAAAATTACATACTTTTTAGACCAGTTTTGTGCAATTCTAACCGAAGCTCAACTTGTGTTTCCGGTATCCACTATTCTTTTTAGGCAAATCTCCATTTTGGGGTCGATTATTCGACAGTTCAGAAGTCAGACGAGCGTTTTGTTGGTTTCGAACGTTAAAAAAACTTCAAAAATATGGTTTTAGATGAAATTCAATTCAGATGGGATGCATTTCATTCTAAATCCTTCTTTAATCATCCCAAATCCTATTTTTGCTATGTTATTAATGTTTCGTTATCTAGGTCTCCCCCTGTCTCACTCTCTTTTTCGTTGTGCTGGTTATTTGAATTTACCCGACCAGAAAAGGCTTCGATTCATTTTTTGCGCTGATCTCAATCCTTCTCCGAGCATTATAAACGTTACAGCATTATAAATGTTACCTTTCTCTTTTGAAAATACGTTTTTTTGTCATTTTTGAAGTCTTTTTCACTTGCAAAACCGAAGAAGTCTCGCTCTATTTATAGATATCTACATATATTTATTGATATTTAATATCCACGTGCATTTGTATATTCTGATACGTGTACTTGCATTAGGTATATGTGATATATGTAGGGGTCTGTAAGCTCTTGGCTTCGTCTTTTCGAGTGGCTACGATCTCTCAAGCTCTTGAGAGTAGACTTCGAGGATGACAAGAAGAAAAGAAGAAGAGAAAAGAAAGAAAGAGAGAGAGAGGGGGAGAGAGAGAGAGAGAGAGAGAGAGAGAGAGAGAGAGAAAGAGAGAAACAGGGAGACAGTACGTTTATACAGCTACTACGAGATGAGGACCAGAGAGGAAAGGGTGCTTCTCACTTCGCCATTGGTTTTCTTTATATATATATATATATATATATATATATATATATATATATACCTCTTTCACTTTTGGAGCTTTTTTAGTGCATACGCAGACGAACAGCCCCTACATCTTATTGCGCTACACCCTACACTCTTCACACGAAGTCACTTCATATTCTGCCTCTCCTGACAAAGAAAAGCCAACCAAGGGGAAATGTAAAAAAACAACCAAACTAGTATATCACATACCTCGGGGCGAAGATGAAAAAACACGTACAACGGTTGGAAGTGGTGATAAACGCTCGGAAGAAAAAAGAGTTGAAGTTGAAGTTTGCATCATTGGAATGCAACGAAAAGTAATTCTTTTTATGCGTTTCAATTTTTTCGGCCGATTTAGCCTGCAAAAGTTAGTCAAACATTCTTCCGAATTCTTATTACAGATTTATGACTTGAAATTGCAAAAAAATTCTTTGGATACCTACTGATAAATATGAAGGAATGAAAAATGAGAAAAAAATTCGTTGCATTCCAACGATGCAAACTTCAACGTCATAAAGAGAGACAATAGGATTGGAAGGAGAAATTAATCGTAATTGATATACATTGAAGATAAAATATCAAAATTGGATGTTCGTATATAATGCATGTTTAAACTTATTCGAGAATCCTTCGGTCTCGAGTACAGCTGCATTTGGCACTTTCCACGATTTCTCGATTTTTTTGGCTGTTGATAAGAACCAGGGGTGTGCGGGTAGCAGAATTAGTCGGGTCGGGTCGGGTCGGGTAATTAGACTATGACCCGATCGGGTACCCGAGTTTTTCGGGTACCCGAATTTTTTCGGGTACTCTTCTCACATCGGGTACTCGATAAGTCGTGTTGCCGGAACAAAATTTTGTTTCATAGTATAAATAGCGCCACGGAAACGTACCAAAACGAACGAAATAGACTCCAGCTTTATGTTCTCTACCCTTCGCCGATAGGTTGGACTTCATAAGGAATACAAATAATTTATTTAATAATTTTAGTATTTTTGTTTTATATATATTCACAATTTTTTCCGGCAAACTTCTTTTGAAACACTCGCATTTCAGGAAATATCGAGATATTTGAATTAAAAAAAAAACTGAATAAAAGCAAAATTCTTCGTCGAATTTTCATTAATTCTTTCTAGTGCTAACTGGTAATTTCGGCGATTCATTCTTCTTAATTTAATTTTTTGTCATTTTTTAATTTTTTTTCCAAGTAAAGCGTGTTCTTCAAACGCTTATATCTCTGAAACTAATTAAGATATTTTCAATTTTTAAATGTCAAATGGAAGCTACATTCTTCTCGCTTCGAATAAACGCGAGGCGTTGAATCTTGGTCTTTTTGGGTTTTTTCTCCATTTAAAACCCACGTTAAAAAAATCAAAACTTTAAGGCGTTCGCCGGAACAGAAGATATTTATTGTACATTTTTTCCTTTCGGAAACTTTTTAGTGATACCAAAACGCAACTTTCCCGCGCTATTACGATACGACCCGCCAAAAGTTACCGTTTTTCACTCCATCCTAACAGACACACACACTCGCACGTACGTACACACACACACACAGGATAGAAAAGTGAGGCGAAAAAAGATTTTTTACAGTACTATCATTTATTCGTTTTATCGCCTTCTTCGAGTTTTCGTTTTCTCCTATTATTTCAGTCGTTCACGAATATTCGAAGTTTAAGAGTACTCGACGTTTACAAGTACCAAAAATTTGAGAGTACCCGATTACCACATTCGGGTACCCGATAGTGGCGGGTAATGCAAAAACGTAACCCGTCGGGTACCCGACCCGAACCGAACATCGGGTACCCGAGTGAATCGGGTACCCGCACACCCTTAATAAGAACACGAAGAGTGAAACAACAAAAATGGGATAGATAAACTGCGTTATTTTCTTCGTTTCTTCATTTTTGATTGTAATCAATCACTTTTCAAATCCGTTGAAGTTGCGGATCTCTAATGAGAACAAAAAAAGCGTTTCAGTAATTTCATGGGCTAAATCGGCGAAAAGAATGTGAGCAATAAAAGAAAAATTAACGTTCGTCGCATTCCGACGATGCGAACGTCACCATCTAAAGAGTAGAGCACTGCACAAACGAAGTTCGAAGAAGTAACACAACACAAAGGCTAAACACACGTGATCATGTTCATTCTACACACTTATGCATTTGGTAACACGTAATGCGGTACAATTACACACGCAATGCGTTAAGGGGGGGGGGGGGGGGTAGGGGTTTGCACTTTTGAAAAATCAATTTCTTATAGTTAAACATTTCAAGAATATGATCCCAAAATTTCAAGTCAATCAGAGCAAAACTCTCGAAGTTATTGACTATTTAGTCCCGCTCCTCTAACACTGTAGCTCCGACTTCTCTAAACTTCAAATGCGTTTTTCTCGAAACCACTTTTTCAAAGTCCGTATTCACTGCCATTTGAAAACTACATGACCGATTTATTTCAAACTTGGTACACACTTTCTACATATAAAACACCTCCCCCCAACGGTTATTTTGAGATTTTTTTTTACATTGAGGAGGTTTTCCACCCCCAAAATGGCGGAATTTTTCGTGAAAAATATCACTTTTCACTTTACATGGCCACCTAAAATTTAGAAATGAAAAACAAAATTATCAAAGACCGTTGGGGGGAGGATTTGATGATACTTTGACTAAATTTTAATGGTACTTGATTTCAGATAATTTCTAGCTGAGATACAGTGAACACCTCAAATCCTGTTTTTCCAAAAGCGTTCTTGGAAAAGCTTTGTCACCGGCTTGTTTGTGGATATTTTCGCGTACAAATTTCACGGAATGTTCTTGAAATGACACTTAACAATGTACAAAAGGTTTCAATAAATTTACTTTATCCATATAGATGAAAAAAATTCGCAAAAAAGTGTTTTTTTTCACTCTGAAACCCCACCCTCCCCTTAAAATTGAACACGTGAGTGTTTTTACGCATTAAGGGGTTACCCCCACTTGCGATTTTGAAAAAATCGATTTTTTTATTGCATTTTTTTGAAGTATAAGTATCCGGGCCCATACTTCTGTATGGGCCCGGAATAGATGACTCTATGTAAGTTTACAAAAAAAAAAATTATTTTCTTCGTGTAAACTGAAATTGAAACTTTAAACGCGTTTTTCTCAAAATGGCATTTCTGAAGTCGGTGACCAAGATTACTCGAACACTAATGAACCGATCGTCTTGAAATTTTGCAGGCTTATTTAATACATAAAAATGTAGTCTTTAATCGTTCGATTCTTTTTTTCGAACAAAAATGGCCGTTTTATAGCCAACAAACGGCCGTTTTTTTCGTTAAAATCGAACCATTAACTTTGACTGTCCGCCATTTTGTGAAAAATGAATATTTTTTAAAATCCTTCGATTAAAGACTAGTTTATACTTATATTTGACTAAATCCATCCGCATTTTTTTTTCAGATGATCCACTTCGCCGCAATGTTGGTCACCGCAAACCGTGTATATAAAAACATTATTTCATTGACGGCCATTTGCCACTAAACAATGTAATATTTTTCAATAAAAAAATTACTGAAAGTTCTTCAAGATGTGTTCTTTAAGATGGTATATTGATCGATTAAAAAAGTTGTGTAGTTTTCTTTAAAAAAATTCATGAAAAAGGTTGAATCTTTAGCGACGTATTTTTGTTTCGAGGCCATCACCGACAAGCAAAAAGTGGCCGTCATCGTGAAGCTGTATGAGAACCTAGCCTATGCGAAGACAAGAAAAACAGTGACACCTCTCATACATACTACAGAGTAATATATAAGTACTGTTGAGTTCAGTTCAATAAATGCATATATTCCGACGATAAAAAGCTTTTGTTATTCAATTTATTATTCCGACGCATCCCATGTATATACAGTACTGCAAAAATAAGTGTGTTGTTTTTACACACTTTGAGTGTGTAAATGGCCGTAGACACTTTTTACACGTTTTAACGTGTGTAAGAAAATAACACACGTACGTGTGTTGTTTCAACGCGTCTATCAGTGTTGTTTGTATACCGCTATTTTTCACACACGTTAAAAACGTGTAAAAAGTGTCTACAGTCATTTACCACCCAAAGTGTGTAAACGCAACACATTTGTTTGTCTAGTGAGAAGGGGAATCGTGCAAAATAAAATATATCCTGCACTGATGTTATTGAAAAAGTTTTATGAATGAACGATCCACGATTGCGAGGAACAGAGCAATTATTGTAAGTACTCCCATTGTGGCGAGAACGATCGTTTGTTCTCCGTCGCAACGATAATTCGTTTAACGGAAATAGCGCACTAAAAATGAACTTTATTTGCGGACGGCAAACGCGTACACTCGCATTTGCCGCGCGGAGGAGTTGCCCGAGTGCGTCGCGGGTATGGAAGATAATAATTATATCTCGCGCGTGGGCGATTATTGATCGGCAATCGTTATTCCTCATTCGCACTTGTGTCAGATGTCATGGAGCAATCCACTTTCATTCCTCCAATGTTGCAACGATTATTGTAATCGCGTACGTTTGATGAAAAATAAAATTGAAAAATAAAAACACATATTCGCGGACAATTCGAAGCAAATTCGTGTAGGCTTTGAAAATTGTTATTTATGACGCATTCGACGCTGCTGTACAGCGCAACGAAGTTTGCGCAACGTTGCACAGCCGAGCTGTTAGCGAACTGTATGAAAAACGATTGGAAATATATGGTGCGATGGATTTATCGTTCCGTAGGTCGATTCATATTGCAGATTTTTTTTACGACCAATACGGATTTTACAATGTGTATATTGACATTTTGCATTTACAACGCGCTACGGCAGCAACGTTTTTATTTTTTAATTTTTTTGAGGCTTTTTCAGGTACGGCAGTGTCACAGAAATACTGTCATGCCGATAAAATTGGATATTGGATGGACATATAAAATTTGAAGTCGGTGCACTCATCTGGTGAAGGATTCTGACACTTTTAATTTGCAGCTTTACACGCGGTCTTATGACACTTTATTTCACTCTCGGGTATGGTGGGGAAAGGCACAATGAAAAATGGTGCGGAGTAGTTTAGATTTTTGTGCCGATAATTGATGTATAAAATAATTTTTTTGGAAAATTTTTCCAGCATTTGCTATTTAACGGGGTCCACTAGTTTCTCGGCTGTTTTTTTACGGCTTTTTCAATAATTTTTTACGGGCAAAGCATCGAAATAACCAATCTCATTGTTTTTGCATAATCTTTATTACCATTTAATTGAGCTTTACAAATTTTTTGAAGTCAAAATATATAATAGAATAAACGTTATAGTGGCCGACAGGAAGACATCAAGTAAAAGAGGTGCTTGACGGTGACCAAGATTGCGGCTGTTCTGCTTATCCGAAATCAAAAAACCAAACGGCATTCTAATCTTCATATTTAAGACTAGCGATTGAACTAGAGTGAATTCTAAATTACAAAAATTGACTTTTTTATACACTTTTGAAAATTACATTCTATTTTTTACTCATTTTTTCTTAAGTTTTTCGCTCGTACAAAAAAAACTATCGAAGCAATCATGATAATCCTAGTTCAATCGCTGGCTTATAACATATTAAAGATGCTGTATAAATTTGAACAAGATCGGTGCAGTAGTTTCTGAAATATCTCGGTCACCGTTTCGAAAAATGGTGTTTCGAGAAAAACGCGTTTGAAAGTTCGCGCATGTGATTTATACTTGTGAACCACTTCGAATATCGAAAAATCCTTTGGCACACATTTTCTACACATGTTGTAGATGTGATTTATGAAAAAAAAATCGATTTTTTCGACCCGAGAAACTAGAGGACCCCGTTAAGTGCATAGTAATTAATTTTAGTGTACGAGAATTCTGTTTATTTTTCACCGTTACGCCGCTGTGTTTCACCATCACTGGCATATTCGATGTCAACAATTGTACTCGAATAAATATAAATTTTCACACATACAGGTGGACCGAATATTTTAAGGTGGAGCACCACTGTGACGGGTAAAAAATCAATTTTTTTTTGCATTCTTTGGAAGCATACATATTCAAGAATATGTGGAAGAAATTTCACGTTAGAATATTGAAAATAAACCGAGTTACAGACGATTTCGTGAGGGCAGGTAGTGCAGCGATTTACGCGTACCTACTAAAACGTTCAATCGCGTTTTTCTCGAAACGACTTTTTCAACCTGGCCGAGATCATAACTCTAGCTATAATGGTCCGATTTTTAATTTTTTAAAACTGAATCTCCGTAATTGCTGTAGCTATAGCACTGTGTAGTGTTTTTTAAAATTTCGTTTGTAACGGCCCCGAATAGAAGTAAAAATTTCGCGTTACATTTTTTTAACAGCCGCTATTCTGTGAAATTTGTTTTTTCGTTCTTGATTTTTGTTTTTGTTTTTTTTTTTTTCGAAAAAACGGCTACGCACATCGAGAACTACATTCATATAGATTATCAAACTTTTTTTTTCCAGACGAACCATTGTCAAGTTATCGATCTGGCCGTTGGGGAACATTTTTCATACACAGGCTCAATCTTATACCTCAATGTTTTTAATTTTTCATTATTTGAACATAACCTAGCTATAGTTGTCCGATTTTCAATTTAAGAAAACTGAATCTCCGTAATTGCAGTAGCTATCGTTACTCTGTAGCCGTTTTTTTATTATTTCGTTTTTAAGGCCCTGAATAGAAGTAAAAAATTCGCTAAAATTGGATTTTTTTAACACCCGCTATTCTGTGAAATTTATTTCTTTTTTTTGGTTCTTGTTTTTAGTTTTTTTTTTCTTTCGAAAAGCGGCTATGTACAACGAGAACGACATTCATATAGATTATAAAACATTTTATTTTTGTTTCGAGACCAACCATTGTCAAGTTAACGATCTGGCGGTTGGACCACATTTTTTATCCAGAGGCTCTATCTTATACCTCAACAATGTTTTTAATTTTTGATTCTTTTGAAATAAAAATGTACACGAAATAAGTTCAAAGTATGCTCAATAACGTACCTTTTTTACCAAATTCCAAATATATAATCTAGCGATGAAAATTCCCTACTAATGAAGATTCGATAAGTTTTCATTATACTCATTTTTCATCACCTCCAGTTTTGAAACTCTTTTTTCTCTACTTCTGGTTTCTTCGCACGTATCGTGTGGCTGTAGTCTCCGACGAGGGAATTTTTTCCAAGCGATTAATCACGTACCATTATTTTTCACAACTATATCTGGTACTGCAAACTCTCTTGTCTTATCTCGCCATTTCCATGCCAGCGGGATCCGATGTTGAAACCAAGCGCGCTACCTGTCCTCGATTTTGTCAAAGAACACTCCTCAGGAATCGTTAAATATTTACCGAGCTTATCTTTTTTTCTCAGATTTTACGCGATAAGAATTTCTTCTCGATATCTTAATCTCTTGCAGCATTTCAAGGGACACTATGTTCGCGAATTGTGCACTAGAGAAATGTGTACGATAAATTATTAAGATTATGCGACTACGTGCCTCAGGGAGTTGAAAAGGAGCACTCAATCGTCGGTGTCCAGAGACGCCCGATGAATATATACAAATATATATACATGCAGGAGAATAAAAAGAGAGCGTAGGCGAATATACGAGGCTATGCTGGTCCTGAGATTTCTGCTCCATTCACTCGACGGCTTGGTGTCCATTCATGGTATTCGTAGGTTTTACTACGTCGTGTAGATAGCGAGCAATCAGTATTATTATTCCATCGTAATGTGTTCGATATGATGATAAAATTTATCGTCATGATCAGTATAGAGTATGTTTCGAGTCCCTGTCACTATTGTGATAACGTTCACGTTTGCATCGTTCGAAAGCAACGAAAATTATATTCGTGCTGTATAATTTCGCAAATTTTTTCTGGCAGTTTTAAGCTGCGAAAATCATGCGAACATTCTTTACGATTCTTTTTTAGCGATCTACAACAAATCTGCAAAGTATGATTTTCGATAACAATGAAAATAAGAAAAATAATAAAGAAAGAAATTAATAATCAATAAATAAATAATAAACAAAGAAAATGAATGAATAAGAAAAAAAAGAAAACTTTTAAGCGCGTTTTCGCCAGTTTTCATTTTCACGATTTTTCCAAATTGGCGGGCGTGATAGCAAAAGAACTAAACGCCCTATTGAATCAAACCAAGGTTTATTTTATTCAGTATGAAAATCTCTTCTAAGTGAATTAAAAAAGTCGTTGAAAAAGTCTTTTTAAATGATTTTTATAACACGTTAAAGTGTTTTTTTAACACATTTTTTTTCCAAACCTGAGAAAAGTTATAATTTCACTATTTTTCAGCTTTTTCTTAATTCACCCAGAAGAATAATATATGACAATGAAAATTTTTATGTTTCTTTTTGTTCCCGTCAAGAATTACGAGCTGTATCTTTGTCGTTGGTTGGGGACTGCAGTGGTAAGACTGCACATGGAATAGGCTGATACATCTTCAGTCATTTATTATTTCATGTTGACATTTTTTTTATACATTTCCAATATACATGAAAAGATACCTCGATGTTTACTGGGCTCACTGGCTTTTTCCCTTCTAAAAAAAATACCGAAAAAATGCTTTTTTGGGCCTTCTAATTCAGGCTCTCGCCTTAAGATGAGAACTTGATTGTAAAAAATCGTTGTTTTTCATTTAATTCCATGTATAAAGCATAAAATATATATATATATTTTTTTCAAAATTACGACAGGGAACGCTTAATCTTAAACGAAAGTTGCATTTCACAATGCCTTGGCAAAGACACCCCACACTCGAGGTTACTTTGAGAAGTGAAAAAAAATTTATTTGGGGGTGGGGGGGCATGACCCTCCCATGCATTTGATAGCCAAAGGACACATTGTTGTATTGGAGGAAAAAAGTTGAAATTTAGGATGTTAAAAAAAAGTTGCCTACAAAAAACTTCCAAAACCTGTTCAAACCCCATTTTACGGTACCGATATTGAGAAACTTCACAGTTCCGTTCGAAATTGACACCCGGTGCGTAGCTCCCACGCGCGTTGAAGTGTGGGTGTCGTAACGGTTGGACAGACCCCGACGTACCATTTCGAACGTAACATCGGTAATGCATCGCCGGCAGCTGCCTTCTCGACCATTTATGGTTCGCGATATAATTCCCATCCGTGGACATTCTGATGCTGGAAGAAGGTTTTGTAGCAAGGCCATTTTGTACTCGCCACGTTCGCCACTATCTCTATGCTCCCTATATTTGCGTTCTCCTCAAATACTCGGGTTTATTCAAAATTAATTAAAGCCACGTCGTATACCCTACCTCGTACGCTTACAGTGCTTTGGTGGATCTTGAAGTGTGCATCGTTGGACCGCAACGAAGCTTAATTCTTTTGAATTGATGCATTTTTTTTAACTTACGCAGGCTATAAAAATACTGGCATGTTTTTACGCTTTATCATTACAGATTTACCACCACAATTTGCAAAAAAACGGTTTTTGATAATAATACGAATAGAGAAATAAAAAATGGGGCAGAGATCGTTGCATTCCGACGGTGCAAATTTCAACGTCATGTACTTTGGGTAGACACCCCTGCATGATGCAAATACAGAGCGACAATTGTATGGTGGCCATGTGTTTTTTGAGGGTTTGGAACGGACATTTTTCGGGAGTAAGTATTCGCCAGAAAAATTAAGGATTCTGAAAAAAAAAAAAAATTTTCATTGAGTTCAGCATAATGACGATAATTAAATTCTGAATACGAAACACTTCTAAAAAACTTTTTTTAAACTAAAGTACATATGACGTATCCACTTTAAATGCATCCTGGATAATTTTTTTATCGATTCCAGGACGGAGAAAAAAAATTTCAAGCGTATTTCGTACTTGGAATTTAATTATCTCCATTCCGCGGTCCTCTCAAATGGAATATTGATTTTTTCCAGAATGCTCGATTTTTTCAGAGGACTTGGAACACCATATAAATCATATTAAGCGTACTAAAAAGAAATCCATTTTTTTGCATGAAATGGAAGGCAAAAATAATGGATTTCTTTTTACTACACCTGATATTTTTCCCAGTCCCAAAATCTCCGCGCAAGATCCTCTAAACCACATGGCTACCTTATGGTTGTCACCCTGTGTGCGTGGAATGTTAGTGGAATTAATTCTTGACACTTTTAATAGAAATTAGCTTTTCTTGATATTTACGCAGAAAATGTATATACCGCCATGCCAAAATCATCCTGTAATGTTTTAATTTTAATCTATAATGTTTCTACTCAATATTTACCTTAAAAAGCCCACTTTGATAACAATATGAAATATAACTTATCATAGCGTAAAAATGGTCAATAAATACGAAATTAAAAATAATCGGTAAAGTGTCGACAATAAATTCCACTAGTGTGTATATCGACGCAGGCGAAGACTCCTCGGAAATGCATGCTGTAATTTGTTGCAGTAGCTGACAATAGTTTTGCACACCATGACTTTACGAGGCTATGTCTACATACATGCACATTGGTACATATGCAAACATTTCTGTATGTATATTATCGCAGCAAGAACTCTACGACGAACCTCATTGCCTACTTTTTTCAGGGACATTGGACCTGCCGTTGAATATATCTGCGGTGCGAGTATACGAAACGAATTGAAAGAAAATAGTGTTTACGAAGAATATCACTGCACTGCTATTTTCATCATTGCGCAATATTCCCCACCGTTTTCCTTCTTTTCGATGGCATGAAGTCTGTAGAATCTTTATTGCAATCTACCGATTGTGGGGTCTTTTTTTTCCTGTTTCGATTATGTTCAGAGTATCGTATGGTGACTAATAAATTACCGAACAGGTGTCTGCTGAAAAGGTACCGAAAGGCAACGACGATGCAAGCTTCAATTACATTATTTATTCCGACCAAATACGATTTTGCAATCGTCATCGCATCCTTTTTGTTATTTGTTTTGCACATTTTGTAATCACGATTTCGCTAGATGAGTTTTTTTTAATAAAAAAAGACTTTTGCAATGGCGTTGAAGTTTGCAATATGGAAATGCAATGAAAGTTCTTTGTCATTTTGTAATTTTTATTGCAATGTGTAACTTTTTTCTATTAGGAGTACAACTTTGCAGTGACCGTTTTACTTAGAGAGCCACTGCGGCCGAAGTAGTGGCCCTAGCTCAATAAAAAAAGTGGCATTTTAAACTAGAGGCTCTGCCAATGTAAACAATTTAAAAAAGCTAACGGATACGTGTATGCATTATAAAGTTATAGGCACTCAAACATGGCAACCTACGAACCGATTTCTCAGCATTTGCGGGAGGTTATGATTTACTTCTTCAACATCAAGAAATCTGCGGCTGAGGCCCACCGTTTGCTTGTAGATGCTTACGGGGAGGATTCTATTAGTGATAAAACGTGTCGGCGGTGGTTTCACAACGCTTCAAAAGTGGAGATTTTGAGGTCGAGAACAAGCATGGTGGCGGAAGGCAGAAAGTTTTTGAAGACGGGCTGACAGCTGGGCGTTGTGTACTATGAGCTGCTCAAACCATCCGAAACCATCACAGGGGAACTCTACCGACGTCAGTTGATGCGCTTGAGTAAGGCACTCAAAGAGAGACGGCCACAATTCAACGAAAGACATGACAAGGTGATACTGCAGCATGACAATGCCCGACCCCATGTTGCAAATGTCGTGAAAAAGTACTTGGAAACGCTGAAATGGGAGGTTTTATCCCACCCCGCCGTACTCCTCCCCGACATTGCCCCCTTCCGACTATCACTTGTTCCGGTCAATGGCACACGATTTGGCTGACCAGCACTTCGGTACTTACGAAGAAGTCAAAAATTGGGTCGATTCCTGGATTGCCTCCAAGGACCAAGACTTTTATCGACGCGGGATTCGAATGCTACCTGAAAGATGGGCCGAGGTCGCAGCTAGCGACGGGCAGTACTTTGATTAAAAAATATGTAGCCACTTTTTTATAATAAAACCTTAAACTTTTGAAAAAAACGGTCACTGCAAAGTTGTACTCCTTATAGATTAAGATCGTGGATCTCTCAGGAGCATAAGATAAAACCGTTCGAGTGATTTTCGTATTCTAAGTCGGGGAAAAAAAACGTGAGCAATAGAAGGAAATTAAACACTCTGTCTGTAAACTTTTTTCCGGTACCTTCCGTCTGTAAACCAGGGTATTTCAAGTCTTGGCGGTTTTCAGCCGGTTAAGACGGAATGGACACCTCATCGCGGTCGGTATGGTAGAGCAATTGTAGATACCCAAAAATCTCTGAAACGGCTCTTCAGATCCCGTCGAAACTTTGCCAAACGACGTCAAATAGATAGACGAACAGCTGGTCTGCCCCTCAAATTTTCTGAATTTGAGAAAAAAAACCGTAGATTGGCTTATGATAACCCAATCTACGTTTTTTTTTCTGAAATTCAGAAAATTTGAGGGGCAGGTAGCTGTTCGTCTATCTATTTGACGTCGTTTCGCAAAGTTTCGACGGGATCTGAAGAGCCGTTTCAGAGATTTTTGGTTATCTACAATTGCTCTACCATACCGACCGCGATGAGGTGTCATTCCGTCTTAATACATGCGAAACATTTTTGAAAAAATGTATGCTCGTGTTCGAAACATTCAATTTAATATATGAATCATAA
>OX101783.1:40057544-40095044 GCA_944452715.1 Ophion slaviceki
CTGATTTCTCACCAGAGCGGTCTCAAGAAGAAATATTGAAAACTAAAAAAATAGTGAGCAAAAAACGGCGAAATTTTTTGAAAAAAAAAAAAAAAAAAACAAATTTCCTACCGATCGCTCACTATTTTTTTATTTTTCAATTTTTCTCCTTGATTCTAGGTCAACTTATACACAATATTGTACAAAGTAAAAATATGTTTGATTTTTTTGGTTCAAATCACCTGTCCGGGACTTAGGACTTCCGCAAGCGAAGAATGTCATCGCCCGCGCACTGACATACGTGGCTCCTCCCCCTCCCACCGCCATGTTTTGTCAAACTTAAAAAAATCTTTTGATGTTCAATAAAGACCGCTTAGTCAACATACCAAATATCAACATTCTATATTTAATACTTTGCTCATAGAAAATTGGTGAAAAATCGAACATTTTTTGGCTGAATAAGGCAGAACCTTCCCTTAAGATATACTTTTAAGCGATTTATACCTTTCAGATGTGATGTATACTGTTTGAAATTCTACTCATTTTGTATGTCTATATATTTTGCTTAGAAAATTCAACGACAGAATGCGATCGTATCCATCAAGAATCGTTTCGGATCCTGTTCGATAATGTGGGAATCGTTTAGGATTCAAATTGTATTCGTACATTGGATCCCAATGGCGAATTCCAATGTACGGAACAACTATGGGAATCCAATTGGATCCCTACAATTTATGCATGGCTAGTTGAGGTCATCGGTTTTTGGATCACGTGCGTGCATAAATATTCGAATGTCATCCGTTCTATTTCGAGACTCGACCAACAAACTGTTCATACGAAGTTCCACGGTGAAGGCGTCGTTGGTCCTGATTGATTCATCAATCATCGTCCGAGCCCGCCGCACAATCGAACCCTAATCGCTATAGTCCGAGATTAAGCGCGCGCTTGCGTCATTGGCGGGTATTATTTGTCCCGCACACGTGCGCGCTCAACGTCATTGCCCATCGTCGTCTTGCGATCCGATACGCCAGTTGTGGCTGATCGAAGTCATTTGAAAGAGACAAAAAAGAATGAAAAAAAAACAATGTTTTATCAGCTGTTACTTGTCACTGTCTTTACGAAATACATCCCTGCTCGTCATTCATACGCGACATTGGAGATGAAAGAAAAAAGAACAGCGATTATGTTTATTCTACGCCTAGACGGACGACGGTAATGAGAGAATAACCGAAGAATCTTTCGTTGTGTATTTTCGTGTCGTTGCGAAAGTTCCGTATTTTCTTTGCGTTTTATAAACGGATAGTGCTTCTTTTGCGATGTATTCGAAAGCGTTCGGGTCTGAAACTCGCTCAGCCCAACCATACGCGCCGTTGTGTATTTATCGAAGGCAAGGAGCCGGAGATGGAGGTGGGTACATCTAGTTTATTGGGTCAGTAACGTAAGATCGTGTACGTTGCTCCCTCCCTGTACTATTTGACTTCGCATTTAACGAACATCTGCCGGAACAAAAGCGCCTACACATTCAGAACGATCGTCAATTTTCGTCCAGATTTACGATGAATAAAAAAATGAAATAGAGCCGTGCAGTATTTCGTAAAAAAAACGGAGTACACATAGCAATTTTACCAATGTGATAGCGTTGAAGTTTCTATCGTTATAATACAGTGAAAGTTCTTTTTATTATTTTTTAAATTTCCTCCTTTTTTACAATCTATTTTTTTTTTTTGATAGTTTAAGGCCTTATATAGCTTTGGGGGAAAAAATATATCATTTTTCTTTTAAGTTGGCTTGAATGATGTATGAACATTTCAAAATTTTTCTCCGTTTTTCTCAAAACCATATTTTCAAAATCGGGCGGACTCGTAGCTCTTACATTTTCCAAACGATTGACTTCAAATTTCATCTGTAGCTTCTTAGATAGGCTTTCTTGCGGAACACACACGATTTTTTAGATGTATTAACAATTACGGTTTTTATAGACAGATGAAAGCCGTTTTTTAGATGAAAATGCGACTTTTTTTAATGGTGCTCATTTTGCAAAAATCATGTACATTGCGAAAAAAAAAATTTGTTCTAGGTGTTCGCGTGCGTCTCCAACCAGTCCGCCCAGGGCCTAAAAAGGCGTTCTCATTGTACCGGCTACTAGGCGGTCATTTTGTATACTTGGAAAATTCCAAAATTGAGTTGAAAACCTATTTAGATTAAATCTTTCAATCCTCATTTCGATTGCTTCATTAGGATATTTTAAAAAATCCCAAAAGCCTTGTTTTCGGACCATCCAAAGGTATAGAAGGCCTTGAGATCGTGGACCTCTTTTGAGAATAAAAAAAACCGTTTCAGTGATTTTCGTACCCTTAAGGTAGTCCTATCGCTTCACACTAGTCATACCACTGATCATACTTGAGACTTGTACAATTTATATTTGTAACATGTGCAAACAAAATTTGTAACAACTCAATTTTCCATACGTAAACTGTTTAATTAACGTTCGCATTTAATTAGAAAAATGAAAAAATAATTATTCCAATGATTCGCGCAGTACTTCTAGGTTTGATATTTGGCAATATTGGTTCTATGTCCGTCTCTTTTTACTCAACCAGGCGAGTTTAACCTCCATGCTTTTCAACGTCGATCTGTCAAAATAATGTCAGGTCCCGGAAATATAAAGCATTGTATTCGGGCCACGACTGGTAAAAGGCGTGGAAAATTTGTGACGGCGAAATATGTCGGTCAAAAATGAAATATGTGTGGAAATTCGAATGAGTGAGATGAGGTTAGGACCACAGTCAGCTGTTGCCTTGCTGTCACGTCTCTTTATCGTAGCAAGTGCTCATAAATCCAATACCGGAAGTTCAAATTAAACTCGATATTACATAAAAATTAGGTCAATAAGCGTAATTTTTTCTGAGAGCACTGGATTACTACAAGTGTTACCCAGGTAGGACTTGACGATGAAAAAAGGGCTCGCCAAGCTCTGAAACAAGGCTCACATTTTTTAATTCAGGCTGAGCACCAGCCTGATTTCAGGCCTAGCTGAACCTTTGAATGATAACGCGGTTTCAGGCTCTTGCACACAGGCTTGACCAAAGGCTGGTAAAAAAGCCTGTACTGAGCCTGAAACGACGAAACAACAAGGCTCAAAACGAGCCTTAATGAAGCCTTCACGAGCATTTATGACCAGGCTTTTCCCAAACTCTTCCCGAGGCTATATGAGGCCTGTTTTTAGTTTTCTATATTCTACATTGGGGTAAATTTAATAAATCTGTAAAGAATTCATTTGATTTATTATATATATTTATTATTGGTAATATTATTTGTTACAAAATATATATAAAAAATATTTTTAAAAACAATACTTTATTTTATTGCGTACTTTTATTTTCGTATACATTTTTTTGTGTACCTCATAAATATCGATAAGAGAATTTGTTTAAATGTTGTGAGCTGCCTCCTTCGCTTTCGTTTTTCGTGCCTTCGCACCCGACAAATTTATTGCTAATTTTTTTTTCATCAAAGTACAGAAAAAATATTATTTTAAACTTATTTTATTTTATCACAACCTGAAACAAGCCTGCATCCAGCCTTGATTTTTCAGCCTCAAAATTCACCGGCTGAATAAAGCTTGAAATAACCCTGAGTTTAGGCTAAGCAGCTAGTCTTGGTTCCAGACTGCTCCAAACGATGCAATGAAACCTGGGCCAGGTCTGTCTCACTCAGACTCGGTGAAACAAGGCTCGCACAAGCTTGTTTCCATCATCAGCCTTTTAATTTCTTGCCTGGGTAGGTATGTAAATCTGATTATTTTTAAGAATCTGACGGATTGCCACTATCATATGCACCTTTGTAGCGACCGGAAATTGGGTCTTTGGATGTCGTCTCGGAATTCCTTCACAAAAATACGCAATTTTAATGTTTCTTTTCTCTGCAATTAGGTCGATAAACAATCCTGACATTTTACAGAGACGATTTTTAATATATTTAGTGAGGCTCGAAAAAAACTTATGAAAATCCTATGGATTGTAGCCTGGCGATAGGACTACCTTAATTGACGAAAAAACGAGGGCAATAGAAGAAAAGTTATCTTTTATTGCATTTCAACGTTGCAAACTTCAACATCATACAATGTGAGAGCTTATGTGTATATATAGGTGTCTGCGAATGATACATGGCAGATGTCGTGCACATTCGCGATTATCACACAATGAGTGCCTATCGTATCCGGTAATTCGGGATGATAATGCATTTATATTGATCTGAAACGTTTCACTGGCGAGAGGCTTGGCGTACGTCCGGTTGACGTTTTATCGCATTCTCTCGCTCGCTCTCGTCGCTGTTTCCGCTCCGAGTTCATCCCATTGGCAATAAAAAATATACGTATACGTGTGTGGCAATTTTTGTCAGTGATCATTGCAGCGTGTCATAAAGTAAAACGTTGCGGAACGCACGCGGACGAACGAACGGGAGATATCGAAGCGATGATCTTCGCATGAGATTGATGTTCGACGACGTTGAAGTTTGCATCGTTGGAACGCAACGAAAATTAATTCTTTTTCATTGATCACACTTTTTTGGCCGATTTAGGCTTCGAAAATCTTTCAAACGTTTCTACGTATTCTTATGATAAATTTACATCAATTTCCAAAAAAAAAAAATGCTTTCGATGATGATAAGAATGAAGAAAAAAAAATCCTTGCAATCCAACGGTGCAAACTTCAAGGTCGTGATGTTTGCATCGTTGGAATGCAACGGAAATAATTACTTTTCAATTGCTAGAATTCCTTTTGGAATATCTTCCTCCGAAAAATTGAGTCGCTCATTTAGTGATCTAGAATTGAAATCCGCTAAAATTATTTTTTTTAATATCAAAAATAAATGAGGAAATAAAAATGTAAAAATGAATTTCCGACGCATTCCAACTACGCAAACTTCAAGACCATTGCTCCGCGGGGGCGACGGAAAAAACAACTATGACAGGTCTCTCATTTCATTGAACGTTTCCTACAAAAAAAAATAATAGATTGTAAAAACGGAAGAAATTTGAAAAAAGTAAAAAGAACTTTCGTTGCATTCCAACGATAGAAACATCAAATTTTCTCATTGGACGCGTTTCCTGTACGCCCGCAGATGTCTGCTCTGGTACGTGAAATCGACGGAAACAAAACACAGCGAAAGAAACGTGAAGGCGAAAAAAAAAAACATCGAAAAATAATCATAACCGGCAAGACGGGAGAAAAATTCCATTTATATTTATGAGAGCTTTTTTTTCTCGCTCGTGTATAGTAGAATCGAGAGAAAAAAATCTTCCTGCAGGACCTGCGGAGAGATTTATTTTTTCGGCCCTGCCGAAACGCGTTTAGCCGCGTGGGTGCACGCTCAAAATCGTTTGTACGTGCTTGGGAACAAGTGGCAAGATTATCGGAAAGCTTATACTTGTTTTCCGGCGCGCTTTTTTTTCTCTCCTCATCGCGCCTTTAAAGTCCCAAATATCTGTATTGTCCCACGGGAACGAAACGTCGTCCATGTGCTGTTGACAGAAGTTTTCGTTGTCGGTGACACTGAGAATAAGGACGATCACCTGCAGTGTCGCTATGAACCGTAAAATACACGAGAAGAAAATGATACGAAAGGAAATGCGATCGGCCAATAAAGACACACGAGGGATGATGCCGATGTATTGAGTTTCTCGCTTTTTGATCACGAAAGTCTGCCATCATTTTCTAGCGTAATTTGTGCGCGTGTGTGTGTGTGTGTGTGTGTGTGTGTGTGTGTATACACTACATATAGGGTGTACACTACACTGGCCTAAGAAAAAAAAAATGAAATTTTTGTTGAAAATGTTGTTAAGAATGACAAAAAATAAGTGCTGACCAAATTTTAGCCCGCTATATCAATATTTAGAGGTCCCTCATCGCGATTTACCATTTCCCATTCATTGAACATGGTAAAAGTTTTGTTTGCCGCTTCTCAGCTTTATAACTCGCCTAAGGGTAAACACACGGAAATGTCCAGAACATTGTTTTATAGGAAATTTAACGCTCTACAAAAAAGGTCCTTAGCTTTCATACGATAAATTCACTCCTTCGAATTTTATTCAACGTCAAAGTTGAATCTATGATAAATTTCATGATTTTGTGAGATTTTTGGACTTTGACGACGAAATTATTGATTTTTTTGTTTTGTTCTCATTCATCTTAAAAAGTATTGTATCCTTTCCAAATTATTCCCTAGATAGTTTCTAAAATTCCTAATGGATTTAAATTTGTTGTTGATTAAAAGTACATTAGTACGAAAAAATCTAGTCTTAAACCGAATTCCCATAGCATGATAAATAAATATATAGGGAATAATTTAAAAAGGATACAATACTTGACAAGATGAATCAGAAAACAAACAACAAAAGCAATCAATAATTTTGGCACAAATTTCCAAAAAAATCACAAAATCATGAAATTTATCATCAATTCAACTTTAATGTTGAATAAAATTTGAACGCGTGAATTTATCGTATGAAGACTAAGGACCTTTTTTGTAGAGCGTTAAATTTTCTATGAACAGTATTTTTGGGCGTTTCCGTGTGTTTACCCGTAGGCGAGTCATAAAGCTCAGAAGCGGCAAACAAAACTTTTACCATGTTAAATGAATGGGAAATAGATAATCGCGACGAGGGACCTCTAAATATTAATATAAAGGGCTGAAATTTGGTCAGCACTCATTTATTGTCATACTCAACAACATTTTCAAAAAAAAATTTTAAAAAAATTTCAATTTTTGTTGGGCCAGTCTAGTGTACACACTCACACACATATACATATCCGCAGTACCGGTCAAAAGTTTCCGATATCGTTGGATAATTGCAACATGATGTTGGAATAATATAATTCATTTTATAGAGCTATATAGTCAATTCGTAAAATAAGAAATCAAATGAATTACATTGGGATAATATAATGTTGCAATTATCCAAAGTGATCGCAAGCTTTTGAGCGGCACTCCACGTGTGAGTGTTTACGCACATACATGGCATGATCAGCGGAGGAGAAATAAAGAATAAATTTGATATCCTATCAGCGTGACTTGGCCTTTACATTCGGATAATTTTAAGGGGAGATATACACCTAGATGGTCGAGGTCGAGGATTTAGAAGCTATGAACATTCCGTCGACCGTAGAAGACCTGCACTATGGTCCTGGTATCAATGATTCCATGTAAGTTGACAAATTTCATGATTTACTCATACCCAAATTTTCAAACGCGTTTTTCTCAAAACCACGTTTTTCAAATCGGTACCCAAAATTTCTCGAAAACCAATGAACCGATTGCCTTGAGGTTTTTTGTGATTATTCTACACACCATTATCAAGTACTTGTCATAGGATTTTTTTCCGTTACTTAGTTTTTGTTTTATAGGTAAAATAGTAACTAATTTTTGGCCCAAAAATCACTATTTATGTTCAAACGTCCGCCATTTTGTCATAAATCGATATTTTCAAAATCGGCTATGACAGGTACTAGATTATAGTATCTAATTTAATAATCTTTTTGGTTTTTTTTTTCAGATGATTTTTGAAGAAACGCCAGTGGGTACCGTATACGCAGATTTTTTACGACGCTCCAAGGATCATGCAATATCCTTGTATATTTTTGATATTTTTAAATAAAGAAATTTAAACATATTTTGAATGTATATACTTTTGGATAATTGAAACCTCAATCCGAAATTTCAAATAGTTTTCCTTGAGAAAATTCATAAAAATGACCTTTTTCCGGCTTCTAGGTGTACATTTTCCCTTAAGTCTCATCCGCAGATTTCTTTCCTGTTTTGAAGATGACACACACACACACACACACACACACACACACACACACACATATTCATACATACAAATATTGGGTCGTATGCGTGTGGGTGAATATAGAACGAAGTCCTAAAGCCTCGAACGGGTTTCTCGAGGGTGTCGGACGACGGATTTAAAGTTTCCGTCGAGTGGGCAGCGCGCGAATATTTGCTCTTTACTTGAGACTCGCGGGCGTACAAATGGAAGGGAAAAGTTGACCGTGGGCGAAGATTTCGTTGTGTGTAACCTCGCGCTCGCTCCATAGACTCGCGTAAATACACGTGTGTGTTCGTGCGTGTATATAGGGGAGACCGGGGCAAAATGGTATAGCGGGGCATAATGGGACCGGGGCAAAATGGGACCGGGGCAAAACGGCTTTGGGGCAAAATGGAATAGTGAAAATCAACACTGCTGGAAAATACGTCATTGGGGCAAAACGGGACTGGGGCGAAATGGGCCCGGAGAAAATCAGGCTCCTCAGAAAGAGGCGGTTGGGGCAAAGCGGGATCGGGGCAAAATGGGACAGTGGAATAATTCGATGCAGAGGCGAAAGAAATGCAGGGGTAAAAAACGAGGGTTAATAAATGAGTGAAAACAGGTTTTATTGAATGTTACACGATATTTGGGTCACACTCTACTTACGATACTATAATTTAACGGTGGCAATGTTTAATTTTTATTGCTTGTTTAACTAAGCTAATTTTTATCGGCACAATTGTCGCAAACGGACTCGATTAAGTTATCGTCAGCATGGGCACATGAATAGTGGGCCCATTTGTTATTAAAGTTTGTTGAACAATTACTTTTGATTCTGCGGTCAGAACTGTACCAAAACTTGACGTAAATTGTTATTTGAGCCTTCTTATTCGATTGGTACAATTTCTTTGTCGTTATTAATTATTTAAATAATCAAGTAATTTTTATAATCTGACGCGTGCAATTTATGGTGTTTTTTTTTGTTTTTATCTTTCTTTGTTTTTTTTTTAATTTATTTTCTGCCAACTGCACGTTACTGATACTAATTTTCAAGCCATTGATGAAAATCTAACTCTTGTCAATTTTTACGTAAATTGTTTTATGAAACTAGAACCGCCGGTCCCCATGAAATCGACGGATATGTGTCGACAAATATGTTGGTCAGTCCGTATTATCTGCGTATATGTGGACTGAAACGAACCACAAGCACCATTTATATTAGATTATGTTTCAACAGCTCTTTCATAGAGCCGAAGCATGGATTTTCCTGTCATCCCATTTTGCCCCAAATTCAGCGGGCTGCGACACTTCATTTTTGTGTGTCCCATTTTGCCCCTATCCCATTTTGCCCCAAATCAAGCACCAAGAAACTTCATTTTTTTGCTATCCCATTATGCCCCGATCCCATTATACCCCAGTGCCGTTTTGCCCCGGTACCGTTTTGCCCCGCTATACCATTTTGCCCCGGTCTCCCCTATATATATATTTACCGCGAGGCCAAATGGTGAATCGGAGAATAATTCTACTCCAAGATATATACGGAATGAGCTGAAGAAAAGAGATAACGTGAGGGGGGAGGACAGGAAGATTATACGAAAAATGCCAGCTATCGTAAAACAGAACCGTGACCATAACGGAGTATTATCTCTTCTCCTTCAACTTTCCTGCAGTAAGTTTTTTTATTCTTTCAATGTTCGAACAAGAGACGCGCGCTTTGCGAATGTGCGTTGAAAAATCTGCAAAAACAGTTAATCCGACGAGTAACAATTGTGCGTGTATCGCTACATGTGCGTACGATTAAATGAGCATACAGAAACAATGGGGTTGAAGTTTGGGGGCTGGGTTGAAATTCCGAACTTTGAATTGTCAGAACGCTCAAAACTCCGAAAGAATGCCACACAATTTTACACGAAAGACCAAAACTCCGAAAACCTGAACACCGTCAAAATAATCCGGCTATGAAAGTTTTTAAAGTTTCCAAATTTTCTATAAATCGACGAATTATTTCAAGATTTTTTTTTAATAAGAAATAATTTTACGTGAATTTTGAAATTTGTCTAGACATTGTTATACGTTCTGCATAATTTACAGTCAACTGTGTAGACTTTCACTGGCATGATCTTGACGAACCTTGCAATTTCGGAACATTAAAATTGGGAATTTTAAACCGTCGGCGCATTCAAAGTTCGGAATTTCAACCCGGCCCCCATGTCAAGATCATGTCAGCGAAAGTCTACACAGTTTACTTTAAATTATGTAAAACGCATAACATTGTGTAGACAAATTTCAAAATTGACGGTAAATCACGTCTTAATAGAATAAAAATTCTTTAAACAATTCGTCGATTTATTGAAAATGTTGAAACTAAAAACTTCCATAGCGGAATTATTTTGACGGTGTTCAGATTTTCGGCGTTTTGGTCTTTCGTGTAAAATTCTTTCGGAGTTTTATCTTTCGGGGTAGTATTTTTTCGGAGTTTGGAGCGTTCTGATCATTCAAAGTTCGGAACTTCATACCGGCCCCATCTTGAATTTCGGAATATTGAAATTAGGAATTTTAATCCGTCGGGGCATTCAAAGTTTGGAATTTCAACCCGGCCCCGAAGTTTGCATCGTTGGAATGCAACGAAAATTCTTTTGAACTTCTTATTTTCGTTATTATCCAAACCCTGGATCTCCCACGTCGCGTCAAACGAGATCGAACTGAAAATAAAATTTTAAATAACAAAACAAGATAAAATAAAACGAACAAAATGCATCGACACACTTAAAGTAGGTACACGCACTCGTGCAATTTAAGAAAAAACCACACTGTGTAAAGGGATCAGTAAGCGCTATCATATACACACGACCCTTTTAATTACCCTCATACACCCCAATTACTGCCAGGCACATAATTGACAGATTGTTATTTAACAAATTTAATAAAAATAATAAAAATTAAAAAATTATCCAAAATTATATTTTGCATATTTACCGTAGATCGCTAAATAAGAATTCTAAATAATGTTTGCGTGATTTTCGTAGCTGAAAACTGCCAACGGGAATTTGGGATATAAAAAAAATCATGTTCGTTCCATTCCAACGACGCAAACGTGAATGCCATCAGAAACAAATCGAATTTACGTGCACATTTGTCTCGAAACGGGTTTGAGATACGTGTCAATTGAAAGTTTCGCGTCCGTTTACAGTGCTCAGGCTTTCGTTTAGTTGACGAGGAATGCTTTCCGTACGGAATAACGAGCGAAAAATCGCAGTACTCCGCGTAGGCTTGCCACTGAGAGTTCTGCAAGTGCCTTTGGAACTTCATGGAGCGCATCTGTTGAGATGATCATGCAGTATGGAAAACCAGAAGGAGAGGGAGAGAGAGAGAGAGAGAGAGAGAGAGAGAGAGAGAGAGAGAGAGAGAGAGAGAGAGAGAGAGAGAGAGAGAGAGAGAGAGAGAGAGAGAGAGAGAGAGAGAGAGAGAGAGAGAGAGAGAGAGAGAGTATGGCAGAGAGAAAGGAAAAGGCTAAGAATGTGACAAAGGCGAAGGAGAGGCTTCTCGTATCGCAGTAGAATGAAACGAGGGATGAAGGGGCTAGATTCCTGGGGCTTCTCGGACACCCCGCGGCTCTTTTCGTGCTATAACTTATAAGTGTATACCTATAGTATCGAATGAAGGTATGCACACGCAACACACACACACACACACACACACACACACACACACACACACACACACACACACACACACACACACACACACACACACACACGGGTGCGTGTGTGTGTGTGAGAGAGAGAGAGGGAGGAGAGGACAGGGGACTTTGGGGACCGTCCTCGAAACAGACAGATGCGATATTCACACATTGCGCAGATATAGCGGGTTCGAAATATATTTTTCCCATGTAGTGTGTGTGTGTGTGTGTATATTGCCTTCGTGTGTGTGTGTATCATATCATAAGAATACGATATTATATATATATATATATATATATATATATATATATATATATATATATATATATATATATATAATCCACCGTTAATCTTATGCTCGTACATGCACAGCAAGCTCTGTATTTCTCGGTCGAAAATCCGGGAGGAAAAAGGGGCGTCGAGCCAAAATAAACTCTCGCAGACGGTAGAGAGGGTGCCGACGATGAAGACGGCCAGATATTTTTCTCCCTCGCATATACATTTATATATATATATATATATATATATATTCGAACGCCCACGTCTATATATGTAACATCCGCTTTGCTATATGCATGCATAGTAGTGCGTAACGAGTTCACGCCGACAAAGTGTTTTGCTCACATAGATTTGTGTTTTCTATTCTCTTCCAAACGCGCGCTATGCGCGTAATATTTCGGTAAACATATCCCCGCAATGTACGTGCATGCTCAAGTAGTACATTGGGCTGCGCGCGTGAAAATATGCGGACGTGCGTGAAGGAGACTACTACAACGCTTGAGATAGACCTTGGAATTGTATTAATTTTTTTTTTTTTGGTTTGTTCCAATTTTAATAGAGAAATGATGTGCCATTTTTTGTAGAATAAACGATGTGAAAAAATTAGTGTATATGATTTGAAACCGAAAAATATTTGAAAAAGTTCCGAAAAATATTGAAAACTGCAAAAAAAATTGAAGACCGAAAGATATTGAAAACTCCGAAACATATCGCAAAACTTCGAAAAATATTGAAAACTCCGAAAAGTTTGAAAAATTTCGAAAAACATTGCAAAACTTCGAAGAATATTGAAAATTCCGAAGAATATTGAAAACCCCGAAAAAATTTGGAAAATTCCGACAAAAAATATTGCAAAACTTCGAAAAATATTGAAAACTTCGAAAAATATTGAAAACTCCAAAAAATATCAAACACCGAAGAATATTGAAAACTCCGAAAAATATTTACAACAATGAGAATAATGCTAACGTCAATAGGATAACGAATGGTGTTAAAGTTTGCTCACGTTTTTTCAGCCGATTCAGGGTACGAAAAATACTCAAACGATTATTCCTATCTTCCTTAGAGATCTACGATCTTAATCTACAAATAAAGTTATACCACGTTATAAAAATGAAGAAATGAAAAAAATTAAGAAAAACTTTCGTTGCCTTCCAACGAGGGAAGCTAAAGCGCGATAATAACAAATGAATACAGGAGAAATATATCATACATTTATCAAGGATTCGTCCGGCAATGATATGCCTCGAACGGAGGACATATCTAGAGAAAATATTTCATAAATTTATTAAATACGGACGTGCGACGAAACGTTTGGGTTAAGAGCAAAGACGAGCTGAGTGATCGCGAACGATTCAAGTATGTATAGCGGCAATTGGACCTGCACCGAAACTAATATCGAGCGGAGTTTCTAAGTTTCGACGTACGCTCAAAAGACCTGCTCATCTGGTGAGACTCAGAGATGAAGAAGCACAAAAGCAAAAAAAGCAAACTATTGCTGGAGAGGAAGAGAAAGAAAGACCCTACGGTAGTTCAATTTCAAACTTTTATGGCAATTACTACGAACCGATAATCGCCTATAGTGATGGTCGAGCGGATATTGGAGAAAAAAATTACTCCACCGTAGCAACCTTACTCGCTCTATTATGAAAGTTTTCATACTCCGAGTCATTCTTATTGTCCGTGTATATAAATACAAAAAACGGACCTCCTTTAATTGTTATTTATTACAACACAAAAAAAGTAATTGCATAATAAATTTCATGTGTGTGATTTATAATTTTGCTGATTCATTTCTTTATATTGTATCTCAATAATTCCCTCAACAACCGTTAATCCGTTATGACATACGAATACAACCGTGGGAGCTACAAAATCGAAACTGCGCACGGACATACCGACTTTACGGCGCGCTAAAAGCCGTAATTTTTGTCTAAAAAAATTTTTTTTAAAAGACATTGCAGGTATTAACATGCTCTACAAGTTTGATAATAGACATTTTTTCGATATTTATCACGGGAAAGAAGAAAACAGCAAAAAACAAGTTTCACTACCTGAATTTTTTTACTTCCTCGCTCGATATCTCAACAACGATGAATGGTAGGTGAAAAATGTATAGGACCTAAATTGTAGAGCGTAAAAAAGCAACAAAAAAGTATTTCATCGCAATTTTTGTATCTCGACGGAGAGCAGAGTTATTGCGAAAAAACAAAATTTAACCCTTTTACAAGATAGAGGAGAATGCACATAGGAAATCTTGGTCGACAATTTGAAGTTAAGCTTTTCTAAGCCCCTTCACACAATATCAAAAATCAGCTTTCTCGGTTTACTTGCATTTCATTATATACAATGTACATAATGACTGGACTATATCGCTCTCTCCGCGTTGGAGTCAAACATATAATAGGCCCTAGACGAACGGACATCGTTTCCGAATGCTGGTCGATTTCTATAATGATTTAACGTTCGATTTTCTTCCACAGTTGGTACAACATTTAGACCAATTGCGGAGGGACTCTGGCTATACTATGAACAGCTGTGCTTTTCATCGCTAACGTTATTTCGGATCGTATGCCATACTTTGCTTGCCATTGATGCTCGCCCACGCCATGTTCTATACCTTGTATTATTCGATGCGATTTCTGTTATGCGACCAGGAACCGCACACACACACACTTACATATATATGTGTGTATATACATAACGAAAACAAATGTTTCGTTTTCGACTTAAGGGGGTATGCCTCTTTGGAAACTTCAAAAAATCGTTTTTTTCTGCATATTGTTATAGTGTGAACTTTCAAGAATGTTTCAAGATCAACCGGACCCTGAAATTCTAAA
The DNA here is from genome assembly GCA_944452715.1 of Ophion slaviceki. Taxonomy (NCBI): domain Eukaryota; kingdom Metazoa; phylum Arthropoda; class Insecta; order Hymenoptera; family Ichneumonidae; genus Ophion; species Ophion slaviceki. Next base: position 40,072,133 of record OX101783.1, read on the forward strand.
AATTGACAAAGGTACACCTGATTCAGTGGAACAGTGTGCGTATGAATGGTGTAAAGTTAAGGATGATTGGCGTGTAACGAAAGCGGACACCAAAGCACAAGAACAGTCAAAAGAGGCCCAAACTGCCCGCAGATTGTTCTGAAAATTTGTTTTGTTCTCGTTTCAGATTACATTTGAGGCTGGTAGAGATCCCGCCGTTTCGGGCCTCGCCGCTGGAGGACTGCAACGCCAACTGCAGCACCACGAACACTTTGAAAGATTTTTTTCCGAAAGTTACATTGTAACCACAAACATGTGTACAACATGCTGGGAAACAATTAAATTATTCCAACCAATGTGTTACTAGAAAGAAATTTATCAATCTCACCCTTCAAATTGGGCTTCCAGAGAGGGATAGATTGAAAAATATTTCGTACTTGTCTCAAGACTTGGAGGTTTTGAGTAAAATACGCCGGGCGGCGACGCTCATTTCTTGCTTTTCTCTTTTGATCGAGAAGAATTTAAAAAATGAGCTTGAAGTTTGCTTCGTTGGAGTGTAAGGAAAATGAATATTTCTGAATTCCTTTAATTTTCGTTGACAGATTTTGCCTACGAAATCCCTCAGCAATTTTTTAAGATACTCATTTAGTTATGTCTAATGTAAATCTACGGAAAAGATATTTTGTCTAATAAAAATAAGGAAATTGAAATATAAAATTGTCAACACGATTGACGATTGTCAACACGATAGTCCAGCCAACGATATACTGATTTGGCCGAAATGTCGTGGAAGTTTGCATTGTTGGAATGCAACCAAAATTAACCCTCAATCCGTTAACCTGGGTCGTTTTCGTCCAATCCAAAATCATTTTCTTCGCAGGTTGCTCAATATTTAATGAAAAAAATATATTAAAAATAAGAAAGAAAAAACTCTGTTTTCCCTTGAGAAGTACGGCCTAAAGATTGACCATGAATATTTAAAGTTTTTTTTTCATTGACAATTATTGGTTTGTTAGTGCAAAAACGAAAACGACCCAGGTCCACGAGAGTAAGGTGCCTCAAATACCTTCACAGATTAGAGGTTAATATTGCTGAATTTCCTCAATTTCTTTTGGTACATTTTGCCTCCAAGATTCCCTCGAAAAATTTTCGACATACTTACTTATCGATCTACAATATACGTTTACAAAAAAAATCGAGTAATGATAATAAGGAAATTAAAATATAAAAACGAACCTCCGTTGCATTCCAACGGTGCAAACACCATCAAGATATATTATTGACAAGTGATATAATTATGCCCTTTTCTTGTTTTACGAGCTAAGCTTTAATCTCTTCTTTGTTCCCAACGTACGATAAAGACACGCAATGATCGGGCGTAAAATAATCGTGCGGCGTTCGCCAATTTAAATTTCCTCGGTTCATTCCGATGATCGTCCAACAAATGATCGTCCATTGGTTCGTTACAGCATATAAACGGGGGAGGGAGAGAGAGAGAGAGAGAGAGAGAGAGAGACCATCTCTTCTTTGGCGAGATGGTCAGCGTGCCTGACTGCGTGGCTCGCCGTATGGACCGTTTCGCGAACTCCTCTCGGCTATTTAAGGGGTAAGGCCACTGTAAATTTTGCCAGACGAAAATTTGGCCATCGAAGGACAAATGTATGGTGCTGGGATTGCAGACTAACGGTAAATTTTTTTCTTACCTTCTTTTTTTTATTTTTTCCAATAAAAAACTATTCGCAAAACTTTAAACGCGTTTTTCTCGAAATACGGTTTTTCAAAATGGCACGCAGCATCACTCGAACAATTTTCATTTTTTTTACTTGAAATTTTGACCAGATGTGAACATTAACATTATCTTGAGAATGTCGATCGGGATTTTCAATAACTTTATTTATTGATTTTTTATTAACAAAAAACTAGCCGTTTTTTTCGTCAAAAATCAATTTTTTTTTTCAAACGCACGCCAAATCCACAAAAATTGATACTTTTTAAAATCCGATCGACATTCTCTAGCTATAACCCTCTAGATTGATGGTTTTTTTTTTGTTCTAGATTCAAAAGTGCACCAGTGGTGCTGCGTGCCGCGGAGCCCTGCAAGCAAAACATGCCCCGGGAAGATAGCTGTGGAACCGCCATTTTGTTTTTTTTTGCTGTAAAAAAATTTGATAATAAAGTTTAATGTATGCCCGATAACACCCTTAAAAGTTTTTTTTCAATTACCTTCAATTTTGGAAGCAAAAAATTCGTGAAAAAAACCTTTTTTTTTGGACCGTTACAGTGGCCTTAGGCCTTAACTTAACTTGATGCACCGGGTGTGCTTTGTGGATGTCGGCCGTTCGATCACAGGAGAACCAGAATTCGGGGCCGGGTTGAAATTCCGAACTTTGAACGCTCCGAGGGTTTAGATTCCTCATTTCAATGTTTCGAAATTACAAGCTTCGTGAAAATCATGTCAGCGAAAGTCTACACACTTGATTGTAAACGATGTAGGACGTACGACATTGTCTAGACAAATTTCAACATTAACGTAAAATCACTTGATGAAAAAAAAAACATCAAATAATTCGTCGTTTTATTGAAAATTATAAAACTTTTCAAAATTCCATAGCCGAATTACTTTGACGGTGTTCAGATTTTCGGGGTTTTGGTCTTTCGGGTAAAATTCTTTCGGAGTTTTGAGCGTTCTGATCATTCGAGGTTCGGAATTTCAACCCAGCCCCCAGAATTCCACAATCTTACGCAACGACACATGTCGCAACGACACTTGTATGTATGACAAGTACATACGCATTTCATATAAAGTGTTGGCCACCATAGGGTATGCTACTCGCTTGAGAAAAGACAGAGAGCGAAAAACCGAAAGAGAAAGAGAGAGACAGAGAGGGCGAGAGGAGTGCCTCTCCTCTCGCCCTCGCCATAGTGTCTCGCGACACTACCCACGGTAAAATAGTTTCTGGAATCTTGTAAACCCAGAACCAACGTTAATGGGAACTTACTTGCCAATGAACAATTTCTTAAGTTACCAACGTTTGGTTACGTTAGTTACGCTGCTCCGTAACACCTTCGTTTGTGATTGTTACCTTTTATGTAGTTATTTTTGTTCGGTATACGACTTTCGCAATGCTTCGCTATGTTTCACTTTTTGCAATCCCATTATAGTAATGCAGCGTGCACCAGGTGCCCCATTTTAATCTTACACCTGATTTATCTCGAAACATACTGTTCCGATCGAGTATTGAGTACGATAAAAGTTTTAGGGGTCGAAGGACGACAAAAAAAAATATTTTTGGGTCCGTAATTCGAAATGGCGAGATTAAGAGGGCTGATATGTTTTTTTCAAAATGGGATCGTGAATTTTTGTCACCAGAAAATTTGTCAGGCCGAAACTAACGTTTATAGGAAAAGTTTTGTGATAACGTTCATCATTTTTAGGTTAAGGCGTTACCCCCACTTGTAGCGCAAAAAAAGGCCTTTTTCATGAATTTTTTTAACGAAAACTATAAAACTTTTTTAATCGATCAATATACCATCTTAAAGAACACATCTTGAAGAACTTTCAGTAATTTTTTTATTGAAAAATATTACATTGTTTAGTGGCAAATGGCCGTCAATGAAATAATGTTTTTATATACACGGTTTGCGGTGACCAACATTGCGGCGAAGTGGATCATTTGAAAAAAAATGCGGATGGATTTAGTCAAATATAAGTATAAACTAGTCTTTAATCGAAGGATTTTAAAAAATATTTATTTTTCACAAAATGGCGGACAGTCAAAGTTAATGGTTCGATTTTAACGAAAAAAAACGGCCGTTTTTTGCTATGAAACGGCCATTTTTTTCGAAAAAAAAAATCGAACGATTAAAGACTACATTTTTATGTATTAAATAAGCCTGCAAAATTTCAAGAAGATCGGTTCATTAGTGTTCGAGTAATCTTGGTCACCGACTTCGGAAATGCCATTTTGAGAAAAACGCGTTTAAAGTTTCAATTTCAGTTCACACGAAGAAAATATTTTTTTTTGTAAACTTACATAGAGTTATCTATTCCGGGCATCAAAAAAAAACTGCACTTCAAATTGCACTTCAAAAAAATGCAATAAAAAAAAATCGATTTTTTCAAAATCGCAAGTGGGGGTAACCCCTTAAGATACCATTTTTTACTATCTTAGCGCTATCTACAATGTACCACGAGGAGGTAAAGTCTTTAATATCCCTAGTGTAAGTGTGAGTTTGTTTGGGTTTGTTCGATAACCCAAACAAACCCAAACAAGGATTAGATCTCGGAGATCTCATCACTTCCGACACTAAACTCATCACTTAGTTCTCATCTTAGATCTCATCACTTCCGACACTAAACCTACGCAAGTGTAAGCATGCGTTTGAGTTTGTCTGGGGTTGTTTGGGTTATCGAACAAGCCCAAACAAACTCACACCCACATATACACACTTATACTAGGGATGTTGAAATAGCAAAAAAGGCATTCTAGCCTAAAAAAATTATGAACCTTATAAAAAAAAAAACTTTTCCTACAAACGTTGTTAGTTTTGACCTGACAAATTTTTTGGTTGGAATAAAAATTCATGATCTTATTTTTGAAAAACATGTTGGCCATATTATCCTTGCCATTTTGAGTTTTGGATTTAAAAAAAATGTTAACGTTCCCCTTTGGACCGTAAAAGTTTTATTATACTCAATACTTGATCGGAGCAGTATTGTTCGAGATAAATCGGGTGCAAGATTGAAATGGGACTTTTCGGCACGCCTCCGCTTCTCGCAAATCCGTATTTTTTTCAACCTAAATCCTAGACCTAAATCCTAAAATTAGACATATTTTTAGAAGTTAAAACTTAGTTACTTACAACTAATTTTTAAATTCTTTTTTTCAAGCACGGAAAAATATAATTACTCAAAGTTACATTCTGCTTTTTTTTTTCGTAACTTTGCTTTTTCTCGTTTGGTTGCGGTTATAAGTGTTTTGACGGGGCCTTAAAAAAATCTTGATCCACGGCATGTAGAGGCCCGCCAGGCCGCGCCATCGCCACCTTCTCAATGTCCTCGTCGCGATGGCGAAACTAGTTCGGACCATCCAGTTTTTCCACTCTCCTGCCCGAGCCTCACGGGCGAAGCAGCCCCGTGTATGCACTGCAAAGCCGGGCAACAGCATCTCCACGTTTCATCGAGTGTTCCACACGACGCACGAAACCAGCAACTTGTTGCTTCTCATATATAGATATATATATGGGACAGGAAGACGTCGGACAAGTTCTATTCATGGAACGTGGGCTATCGGCACACCTGGCTGTTTTGAGGACGGTCCTTGCATCATTCTTCAATGCATCCTTGTCTTCAAATTGCTTTTGGGAATACGACGAGCCTTGGACTTGTGTCCGTGTTTGTGAGCACGTGTACGTGTACGGATTTCTATACGCCAATGTGTCCATATAGACGCGGCACTTGGCGACTTTCGTGCTATACTTCTGAGCTTTTTAATTCATCATCTTGCCTCCCATTCACCTGCCTCGAGTTCGATGCGTTTCTTGTTGAATGGTTCTGAAGATATCCGATGGAATTTTCATTTTTTCTCAATTAGTTTTACAATTATGAGAAATTCGAGCTCCGCCACTGTCGTCGAATTTCGTCGCCCAAACAAATCGGAACAAACCCAATATAGGCGTCGAAATGATAAAAATCGCCGAATTTTATCACGTGTTTCCGCGAACTTCAAAACCCCATAACTATAACCCAAAAAAACACAATATAGACGTCGAAATGTTAAATAATGCCCTATTTTATCACGTGTTTTCGCAAACTTCAAAATCCCATGACTTTTACCTATACTTTAACACAAACAAACCCAATATAGGCGTCAAAATGTTGAAAAATGCCCTATTTGGTCACGTGTTTCCGCGAACTTCAAAACCCCATAACTTTAACCCAAACAAACCCAATATAGGCGTCGAAATTATCAAAATCGCCCTATTTTATCACGTGTTTCCGCGAACTTCATAACCCCATAACTTTAACCCAAACAAACCCAATATAGGCGTCGAAATGTTAAAAATGCCCTATTTTATCGCGTGTTTCCGCGAACTTGAAAACCCCATGACTTTAACCCAAAAACCCCAATATAGACGTCGAAATGTTAAATAATGCCCTATTTTATCACGTGTTTTCGCAAACTTCAAAATCCCATAACTTTTACCTATACTTTAACCCAAACAAACCCAATATAGGCGTCAAAATGTTGAAAATGCCCTATTTTATCACGTGTTTCCACGAACTTCAAAACCCCATAACTTTAACCCAAACAAACCCAATATAGGCGTCGAAATTATAAAAATCGCCCTATTTTATCACGTGTTTCCGCGAACATCATAACCCCGTAACTTTAACCCAAACAAACCCAATATAGGCGTCAAAATGTTAAAAATGCCCTATTTTATCGCGTGTTTCCGCGAACTTCAAAATCCCATAACTTTTACCCATACCTCAACCCAAACAAACTCAATATAGGCGTCGAGATGTTACAAATCGCTCTATTTTATCACCCCTTTTCGCGAACTTCAAAACCCCATAACTTTTTATGGGGGGAGGGGGGGGGGTGAATTTCAGCTTCTCCCGACTGAATATCATCACGTATAACTCAATAAACGAGGAAATAGTAATAAAAAATTCTGGCTCATTTTTCGGAAAAGTCACTTATCTAAAGAACTACCCAAAATATTTCCAGACCTAACAAAACAGTGATTACCTTCACAATTACAAGCAAACACGGACTGACGTTTTTCAGAACATTGAAGTTTGCTTCGTTGGAATGCAACGAAAGTTCTATTCAATTATTTCAATTTCTCCATTTTCTTTACCATCTATAATTCTGCTTATAGATTTAAGGTAGTACCTCCACAGAAGAGTTGAATTAAGAAATGGTTGAAATTTGACATATATGTTATTCAATACATTATCCAAACATCTGTGCAATTTGAATAAGTTTGACCACCCCAAACCTGAGATATTTACACTTAAAGTTGGCTTGGTTTACACGCAACAAATGCGTTATGATTGGCAAACAGAGCGTCATTAATTTTACCGTCAAAACTAAAATTAAGAAATTAATAAAAAACGAAGATAAGCTAGAGTAAGATATCACGAATAATGTGAAAAAAATGAGAATGATTCACCATCTAGTTTCCAAGATATAACCATGAAAAGCCCTCCCAATTTTGGTGCAAAGCCTGACAAAGCCTGGAAAAAAAACAATTGGGGCAAAGCCTGGGCAGTCCCGGCAAAAAGTTTACTGGCAATGGTAGATCAAAAACACAATATAAAATATATTTTACGGCAATAAATGATATCCATCGTATTATCTACTAGTACCAAGTCAATATTGCGTAGTTTTAAATTTTATTTATTACTAATTAAACAAATTATCAATCTTTTAAACATGACCATGGTATGTAAACTTTTGGTTGAGATTTTCGCAGAGGAACTACCTTAATATCGTGGATCTCTCATCAGCATAAGAAAAACTGTTTTAGTACTTTTTAAAACCCAAAATCGGCTAAAAAGTGGATGCAATAGAAGAAAAAAATAATTTTCGTTGCCTTCCATGGCTGCAAACTTCGACATCATCGTTGTTCGTCCGAATTAATGGCGTTGAAGTTTGCATCGGTGGAATGAAACGTTATTTTCTTTTTTCCTTTTTTTCATTTCTCTATTTTTATCGTTATCCAAAAGCTTTTTTTGCAAATTGAGGTCGTAAATTTCCAATAAGAAAACGTAGAAACGTGTGAACGATTTGCGCAGCGGAAATCGACGGAAAAAAATCGAATTATCAAAAAGATTTTCGTTGCGTTCCAACGATGCAAACCTCAATGTCATCCGAATAACGCGTTCCTATAGAACACGCGATCGAGTCTCGAATGAAAAGAAAGTGAAAACGAAAACGAGCAATAATTTTTCTTCGTCTCTGGATCATTTGACAAATTCCAAGACGCAACTAGGCGCCCTGTTGGATGCGAAATTTTCGTAGGTTTTCATCAACGATGGGGATGCAAGAAGCACGAAGAATAATAGAGAAGTAAACTTACCGAGATCTTCGACCAGTCGAAGCATCACACCTCCGATGTGAAGTTCTCCTTTGACCCGAAGACTCCGCTCGACCTGCAGATCGGTGACGTAGACGCGCAGTACCCAACTGCCGTCTACCTCGTGACCGTCCGAGAACATGATTTATTCCCCGATTTATCTCTTATTCGGGAAGGCCCGAAAAATGCAGCCTTGCTAACGCAAGCGCCGAAACGAAAGCACAATCGGCAAAGTGAACGAAAAACAAACAAAAATCACACTTCTCAAGCTCACGTAGGAACGTAAAAGTAGTAACTACGTCGAACACTTTTTCTCACAAGTTTCACGTTCTTTTTTTCTTCTTCAATAATCCTTACGTCACGGCTTCTCTCCTGCTCCAATCTTTTTTTATTTATTTTTTTGTTATTCAGCGCACGGAATTCATCGCTGTCATCAGCCCCCGATCGTACACCTTGCAACACTTCATCAACGCTCGCAATTCGCGCAGTTCGGAAGCCCGCGACGATCTGCGGATTTATACGTAGCACATACGCGTATACGCGTGGCCACCCGCGCGAGCCTGTCACGCCGCTCGGCCAACCGTTCAAATTCCTAAATACCGTTGACGCGCGATCGACTGAGCGCGAAGGTAAAAATGAACGATTTTTTGTTATCGATCGGGATAAACACTTGTAGACGAGAGGCGGATATGCGGAATTCTACGAGAGAACATGAGCGGATCGTGTGAATCCGCGTTGTAAAAGAATAAAAACGAGGTACGAAAGCGCGCAATACGACCAATGCCGTTCCCCGGATCTGAGGGCACTGCGACGCTGCTTGCTTATCTCTCGTAAGCCAGCGCGTGTTGCCAACAACGCGCACTACGTGTGTGCGTGCGCGCGCGCGCTGCCGGATGATAACGACGATAACCGCGAAATACGAAGAAAGTAAAACGCGAGTAGGCAAAAGAGAAGTATCGCAAGACGCGGAGGTGTCGCACGAGGAGCCACTACACGAGTGAGGCGGGAGGTGAGGCAAATAACGTGGAAAGGAATTCGAATCGTCGCGATAGATCGTACTCGTGGTGCGGATCGTATGGTACACGATCACTGGCAAAGCCGGTACTAGCCGCTTCACTCCGTCACTCCACACTGGTCTCGCGCTCCTCCGCTGCTACCTCCCGGCCCACTCTTTTACCGAGAAACATAACCATTTACAAGCGACGCGCGCTCTGAGCCTCGCGAGTGTGCGCGCGCAACTCTGCCTTTTACCACCACCAGCAGCGTACGCGCGGAGTCGTCGGACCTCGTCGTACCGAATCGCAATTTTGAGCCACGCTAACGCCATCTTCGCGTGCAACGAACGAATCTCTCGCGTTGTCAGAAACCGCCTGACGTTATGCGGTGAAGGTCTCCGATCTACAGCCGCGATTTCGACGCTGCATACGTGAAGGGAACTTACAGGTTACCGGCTCGCAGTGTTGACAACTTGGGGGTTTTCCCCACAAATTTAGGGGAACGATAGATGGAAAGGGGTTTTTCAGGGTGTACATTTTTACGCGGGTGAAATTTAAGTTCACTTCTTTAAAAAAAAAAATGATATTCACAACGTATATAACGCGTAGTAGTTTAAGAGGAGGGTAGGGGTTTCGGCGTGAAAAAAAAACACTTTTTTGCGAATTTTTTTCATCTATATGGATAGGGCAAATTTATTGAAACCTTTTGTACATTGTTAAGTGTCATTTCAAGAACAAGAACGTGACATTTGTACGCGAAAATATCCACAAACAAGCCGGTGACAAAGCTTTTCCAAGAACGCCTTTGGAAAAACACGATTTGCGGTGTTCACTGTATCTCAGCTAGAAATTATCTGAAATCAAATACCATTCAAATTTAGTCAAAGTATCATCAAATCCTCCCCCCAACGGTCTTCGATAATTTTTTTTCATTTCTAAATTTTTGGTGGTCATGTGAAGTGAAAAGTGCTATTTTTCACGAAAAATTCCGCCATTTTGGGGGTGAAAAACCTCAATGTAAAGAAAATCTCAAACTAACCGTTGAGGGGAGGTATTTTATATGTAGAAAGTGTGTACCAAGTTTGAAATAAATCGGTCATGTAGTTTTCAAATGGCAGTGAACACGGACTTTGAAAAAGCGGTTTCGAGAAAAACGCGTTTGAAGTTTAGAGAAGTCGGAGCTACAGTGTTAGAGGAGCGGGACTAAATAGTCAATAACTTCGAGAGTTTTGCTCTGATTGACTTGAAATTTTGGGATTATATTCTTGAAATGTTTAACTATAAGAAAAGACAAAAAAATCGATTTTTAAAAAGTACAAACCCCTACCCTGCCCTTAACGCAATTGAATTTACTTTTTCAAAGTGACCACGTGGAACCTACTAAATTGCTCGAAGATCTATTTTTGATGTTGAAAAGCTTACGCCAAAAACTTGTACCATCGAGTCTACCTAAATGATGTGACAGTGAATTAGCGGATTTTGATGTTGAGTCCCATCTACTGCATACTTTAGCGATGGATCTTGACTATGAGTTTCATTCCATTGCACAAAACAGTGACGAGAAAGACTTACCAGACGTCAAAGAAAAGCGGAAGAAATTTCTTTGTACTTTGGCGCGAGAAATTAAAAAAAGATTGCCAGATAATTTATCTATTCTGAAGACGATAGCCAATCTCCATCCTAGAGACGCATTATCTCAAGTAAAACCCAGTTTACCTGACATTTTTACTAAATTTCACCGAACTCACTTATACGGCAATAAGAATGGTATAGAGTCGGAATGGAATCAATTGCAAAATAAATCGTGGCCAAATGTAACCAATTCCGTTGAATTTTATTCGGAGGTATTTCAAGATTGTGATTCCGCTGGAGAAAAGCGACTGAAAATATGACATTTTTAATGGCACTACTTATATTACCAATTTAAAACGCAAGTGTTGAACGTGCTTTTTCGACGTACAGCGCAATTAAAAATAAATTACGCAATTGACTGTCTCTTGAAGTACTTCAAAATATCACGATGGTAAGATTTACATTACAAAGAGATTGCGGATCATGTGTCAAATTCGTTACTTCCACTCGTATGCTCAAATTATTCAACGTCAATGTGTATGATCACAAAAGTGCCGGCAATAGCAAAGCGCAACACGATACTCTAGACTTTTAAGTTGGAAATCAGAGCAAATTTTTATAATTTCAGAATTGTTTTTTTTTATGTTGAATAAGAAAGATTCGTAGTTTGCGTTATTCCTTTTTCCGTTTAGCATTTCTGGCATAACTTCAGACTTACTAGCCTCGAAGTTAGCCAACAAACATCGATACTAAATTTTTCTAATACTTAATCAAACGACTCTAAATGAAAATGTCTCTTGATGTAAAAATGTCTATTTTCATATTTAGTAACACTATCACGACGCTTATGAATTGCCTAAAAAATTCGCCAGTGTCTGTTTATCATAAAATATTATTTAGATCATAAGTTGCATGATGCAAAATACACCTATGTGAATCAAATCATAATTTCTTCCTGTCCGAGTCTTTTTAATTAATAGTTTAATGTTTCTATCAAACAAAGATGCCTATTCGGAGCTTTAGGGGGTTCGAAGGAAAATTTAGGGGGATTTAAAATTGATCCTAGGGGGAATGTTTTGTAGTAGTTGGCAACACTGCCGGCCCGTTGCGTATCGCTTCACTTGTCATTCGAGACGCCAGGCGAAACTTTTCCCTGGCGAAAAATAAAAAAACTATACTCGAGTGTATTACGAGCATAGCAATACAAGGAGAAAAGAGTGGCAGTTTTGTTGCTTTGTCACGTACTCGGGCTAGTTCGGTAATCGCTGGGGTTCGTTTTTTTTGCGACGAATGTGCGTCGGCCCTCTTAGCGATTTGGTAAGATCGTTGAGAAATGATAACAAACCACGCGGTTTCTGCATTTATTCCAGTCGGATACTGTGATTTTCTTTCTAGTGACTTCTTTCTCTGGACTTAGTGCTTTACATTTACAATAAAAATTGTAGTATTTGTCTAACTTTGGGGTTTGGTCTTGTACGTTTTTCTGTAAATGAAAAATTGTAAGGTATAAACGATATACCTTATGTACCGACAGATTCCAACGATTTGAAGAAAAAATGGTTAGCTTGATTCGTAATAAGATCTAAAAGTGAAATTGAAATAAAATAGCCGAATAATTCTTTAGCGCTGTGACATTGGGTCATTCTACTTGAGTGGAGAAGTAACAATTTGTTTATTCCTATCACGAGAAGCAGACAGGGGGCTGGATATCCTTTAAGGGGTAAGGCCACTGTATGAATTTCAAAAAAATCATTTTTTTTTCTTAAAAGATGCCTTAATATCTTAAAAATGACATACTCAAAGGATTAAGGTGGGAAAAATGTCTAAATAATTATATTTTGAATTTTGGCGCAGGCCCTCTCCGTCCGATGCAATTCGTACCGAAAACTTTAAACGCGTTTTTCTCGAAACTACATTTTTCAAGTCGGCCGGACTCATATCTCGAACAAATCTCGACCGATTGACTTGAAATTCTAACTGTATATTCACAATTACATTCTGCATAGAAGTACGTAGGATTTTCTCTATATATTACATAGTTTTTTTTGTAAACAATTATCGGACGATGTTTTTTTGAGAATTTTGAACTTTTATTTAAAAAACGCGCTGTTTTTGCAAAAATCGATATATCAAAAAAAAATCCTACGTACTTCTGTAGCTATTCACATGTATAATCGAAAAAAAAATTGATTCATTGTGAATTAAAAATTGCAGGTGCCGTTGTTCCGGCCCCACGCTTATGAAAAAAAGGCTTCGTCGAAGAAAAGCTGTGCAGCCGCCATTTTATTTTATATGAATTTGAAAAAAATAGTTTATACAGTTTATGATATGTACAATAGAGGGCCTTTTTCAGAATTTTGATTTATTCCATTGTCCCGCTAAAAAAATTCCCAACATATACTTATTTTTTTGCCCGCTACAGTGGCCTTACCCCTTAAGGTTGTGACTGTTACCGGCTGTGACTATATAGAGCCGATAGACTGTTACCAACTGTTAGCTTTCAAATAATCGTCATATTAAACGTGCGTTTCATAACTATTTTTCTACATCTGTTTGTAAAAATATGCATTTTTGAAACGTCGGTGATTACAAGGCGAGAAATCCCTTTAGGAGCGTGAAAAATAGGTATTTTTCGGGAATTTTTTCAGAGGGGATAAAATAATCTGATCATTTTCAAATTTGGACATGAGTTTATTATAACTGTCAAGTTTTGAAAAAAAAAAAAAAAATTTTGGTATGACCAACAAAATGGCGGCGTTATTAAGGGTCTTCGAATGCCTGTTTTCCGTGACATCGAAAAGTGTTGCAGTTGTCACTCTTTTTCTGTTGATCTGAAAAAGATTTAATTAGTGTCATTCGTTTACTGACATATTAAGGGGATGGATATACCTAAAAATGATGAAAAAGTGCAACATTGACAATTTGGGAGCCTTTTACTCCAAAGTTCGAATTTTCGACCATTTTTTCGACATATTTGACCCCAAACGAATTATTTATTTACACGCTACCTTTCAAACTTTAGATATATCCTTCCGATAATATTACTGAGTGTAACCTCCCAAAATTTCATCCAAATCGGTCGATAACTTTTTGAGCTACAACACGAGCAGTTTTTGAAAAAGTAGTTTCGAGATAGTCGCGTTTAAAGTTTCAACATGTGAAAACTATTAATTGTAATTTTTTTGTAATTATAATTGTAAAACTCGAAATGTTCAATATTTCGAGTTTTCCTTTGGTCAGTATATTCTTTGGGTATCATACTCTCGAAATATGTATAAAAAATCGACTTTTTGAAAATTCTAAAAGGATTTCTCGCCTTAAGTGTTTTCATTACTTTGTATAATTATTTTCTATAACTTTTTCTCGCTCAATTAATGCGAAAATAGTTGACAACGTCGTAAATCGTGGTATATTAAAATGCCCAATATGGCAAAAGTGTTGCGAAGTTAGAGACATATGCGCCTCGTTCGTAACCTCAATATCGGCCCAAGGAGCCGTAAAAAATGAATATCGGGCCGAGTAAAAAAAATCGCTGGAAAGAAAAAGTGTGTACTAACGCTGTTTATAATCTCGAAGAAATAAAAAAACTTAAATAATTTTCCGATATCCTAAAAAATTGTTGTATGAAAAAAAATTATTTCTATTATTATATAGATTATATAGATTATATTATTTATAGATTATAGATTATTATAGATTATATTTATAGATTATAGATTATTATAGATTATATTTATAGATTATAGATTATTATAGATTATATTATATAGATTATATAGATTTCTATTATTATAAAATTATTTCCGCGTTATTTTGTCTTTGCCTAGAAATGCCTAGAAATGTATAATTTCTAAACATAGTTATTAAATTAATATTAAATAATGATTACTAGTTAAGAGAAGAAGTAGCAATAATATTCGTTGTTAATTATCCTGACCGAGTAGTTGGAGGTTCCCGGGCATAATTACCGAATACCGATAAGATAGGTAGCATTTGTGCCGTCTACGACGTTACCATGATTGCACAGTCTAATAATTTGTGTGCTTGATTTTCGCACAAATTCGCTATCAAAAACATTAATAATTTTATAACGGTACTGTGAATCCTCATTGTCACGGTACCATTGTCCGACAATTAGTCGAACCGTACCTATTTTTTCAGCTCCGTGGTAGCATTCACTTAGCAGATATTAATGTACTGAAAAATGATCGGCAGTTTTACATAAGCGTAATGCAATTAGCCCACGAAATCCGTCGAGTTGCCGATTTTTTTTACCTCGGTACTGTGTATCGTATTCAAACGACACAGGATGATCAGCAAAGAGGTTATAAAGGACCAGAAAAAAATCAGCTCGGTGGTAACATGGTGACATAACCCCGTAATAACCTTAAGTCGAAGTAGAAGATGTACTACGTGATATATGAGTGCGAGAGAAAAAGCTGAAACTTTTTTTTATCGAGATTTCCCGAGGATGAATAATGTTTAGCGCACAACAAAAATCTCCCAGCTCTGCGTCAGTGAATCCTACAGAGCCGGATGCTTTTGTTTTCATAAAACCACCTATGAGAAAACTCGGTTTGATAATTTGTGAGGTTATGTTGATTTTGTACATGCCCTTAAAGCAAAACCCACGTGACACAAGAGTGCGCAAGGGATCGCTGAAATTTTCGAACAGCGATTTCTCAGAGATAAGTAATATTTAGGACAAAAGAAAATCATCAAGGTTTGCGCAAGTGATTTCTACGGACCCCGGATGCTCTGTTTTTTCCTTAAAAAACTTAACCATCTATGAGACAACTGCTCGAAAAGTTGTGAGGTTATGTTGACCTTGATAATACTCTTCATAGTTTTTCTAATTGCTGAATAGACGAGAGTCAATGGGGTAATATAAAGTCCACGTATCACCCTCTCCGACCACTTCGAAATTTTGGACCACAATTTCAACCAAACGGCACAATGATATGAGATGCAGTTGATTGTGTACATGCGATATTGTTGCAGAAGGAGCCTGACGGTCGACATTTCTCCAAATTTTGAGAAAAAAACTTTACAGATTGTAGTTACCATAGGATGAATTGTAAATTACTGACTGACGCACCGACTTCATGCACAGTCCGGGATCGTTAGGGTCTCGACGATGGTAGAACACATTTCGAGCGTTGTTTCAACTGATTTTATGGAAAAATAACGGAGAAATTGGGGTTTTTAATTTGTACATAAAACTGGTAAAATTGTACCAACGAAGCTCAAAATGTTATCGACAATTCTGAAAATCTATTGCATCAGTTTTCCCGCTGGCGGCGATCCCACATGGTGATCGCGCACGCATATAAACAGATCACATACGGACTTGTATCAACGGTCGGCTATTGTTCTTTGCTGCAGTGTGAGTAGCATGTAGAGACTCCTTCCTTGTTGATAGTGTCGATCTTTAATATCGGCTGTTGGTGTCCAGGTTCCGCTGGTCGGTAAGGTAGGGGGCAGGAAAAGGATGTTAGCGCTTTGTCCCGGCTGAAGTGACAGACTTTTCAGGACCTAGCTAACCACGTACCGCAAATGTACCGCTCATGTGGAGTGCGCCGTACCGGTACTGTTGCCACCACGTACGTGCGTACGGTACTGGTACATTACCAGTACGCCGCACGGTACGCTGTACCGCCATTGTACTAGTACGGTGCCGGTACAGTATCGCCACCGTGGAGCCACCGTGTACTGTAGTACGGTGTAACTCCACTGTAGCGATACCGTGGAGGTACGACTACGCTGGTATCCCGTACTCGCACATTACCTGTGCTGTAGGGTACGGCGTACTCCACATTTGCGGCACGCTGTACTAATGGTACGCTTGCCCAGCTAACCAAGTATCGGAAATGTACCGCTCATGTGGAGAGCGCCGTACCGCTACTGTTGCCACCTCGTACGTGCGCACGGTACTGGTACATGACCGGTACGCCGTACGGTTCGCTGTACCGCCAATGTGCTAATACGGTACCGGTACAGGATCGCCACCGTGGAGCCACCGTGCACTGCAGTACGGTGTAACTCCACGATAGCGATACCGTGGAGGTACGATTACGCTGGTATCCTGTACCCGTACATTACCGGTACTGTGGGGTACGGCGTACTCCACATTTGCGATACGCTGTACTAAAGGTACGCTTGGTTAACTGGGTGGTTAACTGGGATGTCCTTAAAACGGAATGACACCTCATCGCGGTCGGTATGGTAGAAGAATTATAGATACCCAAAAATCTCTGAAACGGCTCTTCAGATCCCGTCGAAACTTTGCCAAATGACGTCAAATAGACAGGTGTTCGTCTATCTATTTGACGTCGTTTGGTAAAGTTTCGACGGGATCTGAAGAGCCGTTTCAGAGATTTTTGGGAATCTATGATTGTTCTACCATACCGACCGCGATGAGGTGTCATTCCCTCTTAAGGCAAAGTGACAGGTGTACCGACGGTAAAAACCCTGCGTCCAAGTAGGGGGGATGACACGACCCGCTATTTTCGCTACGCGCCATGTCTTAATTTTTTAATGTAACACTCTGCCACTCGTAGCGCTAATTATTCCGTGAGAAGTCCGCGCGCCTCTGCGCTAGCCAAATATTTATAATCCCGCAATACCGTCGAAGTGATTTTCTCATTTTTTCATTTTTATTATTAACCAAAATATGTTCTTCCGGCTGTTGATTATAAAATTTTTAACAAGAATTCTCAAAGATGTTTCAGTCATTGCCCTAGCCTAAATCTGCAAAAAAAAAATAAGGCAGGACCAGCGGGCTGGCATCTTTGGGAATTTTTGCTACGCGAATTGTCCGCTGTTTGTAGTGTCCTACTCTGCCACTCGCAGCGCTAGTTGTTCTCCAACAATCCTGATGCGCGCACAAGTATGTGTACGCACGCACACATATAATCGGGCAATACCCATATACCACCAACAATGCACACTGATGATTTAATGTGCCCTATCTGGCAGTACAGGCCGCGCGCCGACTCAATAAGAAATTGTCAGAAGACTACTAGCGCCACGGGGAGAGGTAGTAGAACTAAATAAAGCGGTCGAAAAGCGTAGCATTTTTATATACGGTAAGGGATAGGAGATGCCAGCCCCCTGGGCAGGGAGAAAAAAAACATTTTCGTTGCATTCCAACGATGTAAACTTCAATACGATCTTTTCTACACAACGGCGTACGACAATGACCGTAAGCGTGAAAAATGCGCATGCGCGGTATACGAATTCGGGGACTTTGAGGTACACACTCGGAGCTAAAAGTGCTGCTTCGCGTACTCCCCACCACTAATTCACCGCGTATCTCTAAAACGCCTACTTTACCTACCACACACACATATGAAAAGACGAGAAAAACATGGCTGCGTTATAAAAAACTAATCAGCAATAAAAGTCAAAGTATTGTTTTTACCAACAAATTTTGCAGTTTTTTATTGGTAGAAATTATTTTTTTTTTAAATAAATCTAGTTCAACTGACGAGACATTTGTTCCACACGTGTCTACTAAATTTCGTAACGATTGCTCATGTAGAACGTGTCGGAGCACTTCCACAAACTTAAAAAAGGTGTTGTCGGGAAAAACCTGTCTAAAGTTTAACCGAAGGTTATGTGTGTATAAAATGAAATGTTTCATACTTACACCGCTTACACCTAATCTGCCATGCCAGGACCATAGAGTATGGCGCCATCTCCTTCAAAAAGTTCTGCAGGGCAATCTTGCCTCTTTTGAGGCAACGGAATGTGTGGGGTGGCCATCACTTCAACCATACGCAGTAGGGAGATGACATATCGATGAAAATGTACGTAACAATAAAAGATGCCAGTTCGATCATTTTTGCTGAGCAAAGAATGTGTTTTGGAGCGAATCGCCAGAGGATAAAATAAAAACTTTTGTTATTATTTTGCACGTGTTCACCGAAACACCGTTGCAACAGATCATCTGAAGACGGATTTAAGTATACAGAAGACGAAGGAGTTTCTGAACCTCAGTCGCAAGTGGTTTCATGGAAGACTGTCCATTTTTTATTATTCTCCATAATCAGTTTTCTCCAATTGGTTTCAATTAAATATTTTGACTAGAAAGACACGATACTTCAAAAATCCCACTGACCGTGTCCACATTTGAGGGTAAATTTCACCCCTTAAAATCGCTTTTTCTCCGACAAAAAATATTTACCGTTTAAATTTCAATGAAGAACACATATCCCAAAATCAGCGCAGTCGGAGGGAGACACCAAAATCGTTTTCTTTGTCAGTCAAATACGGCCGTTTAGAAGGACTGAAGATAGTGTGACCGCAAAATCGAGGGAGCTGGGGAAAAAGGACCGAGAGAGTCACGAAACTCCCCTCCTCCCGTCCCGACAATTTATATAGGGCGCCAGCCGAAAATCGGCTTGTCGGGACAAGAAAAGGGAACGCAGTGTCCGGCCAAACTGCAGCCTCGTGGATAAGGTAGAGGGGATAGGTCAGGTGTCAATTACGCGCGGCAAGAAAAATGTATCATCAAGGAATTTATTTCACATTCCGTTAATAATCCCCCTCCTTCGCAAGGAACACCGGGACAAAAATCGGAAAACATAATAATAGATATAATACGCGCGAAATCTCGCGAGACAATTACTCTCGCGCGCACACACACACACCAATTCTGACCAATCTATTTCGAGCTCGTTTTGGCCCCTCCTCTCTCGCCCCTACCGGCCACGCTAATATTACAAAACCGGGCCCCCGCTAATCGGTTACCCGGCCGAGCGTTAAATAAAAGAAAGAAATTTCCCGGGAAAAATGCCCCGGTCGCTACTTACATGGACGCCGACGCTCAGCAACCTCTCCCCCGCGACGAAGCCGGGAAAATCCTTACACCGGGGAAAGGGGCACCCGGTAGATGCAGTTAATATGGACGGGAGCTCGCACGGGTTCGAACCGGCACCCCGATGATAAACGGGAGGCTAGTTCTCCGTGAAGACATCCTGACTTGAGGGCAATCCTCCCCCTTTCCCCTTGCTCAAGGCTCGCCGCAGGCCGAGGGATCACAGAGGACGACACGTCACAATCTTCCAGGCACACGTTCACTCACACTTTTTACAAGCTAACGAAAAATTCGAGCCGAAGCTCGTCGCGATACGAGATTGAGCTTCCCGCGCGCAACCACGACACGACTTCCCGACAATATGCGCTAGCTACGTGAAACGGGATTCTAGGATTACAGAAACGCGATAAAGGCCGTGGCGACGGTAAAGATGCGCGAGATCGTGAGCCGACCATACGGCCGAAAATTACCCGGACTGTTGCCGAAGGCATGGCCAAGCTCACCGGCTGCGTAATTCGGTCGCTTCCCATTGTCCCGGCCCACGTCCGTCCGGCTCGACACCTCGCAGGAAGCTAACGCAAAAGCCGGCCGATGTGCGAGAAGCGTACCCCCCACCTTTTCTTTAGTATTCTGTTCTTATGATTACACCAGAGAGAACAGGCCCGTATCGAATAATTTTCGGGAGTGTGCTTATCGATCAAGCGCGGATTTCGAATCCCGAACCTCCCGTGACGGAAAATGAAAAGTCCGCTCTTCCCGCGGGCCGTATTTCATGTCCTAGTGGAGCCTCGTCCTTTTCTGGATGATGTTTCGTAACGGTCGACCTTGACGACGACGAGAGTAAGGTCCGCGACCGACGCCAGACTTATCATCGGCCGAGGGTGACAATTCGGCCCCTGTCCAGACGAAACGGAAGAAGTGAAGGGGGGGGGCGTGAATCATGGCCCTGGGCAGGTAATTTTCGTGGCAATCTGCGTCTTTCCGAACGTTTGACCATAGTTGGGCCACCGCGCCTTCCCGATCTTTGGCCTTGGGATAATGTTTGGCCTCGCCTTCTTCCCCTCTCGCTCTTCCTAGCCGTTGGTACCTTAGCTCGTGTAAGCCGGACGTTGAGGTGGCGAAAATAAAGAAAACAAACCGAATATTAAATCAAAATCCTAACGTCGCTTAGAGAACCCTACGGAATCATGTCGTGATCGCGATGACGGCCCCGAGTCGGAGGACGGTTTTGCTGCAGCCGCCATCATGCCAGGCGGGTCAGCGGAGTACCAAAAAAAAACACGTTACAATAGATAATTGCAAAGTGGGGGGTGGAAGTAAAAGAGATGGGATTATAAAAGGCCGCAAGTGCATGGGGAGGTACCCGAAAAAAATATGTAAAAAGAAAAAGAATATAGAACGGTGAAGAGAACGGTGAGAATTTATGGCAATATATGTTCATCCAATAGTGGTAATCGTGTTAATTGCCAATATAACAAAGACTTCGTGAGTAGCGTGGGTAGATTTTATAAAAATAACAACAACAATAACAATTTTTTTTTATTACGGAGATAGACATCGTTGTTTGCCGAAGACCGTCGAATAGAGGTCCTCGGCAAGAGCTCCACTCTGATACAACTTTGTAAATTGCTATTAATTTTAACTCAGTATGTTTCAATTATTGTTGATTGAAATAAAATAACAGTTCATCGATAGAATCGAGAAAATTGACGCATTGGATTAAGGTAATTCTTAAAATTGTTGAACATTTTATTTCATCGTTGACAAACAATGTTTTTACAGAAAATGTAATATTTCATTTATTGTGTATAACTTCTTAGTCGCCTGCCCCGTATCCCGTCCTCACGTATTCAGGGAAACCTCATTCCCGCGGATGAAGATCATTGACTGAGTACAATATTTGAAAAAAGATTTATATAAATATCGTGAAAACTGATGTAAAGTGTTTTTTTTTTTCGTTTGCCATAAATGCACATTAAAATTGCTGGCAATGTTTTTGCAACTCACTGTGTTCGCATCCCTCAACGTTCTTAGCGGGTTCGCAAGTGGATGTTTTAGGGTTGAATGCGTAGGTGGCAGAACATTTTCCGGCTGTAGCCAACACGCTAAAACCCCAGCATCGAACGAACCGCTGACAATCGCCCGGGTACGGAACTCTCCCGAATTTCAGGGTCGGGCACACCGTGGCTTCGACAGAAGTGTACGCCTAAACAATTAAAAGAAGAAACCATGATAATGAAACCCATAATCCATAAGAAAACCGCCGTATAATTCAGTTTGTGTCTTCTCCGTCAAACTTCTTAGAATATTATAGACTTCCCAATAAATTGTGAACCACTCGATTATTGATTAAGGATTCTCTCTTTTTCATCGATTAAAAAATTCGTTTTATAGTCGAAACTATACTACACGATAGTCCACATTTTCTTAGGGTAGTACAAGCAGCGCTCGATCATTATATCGCTACTGAATCTCTTTTAAATGCTACAGATAATGGATACACGCCTTTGTGTTTGAAAAGTCAGCCATTTAAATTATTATAAAAATAAAAAGGGTATCGTGCTCCTGAGATTTTTTAGATTGAAATGATATCGAAAAACAGTGGTTAGCGAATGCTTTGATGAGAATTCTGTAGTTGACAGCAGCAATAAGTAGGTATGCCTGCATGAGGCTCTCTCTGAACCAAGATCGCAACGCTTTGCCTTCGTGGCCACTGATTCGTTAGATATACTAAGTGATTATCTGCAAAGAACTGCCTCAAAACACAGTGTATTCTTAAAAACTCGTGCGATCATAAAGAATTGGCAAATCTGTAGTCCAAAAATCGCTATGCTCAAATACATTCTACAGATTATGTTCACGTGCCATTTCTATTCTCTCACTCAATCAATGCGAGTCGGAATCGGTCGTTGGTATTTGACAAATTGTAAAGCATCGAATCGAGTGATTTTATGCACGTGTGAAATACAATTTTATCACAAAACGAGTTTTGTGATAAAATATTTATTTCAACATGAAAAGGAACCGTGAGAAGGTGTAAATCTTAATGGAAGCTACAGGGTCTGCAATTCAGCTGTACCCATGAATAGTCGAAATCGGTAGGCCAGAGTCCCAGTTGGATGAATTTCATTCCGCAAGCTCACGGAGAAGGTCTTTTTTCTCAGGACTAATCATTCTGAGCTTGCACTCGTAATGATCTCGGTCAGATTTAACTGCACTTTGTTGCGCCGGTGGAACTCCGCGTTTAAAATTGAATGTGTATTAATTTCGAGGCTCAATTTTTAAAGTAGAACAGTATGATGGGTAATAAAGAGTAATTAATTTTTAAATCGTACCCTAAATTAATATTGAAAGACATATCGACGTATCCGGCTTTCTTTTGATAGGGAAGGCATATAGTGCTATATAGCTTTGCACACAGGTGAAGTAAATCGCGGGGTCCTAGATGGTCTTGCAT
>OX101783.1:40097544-40355535 GCA_944452715.1 Ophion slaviceki
GAAAATTCCTCTTTTTCCGACCACGAGCTAGGTGTAACCCGTAAAAAAACCCACCCAAAGCAAGAAGGGAATATTTCACCGCATTTATCTTGGGGACAGTTAATGGGAGACACGTTGAAAAGTGCTTGAACGAATTAACAATGGGTATACTCACTTCACAGAAGAAAGCAATCGTATAAAGTATGGAGGGTATACTGCGGTATGAGCTCGTGGTCTCGCTTATTTATACTCATTCTAGATGTGAACGCTAAAAAGAAAAACGTAAGTGGGATAATAGGAGGAGGGATGGGGTGTGATGTGCCTGTAGCCGTGGAATTCATGTGGAGTGGATGAATCTTGTCGGCTGGAGGTCCGCAATTGGGTGGGATTTCGCTTATCGTTGAGGGTTCCGTGATGAACGAAAATGCTGGCTGTCGGTAGGGGGTCCACGATGGCGGTGAATGGTGGTCTTCGACGAGTCGTTAGCGGGGCGGTGGAGGCTCGCGTCGTCGCCGAGGAATCCGTGGGGCGGGCATCATGGCAGTGTGAGGGGTCCGAGGGTAGCGAGAATACGCCATATTGATCAAAAGACTCATGCGAAAGTTGCTAAGAGGGGAGGGCCGGAACTTGGCTTAATCGCAATAATTCAACAAAGACGGAATAAGAAAGCGGGGAGGACGCGCCATAGAAATAAAAAGTGCTTTGATCTTAATATTGATGGTCCTTATCCGACGATATTGGGAAAAGGGATGCGCCAAAGGAATTTCGATTAAAAAATACGAATCTTGACATATCGACGCAAAATGTTGAGAAGGATACGAGTTCGGGAACGTATGCAGTTGACCCTATCAAAAGTCCTGGTACTTAGGTGCAAGTGAGTATGAAACTATGTCAAAAACATTGTTTTTTTCAAATATTGGGGGGCTTTCGTTTACGTAGGATCATTTACTGAACATTATCAATGCGGCGGTGAAGTTATATCGTATCTTTCGGGCACGAAGCACTTGAGGATGCGAGATCACATCGATGATTCTATACCAATGTATCGAAATTGTAGCCAGTGCTACGGGGAGGAAAATATGCAGAGGGTTGGAGAGATAAGGGCACTGATTGAACCGGTTATGTTATGGGGCTGCTTGCACGACTGGGGCTGAGCTCGAAATCTGAATGAACGGGGTACCGAAGAAATTAGGATCTCATGGACCAGGGCCAGATTGCATCGGACCACTGCAATACCAACTTTATAATCTTTAAGAGCGATTCCCCAAACGTTTGGAAAGGTTGGAATCCAAGGCGGTGAAATACAAGTATGGACTTCTCGAGCATCAATGAAGCCCACTGAGATCGCAGAATTCCACCCAATAAAGTAGAGGTCGGAGACGATCGATCGATCGGATCATCACATTTCTTACATGATAGCAGTCCAAACAAAATGTGGAGAACGATGTATGTTAGACATCACGAACGAGTTCGTCCTTTTCTTACCAACACTGCTTATAAAAGCGTTTCATCAAGATTCGGAAAAGTTTGAGGATATGTTGTAAATGGCTAGCACTGGTCAATTTTACATCAACTACTTTGGTGGAAAATACAGCAGTAGGGAATTCAAGTGGCTTTCAGCATCTTTACACCATCGTAGAATTCTCGACGTATTTTAAAGGAAACGACGAGTTCAAAGGGCTGTGAACATTGTTGTCATCGCATTATCGAATTCTGCCTAATAATGGACAGAAGATTGATACGACGAAATAGTTTTGTTCGCCTATCGCAATGAAAAAATGGCCGAAACTAGATTCTATCGCGGTGACATATGAAGAATTAATATAGAGCATGAAAAAAAAAACATTTTTTGGTATGTTTTTTATTCTCCCTCCGGATTCCCCCGTGCACACGATGCCTCGCGTACGTTCAACTAATTTTTCGAAGATTTTACATTCGCGTCAGCGCAGCTGCATTTGGAATCGAAGACATCATGAGACGGCTGGATTTCTCAATTTTCGGCAATTTTTGTACCTCGTACGGATGGTACCATCGTACGGAGATGGTACGAGTTCCTTGCAAGATGGGGGGAAGGACCGTTTTAGGTGCATCACATGGTATGCCACTATGATGCCTGCGTATTCCATGAAAATCGCATTCCAACCAATTGTTTGTCATCTTGGACTTGGCTGTTATAAAATGAAATGTAGATGGTGCTCCGAAGAAGAGTATCAGCCTGTCAGCGTTTTTGTCGTAGAGTTTGACGAGTGATATATTCTTTGGGACAGTTTCATCGATGGGACATATAAATCCTTGAACATGTGAGAGAATGTCCAATTTGTCTAAAGCAGCCACAGAACAGTAACATACTTCTCTACCCATTTGTTTAACCTCACCAGAAGGGGAATTGGGCCCAACAGTATGATCGTATAGAATGGAACAGCATGCAGATGTCGCCGGAGAAATATAGTGTTCAATTTAAAATGAAGACGAATGTTCATGCTTTGTTGTAATACGTGCATGGGAAGTTTTTGTACATCTAATAGCATACCCATTTTGATACGCATTTAAATTCAAATGTCTGTTTTAGGGTCATTTTCGGTAAGTGTAACATTGTGAATTTGGATATAGCTCAACGTAGCTGATGTTAAGAAGATCAAACTTATTCGCGTTCTTGTTTTTCTTATTTTTTCATCGTGCATGCTGCGCGAGAATGAGATATCGTGGCTTTTCCAGGTGGTTAGAGGATCTAAACATGCTTAGAGTTGGTGGATATCCATACACTTATCCGAAAAATCAAGGAAGTTGGTGGATCTTTGTCGAAAATATTAAAAACGGAATTTTTCGTTCAGCCGAGACTGTTGCATGTGATCCAATTGATTTGATTTGATGTATTATGAATACGTAGTCTTCGATAGCTGGCTACATGACATGGTTGGTAGCATTACTACCATTTTTCAATTTTGTGAGAATCATCTCAAGCCTGACATTTACAACAATTTTCGGGTACTATTTGCAAATCTAAGCATCAAGGTACAGAAACAGCAAGTCTACTGATACATCCTGAGTCTGCCTGGTTTGTTCAATACCGACCCATCCAATGTTTTCGAGCGTAGGGCTCTTACTGCTCCCAAAAAAATAAAGTTGTCCTAATTAGAGTTATAATTATATCTTTTTCCGGTTGATTTATGTGGAATTTTAAAAAAAATGGGCAAATGGCAATGTTGTCGAGACTTGAGGCAATGGTTCGCATTCTGTCGCGCTTAGATAATTTTCCACATATGTGTTTATCGAAATCTTCCTTGGTGCGGGAAGGATTGATCTTGATGCTGGATAGAAACACCTATTTCATGGCCTATGCATAGATGTTCGAGAAATGTTAGGAGATGAGACGAAAGAGAAAAAAATAGTGCCAAGAAGAATGTCATACTGGGGAAGAAATAAAAAATCAGTCATAGGAACGGAGAATTCGTGGTGGAACAGAAAGATAAGCCAACGAAACTGGAGCCTCGCAATGAACAGAAATTTATTAGCAAAGTTGTCTCGTTAGTAGTTTATAATAGTGTCAAGAGAGAATCTATTGTCTACCCATCCGGTACCATGACGGTGGACGAAAATGTGCCTTTTCATGAGTTGTTGTCAGATGAATTATTTAAACACCTTTGTGATTTCTGGAGTTATGATTTCCGATTTCTTCTATGCCAAAAGTTGTGGAAGAAGCGATCATAAATTGTTTAATCCCATTATACCATTTTGAAAAAAGTATGAATGCATTAAAAAAAAACGGCACGTGTCAATGTTAAATGGAATACTGCGCTGCAAAGCGCAGAATTTTTAACAAACATATCAGATCCAGATATGACACGTGCTTCTGACGCATAGGCATCTGACGACTTGAACGTTTTGCTCCCAACTAAGTCAACAATTAACGAATCAAACATTGAGTATTTCACTCAAAGTGTTATTAGCCCTTATGTTGGAAAATATGAGATGGAATGTCGACAAAAATTGAATTGACGTTACTAGCCAACGTCAATACACGGGTACCCCTAATGCTAAGACAAATATCACAATCCTAAAAAAAAAACTTCTTAGAAAACTTTTTAAAAACTTCTTCTTTTAGAAAAAAACTTAGAAAAGTCTAAACAATGTATTTTCACATGAAAAAAATAATAATTTCACTTATCTTGACAAATTGCGGAGTTTCCACGCAATCCAATCGGTATCTTTTCCCTTTCCTGAGAATCCATAGAATTTAGTTATTTTCCGACGTACTGGCAAAAGTATTGCAATTTTGTTAATAATTTAGATAATCTTTTCATGGGATTTGACAATAGTGTGTATTTTTATTTCCAAAGTTTTTCTCTAATATCAATATTTTCTAACGCACGACGTAAAAGCAGTTGGAACTTCAGGGAGCTGTGGGGTGAAGGGGGCCTATTTTTAAAGGTTTTGAGACATGTAGTATTCGAGATCTAGTAGCAGCTAAATGGAAAAGTGTCGTTTCGAGATGGACCCAAGAAAAAGTAATTATTCCGTCGTCCAAATGATGGCGTGAATTTTACTCGAGTTACCTTCAATCAGCTATACCTAGCTAATACAACGTTCCTATATACGAGCTTGATGAGCCTTTTTCGTGGTTTGTTTAGCGCTGGTCTCCGCGTCATCGCAAGTTGGTCGGACGATTATACTTACCCTATACTTATCATCTATAACTTCGGTAATTTTGCAAATGTTCGTACCGGAAGTGGCTTGAATTGTTAGCAGAAGTTATCGAAGTTAATTACAGCGAAAAAAATTACGAAACTTCTAGGCTGGTGAGACTTCCCAAATGGAACACCCTCCACATTTCTTTGCATTTTAATTGAAACATGGAGGCATGATAAAAGTTAGACGGAATGCATTGTTGCAAAGCAGGTCACCTCAAGATTTAGCATATCACCTCCTTCAGGTGACTTTAGCGAAACGTGTTACTGGATAATAAGCATCGTCCGATTTTAACATTCCGCTATGAATCGAGCCAACAGTAGGCGAATTTATATGCAGCCTGTTCTATTTGCAGTGTTTCCATCTGCAATCCGAGAAATCCTGGAAAACACGCGTTGTCATAAAAAAAAAGTCATCACAGTCAATCGATGAGACCGATCCCCCCCCCCCCCCATACCTTTGATCCAATGCCTTTTTTCCAATAGTAACTTGTTACACTACAAGCAACACCTTAAACGGTCGAAAGATTGCTATATTGACAAAACTGTTAACACAAGAGTATAAAAAGAGTTCGTTTGTTGTTGGGCACATACTTAAGGGTTTCAGCAATGTCTTTTGTAAATGTTATGGAAAAACATCCCAAAAAAGCCGCGCTGCTACTGACGCTGTAGACGTCCTGGACGACGTTGCGAAAGTCGCAGGCCTCAGATTCAGCTGAGCCTTTGTGCTAAGTTTCTTCTTTCCACAAAAATAAAAATTGTCTAATGCTCGGGGTGATAGGGCCATGAGGCCTTACTCACCCCGTCACCCCTTCAAGTTATCTTTCTCCGTCATATCTTCGGGAATATTAAGGGGTCTTCTCCCTTTAGACGCGAAAAAGGCGATTTTCATGAATTTTTTGATAGGTTTATATTATATATATTGATATAAAAGTTGTTACATTTAATAGATACACTTTCGAAATACACAAAAAATATTTGTTCACGTATTTATGTAACCCAAACAAACTGTAAACGCGTTTTTCTCGAAACACCGTTTTTCGACGGCTTGTTGATAAAATCTTCGAAACTACTGAACCGATCCTTATGAAATTTTAACTACATATTATTTACAACTATAGATATAGCGCATATCAAGGATTTTTTAAATTTTGATATTTACTATTTTTTTGCCAAAAACGGTGAAAAACGTGTATTTTTTTGTTTTTTTTTTTTCGAAAAAAGTTCGCCATTTTGTTATTTTTGCATATATCAAAAATCGTATGATATGTGCTGTAGCCATTAACGCAGACCTATCATTTTTTTAACTACTATTCTCGTCTATAAATAGTGGCTCAAATGAATAATTTAAAAAAATTTATTCCGAAAGTGTAGTTATTAAGTGTAACAACTTTTATATCAATATCTATAATATAAACCTATAAAAAAAATTCATGAAAATAGCCGTTTTCAGCATCTAAAGTGAGAAGACCCCTTAATTTTAAACTCAACGGGTTTTGTATAAAAATTGATTGAAAAAAAACTGTTGTTAATTTGGCTTTATTTGTTGGTTCGTATTTTGCCAATATTTTTGTAAACAGACACCATGTATATTTAGGATAAGGTATCGAACACAGAAACTTAATAAAGCGTTTTATTTTTTTCTGTAGGTTAATTTAAAAAAGACGACGTGTACTTTTTTCTACTTTTTTATCCACTGCACTTCATTTAGAGTTCTATCACAATAATTTTGTATAATAATTCGTCATCCCCTGTCCTTCTGAAGTGATTTTTTTGAAGAAAATATTTTGCCCACACATCGAATCAAAGCTACAACCTACCTGCTTATACTTACGCACGCTGCCCCTACGCTACCGAGTATTTGTAGCATTAGTCGGAGATATTGCATAAGAGCCCAAATGAATTCCTATAATTATTTGGTATATCGCATAAACTATATCAATTATTTAATATCATTGTGATAATTGGAGAGTTTTCTCGAATATCATGGTATAGATTTTTCAAACACAACCTAAATATATATATTCCTCTCTTGCTCCCTCTGCACCCGTCACCCTTCGAAGTGTGTGTTGCAATGAAGACAGACGATTCATTCAGTCAAATAGAAAAATGTTTGACTCTGCGAAAATTCTATTTAATTTAAATATAAAAAATAGATAAATAGATCCATTTATCGGATACAAATACAATTCAACTTAATTGTTTTTTGAACGGAAGAAACCGAAACACATATTTATTATGAACAAATAAATATTTAGTTATTAGATGATAATAAATAGATCTTGATTTGAATAAATGAATACTTTAAAATAACTAATTTCAATAATGGAATGCAGTAGGAAAAATTTGGTTGCCAGAAAAAACGAGTTAATCCAAATTTTAAAAAATCAAATTGAGGCATCTCTTTAATATCAATAAGAAAATTCTGTCAGTGTACTTTCGAGTTTATTAATTTTTCGAAACAAGCCGATTATTGGAACGATAAGGGTGATAAGACTGTTTAGAATTTCGCAAGTTGCCATCTCAGCAAGTACGCTTTTTTATTAAAAGAAATGCTGATACAATTTATTTCGATTTGGTTTGATCTTGGGGGTATAAGAATGAAGTTATACCGTATCTGTAGTGCACGAGACTATGCGGGATCACATTGATACCCGAGTCGAAATTTTCGAGCCGCGTTCAACCCACAAAATGAATGCGAGCAGAAATCGGTGTGAGCGGATTATTGGGTATCTAAAGGAGGGTACAATGTTTGAAAGTACCATGCGTTAGAACCTCCGATGAACCTCCGGCATGGTAGAAAGTAGACTTTTTTGACTCAAAGGAGGTCAGCGAGGATCACAATTGAACCTACGGAACCTCAGGTGGGTCTACTTCGAGCGCTCCCGCAGAACCTACTGCCCCCCCCCCCTTTCAGCCTACTGTACACTGCTAAACAAAAAATTAATTTATATAGAATCTATTTTAATAAAAGAGGTTTTTTCCTTGTCTCACAGCCTACTACGATCATATTTCTTTCAAAGATATTTATATATGTTAATAAAGATGAGATTCAAATTAATCTTTATTTGCTTACAATGTACACTGTAAAGCTAAGTGTACTATATGCATAAAATATTTCATAAATCGAAAATAAAGTGAACTCCTTAACTGAGAGCTTTACCACAAGGATTTTTCACCGTAATTCGTCATTCCCTGGCCTGTAGAAATGATTTTTTTCGAAGAAAATATTTGCTCTATATGCGAATTGAACCTAGTCCTACCTACTCATAGCTACGCTCCGCTGCCCCTACGCTACCGAGTGCTTATAACATTTTGGTCGCTGATATGGCATAAGAGACCAAATGAATACCTCTAACTATTTGTTGTATCACATAAGCTATATCAATTAGTTAATATGATTGTGATAATTAGAGAGTTTCATCGAATAACATGTTATAGATTTTTCAAACAAACACACACACACACACACACACACACACACACACACACACACACACACTCACAGAATATATACATAAAATTCCTCTCTCTCCACCTTCTCTACCCCCCGCCCCTTTGATATGAGTGTTGCAATAAAGATGGACCATTAGTTCAATCAAATAGAAAAATGGTTAACTCTACGAAAATTCTATTTAAGGTAAATTAAAAACAATAACTAGATCCATTCAGTGAACTTGACTAAATTGTTTTTTTGAACAGATGAAAATGTTGAACTGATGAAACCGAATCACAGATTTATTAGGATCAAATAAAATATGTAGTTATTGGACGATATTAAATAGATTGATTTTCTATAAATAAACATTTTTGAAATCAATAATTTTAATAATGGAATGCAATAGGAAAAATTTGGTTCTATGAAAAATCTAGTTAATTCAAATAAAAAGGAATCAAATAGACGCGGTTAGTTAATATCATAATATTTAGCGGAAAAAAATAAAAATATGCTTCATACATACACGTGGAAATATTTTTAAATTTAAATTTGCGACGTGCTACAAATGAAAACAAAGTAAAATTAAACATTTTATTTGAAATCGACGGTAATCGGCCGTCGCCATTTATCAACTCATTATTGAATAAACAAAAAAAAACAAAACGAACAAAAACAAAAAGAAAAAATCGAATGGGGTTGAATTCTAAACCGACTATTTCAATCCTTTAGAACATGAAATAGACTATAATTAACACCTTAACGTTCCATATAGAAATCAAAATTATATGTTATTTAGATCTTCACTTCACATCTATTTAAATCAAATAGGTTTTTTCCTTGGCTCACGGCCTACTACGATCTTACTTGTTTCAAAGATATTTTTTATTTGTGTCGGCGATTCTTTTTTAAACATTGAGTATATTCAAATTGAATAAATAAAGATACGATTAAACTAAATCTCTATTTGCTTATAATGGACACTGTAAATCTAAGTGTACTATCTGCATAAAATATTTCATAAATCCAAAATAAAATGAAATACTTAATTGAGGGTTTTACGACAACGATTTTGTATCGTAATTCGTCATTCCCTGGCCTTTTGAAATGATTTTTGTCGAAGAAAATATTTCACCTATATGGGAATCGAACTTAGAACTTACCGACTCATAGCTACGCACGCTGCCCCTATGCTACCGAGTGTTTGTATAATCTTAATCACAGATATAGTTAAGAGACCAAATGAATTCCTATAATTATTTGCTGTATCACATAAATTATATCAATTAGTTAATATCATTGTGATAATTAGAGAGGTTTATCGAATAACATGCTGTATATTTGTCTAACATAACCTATATATATATATATACATATAATTCCTCTCTCTCTCCACCCTCTCTGCCCCCGGACCTCTTCGATATGTGTGTTACAATAAACAGACCATGTAATCAAATAGAAAAAAGGTTGACTACAAAAATTCTATTTAATTTAAATTTAAACAAAATCAAATAGATCCATTTAGTGGATTCAACTAAATTGTTTTTTGAGCAGGTGAAACCGAATCACAAATTTATTAGGATTAAATAAAATATTTAGTTATTGGACGATAGTAAATATATTTTGAAGTGAATAAATAAATATATTTAAAGTGAATAATTTCAATGATGGAATGCAATGGGAAAAATTTGATTCCCCGAAAAAACTAGTTAATTCAAATAAACAAAAATCAAATAGACGCGATTAGTTCGTATCAATAGAATTTTTCTGTCAGTGTAAATATAATAGTAGAGGTACGGGGGATCAAGAGCGATAATCCAAACATTTTGGGTACCTTTGAATCCAAGTCCGTAAAATATTCTGTTGCCCGGAAAGTTTGTGTCAATTTTTCAAAGTGCCAGCTACCGAAAATTGGCCTGAACTTTTTGGACAACCCAATACGATCACAGATTTCTTGAGCATCAATAATGTCACTAGGATTGTCGAATTTCTTCCAACGAAGTAGCTGTCGATATTCAACGGTCGATCCGATCATCAAGTTTCTCTCATAAGAACTTACCAAACAAAATGTGGAAAACAATGAATGGAGAGCATGATGTAAGAAATGGTATTATCGTGATCCATGCAAAGCATCGATCAGATGATATACGAAAGCGAAAATATTGCAAAAAGGCTATGTAAATGCTACGAAAAAAAAACATGCTGTCGAGCGTATTGTGACCACCCACCTGGCACACTACATCGTGATGGTGGACTATAATGTGCCATTTTATGAGTTATATTCGGGTGAATCGTTTGAATATCTTCGGACCTTCTGTAGTCATAATTTCCGCTGTGTTGTATGCGTAAAGTTGTAAATCAATAGATCAACGATCGATAATGGTATACCTGTATTATACTTTTGTAATAAAAGTATTAATGGATTAGAAAAAGAGCGGCACGTGAGCTGTGCCATATAGGATGCGGTGGTGCAAGGCACAGCGTTTTTTTTTACAAGTATATCAGCTTCAGATATGACTGCGGAAACATGTGTCTGCGACGCAGAGGCATATATTGACTTAAACGTTTTGCTATAGACCGACTTAATGATTAGCGATTTTCTGCACAGGGCATTTCATTAAAAGTGTTATTGGCTGCTATTGGAACCACTGGATCACTGAAAATTCCCCAGGCATAAATTACCCAACTTGACGGAATAAAAGTTAAATCTAAAAACATTTATGCTTGTGTTTTCAATTGGAAGTATACATCCAAGAGAGCGGACGGAAGATATAACTATGAAATCAACTCTACTTGCACTTAAGGCGGGATGTACATTTAGACAGGAAAAAAATAAGCAACATTGAGGGCTTTTTCAAACTAAGAAATAATTATTCTACGATTGTTAAACTTTAGGTATACTTTAATAGTATATTCAAGTATACAAAACAACTTTTTTAATTAATTCATCATCAAAACAACGGAGCTGTGGCAGAGTGTTACAGCAAGGTCGCCGCGGGAGTTGCGAATCGGCGTGCAGTCTAGCTTCCCGTAGATGTTGATTTGCAAAAAATTTCAAACATTATTTCAGTTACAACATGTATACCTTCTATGTGACGGTAATTAAAATGAAGGAAAAGCGAATTTAAGAAAATGGTACGCATTTACAAAAAATCAATATTTCACGCAACATTTCTGTAAAATATGGATTAAAAAAGTTTTTTTTTCCAATTTTTCAAAAACAATTTTCGTCAAGTAGAAGGTACCAATATTTCTACCAAGTTTTAACTCAATCGGCTTAATAGTTTTCGAGTAATCCTGCACGTCAATTTCAATAATGCAGTTTTGAGAAAAAACGCTTTTGAAATTCACGCCCGCTCCGAAACCGAGTGTTGAGGCACAGCCCCAGGTAGCAAGTTCAAAATAGTTGTCTATTAGTTGTCCAAATGGGTACCAAATGTCCGCTTGGAAGTTATCTATAAGTTATCATGTGTCCAACAGTTATCTTTTTGGATGTTTGTTGACTTTAAGATAACTTCCGGGCGGACATTTGGCACCCTTTTAGCCGACTTTTGGACAACTTTTTGAAAATTGCTACCTGGGGCGTTGACGGGCTGTAACGTTTGAAGTTTTTCGAATTTCGCTTTGAAACTTTAGGAAAATATTCTACATATATAGTTCTATCGTTTAAAGAAAAAAAGAAGTCGATTTTTTGATCGTTGTAAATGTATATCCCGCCTTAACCAGTGTGACACTTTAAAAAAATCGAATTTTTTTGCCTGTTTCGACAGTTTATACTTTCAAGAATATCATTATCATTTATATCATTTATATTAATATCATTTTATCTTGCAAACATCGATAGTTAAATCTTCAAACGCGTTTTTCTCGAAATAAGATTTTTCAAATTTGCTGACATTGTAACTCAAAGGGCAATTAACCGATTGACTTGAAACTTGAACTGAGTACTCTTGAATATATTTACTCTACAATGACGTAGGACAGTTTTGATTGGATAAAAATTGACGATTCGGCATTGAAAAAAACGACCATTTTACAGGCAAGAAAACAGACTTTTTTCATAACTACGCAATTTTGTTAGATTTTGATATTTTTCGAAATTCCTACGTCATTGTACAGGAAATACCTTCCAGTTTAACGACATTTTTTCCTTTTTCGGTTTCTGCTACTCAATCGGCCAGAATCATGTCAGCAGCGGAGGAACCTTTTTTTGGCGCCTCCGAAAGCTGCGCATAAGTCGCTTGGATCTCAATATTTTTCTATGAAAAAATTATGTAATATAGGTCAAATATAGCCTAATATATTCTTAAATTACTGAAACATTTAATTGAGTACTTTTCTTCCGAAAAACTTCCGAAAATCACCCAAATTTTCAGCGTTCACACTGGTATATATCCTTAAGGGGAGACATACACCTAGATGGTCGAGGTCGAGGATTTAGAAGCTATGAACATTCCGTCGACCGTAGAAGACCTACACCTACACTATGGGCCTGGTATCGATGATCCCATGTAAGGTGACAAATTTCATGATTTATTCATTCCAAAATTTTCAAACGAGGTTTTCTCAAAACCACGTTTTTCAAATCTGTACCGAAAATTTCTCGAAAACCAATAAACCGATTGCCTTGAGGTTTTTTTGTGGTTATTCTATATACCATTATCTAGTACTTGTCATAGGATTTTTTTTCCGTTACTTAGTTTTTGTTTTATAGGCAAAATAATAACCAATTTTTGGCCCAAAAATCACTATTTATGTTCAAACGTCCGCCATTTTGTCATAAATCGATATTTTCAAAATCGGCTATGACAAGTACTAGATTATAGTATCTAATTTAATAATCTTTTAGGTTTTTTCAGATGATTTTTGAAGAAACGCCAGTGGGTACCGTATACGCAGATTTTTTTACGCCGCTCCAAGGATCATACAATATCCTTGTATATTTTTGATATTTTTAAATAAAGAAAATTAAAAATATTTTAGAATGTATATACTTTTAGATAATTAAAACCCCAATCCGAAATTTCAAATAGTTTTCCTTGAAAAAATTCACAAAAATGACCTTTTTCCGGCTTCTAGGTGTATATCACCCCTTAAATCCTAAAAGTAGTCGGTCGTATGAATTTCGATAGATTTTTTTGTAAGCGCATGTTACCCGCAATATGTACTTTTGCGATACCATGTGCCTTTCACTATGTATACGGCCAGGGCTAGGGGATGGAGACACAAAATTGATTATTTGTGCTCCAGCCCGAAATAATTACAGTAAACACCGGTTATAACGACATTGGAGGAACCATGCAGCTCCGACGTTATAGCCGATAGCCGTTGTAAGCGATGTCGTTATAAGCGGTTTCGACTGTAGTACGAAAAAGACTGCCATGGCCAGCAATTCTTATAAATCTAAGTTTGAGTTAACCTTTATATCATGTGTTGCCATATGCAAAGTTTCAACCCAATCCGATGGGTATCTTTTCTCTTTCCCGAAAATCCAGACAATATAGTTAATGTCCGACGTACTGGTAAAAGTATTGCATTTACGTTGATAATTTACACTATCACTTCATGCGATTTCGGAATAGCAGGTATTTTTATTTCATTTTTTTTCATCTAAAGTCAATATTCTGACAGGGGGAAAAACAGCTGGACCTTAAAGGGGCTGTGGGGTGAACTACTTTAAATGTCTTTTAGGCCAGTAGTTTCCGAGTTCGAAAAAAGTGAGTATTCAGTCATTCAAATGTTGATGCGGTTTTTTTCGGGTTTCCTTCAATCAGACATTGCAGGCGGATAGGACGTTTCTATGTGCGAGCATGGTGAGTCTCTTTCGGACTTTTTTCAGTGCTAATCCCCGCGGAATCGCAAGTTTGCTTCATACCGGAAGTGGCTAGAATCGTTAGAAGAAGTTTTGGAAGTAAATTACATCGAAAAAATTACACATTTTCCGGGCGAGTGAGACTCCTCAAATGGAACATCCTCTATATCAGTTTGCATTCTTATTGAAGTATGGATGCATGAGAAGTGTTCGACGGAATGCATTGTTGTAAAGCGGAGCACTTCAGGATTTAGCATATCACGTCCTTCAGGTGACTCTGGCGAAACGTGTTGCTGAATAATAGCCATCGTACGATTTGAACGTTTTGCCGTCTACCGAGCTAACAGCTAGCGAATTTCTATACAGCATGCCCCATTTGAAGTGATATCGGCTGCAATCATAGAAAAAAACACGTTGTGATAAAAGATGATGCAAGTAAAAGTTACACCCAAGTTTGAACGAAGAGCCTTATCTTCTTCACCTCTCTTTTCACCGAACCTGATAATCTTTTATTATTGATATTCGTTTATCCAATGCGTTTTTCAAGGTAGCAGCTTGAAACACTTCAAGCAGTACACCCCCCCCCCCCCCAATGGCTCGAAAAATGTGTACACTTAAAAAATTCGGTAAATTCAAGAGCATAAAGCGAAGTCGGTTATTGTTGGCCACACATTAAGGCGTTAGGCGTAACGGGTATAAAATCATGTGCAAATTTAACAATTTTTTTTGTATGAAAAAGTCATTCACTCATAAAATTAATTACACATCTATTTAGTATGAAAATCAAGCAGTTCGAAAATATATATATATATATTTTTTTTATGTACAAAATGGTCGACTAATAATATTTTATTTTATTATCTTTTTTAGGCGCTCCGTGGCGTGACATTTAGCATGCACAATTTTTGACCTAGGACAAAAAACAAAAATTCTCGTCAATCTACATTAGAATACCTAGAGAAGCACGTACGGAATTTAAAAAATATTGTTTTAATCAAAAGTTGTAGGTATTCGAACTTACGAAATGAATTTTCAGTGAAAAATTTCGTTATAACTACTCATAAACTGCTCATAAAATGAAAAGTTTTCGATTAATCAGAAATTCCGTACGTCCTTCTCTGCGAAATGCAATTAGGAACATAACTTTTAAGTTTGAAGTAAATCGAGTGAAAATTGTTGAAGCTATTTGTCACGCCAATTGGAAAAAAAACTGTTTAGAGAAGTTTCGAGTAGTCGGCCATTTTGTACATCGAAAAAATATATATATATAGTTTCTAACAGCTTGATATTTATACTAAATAGATGTGTAATTAATTTTATGAGTGAATCACTTTTTCATACGAAAAAAAATTGTTAAATTCGCAGATGATTTTATACCCTTTACTGTGGCCTAACCCCTTAAAGGGTTTTAACAATGTCTCTTATGAGATTGAAAGACATTAAAAAATAGCCGCGTTGCTACCGACGCTGTGGACATCCTGGGCGCAGTTGCGAAAATCACAACCCTCAGATTGGGCTGAGCTTTTGTGCTGAGATTCTTTTTACCACGAAAATTAAAATCGTAGAATGCTTTTTGGCAAGGAGGCTCTATTCACCCCGCCGCTTCAAAGCTCTCATTGTTTCTTCGCTTCGTTTCTTAGCTTACAAAATAAAGATTTCATAGGGAAATGTTTTATAAAAATAGCCGCTCCTGTGAAATCCCACAAAAAGACGATGCGCATTATTAACGTACATGCAATA
Organism: Ophion slaviceki; assembly: GCA_944452715.1. NCBI lineage: Eukaryota > Metazoa > Arthropoda > Insecta > Hymenoptera > Ichneumonidae > Ophion > Ophion slaviceki. The sequence goes on from OX101783.1 coordinate 40,113,197, forward strand.
CTTTTGCCAGTATGGTTGCAAATATATATATATATATATATATATATATATATATATATATATATATATATATATATTTCAGGATTTTCGGATAAAGATCGGAGATCGGAAAAAGATTGACTTTCGACATGCAGCATGTGCTTAAGGCGTTACCCCCACTGGTAGCGCAAAAAAGGCCTTTTTCATGAATTTTTTTAAAGAAAACTACAAAACTTTTTTATTCGATCAATATACCATCTTAAAAAACACATCTTGAAGAACTTTCAGTAATTTTTTCATTGAAAAATATTACATTGTTTAGTCGCAAATGGCCGTCAATGAAATAATGTTTTTATATACACAGTTTGCGGTGACCAACATTGCGGCGAAGTGGATCATCTGAAAAAAAAATGCGGATGGATTTAGTCAAATATAAGTATAAACTAGTCTTTAATCGAAGGATTTCTAAAAAATATTCATTTTTCACAAAATGGCGGACAGTCAAAGTTAATGGTTCGATTTTAACGAAAAAAAATCGAACGATTAAAGACTACATTTTTACGTATTAAATAAGCCTGCAAAATTCCAAGAAGATCGGTTCATTAGTGCTCGAGTAATCTTGGTCACCGACTTCAGAAATGCCATTTTGAGAAAAGCGCGTTTAAAGTTTCAATTTCAGTTTACACGAAGAAAATATTTTTTTTTTTTTGTAAACTTACATAGAGCCATCTATTCCGGGCATAAAAAAAACTGCACTTCAAATTGCACTTCAAAAAAATGTAATAAAAAAAATCGATTTTTTCAAAATCGCAAGTGGGGGTAACCCCTTAAGTAAAAAAAAAGCCAGCCACGCCCTATTTTCGAACTCATTATTTTAGGCTGTGGCATGATAAAAGATTTTGGCAGATATGAAAAAATATTCATTACTTTTTAAGTTTGATTTCGTGGCTCCCCTCCTTGCCCTGGCCGTGTAGGTACATGGTAAAAGACACATGACATCGCAAGAGCGAATATTGCAGGCAACATGTACTTACAGAAAAAGGAGACAAAGTTGATACGATTGACTATTTTTGAAATTCAGCTACATACATATAGTTGATACTATATACATGACAACTATATACATACATATACTATATACATGACAACTATATACATACATATACTATATACATGACAACTATATACATACATATACTATATACATGACAACTATATACATACATATACTATATACATGACAACTATATACATACATACATAGTTGATTTCATGCCAATATCTTTAGTTTTTGTTGTTGCACGTATACTATCACCTGTATGGAAAAAAATGAAATGTTTTCGATCCAACGCTTTTTTCGTAGAAATGTATATTACCCATTTTGTACAGCTGTACGAGAGCTTCATTTTGTATGTAACACATTTTTTTCCCTTATCAATATTTTCGAAGGTATGGCATAAAATCTGTTCTATCTTTGAGAGATGGTGGAGGTGAACTCTTCGCCACAAACCCTTTCACTAGTAGCCCAACGATAGAAAATCCATTTCATGCTATCGGATTTTCCGACTTTTTCGAAATAAGCCGATTGTTCGAACGATTAGGTTGGTAAGACAGCTTCAGGTTTTACGAACTGCTATCTCGGAAAATACCCTTTTTTACCCCGTTTTCATTAACGCGCTTTGCTTGTTGTCTGTTTGTCTGTTCGGTACAAATACTGGATTCGATTTTAAACGAACTTCCGGATGAGCTAGAGACTTGAAACTTTAAACATAGCTCAGCACTGGATGTCGATGCAATATTAACTCGCTTTCTTGTCTGTCTGTTTGTTTGTTTCTCTGTTCGGTACAAATTTTGCAATCGATGTTCTTTTGTTTTTAAACATCGACAGCTGATGAACATATCTCTTGCCTTGGTAGTGACGCACTTCGTCGTGCTCAAACAAGAGCGATGGAGACTACCGTTTGTTTGTCTGTTCGGTACAAACATTGCAATCGATTTGAAACTAACTTCCAAACGAGCTAGAGACTTAAGGGGCTATACCAGTGTGAACGCTGAAAATTTGGGTGATTTGCGGGAATTTTTTGGAAGAGAAGTACTCAATTGAATGTTTCGGAAAATTAAGAATATATTGGGCTATATTTGACCTATATTACATAATTTTTTCATAGAAAAATATTGAGATCCAAGCGACTTATGCGCTGCCTTCGGAGGCGCCAAAAAAAAAGTTCCTCTACTGCTGACATGATTCCGGCCGATTGAGTAGCTGAAACCGAAAAAGGAAAAAATGTCGTTCAACTGGAAGATATTTCCTGCACAATGACGTAGGATTTTCGAAAAATATCAAAATCTAACAAAATGGCGTAGTTATGAAAAAAGTCTGTTTTCTTGCCTATAAAATGGTCGTTTTTTTTTCAATGACAAATCGTCAATTTTCATCCAATTAAAAATATCCTACGTCATCGTAGAATAAATATATTCAAGAGTACTCAGTTCAAATTTCAAGTCAATCGGATAATTGCTCTTTGAGTTACAATGTGAGTTACAAATTTGAAAAATCTCATTTCGAGAAAAACGCGTTTAAAGATTTAACTATCGATTTTTGCAAGATAAAATGATTAGTGATACGGTCTTGACATTTTGACAGGATATTTTTGAAAGTATAAACTGTCGAAAAAGGCAAAAAAATCGATTTTTTGAAAGTGTCACACTGGTATAGCCCCTTAAGATTATATCTTATTCGTATTATATAGATAGGTTTTTTTGAAATACCATTCTTTTGGTATATTATGTGATCGATTATTTGCAGTAGGTATGCCGGATATCACACGCTATATATCCCAATATAGCAAATAAATTGAAAGATATAACTGTGATAATTTGTCGTTGCTCTTTGCTGGATCATTTCTTCTGTTTCCTAATATTAATAATGATCGAACTTTGAAACTAGTGGAAAAAATATAATTTGACGTTGACGGGACTTTCTGCTCCGGAAGACCCGGATCACGAACACTTTGTCAGCGTCGAAAACTTTGACGAGACTGTCATGGCCCCTTAAAATAGGGGGGTTTGAGACCAAAAATTAGCTTCGCAAGCGACACATTTGCTCAATTTAGCTATGCAAATATTCAACTATTTCTCATTCAGATTCTGATGCTACCCATTGGCATATTTTTCTCGGGGGCGGCCTGACACAAAGTGGTTTTGTTCACAATTGTCTTTTTTCTAAATAAAATTCACATAGTAGTCGATAATAACATAACACACATAAAATATAAGGCTTATATCGCACGTCCATGTTAACATTAAGGGATAACACCACTCTAGCGGCAGAAAATAAGGTCCAACTTTGACAATTTATTTTGGGAGTATGAAAAAAGGAATAGAATTCCTTTTGAGAGGGTTTATTTAACACATTTTACAGTATAACAAAATATTATTATAATTTTCATACAAAACGACGGCGACAGAGTGTATCTTGAAAAACGTTATTTTTACAAATAGCTTCACGGGAGAACGGTTTTCTCGTGAGGAAAGACCTGGAACAAAAACCAAAAATAAATGATAATCTATAAATAAATAAATCGATTTTTGGCCCAAAAAATAAGCAGTAAATTGTTTATAAAAAAAAATTTACTTTTAATCAAAAAACGGCTACGTACTCCCATAGAGAATGTAATTGTGAAGCTACTATCAAAATTTCAAATCGATCCATGCAAAAGTGTACGAATAATCCGTCTTCCCAGTTTGAAAAAAGTGTTTTCGAGAAAAACGCGTTTAAAGTTGTACCTGAAAGAAGTCCGAGGCGCTGCGGCAAAATCGATAATTGACCTTTAAAAAAAATCGCTACAGGATCAATTGCATATTGTTTTTATGACCCCAAAGTATTTTTTAAGCAAAAAAAAAACGTTTTTTTTTTTCAAAATCCTAGAGTGGTGTTAACTCCTGCAGTATCTTAAAAAGTGATCAGCTAATTTTTCATCATTCTGCAATCTAGTTACCAGTTCTTGAACTTCACTTTCAGTAAGTACTTCATTAAAAAGTGCCTTTAAAAAAATCAACTAATTTCTCATCATTCTTTAATCTAGTTATCAGTCTTTGAACTTCACTTTCAGTAAGTCCTTCATTAAATAAGTTATTTACTCTCTATTTTTATATGAAAATCGGCCAAACACTTTTTTAGTTGGATTTTTTTGAAGGACATCATGTGGTCGCAATGGTTTTTTTAAATTATATATCGTTTTGTATAAATAATTAGCTCAAAAAATTGACGAGGTTAATTCCTTTTGGGCGGTGTATAGCAACCTGTAAATTCTATACGGGTTGTTCTATATCATGCTTGTTCTTATCGCCATAAGAGTGACGGCAACAGTATACTGTTTTCTCCATCCGTGCACCTTAGGCATAATCAAGCGCTTCGACAACATGAGCGGCGCGAACAATGGAACGCTTATCACCCGAATTTTTTTCTTTCAGTTCAAGTAACGTCATTTTTTCACCTTTAGAGAATCCTCTTGTTCAATGTGCACGATTTCTCCAGATTTTTTTTCTCTTGAAAACAAAATGGTTTTTTTTTCAAATGATTTCCATTTTCACGGAAATGTCTATTTGTGGGACATATTTTAAATATAATGAATGGACAAACTTTATCCTACTGAATATTTTTCAACTGCAGCGTTTTCAACTAGGGAAAAGTACCCAGTAGTCCACTTCTCAACGCAATTCTCAAGTTTTAAATTCTGCCCTATAAACAAATAAAGATGAAAGGTCTCAATTGAGAAGTTGTTTATTAAACTTTGGTAACAAATTTTCAAGGAATTAAAAAATGTACTGGCGAATGGAAAAAAAAAACAATATTTATTATAAAAAGGTCTTTGTCCCGCAGTCCTCAACCGCTCACAACTAATAGTCCACGTCATAAAACCCTATACTCAGACCTTACACTACCACTGCACTTTTGGCAGACGAAAGGTGCATCCCCTATTTTTTTCGAAAAATTGGCCGACGTATTCGGTGCATTTTTAATGGTACGATGCGCGACGAGTTTCGCAGCTGATATCAATTGGTGGAGCCAGCTGGGGGAGGGGGGTAAAAAGTGTCAATCAGAATTATCGGTTTTGAATGAAATTTACATAGCATTCGGTAATCACCAAACGCACATGAAATATGAAGCTTCAATCACACGTTCAGGTTAACATTAATATCAAACTCTCGCAATACCTCAAAAAATAATGAACAATTTTTTTAGCATACTTTATTCCAGTTCTTTAACCCACTTCTTTAATCCAGTCTTCAAAGTTTACTTTTAGTAAGTATTCAATTGGATAAGTCTGACAAGGAAACGTTGCGAGGTCGATGTCTCCGATTTCGATGAAATTTGGCATGCTTGTAGAATGGGTAAAAATAGGCGACACGTATTTTTTTATATCGGCGGAACCCGATTTTTAAGGGTTGAAAAGCACCTTCGAAAAATGGGGTGTTTTTCGGTTTTCATCGATAACGTTTTAACGGTACGAGATATGAAAAAACTTCAAATTGCAACAATGTTTTATTTTTTCGTGTACTATACATTGGAGATGAGAACGATGCAGATAGCAACAAATTTCATATTGTTTATTGCAAAAATGCAATTTTTTCAACCGTATCTCCGAGAATTTTTAATCGATTGGCACGTAAATTTGCATACATGTAGAGAATGGAAAAGTACGAATACGGATTTTTTCTTTTTCCGATATCTCACAATTAAGGTGTTGAAACTGCCCGTCGATATTTTTGCCGAGAGCATCGTGTAATCAGCTAGCCTTTTGGCATTTCCGTCTAAATTCACATCAATATATGTTCGTGTTATGACGCAATTGCATATTTGTAACATTCCAGCCGCCACCCCCCCCCAACGGTCCCCCTCTCGAAAGGCAAACGTCCAAAGTTCTTACCGTGCGGCATGGACGAAAATTTGTAGAAACAAAAATGGGTTACAAAGAAAGTACAATCAGTCAAAATAGTCGATACACATTTTCTCGTTTTGGAAATAAAAATGAAGTTCGAAGGGAAAAAATGTTGTATTCTTCGACTACTAGACGTTCATGATGATAATGATGAGTACAGCAACAAATGGCGTGTTGTTTATTGCAATAATTCGTGAATTACTTGTGAAAAATCACTCTTCAGTTTCCCACTCATATGGGCAGAGGCAAGGTCGCAATCACGGACTGCCTTCGTGCTTCGAAAAGCAACTGGATCACAGTTGTATATTTGCGAAGAAATTCCACTCCGCTCACTGTATCGAAGGCATTATCTGCAGAGATTACAGCGTTTTTGGGTTGCCGCTGCAACTCATGAACAAAATGATGCAAACATTTTTATCAGCTTATAAATACAAATACAATATACAAAATACAAATAAAAATGTACGTTAATCCGGTGAATGTTATTCAACTTCTATCCATAGCGATAAGTGCTATGAAAACAGTTCAGTAAGGATCTAGAAAACATGATCATTGGAGCGATGGATCAACCTATGAAAATGGAAGTCGAAACTGGTTCGGATTTTCTGTCACCAAATGAAATTCATGAAGCAGCCGCAATAGAAGATGACAGTGAAGGAGATTGGCACGGACAACAGTACCTAGATCCAAAAATTGATGAAAATGTATGTACCCAAGATATAGAAGAATTGAGTTACGAATACAAGACAAGAGCTGTAGATTACTGGACATCCAGGGCAAATGGGAATAGAAAGTTACCATCTGTTCAAACGAAATTAAAAAAGGTGAAATTAGAGCCGCAGTTGCGCCGGTGGGCCCACAGTATAAATAAGGGTGGCACCTACAAAGAAAAGTTAACAAAGATAGCTCACTACACGTTAAACAATTTTAATGATGCTTTGGACAAAAGGCTGCCTGTCCATGATATAGATCTTCGACGATGGGCCTAACGTGCATGAGGAATTGTAGAAATACCAGCCGTAAATTTCTAAGCATCCGCTTCTTGGCTAAGGACATTCAAAAACCAACATGGAATTGTGTCGCGGAAGATTACTAAATATGTAACAAAACAACAGGTATTAAACGCTGATACATTTTAAAACAAAGCTATCGAATTTATAAAAGTGGTGAAAGTCAACATAGCCAACGTTGGGGCTGAAAACACATTTAATTCTGATCAGAGTGGATTCAATTTAAAGCTACATACAGGCCGCACATTGGCGAAAGAAGGGCAGAAATCCGTTGAGACAGTCGTGCAATCGAAAACATCAACAATACACAGTTATACTATACAGCCTTTGGTTTCTGCGAGCGGGAAGCTTTTGGCACCTATGTTGATCGTTTTAAACGAACCTACTGGCAAATTTGGTCCTCGGGTGGAACAAACTATGTTCAGAGCCGAAAACACATTTCTATTGGCTTCGAAATCTGAAAAATTGACGACTAATCATTTCAAGCGATGGTTCCAAGAAGTATATATTCCCAATACGGGTCCAAAATCGGTAATACTTCTGGATTCTTGGAGCGGTCAATGTCCAACTGCATTTAAAGAAATGGATATGCAAGGGGAATATATTAAAGTTTTAACCATTCCAGCAGGTAAATATATTGCACCAGTTTCATTAGTTCTGTAGACAATTAGTTCATATGATAATTAGTAATTCCTGTAGGTACGACTGGAATCATACAGCCCCTTGATGTTTAGGCTTCCGTGTATGGAAAAACCTCGTCAAACACTTTTCTGACGCAGTAATATTATACAATTACGACGTCAATCTGCATTTGAGAGACAATATTGTTAAATTGCAATCTCTTACACATAACCAGTTTTCTTCTCCACGGTTTACAAACCTTTTCAAATATGCGTGGTACAAAAGCGGGTACGAAGAAGGACCTAACTTCGAAAATCCGGTAGAATTTTGCTTTTCACAAAATGTACCGACATGTGATATATGCGGCGAAGCAGCTATTATCACTTGTGCGTGGTGTAAGAAATCTCTTTGTTTCAAACACTTTTATCATGACTATCATTATTGTAACAAGTATAATCCATAAAAAAACATAGAGTTGAAACGTTTCCTAAATGAGTAAGCGTGAGAACACTTTTCCGATTGTGTTGTAATCTTCAAAGGCAGTACGTGGCGGGGGAGAATTTCTTCGTAAATATACAATTGTAATCCAGTTGCTTCCCGAAGCACGAAGTCAGTCCGTGATAGCGATCCTTGCCTCTGCCCATATTAGTGGAAAACTGAAGAGTGATTTTTCACAAGTAATTCACGATGTATTGCAATACACAACACGCCATTTATTGATGTACTCATCATTATCATCATGAACGTCTGGTAGCCGAAGAAAACAACATTATTTTCCTTTCGAACTTTATTTTATTTCTGCCCGTTCACGAGCTACAGAAAGAACGAAGTTTTAAGGGTGCGTTGACCCCTTAAGAGTGTCGCTCCGCCAAAACGAGAAAATGTGTATCGACTATTTTGACTGATTGTACTTTCTTTGTAACCCATTTTTGTTTCTACAAATTTTCGTCCATGCCGCACGGTAAGAACTTTGAACGTTTGCCTTTCGAGAGGGGGGCCGTTGGGGGGAGGCTGGAATGTTACAAATATGCAATTGCGTCATAACACGAACATATATTGACGTGAATTTAGACTGAAATGCCAAAAGGCTAGCTGATTATACGATGCTCTCGACAAAAAAATCGGCGGGCAGTTTCAACCCCTTAATTGTGAGATATCAGATAAAAGAAAAAATCCGTATCCTCACTTTTCCATTCTCTACATGTATGCAAATGTACATGCCAATCGGTTAAAAATTCTCGGAGATACGGTTGAAAAAATTGCATTTTTGCAATAAACAAGATGAAATTTGTTGCTATCTGCATTGTTCTCATCTCCAATGTATAGTACACGAAAAAATAAACGTTGTTGCAATTTGAAGTTTTTTCATATCTCGTACCGTTAAAACGTTATCGAGGAAAAACGAAAAACACCCCAATTTTCGAGGGTGCTTTTCAACCCTTAAAAATCGGGTTCCGCCGATATAAAAAAATACATGTCGCCTATTTTTACCCATTCTACAAGCATGCCAAATTTCATCGAAATCGGAGACATTGACCTCGCAACGTTTCCTTGTGAGCGTTCTTTGTTTCCTGCAAATCGGCCCAACACTTTTTTAATTGGCATTTTTTTAGCAATATCATCATCTATGTTCAGCAGTCACATATCACAGATTTTCGGCCCACAGCGCCGAAGTCGTGGTAGTTCATTTTGGGGGTGATGAAGTGGGGAGAAATTTTAAAAACTCAGTTTTAATTTCATAACTCTTTAGAATAAATTCGTACACTTTTTGTTCAAATGAGAACCCAAATAGACAGATGTACCTCATATTGGCATCATATAACGTTGTAGCCCTTGAAAAGACGCGTCGATCGAGTATTTGATCATCACTCTCCAATAATATCTTCAACACCAAAAAAATTGTTGAAATACAAAAAAAATTGTTTACTGAAGAACTAAAAAACAATCGATTTTTCGGCTATGGTATATATCTATATTTTCGTTTCTACAGACCACCCTTGAATTTTGCTTTTTCGAACCCCTCCCGGAGGTTGAAAACAAAAAATGAAATTCGGGGAAAACTATTGACCGCACGAATTCGCCGCCGTGGAACAATTTGTACCTTGAACCTTCAGCTACATTTTTTTCCAGAGCGCCAAACTCGTATCTCTTTATTTTCGGTCAATAGTTTTCCCAGAATTTCATTTTTAATTTCCAACCTCAGAGGGGTTGGAAGAAGCAAAATTCAAGGGTGGTCCATAGAAACGAAAATATAGAGAACATTATTCTCTACATTTCGTACATTTAAACCATCCCCGAAAACTCGTTTGTTATTGAGTTATTCAATAAACATTTTTTTTTATATTTCAACACTTTTCTTGCCGTTGAAGATATTATCGGGAAGGAATGACCAAATACTCGATCGACCCGTCTTTTTAAGGGCTACAACGCTCCCATTTACACACAAATTGTATGGATTTTTCCTACAGAGTTATCGAATTAAAACTAATTGTTCAAAATTTCACCCCACTTTTTCACCCCCAAAATAAACTTCCACGACTTCGGCGTGTACAAAAATTAAGCCCGGATTTTTATGAACATTTAGTCTCCCGGCGTCGACCTCGTAGGGGTTGTACTTTGGCATTAATCCACCCCATGCCCCTTCAACCCCTAAAAAAACCCTCCACCCCGATTTTTGGGCACACTACGATTTAGCACCCGAGGCTTCTACAAAATCACCTGTCAAAAAGCTAGCCTTCTTCTGAAATTGCCGATTCCAATATGCAACACGATTGTACAATAGTACAGTCGTGCTGTATATTACTATTGTACGACGTACAATAGTACGTCGTCATACGCCTAACAATGCGCATGACGACGGAGTTATCGGTTGACCGTATCTTCACTTTATCTCGAAATATCCTTTCAACTAGAAACGGTCGATAACAGTCCGGCATTTCTCGTAGATCATTAATAAGAAAAGCCAATTCAATCAATAATACATTTTATTTCCATATCAATCGATCAATAAATATCCAATGAATCAATAATACATTTTATTTCCATACACTTTTTCAGTGCCAGGCACCAAAGGCTTTTCGAGTAACAGTTGCAACGTTGAAAAAAGTCGTGGCACGTAGGGTTGAACTCTATACTTGATCCACACGACGTTCGAAGTCGAAATGTATGAAGCCACCTAATCATTAAATAAAATATAATCAATCATGTAAACTTCACGAAGTTCCACATTAACGTTTTTTTTTCAACTCGATGCAAGCTCGAATTGTTATAATTCGTGTAAGTTTTTTGCGACTCACCGTCCTCGCATTCCGGATGATCCTCCTCCCAATCGCACTCGTTTGTAGCGGCGTCGAAGACTTTCAATGGAGCACACGTTTTGACAGCACTTGCCTCCTTGGTGCATTCAAGGTAAAGCACACAATTGTGGGGATACGTCAGGTTCCCAACGAAGCCCTCAGGACACGCTGGAACTATGTCGAACTGAAAATCACAAAGAGAACAACTTGTGATAATACCCGTGAATTTCATGAATATTATTACATTGTATTTTGACCCTAGTGGACAGGAGGTCACTGAGCGGCGTCGACCGTTCTTTCATGTCAAGCAACATTGGCCTGGGCCCATGCTCAGATGGGTGACCGCCTAGCCGCGCACTCATTTCAAAAACTAGGCGTGTTTGACGTGTGTTGAAAGTATGTAGAAGTAACACAACATAAAGGCTAGACACGCGTTGCCATGTTGATTCTACACACTTATGCATTTGGCAACACGTAATGCGTTACAATTTCACACGTGAGTGTGCAATTTTAACGCATTGAATTATCACATACCTTCGTAGCTGTCCCCATCGAAAGCACACTCATTCGAACACACATGAAGCGTGTAGAATCAACATACAAGACGCATATTTACACACATTGGACCAAGTAATACATGTTGATAGCAAAACATGAGCAAACATAACACGGAAAAAAGCAACACAGCTTGAGTGTTTTAAGGGGTTAGGCTACAGTAGCGGGTATAAAATCATGGGCGAATTTAACCATTTTTTTCGTATGAAAAAGTGATTCACTCATAAAATTAATTGCACATCTATTTAGTATGAATATCAAGCTGTTAGAAAAAAAATTATATATTTTTGGTAATTATGCATCAGTGGGGCACCACCCCAATTTCGATGGCAACATTTTTTTCTGGCCTAAACTGCTTTAATTGGTCACCGTTAATGATATTTTGGCGGGGGAGGCTAACATTTTTCATTAATTACATAAGTTATGGGGATTTTTAAGTTTCCGGAAACACTTGGAGTATGGAATTCCATTACGTGTCGGAGCGTATGACCACGAACCACACACACACACAGTTGTTGAGAACATGATGTATTCTATGGCTTTAATTATTTCGTTTAAAGGGAATGTTTTTGAAAATAGATTTGATCTTTTTTGAAGGCTTTGAATAACAAGTTGTAATGGGATGTTGGTATAGAGAGAAACAACATCAAACGAGACCAATTTGTAGCTGAGTGGAATTGAGATGTCAGAAAGTGAATGTTTTAGGTGGAAACTAGCTTTGACGTGTGAATTAGTCGTATTGATTAATTTAGAAAGTTTAGATTGTATAAATTCAGCTAGTTTATGTGTTGGACTATTTATTGATGATACTATTGGACGAAGTGGATAATTATTTTTATGAATTTTTGGCAGACAATAGAGACGAGATAGGTTGCAATTTTCAGCTTTTAAGTATTTGTATTTTGTTTCATCAATGATTTTTAGGGTTTTCCATCTGGAGAGAATATTGTTAATGCCTTTTAGTAGAATGTTGATGGGATTTCTATTTGTTAATTTGTAAGTTGAGGAATCTGCGAGTAGATTATGAGTATTTGTAATGTAATCTGATTTGTTAAGAATGACTGTTGAATTTCCTTTGTCAGCTCGTGTAACTAAAAGTTGAGGGTTGTTTTTTAAGAATGAGGACGTGTGTTTTATAATTTGATTAGTGTTGGAAAATGATGTTGGAATATTTGTTTTGTTTAAGATTTTAGTGTATCTGGTTCTAATTTCGATTTGTCTAGGTTTGTCGAGTAAAAAATCTAATTTGGACTCAAGTTCGGAGATTGATTTGTGGATATGAGTTTTTATGTTTGAGAGTTTGAGGTAAGGAAAACAAAACTTTTCACCTAGAGACAAGAATGAGGAAATGTGTAGCGGAATATCAATGTTGGAGAGATTTATAAGCCATTCTTTCGTTTTATTTAAAGTGATTGTCGAATTTATATTATTCAGAGGATCAGTGGAAAGATTATTATTTGTGTCCTGTTGTCGATTAGTAAGAGTTGAGTATGAGATGTTGTGATTTTGTGTTGTTTGATTTATGTTTTGATAATGTAGGTGATGTATATTGTTTTGGTTCAGATGTTTTTGTGATGATATTGTTCTTAAAAATTCGTCATGATTGAAAATGTGAAGATGTATGTTGTTGGTTCGTTGAAATCTAAGGTTTTGAAGTTTTTTTTGTGTTTTTCATATAAGAGCTATGAGAATTAATATAATAATACGAATATAAATATATTACCGCTTACTTTTATGAATTATAATTTATTTGGCATAAGGACGGGTGTGAGCAAAGCGTAAACAATATTTTAGAAGATAAATAAGTTGTAATTTAGATTTATTATTATATTTAAAATAACGTATAAACTAAAAAAATAAGCGATCAGAATGTGCGATACTTTTTTTTGTATACATTAATAACGCAGAGAATCAAGAGCGAAATAAGCATTGAAATCATCTAAAAGCCTCGCTCGTGCCGTCGGGTGACGTCACGCGCGAGTCGTCCTCAGGTTGCTTTTTCCCTCGAAGCCTTCGTTTCGGCTTGGCCGCACATAAACGTGCTCAGCGTCCATGTATTGGTGTAGCTGACGAAGGCGCGGTCGGGAAACTTCGATGGCGCTCGGCTCTTTCCGAAGACGTCCGAGCGTCGCTCGCTCACGGACACGCGCTACTATAATTGTGTGATGGGCGCGCAAGGGACTAGAGAGGGGGTAACTTTTGCGCGCGATCTGGCTGCACTGGTTGAAACGTGTAAAAAGTGTCTACAGCCATTTACACACTTAAAGTGTGTAAAAACAACACATTTGTTTTTGCAGTGCTGGCCTGCGCATCAGCTACTGCGTGGGAGGCACTTTTGATAAGTTTCCCATTGTAAACGCAACTGACACTCGCTAAAATATGAAGACCTCCATCGATATAGGTTCTTCATAGTTTCCCTGTGCCTTCGAGCAAATACGATACAGTTGTGCATTAGGAAAGAGTAACTGTGTGCGGAAAATCTTGCGGGTACTGGAAATAGTGAAGTATTATAGCCCAATGAAAGTGAAAGGGATGGGAACATTTCTGCGTGCAAGGGCATATGAAGGATCATTGGAAATTATGTAGATCAATTTTCATCAATATTTATTATTTAATTCATTATATTAAATAATGCAGTTAATTATTTTATTTAAACGAAAAAACGTTTTATTTGATTCAAAAAAGAGATTTATTTATCATTGAAATTATTGAATTTTATTATCAAGCAGCCAAAATAAATGTTTTTGTCATCACACTATTTTGTATATAAGGTTTTTTCACGTGACCGCTCATACGTCAATGGATTGTTAATATTTATTATTTTTATCGTCCAAATAACACGCTGAAATTGAAAAACTGCATCGGACACTCGCAATGAATATATTTTATTCAGACACACGATAATTAAAAGCGGCCTAAGGAAAATGAGGTATTCGATGACAATAATTGACTTCTGGAGTACAGATTATTTTTCTTTTACCTCACGGTGAACGCCCGCGGAATTCAGCGTTACGAGGCACCCGAGGACCAGTAATCCAGCTGTGCTCAGTTTTGCTGCCATCGTCGTCATCGTTTGCGTATTTCGTTTGAAATTCACCTCACTGGATGAAAATTGACCGAATACAAATTAAACTGAAAAAACGCGGAGATGTATAAATCTCAATACTTTTGTATTGAATTACTTTTAAGCGGTCTTCTCACTTTAGACGCTGAAAAAGGTTATTTTCATGATTTTTTTATAGGTTTATATTATAGATATTGATATAAAAGTTGTTACACTTAATATAAACACTTTCGAAATACACAAAAAAATTGTTTTAATGTATTTATGTAACTGAAACAAACTTTAAGACGGAATGACACCTCATCGCGGTCGGTACGGTTGAGCAATTGTAGATACCCAAAAATCACTGAAACGGCTCTTCAGATCCCGTCGAAACTTTGCCAAACGACGTCAAATAGATAGACGAACAGCTGTCTGCCCCTCAAATTTTCTGAATTTGAGAAAAAAACCGTAGATTGGCTTATGATAACCCGATCTACGTTTTTTTTCTCAAATTCAGAAAATTTGAGGGGCAGACAGCTGTTCGTCTATCTATTTGACGTCGTTTGGCAAAGTTTCGACGGGATCTGAAGAGCCGTTTCAGAGATTTTTGGGTATCTACAATTGCTCTACCACACCGACCGCGATGAGGTGTCATTCCGTCTTAAACGCGTTTTTCTCGAAACAACGTTTTTCGACGGATTGTTGATAAAATCTTCGAAACTACTGAACCCAACCTTATGAAATTTTAACCACATATTCTTTACAACTATAGATATAGCGCATACCAAGGATTAAAAAAAAAATTGATATTTACTTTTTTTGTTGCCAAAAACGGTGAAAACACGTTTTTTTTTGTTTTTTTTTTTAATGTCCGCTATTTTGTTATTTTTGCATATATCAAAAAACGTATGATATGCGCTATAGCCAGTAACATACTGAATCTAGAACAGTTTGATTTTTTTTGTTTCGGATGATCTCTCTCCAAGATTTCATCAACAGCGGAGACCCACATTTTTTTGCGACATTTTTTTAACTATCTATTTCGTCTACAGTGACTTAAAAAAATATTTTTTTTTTAATATGTATTTCGAAAGCGTATTTATTAAGTTCAACAACTTTTATATCAAAATCTATAATATAAACCCATCAAAAAAATTCATGAAAATAACCTTTTGTTAGTGTCTAACGTGAGCAGCCCCTTTAAGATACGTTGTACGTATACATAGACCGAGTCAGATTTTGTCCTTTACTTTCATACACAAGGGTCAAAACGCGACGGATACTTGATACATTTATGGCGAGTAAGTTAGTTTTTTTTCGGTACTCCATACTTCCGTTGCGAGTGTAAAAAAATTACTCAATACTCGAGACATATTTGTATCGCATAGCGAAATTAAATTCGTGAATTCGATAAAAAATAACAACACTCGACATTTCTTTCGTTACTTTGAAAAATGTATTGAGGCAAATTTTATACTTTGATACTTTTGTGTGAAGTACGAGTATCGTATGTTTTCAAATATAGGATGACAATGAGCATCACATAACGTAAAACGGAGAGAAGGAGAGAGAGAGAGAGAGAGAGAGAGAGAGAGAGAGAGAGAGAGAGAGAGAGAGAGAGAGAGAGAGAGAGAATAGTGTGTTTTTAAAATCTGTTTTCCGCTTCTCTCTCTGTCATTCTCTTGCTCGTTATTCGTTATAGGTTATATCGTATGTTTCGTCCAAAAAAGTAAAAAAATTATATCGCTCGATACTTCGATATTGACGTATTTAGTTACTAATTTTTTTCCCGATACTTTGATACACAAGTGTCGAGAGGCCACGAATCCGTATTCAGTCAACAAAAAATGTATTGCACTACTCGATACATTTTTATCCAGTTACGAAATGAATTTGTTTACCTGATACGAATATACGAAGTATGAATTTTATTTAAATTTTATATTTAAAAAATGTATTTCGTTACTCGATACATCAGCAACGCGTAAGGAGTTTCGAGTCATATATAAATGATGAACATCTCTGTGTATATGTACTTAATAGTCGTGTGCAAATTGAACGTCAAGTAAAGTCGGTCTCTTTTTAATTCTTCTCTTTTAAAAAATATTTCACTTACTTTTTGAACTAGTAAATGATTTTATTTCAATTTTCCATCATCAGTATACTCATGCCATTTATTTTGCTGCAACAATAATCATATGAGACCAAAGCGGAGGATGCTGCGTGTCTATGTATTTCTAAACATGTGCCTTTTTCTTCAATACATTTTTAATAAACAAGAATAGAAAATAATTGTCTTTAAGATTGAGAATAATTTCGTGTACATTGAGTCAAGAAAATGTACAACTGGCTACTTCAAACATAATTAAATACAATTGCAATAATAATCGCGCCGATATTACGAATAACGAAGAAAGGAGATACCGCGGGAAGCAATTTTTATTTGAATTAAAAAACGAAGCGAAGCTCGTGTCGTGCATTTACGTTCAAAAGTGTTTGGGGACATTGACCCTTCTGTGATCCAGAGTTGAAAATGTATACTCACGCGATAGAAGATCTTGGTTGGGCAGGATTCTCACCTTTCAGTGAAGTGTCTTCTCATTTTTCAGCTTTTTATATCGAATTCTAAACCCAAGCGCAGGTGAAAATAATACGATAACCGTCTGTGTAAATACTATTATAGAATATATTGAAATTCATGTAATAAGGACTCCATGTCGCAGAAATTGCCGAAATTAAGAACGGAAAATCGAGTCGAACAAAACACGTGGTTCAGTAATAAGACAGCAAACATGCCGTACCCGTTTCTCATTTTCACGAAACACGTTCTCAGAATTTTTGAGTCGGGAATGAGACGATGAAGAAGTCCAGAATCGTTTTCTTGAGAATATCTCATTAAAGAGCGACTTTTAATTTTTCTTTTGAATCATGATAAACGTGTCAACATCTATCACGCTAAAATAGAAAATCTATCAATTTGCCAATATCTGAGATACCTCTAGCAATCACATAAAACCTTCGATTCCATTTCGCACCGGTAAATGGAACAACGTTAATTATCGCTAATCACAAGAGCATTTGCGGGGACGCTGGAACCGCAGGACTGGAATTTGCCGAGTGATTATCGAAATAATAACTGAGTGCCAGTACAGACTAGTCATTAACATTAAGAGGTCTTCTCACTTTAGACGCTGAAAAAGGCTATTTTCGTGAATTTTTTGATAGGTTTCCATAATAGATATTTATATAAAAGTTGTTACACTTAATAAATACCCTTTCGAAATACACAAAAAAATTGTTTATTTAAGGTCACGGTTTATAGACGAAAATGGTAGTTAAAAAAATTCCTGAAAAATTGCAGGTCAGCGCTGTTGATGAAATCTTGGCGATGGATCATCCGAAACGAAAAAATCAAACTGTTTTAGATTCAGTATATTCATGGCTGTGGCGCATATCATACGATTTTTTATATATGCAAAAGTAAGAAAATGGCGGACATTTTTCGAAAAAAAACGTGTTTTTTCACCGTTTTTGGCAAACAAAAATAGTAAATATCAAAATTTTTAAAAATTATTGATATGCGCTATAGCTATAGTTGTAAAGAATATGTGGTTAAAATTACATAAGGATCGGTTCAGTAGTTTCGAAGATTTTATCAACAAGCCGTCGAAAAACGTTGTTTCGAGAAAAACGCGTTTAAAGTTTGTTTGGGTTACATAAATAAATTACATTTTTTCAAATGTATTTCGAAAGTGTACTTATTAAGTGTAACTTAAGGGGTTACCACCACTTGCGATTTTGAAAAAATCGATTTTTTTTATTGCATTTTTTTGAAGTGCAATTTGAAGTGCAGTTTTTTTTTGATGCCCGGAATAGATGACTCTATGTAAGTTTACAAAAAAAAAATTTTCTTCGTGTAAACTGAAATTGAAACTTTAAACGCGTTTTTCTCAAAATGGCATTTCTGAAGTCGGTGACCAAGATTACTCGAACATTAATGAACCGATCTTCTTGAAATTTTGCAGGCTTATTTAATACATAAAAATGTAGTCTTTAATCGTTCGATTTTTTTTCGAAAAAAAATGGCCGTTTTATAGCCAAAAAACGGCCGTTTTTTTTCGTTAAAATTGAACCATTAACTTTGACTGTCCGCCAATTTGTGAAAAATGAATATTTTTAAAAATCCTTCGATTAAAGACTAGTTTATACTTATATTTGACTAAATCCATCCGCATTTTTTTTTCAGATGATCCACTTCGACGCAATGTTGGTCACCGCAAACCGTGTATATAAAAACATTATTTAATTGACGGCCATTTGCCACTAAACAATGTAATATTTTTCAATAAAAAAATTACTGAAAGTTCTTCAAGATGTGTTCTTTAAGATGGTATATTGATCGAATAAAAAAGTTTTGTAGTTTTCTTTAAAAAAATTCATGAAAAAGGCCTTTTTTGCGCTACAAGTGGGGGTAACGCCTTAACTATTATTTCAATATCTATAATATAAACCAATTTAAAAAATCATAAAAATAGCCTTTTTAGCGTCTAAAGTGAGAGGCCCCTTAATATCGATGTCAAGTTCGATCCGTTGGTAAATGGATGGTTAAAATATTCTTTATTGTACGTCGTTCTGTAAAAATGATTAGCTCAATAAATTGATAAGAATCGTTATATTTGGGCCGTTTATATCAACCTGTATATTCTACACGGGTTCGTTCTAATGTTTTTTTTTATCGCCATTAGAGTGACGGAAGCGGTATATCTTTTCCATCTGCGCACCACAGGCATTACAAAGCGCTTCGATCACACAAGTGGCATGAATAATAGAACGCTTGATCACCCGATTTTTTTATTTCAGTTCAAGTAACTTGACTTTTTCAGCATTATAGAATCTTGTTAAATATGTACAATTACTCCAAAATGTTTTTTTTTTCTTCTGAAAACAAAACGGTTGTTTTTTTTTCAAATGCCTGGAAATTGCCATTTCCACGAAAAACGTCTATTTATGGTACATATTTCGAATATAATAAATGGACAAACATCATCCCACGAAATATTTTTCAATTGCAGCGTTTTCGTGTAGGGTAACGTACCCAGTAGTCAGCCATTTAACGCAATTCTCAAGTTTTAAATAGTGCCCTACAAACAAACAAACAAAAAAGAGTCCTAAACAAAATCTTGTTTATTAAACTTTGGTAACACGTTTTCAATCAAGGAAAAACGTATAAGAAAATAAAAAAATAATATTTATTATGAAAAGAGCCTTTTTCCCCTAGTGCTCAGCCGCTCACAACTTATAGTCTACGGCATAGGACCCTATACTAAGCTCCTACACAACCACTGCACTTTTGGCATGTGATCCTCTTTTTTTTTTAAAGGCCGACGAATTTAGTATATATTTAATAGCGACAACTATCGCAGCCAATATTTTTCGTATATTTTTATCGTAATATCCTTGTATATTTTTTTATTATCGTAATATTATCGTAATATCGTAATAATATCGGATATTTTCGTAATATCCTTGTATATTTTTGATATTTTTAAATAAAGAAAATTAAACATATTTTTGAATGTATATACGTTTAGATAATTAAAACCCCAATCCGAAATTTCAAATAGTTTTCCTTGAAAAAATTCACAAAGACCTTTTTCCGGCCCCGAGGTGTATATCTCCCCTTAAGAAATGAATTTTCAGTGAAAAAATTCGTTTTAACTGCTCATAAAATGAAAAGTTTTCGATTAATCAGAAATTCCGTACGTACTTCTCTGCGAAATGCAATTAGGAACATAAATTTTAAATTTGAAGTAAATCGAGTGAAAATTGTTGACGTTATTTGTCACGCCAATTGAAAAAAGCTGTTTCGAGAAGTTTCGAGTAATCAGCCATTTTGTACGTCCAAAAAAAAAAAATTCTAACAGCTTGATATTCATACTAAATAGATGCGTAATTAATTTTATAAGTGAATCACTTTTTCATACGACAAAATATTGCTAAATTCGCACATGATTTAATACCCGTTATGGTGGCCTAACCCCTTAAGGACATCCGTCACATGACCACGACCGGCCGATAAAAATCCTCCGGCCAAGTGTTCTAGACGGTTTGCGCGATCAAATCCGCGGGCAAAAGCAACGATATGTCACCACGATAACCCCCCGATACAGCCTTATCAACATTTGTGAAAGAGCCTTCCGTCAAAATAAGCCGTAGGAAAAACCACGCGAATACGGCATCGCAATGTGATGACACGCGCAGTCTAATAACCGCTACGTAGCGCGATAAATAAGCGATTAAAACCTGTTTCAAACAGAATCAACTGACTTTGTTTGCAAATATCGACATAACCTTCAACAGCGCGGAACCGCAAACGGAGTTTGTTCGCGTACTTTTCCATTGCGTCCTCATTGGACTTTTTCAAAGTGCTCCTTGTTGCGCGAATCGAGTTCCAAGATGAATTCCATCAAGAAATTCATGGAAATTTTCGAAAGCAAGCGACTTGCAGCATCCTGGTTAGAAATGACCGACATACTCAAGGATTGCGATCAATATTTCAAAAACGTTCCTGCCAGTGAGCAAGGTACCCCAAATTTCTTAATATACCCGCTAAACTCTTTTTTTCGATATGCGTACATTTCGTGTCATCAGCGATCTTATCATTCGCTTGCCACATTAGGAGTCATATTGAGTATACTGCTCAACGAGAGGACAGGCCTGTTGAGCTTCCTAATGAACTCCCTTGAACAACGGCACATCAGCAAGGATTTGGAAGCGACCATGATCAAGACGTTTCACCTCTTGATCCCGATACTGAAACAGTTCTCCGAGGATTACAAGCCGTATATAAAGTCTACAATGGTAGGAATAAAATCGAAGATGCCAATGTTCAATAACACCTTGGCGGCAATTATTCTTGTGCCTCAGAATGTTGCGCACGCTATGGAAGAAAGTATCTCGCATTCGCAGGGGTTCCGAGCCACTGGGAATTCATTTTATGCTCTTGCGTCTCAAGATGGTCTTGAAAACTGCACCATTGGAAAGTGACGAAGTTTATTGCTGCCATCCGATATATTAAACCAACTTACGGTCTCTAAGTTTGAAAAAAGTCAGAATAAAGCGTTCCTGCGGTACTCGTGATCTAAAAGAACCCAAAAATTTGTCGATAACACGTTGATCATTGGAAAATATGAATTTTCGTTGCATTGCAACAATGCAAAGTTCGCAATGGTGCCTAAAGCATCTCTCTCAAATTCCTTATTCGCGTAACTCTTTGACTCAAAACCTGAAGTAATCTAGCTAGTTGAAAATTGATAGGACGTTGGAGTGGGATTATTGGAAGTTTACATCATTTGAATGCGAAGATGCTTTTCAATTACTGATATTCATCATTTTCCAAAATCATATTCTGCAGATTCATCATAGATCGCTATCAGTTTGGTTGCATTTCAACGATGCAAACTTCAGCGTCATAAATAACAGACGAATTGGCTAACGTTTCAAAAGCAATTAAGTTTTAATTTCATTTTTCAATTACTACTAACAAGGAACATCCCTCAAGGAGATACCCTTCGATTTTGTTGAAATTTGGATATGTTATAAAGCACCGAAAAATAAGCAATACGTGTTTTTTTTTATCGGCGGAAAATCGGTTTTAAGGGGTGAAACGCACCCTCGAAAATAAGCGTGTTTTTCGTTTTTCACAGATAACGTTATCGTTCTCATCTGCAATGTATAGTGCTCAAAAAAATAAACATTGTTGCAATTTGAAATTTTTTAATATCTCGTACCGTTAAAACGTTGTAAACGAAAAACGAAAAACATCCCCATTTTTGAGGGTGCGTTTCAGCCCTTAAAACCGTTTTTCCGGCGATGAAAAAACATACGTATCGCTTACTTTTCGGTGCTCTATAACATATCAAAATGTCAATAAAATCGAAGGGTGTCACCTGGGGGATGCTCCTAGTAAGTTACGGAATCCATTTTCGATGCTCAGATCGACGACCTCTTCCGACGTTATTCCCAACAAATGATTATACTTTTTAGGCTGTCCTGAAGCTCGCCATGACCGTAAAGTCCACGTGGTATCTCAAGGACGCCGCCGGGAAAACCTTCGTAGAGTTCATAAAGGTGTTCAAATCGCTTGATTTGGATTTTAATCCGCTTGTCAGCGATTGGGTGAAAAAGTTGCACCTTTACAGTATACAAGGTAAGGCAAACATGAGCCGTCTGTTCAACTGTACCCGCGCAAAAATTAGTTTTTTTTCAATATTACCGAGCTTGCTTATTTTCAATATTACCGAGCTTATAAAGACTTTTGAGCCTGCGCTAACTGGAGATTAGAATTTTACCAAGCTCTCACATGCAATCTTTCTGCAGAATATTACCCAGGAATGATTTTGAAAAAAAAAAATCGTTCGAATTGGAAGCTTGCACAAAGTTTCGTCATCATTTGACTTCACTGGCGGGGCTTACTCCATGAGAAAGTCTTGATTGAATAAATAACAGTGCTTGGACGAATCTTTGCCAGCGATATAATATAACGAGGAAGCAATGTACTATAATCTGCACGATGCTTTTTCAATAACTCATAAATAAATAAAATAACACTAACTCATAAATTGTCTGTTTTTCTTTAAAGAGAGGCGCGTTCTTCTTTACGTGATATCGGTAATCGCGTGGCACTTTCCACAAACGGAAGCGTTCAGTCGTTTCGCAAAAACAATTCTTCGTCAGCTCGTGGCTGACTACAGAGATACGGTAAAGAATCCGTTGCGTATGTCCCACGACTCCAAATTGTAACGTGTGTGTCCATCAATTTTACCTGTGCCACAGTACGAGGGAACGAAGAAAAGCGTCCAGTGCTTGGCACCGTACATTGAGTCGCTCGGTAATATTCTTCGAAACTTCCCACCCAGCTGCGAGGACACCGGTTCGATCGCGCCAATCTCTCTATACGGAAACCTCAAAAAACTTTTTAACTCGAAGGACAATCAAAACAATAAGAGCCTCATGGTCGCTGCGATAAGTTTGTTGTCCGAGCATTTGTCACTGTTCGGCGAATACGTCTACGAGGATTACGAGCTATGGCGCCTCTTGTTGGAAGCTCTCGTGAGGAGAGGAACGTACGGAGATGTCGCGATTGACGCTTTGAGAAACTACTACAGAACTGTGGGAACGGTTCTTGGACGGAAAAATTCACCTCACGACAAAAAGGTTTTTCTCGTAAGTACACTTCGCGGTAATTATTTCGTAAGTGGTATTCAGATCTAAGGTCGTTGACCTTCATGTATTTCGTTCCTTGGGTCTGGCCAATTAAGGTTGTTATGGGGCTTAGCCGTCGGGGGCGATGTACGCCCTATGCTTATGCATGGAGCCGATTGACTGTTACCAACTGTTAGCTTCCAAATAATCGCCATATTAAACGTGCATTTCCGAACTATTTTTCTACATCTATTTGTGAAAATATGCATTTTTGAATATTCGATGATTACATTAATTATTTTCATTACTTTGTATAATTACTTACCATCATTTTTTCTCGCTCAATTAACGCGAAACGAATAGGCAAAGTCGTAAATGGTCGTATATCATAATGCCTAGGTTGGCAGAAGTGATGCGAAGTTGGAGATATGCGCGCCGTTCGTAACCTCAATATCGGCCCAAGGAGCTGTCAAAAATTAACATGGGTTCGAGTAAGCAAAATTCCGCTGGAAAGAAAATAAGTGTGTACTAAAGCTGTCTACAATCTCAAAGAATTAGAAAAATTGAATAATTTTCGGATATTAAAAAAAAACAATTATGTATGAAAAAAAAATCCGCGTTATTTTGTCTTTGCCTAGAAATATATAATTTCTGAACATAGGTATCAAATTAAGGGGCTATACCAGTGTGAACGCTGAAAATTTGGGTGATTTACGGGAATTTTGTGGAAGAAAACTACTCAATTGAATGTTTCGAAAAATTAAGAATATATTTGGCTATATTTGACCTATATTACATCATTTTCCAATATGAACTAACTTTGTGGTACTTGTCGATAGAGGAGCGAATATCGAATCGATAGAAAATAAAATAGAAGAAAGTAAAAGAAAATGATGCGTTATCTCAACATATATTAGTTTTTCTTTGTTATTCGTGTAAAGCGACTGGATGATATTACTCAAAGTTCCTAAATGTATGTAATATTTTTCTAGATGTTCCCAGAATATATTTCTCTACAGCAATCTTAAAATTACGTTTGTCTCACATTTTTTACTACATATGGAATTGTACAGTTTGGTGACTTTTCGTTTATTCCGTATACTTTTTATTGGCATACAACAAACATCTGTTTGAAAGAGCAAAATAAAAATATAAAAATTTAGAAAATCCGCCGCACTGTAGAATCATTAAGTATATTTCTATGCCAGAAAGGCATACTAAGGGTAATGAAAAAATCCCCATTCCTTGCCTTAAAAATCCTTGAATGTCATGCAATTTCAGTTCTGGTCGCAATTATACACCCTGGTAAAGAAATCGCTTCCAGAATTTCCCTGCACTTTGATTCATTCGGATGCGGCGAGTCAAAGTCGAACCATCGATGTTCGCGAATTTTCCTATTGGCTCTGTGCAGGGTATAGGGTGGGGGTAATGAAATCGAACGCAGCGCACGCAGTGAATAAAAGTTGCAACCAACTCGACTATTTATCTGTCAAATCTGTATTGTTGAAAAGTCACTCGGCTTCACCAGTAGTTGCGCCAGGACCCGCTTCCGAATGTAAACTGGTAGATCAGCATATGCGTGTCGCGTTGATCGGCGTTTACCGATCCCGTGCTCGCGGGGGCCGTGTTGTTTCTAGCCTTCTAGCCAGGTACATCATGTAAAACCGATGACATTATCTGTCAAATCTGTATAAGCGCAAAACGATACTTTTGCAATCAAATTGAAAATATTGTTTCATTAAAAATGGGCCACGACAGTTGCTGTGTGATAGACTGCAAAAATATCGGAAGGAATAGTAAATGCAAATCGATTCCCTACGGCAAATTGTAAGTTAGACAACGCGACAAATGGATAGCTGCAGCTTTTATCTTTGAAGAAGTTTTATAAGACGTCGAAGAAATAGAGGTTTGTCTCATGACATGAGCTTGAATGATTAAACCTGGGTCATGTTTTGTTCCTTAACTCTTCTACGTCCCCGACGGGTTTAGCAGATACCCAACAGTTTTCCCTTAGATTGAGTTTGAGGTTGGAAATTAAGGGGCCAGTCCACTTTGGAGCCACGAAAAAAGGCTATTTTCGCGATTTTTTTGAGGATTTTATAAAAGATATGAATATAAAAGTTGTTGGGCTTGATAAACAGTCTTGAAATACATTTGAAAAAAAATGTAATTAATTTTTATTCATTTTTAAGTACAAAAAATATAGTTTAACGTAACACCTCAAAAATAGGTGGGCTAGGTAGCTCCATCACAACTCGGCAACGGCTTGTCTGAAACAAAAAAATCAAAGTCCATTAGATTCAGTATGACACCAGCTACAAAATGACCCTCGGATATAAAGTTTTATCAGAAAATAAAAAAATGGCAGATGAAAAACGAAAAAGGTAAAAAAAACGCGTTTTTTTCGCAATTTTTCGCAAAAAAGAGTAAAAATCAAAATTTAAAAACCATCGAGGGTCATCTTGTTGCGAATCATGTTTACAATACGTGGTTCAAATTTCAAGAGAATCGGTTTATTAGTTTTGGACATACGATGGAGCTAGATTTTGAAATCGTTGTTTCGGGAAAAACGCGTTTGAAGTTTATACTATGAAAAACTCTTACTTAAACTCAATCGGCAATTCCTGCACCGTACAAAATCCCTTCTGATTGCTCATCATCGTCGATTTCTTCAAGTCTTGCTTGTTTCGATTTTTTGAAATTTTCAAAGTGGTCTGGCCTCTTAATACTGTGAGTTATACTCTCGAAGTCCGACTTTAAAATTATGGTCATTTCTCGCTGAAAACAACTTTTTATTCATTATATTATAAAGTAGTGCAGCGACAATATATGTTTCTTAAATTTGAATAAAAGCTATTATGAAGCTTCGTTTTTCTCGTTTTCTAACGAAATTACAAGTAAACACAAATATACATTTTAAGGAAATTTTACTTTACTTATTTTTTTTTGTCCACTTTACTGAAAGGAAACGCTTGTTGCCTCCTTTGGCTAGACAAATTGGTTCAATGCAAATAAATTAAATGCAATTGAGGCGCGATTTTAATTCTTATAATTTATCACAATATTATAACCACAATCCTTAGTTTTATCGGAACGTACGAAAACGTGAAAAATTGCCTTTTTCGGCCATTTATTGAGTGCACTTTCCGGGAAAAGTGATCGAGATATTGGGATGGAGCATGCGGTTTTCCGTACGTCTCTCAAAATCCTTTTCGGAAGTCCCCCAATAGGGCTCCGTAACTCAATTAGAATCGCCGGCTCTTTGAGACTTCAGGACCTTGAGGATTTTGAAAAAGTGGCAAAAATGGTCGGTCAATTTTTTTCCGATCGTATCCGATGGGCCATTTTCCGCCGATTACAAATGGGGAGTTTCTGTCGAAAGCTCGAAACTATGCCGGCTCAAGGCGAAAAACGTATTTCCGTATACACTCGACGGTTTTCAATAGAAATTGAGGATTGGTGGCGACATAAATGGTGAATTCATATTGAGCGGGTAAAAATACATCGATAGGGACTTATGGAGACAATGAAGATGCAGAATCTAAATGTTTTTTGGCACCGCAGCCAAAAATAAGTATCTTCACTCAATGGCCGCTTATTACTTTCTCGTTTCGATCTGAAACTCCGCTTTGGACGCATTTTTTTCGAAATTGTTTGCTGTAAAAACTGCCCGATGTTTGATCCAACTACGATTATTTTTTTTTATTTCGGCAGAATTTCAAAGACCATTGTTTTTTGCAAAATTTTCCCTTTGCCTCTTTTTCGGCCATTTTTCAAGGCAGAATTTCAAGACTAGAGCACGAGAAATTTGAGTTTCCTTTTAAGGGGTTATGTACGGTTGTAAAAGTCGAAAAAGCCCTTTTTTCGAACACATTATATTTCGACAGTATATCATCTTATAAATGGTTCATGAAAATTTCAACGTGATCGCATCAAAATTGAGATTTGTAGGCTGCTATGTTGACTTTTTTTTCTCGAAAGTACATTTTCAAGTCTGTGAGCAATATACCTCAAAAACTACGCCATCGATGTTTCTGAAATCATTAGGGCTTTCACTAGATGTAAATTAATAGTATTTGATGGAAGAATTTTTTTCCGATGTATCCAATCGATTTGGTGAAAGAAAAATGTCATTTTTTTCGCAAAAATCAAGATTCACTTTAAACACGCGCCATTTATTCCGAAATCTGATGTTTCGGAAATTCCTTCGATTGATTATAGGATAAACTAATATACTAACAAAGTCTTTTTGGTTCTTTTGTATTAGATAACCTAGTTAAGAAGGGCATTGCTCACCGAAAAAGACGTTTTCGAGAGAAGCTTCCCGAAAGGGCTGTAATGGATTATAATTGAATATAAATATTAAATATTTATTTAATATATTAAATCATTAATTACTAAGAATATTATTAAATATTCAAACTAAATATTTTTACACCCAAAAATTAGTGTTCTTCAGATGACATTTTTTTCAAATACGTACATTTTTGTAGAAATTTATCATCACGATTTTCTATTTCAAAATCCCAAAAATGGGCTGTTTTCGACTGTTACAACTAGGCATAACCCGTTAATAGCACAGTACAGCATATTGTGCTATTAAGGGGTTTTCTCCCTTTAGACGCTCAAAAATACTATTTTCATGCATTTTTTTGATAGGTTTATATTATAGATATTGATATAAAATTCGTTACACTTAATAAATACACTATCGAAATACATTACAATTTTTTAATTTATTTATTTAAGTCACTATTTATAGTTGAAAATGGTAGTTAAAAGAATGTTCTAAAAAATTGTAGGTCTGTGCTGTTGATGAAATCTCGGAGATGGATCATCCGAAACAAAAACGGTTTTAGATTCAGTATGTTAATGGCTATAGCGCATATTATACGATTTTTCATATATGCAAAAATAACAAAACGAAATGTTTCGAAAAAAAAATTTTAAACACGTTTTTTTTCACCCTTTTTGGCAAAAAAAGTAGATATCAAAATTTAAAAAAAATCCTTGATATGCGCTGCAGCTATAGTTGTAATGAATATGTGGTTAAAATTTCATAAGGACCGGTTCAGTAGTTTCGAAGATTTTATCAACAAGCCGTCAAAAAACAATGTTTCGAGAAAAACGCGTTTAAAGTTTGTTTGTATTACATAAATACATTTAAAAAATGTATGTACTTCGAAAGTGTATTTATTAAGTTTAACAACTTTTATATCAATATCTATAAGATAAACCTATAAAAAAAAATCATGAAATAGCCTTTTTTAGCGTCTAAAGTGAGAAGACCCCTTAACTTCACAAGGGAGGTCAAGTTCAAGATAATTGAAGTTGGAGACCACTTTGAAAGCAAAAACCCGCTTCTCTTGCAGTAGGTAAAATTATAGCTTCGACCCTATGCTCGTTCTTATTGATCGATCATTCTGCTTTGTTTAATTTCAGAATTTGCGCGACTCGTTCGTCAAGAGCCTCGAGAACGATCGAATTTCCTCGACCGAGCTACGCCTCACCGTCTACGGTTTCAGCCAGATAATTGAACCCTGTAAGAATCACTTGGCCGCGGCCGGAGTCGAGGAGATGTTTTCGCTCATCGCGCATCGCACGATTCCTCTGTTTTCTCGGTACATATTCACGAAACATCATCTGCAATTCCCGTTTCAACAAACTCCCAGGACGAAACAACGCGACAACTGTTCGATGACGATCCCGCGTCGCTATTTTTTCTAAGTTCCTTCAAGTTTGTTCCTACTGTTCGCATTTTATTTGTCCTAATGAGTCCAATCGGATTTTTTTCCCAACATTTTTAGGGTTCCCTAGACACTACGAACGCACGGAATTGCGGAGTGTTGATTCGTCTGCCGCAGCTCTTTTAAGGGGCTACATCTACCTAGCGGCCCGAAAAAAATGGCCAAATTCCGATTTTTTCTAGGAAACTGTTGGTAAAAAAGAAACGCATTTTTTTCAACACCATGACACTTTTATTGAGAGCCTTACAAAAAAAATCACCAGAAGTACAGAAAAAGGGTGGTTTACCCCCTTAAATTTGCTGTCTCGCTGAAACGCAAAACCGCGTCAACTTGAATTTTGATTCCCCTTCAAAATGATACCTGTTTTATTAATTTTCATACAACCCTCTTAAGCGTGGGGTGAAAAACGGCAAATGGAGGGGTGGTTTACCCCTTAATTATATTTCTAATCAACACTCTTGTAGTGGATTTTTCATCGCTTAATATTAGAGGAATTTTCGATTTTGTTTCATTCAGATCGGTGGACTGCTTGTGGGAGAAACTTTGAGGGGTGGTTTCATCCCCTAACACCGTTTTTCTGCCGATACAAAAAAAAACATGTTTAATAGTTTGCAATGTTTTACCACATATATGAGTTTCAACGAAATCGAAAGCGGATACTTCAATGATGTTTCTCGTCAGAGGGGTAGTTACCCCTTCAAGACGAATGTAATAATTTTGAAATTTGATAAAACATTTAATTGTAGCTTGTAGAAATATTTAAAATCAGCGGATATACTTTAAACACAGAAAAAACGACCATGATAAATAAATTTATGTTAGGGATGGTTTACCCCCTTAAATTTGCTATGCCGCCAAAACGCAAAAACCCGTCAACTTTAATTTTAATTGCCCTTCAAAATGATACCTGTTTTATTAATTTGCATACAATCCTCTTAAGTGTGGGGTGAAAAAGGCAAATTGAGGGGTGGTTTATCCCCTAATTTAATTTTTTCTTAACATTTTCATAGTGGATTTTTCATCGCTTTTCATTAGAAGAATTTTCGTTTTTGTTTCATTCAGATCGGTGGATTGCTTCTGGGTGAAACTGCAAAATCACCCCTCGACACGCCTTTCTTTGAGAGACGGTTTCCCCCCTTAAATCCGTTTTTCCGACGATAAAAAAATACGTGTCTCAAAGTTTTCGATGCTCTATCACATATATGAGTTTCAACAAAATCGGAGGCGGACACCTGAGGGATGTTCCTTGTGAGTTATGTTTTCGGCCAACTTAAAAAATGCCGTGTTGAGAAAAACGCTGCTCAGACGCCAATTTGAAATTAATCGCTTCAAAACAATTATTGTATAGTCACTAACCTGTATGATAAACACCCTTTTTTGTAATCTCGATTTATTTTGTAGTTTTTCTGAGAAAAAAATCCCCAAGAAGCCTGTTTTTTCGGCCTCTAGAGTGGCCTAACCCCTTAATAGTGAACACGGTTCCCAGTCGATAATGCCGATCGATAGCTTAGGAGCACACTTTGAAAGTCGACTGTGGTGGGTTTCTACCTCGCCCATGAGTTCCAGGGTTCATTGTTGCAATGTGTCCATTGCACAATACTGTACGAACATCTGCGGCCTTCAAGAATAAAATATTTCTCATCATTTGCAGCGAGGACGAGACGACACGTTACGAGGAAATAGCTGACTATCAAGTGGCTCTGTCCAGAATAATACGATCTTTGGAGAACGTGTCCATCGATCAAATGCGCGCCCTCGCCACGCTGTGCATCCTCATGATCAAACGTTTTCCCGAGCTAACGATGGCCGATCAACAATACGCCATTACGTCCCTCAACACAACCATTATCAATGTTCGATGCACCAAGGAGACTCTTTGTCAGGACTTCATCACGAATATAAGTACGTTACAGTGTCGAACTATGGGAATGCTAAATGCTTTTTCGCAGCTCACATCTCTCGAGAACGAAGCCCACCAAAAAGTTCACTATCGTTTCGGGCAGTAGAAAAGAAAAATGTGCAACATTACAGACGAATCACTGTAGCGGATAATTTGTTCATGGGACCAATTGATTCGTGCACTGAAAACGTTTAGTCGTGCTTAGTAATAATTAAGGTGATGTGAAGTGTATCTCTATCTGTCTTGCTCGCTTTGCCGTGAACGCTGTTGCGGCCATCTCCCTCGTACTCATCACCTGGCTTACATCACCTGAATCGTAGAAACATTTTACGTTTTTTTGTTGTTGTAAAAATGCACTTCACGGAAAGGTAAATTGTGGGAAAAAATGCGGCTATATTGCGTAAAATGCTGTCCACTTCTATACATTAAGAAATTGATGGATTTTTTAAGGCGAGAAATCTCTTTAGGAGCGTGAAAAATAGGTATTTTTCGGGAATTTTTTTAGAGGGGATAAAATAATCTGATCATTTCCAAATTTGGACATGAGTTTATTATAACTGTCAAAATTATTATTATTATTATTTTGGCATGACTAACAAAATAGCGGCGTTATTAAGGGTCTTCGGACGCCTGTTTTTCGCGACATCGAAAAGTGCTGCAGTTGTCACTCTTTTTCTGTTGATCTGAAAAAGAGTTAATAAGTATCATTCGTTTACTGACATATTAAGGGGAAGGATATACCTAAAAAATGATGAATAAGTGCAAAATTGAAAATTTGGGAGCCTTTTTACTCCAAAGTTCGAATTTTCGACCATTTTTTCGACATATTTGACCCCAAAAAAATTATTTATTCACACGCTACCTTTCAAACTTTAGGTATATCCTTCCAATAATATTACTGAGAGTAACCTCCCAAAATTTCAATCCAAACCGGTCGATAACTTTTTGAGCTACAACACAAGCAGTTTTTGAAAAAGTACTTTCGAAATAATCGCGTTTAAAGGTTATTCGCTACCTGACCGCATGCTGCCCCCGCGCTCTAGATACTGTTGAAGTTTGCATCGTTGGAACGCAACGAAAGCTCTTGCTTACATTTTATTTTTAATATTTTTATTGTTATAGAAAATCCCTTATAAAAAGATTTATATTGTAGATCGCTAAATAAACATCTTAAAAAATAGTTAGAAGATTTTTGTGAGCAAAGTTTGCCAAAATAAATTAAAGGAATTCACAAAAATTAATTTTCGTTGCGTTCCACCGATACAAACTTCAACCTCATCGCTCTAGACTATATGCGATAAATCCGCAAATATTCAATATTTCGAGTTTGCCTTTGGTCAGTATATTCTTTGGATATCACTCTTTCGAAATATGTAAAAAAAAATCGATATTTTGAAAATTCTAAAGGGATTTCTTGCCTTAAGGGGAGTACTCCATAGAGAACGCCAAATTTTAGTCGACTTTCATGTTTTTTTTGAGGGTAAGGAATGCATATATCTTTTCAGGGTCATAGTTACTTTTAATTACATAATTATAGTTTCCAAAACGATTTTGGTTGCTTGAAAAAAGTTAAAAATCGCGGAGTATAACCAGTCGCCGTGAAGCTGTCCGGAAGGAAGGCCGAATGCGGTGTACACTCCAGCACCTCGTAGGATTATCTGAAAAAGTCTGCGCAGAAAATTGATTAGGATATAAATGTGGTCTCTTGATGAATCATTAATATTGGATAAATAATGATAATTGGCTAAAGGGGAAGCCTTAGAACAAACAAGTTGATTTTTTCGGCAAAAACTTTAAACTTTGACCCAGCCAAAAGCATCTTTATTTTGATAATTTTTAGTCGGGCTTAGGTTCATCAATGGCCCATAAGTATCATAAAAACGTGTGCCCAATATGAGCTTGATCGGTCAATTAGTTTTCGAGTAAGCGTGTACACCGGTTTTCAACTCATTGAAAAAAAAGTTTCGAGATAACCGCATTTAAGGCAGTAGTCTGGTCCACAGCGAGAATTTTGACGTCATTTTTGGGTTGGAATAACTTTTAAACTGTTGAAGTTGTCTTGATGAAATTTTAAATCTGTATTTATTGTTCCTTTGAGAATGTATCTACATTGAAAAAAATGATTTTAAATATTTTCATGTAGTTTTTTATTTTTTTACAACATGGTCCGCCGAAAACCGCCTCAATCGGCGCCCACTCTGGGTGATGTATGCATCTGAAAAAAAAAATATATATATATTCTCAATCTGTATGAGTATTCTAAGCACTGGCAGCAGAATTAGTCCTTAAAAAAATTTTGTTACAAAATGGCGGCCTGTTAAACTTTGATTAACGATATTGCGTACATTTTCGGGTATTCGACGAGTTATAAAATGTGGGCAAAAATATTGTTCGACTCAATTCTGCTACCAGTCTTCAGAAAGAGGCTGCCGAAGGTATGTGCAAAATTTGAGCTCGATCGGTCAATTAGTTATGGAGATATCCTGGGCGCCGATTTGAAAAAGATAGTTCTGAGATAAACGCGTTCGAAGTTTTGATACCGTTATTCGCTACCTGAGCGCGCAGCCTGCTTATAATTTCCATTACTCTGCTAATTTTTGAAATACCAATAAACGGTTTTCACGAGCGTATTAAGAAAGGTCTAAGGAATAATAAAATGAAAAAAATCGATTTTGTCCAATTTCTAGACCAGACTACTGCCTTAAGATAGAACGAGCACGCGCTCTTGATTTCTCTAGATTTTGGTCAAATTTTAACCAGACATTGTTCATATCATTATGCATGTTTGAGTGAAATTTCAGACCAGTCGACTATTTAGATTGGGAGATAATGGGTTTTAAGATTGCAACGTTTAACACTACAGGGTCTGCACAAATTTAGACATCATAATTTTCCGTAAAAAATATTTGTCCCCTACAATAAGAAGACATATGGCAACACCGCATCGTTCCACAGATCCAATGACGTAATTTTGCGGGGCATATTTAAAATAATACTGCAACACAAATGTTTATTTGGAAGTAATTTTTAATCGAACAAAGTTTTTAATCAGTTGTGATATAACCTACACTTGTATTTGTTAACGAAGGTAACATAAACAATATTAAATATTAATATTTATAACGGAAATATTTTTTTTATGATAAAAGTTTTTAGCTTTAGGAACACGATAATTTTTTTTTCTCGATATCTTGAACAATACTATTTTGCGGTGTTGTCATATGTCTTCTTAATATAGGGTACATATATTTTTACGAATAATTATTCTGTCTTCACTGAACGTTTTTAGCAAAACTGAATAGTCACGGCAATCCAAACTTTTACCACTCTTTCCCTAACTAGTTTGCTATTTAAACATAATTTTTTATTCGAAATTTATAAACACAATAAAATGGTACGACGAATTATGTGACCTGACTTTCGATCAATGCAGACCCTGCAGTGTTAACAGTTGCAATTTAAAAGTCCATTATCTCCCAATCTAAATAGTCAACTGTTCTGAAATTTCACTCAAACATGGATAATGATATGAACAATTTCTGGTTTAAATTTGAACAAAATCTATAGAAATCAAGAGCGCACGCTCGTTCTACCTTGAACAATTTTTTTTATCCCTATTGTATAAATATATATATATATATAAATT
Organism: Ophion slaviceki; assembly: GCA_944452715.1. Lineage (NCBI taxonomy): Eukaryota > Metazoa > Arthropoda > Insecta > Hymenoptera > Ichneumonidae > Ophion > Ophion slaviceki. The sequence goes on from OX101783.1 coordinate 40,148,143, forward strand.
GTTTTATAATCTTGGATTGTGTGTAACGCTCCAAACTCTTTAATCTCAGCCGGGCCTTTCGATTTTCTTGCAATTGAAATGAAAAATATGAACTATAAGTTATACACGAATCAAGATCGTCGATCTGGCACCATATGGGACGACCCAAAGTGCCGGAAATAAGTGTGAACCAGTATTGACACTTCGTCTGTAAACCTCGATAATTCATGTCCGAGCCAAAACTACCTTTCTACCTAGTTGCTTCATTCATTTAACAAAAAAATTATCTTCCTATCATTGTATGATTGATATATTAAACTAAATGTTTCGAACACTAGTATGATTTTTTTCAAAATTTTCCGAATATTACCTGGGTGAAAAGACGGCAGGACTTGAAATCAGGCTTCAGACCTTTCAAGTCCTGCCGTCTGCAGTTCGGAAACCAGATTTACAGACGGAAGGTACCGAAAACACGCTTACAGACGAAGTGTCAACTTTCCATACCCCTAATGTCCTAGGACAAAAGGAAGTAAGACGGAAGATCCAACGTTCTTTCATTACCCAAAATCGATCATGTACTGCAGAACCACCCGATACTATATTTCATATTTTTTACGTTCCCCTTGCGGGAGCTTTTACAATCCTGTTGTTCATCATCGGGTGCTCAGTAAAACTGCCTGCTATTCAGTAAGAGAAAGGTTCTGCTTAGTTGGGCCAAAAAATGTTCGATAATTCACCAATTTTTTATGCGAAAAGTATTAAATATAGAATGTTGATATTTGGTATGTTGATTAAGTGGTCTTTATGGAACACCAAAATAATTGTTTAAAGTTTGACAAAACATGGTGGTGTGAGTAGGAGGAGCCACGTATGTCGGTGCGCGGGCGACGACATTCTTCGCTTGCGGAAGTCCTAAGTCCCGGACAGGTGATCTGAAGCAAAAAAAATCAAACATATTTTTACTTTCTACAATATTGTGTATAAGTTGACCTAGGATCAAGAAGAAAAATTGATGAATAAAAAAATAGTGGGCAAAACACTGCGATAATTTTTGGGAAGAAAAACAAACCTTCCAATCGCTGACTATTTTTTTATTCTTCAATTTTTCTTCTTGATTCTAGGTCAACTTATACACAATATTGTACAAAGTAAAAATATGGTTGATTTTTTTGCTTCAGATCACCTGTCCGGGACTTAAGACTTCCGCAAGCGAAGAATCTCATCGCCCGCGCGCCGACATACGTGGCTCCTCCCACTCTCACCACCATGTTTTGTCAAACTTTAAAAAATATTTTGATGTTCAATAAAGACCGCTTAGTCAACATACCAAATATCAACATTCTGTATTTAATACTTTTCGCATACAAAATTGGTGGAAAATCGAATATTGTTCGGCCCAACAAGGTAGAACCTTCCCTTAAGGGGTGAGATGCAGTCAGAGGCGTGAAAAACGAGCATTTTCAATAATTTTTTTATAGTAATTAAGTTTGTTTTACAAAAGTGGTTACACAGACTTTTTATGTTATATGTCATCTTGACATGTAAACATTTTCAAAGAAAAACATTGATTATAGAAATATCGCCACCTTCGTCGGACCCCCTTCGGCATGTAGTGATTTGCGGTGACCATCATAAAATTTTGCTGGATCATCTGAAATCAAAAAACCAAAAAAAAATCATTAGTTTAATAATAAATCTAGTCCTTAATCGAAGCTTTTTTTTTTAATTAACAAAATGGCGGCTTCCGACAGATAACTTTCGATTGTCGACCAAAAAATCGCTCGTTTATTGTTTTAAAAAAATAGAAATTTTCAACAAAAATGAAAATCCTTTGATTAAGGATTAGTTTTCAATGCTATCAATAAGCACACCAAATTTCATTGAAATCCATGGAGGGGTTTTTGAATTATAGTGGTCACCAACTTAGAAAACATAGTTTAGAGAAAAACGTGTTTAACCCTTTGAAGCATAGTGACATACTGGTATGTCACCTACTTCCACTCTGTTTTTCTTGAATAAAATTTTTTTTAGCGCATAACGACACCTGTAAATGTATATTTAGGATGTTAGATCAATTGTTACTACAATATCACTATTAAGGGCTTATGTTGCACTTAGTGGATGTTGATCATCACTACAGTACAAAAAAACACGTTTTTTAGACACTAAATGTAATTGTGCTTAATCTAGCAGGTAAACCATGCACAAAAAATGAATTCAGAGACGTTTTTTGGGTCGCTGATTACGATCTCGAGCTCAAAATCCAGAAATTCAAATGGCGAATCCAATATGGCGGACCAAAACCGGAGATTTTACTGGAATTACTAAATCATCGGAGTTGCTCAATATGTTGATTCTGCTATACTGAGTTTCTAAGAGAATTACGCTTTTAGCATTACCCGGACCTAACGGCGAGGACGTAGCGAGCTTCTAGCTCCATATTTTTTTTTATTTTTATTTTATATATTTTTTATATTATATATTATTATAATTTTATATATTATAACCCAAAAAAACAATTTTTGCATTTGCGGTCCGCCATATTGGATCCGCCACCTTGAATTTCCAAATTTTGAGTGCATATTTGTAATCAGCGACCCCGAAAACCCCCGAGTACAAAGTTTTGAGCTGATTGCACGTAAGGAAAAATGTATGCTTCAAAGGGTTAAAGTGTTTCGATGTGGCTACGGTATTATATGTTCGTAAAATTTTAAGCTCGATGGATGAAGCTAAGCTTGTTTTATGTCTATTGATCCGCTGAATCCGAATATCACAATTTTTTGTCGAAAAGTCGAGAATTTCATTATTTATAGCCAATTGTTCAAACAATTTTTCAAAAAATTAAAGTTCTTCTGGATGAATTTTTTTTTACAACATGTTGGGAAATTTTTAAACGAAAGTATTCTTTATAAAATTTTGCTAAAGTTCATAGTTTTTGAGTAATACATTTTTGAAAATTTCTGAAAGAGTTTTCCAATTTTACACTTGATTTATGTATAGAAATACTAATTGAAACATTACGTACGCACAAGTATCGTCCACTCCGTTTGACTGCCACGAATATACTGATGCCTGACCGAAAATGTTCAGTTACGAACAAGACTATTTATAGAATATAATGCCAAGGGGTAGCGCCCCTTCACTAATTGTGGGATATCCCGGAAACTATTCATCGGACTGACTTGAAATTTTCAGGGAATATTTTCGAACCATACTTCAAGAAAATGTAATAAAAAAATCGATTTTTTGAAAATTCTGACGGCATCTCCCCCCTTAATAAAAGTATTCGCCAAGGCGAATTCCACGACTGACGTTTTTTTCTTCCGAAACTGATCGCTCGTATTAACATTGGCAGTTTACGACGGGATCGTCTGGAGCTGTTCCCACATGTTGTTGATCGACGCCGAGGTCCAGCGCGAGGCCAACGAGCAATGGACGCCCCAGCACCAAATAACGTACAAGGACTACGTGCCGCTCTGGTGCGGTCTCTTGAATCCGGAGAATTACACGGGCCTCGGTGAGAACAGCGAGACGCGTGTGGCAGCCCTGCGAATGGTGGTGGACGAGATAGTGACGACTTGCGTGAGCCTCGTCGACACGTTGAATCTCGACGTAACGGCGAGCAACGAAACCAGCGTCTTTCACGACGCGAAATTCTCCCGTGTACCCGTGAACAAAGCGGATTTCCGCATATTTCTCAATCTCGTCGATCTCTACGTCGAGATATTGCCGTGCATCGAGAATCACTTGTGGTCCGATCTGAGCGACAAATTAATTCGCCAAATCATCAAGAATTCCTACAAAAATCCATCAATATCGGGATTTTACAAGCTCGCAAGCGCGACCCTGTCCTCGTCGTCGGCATTTTCTCGCGACCAACCGTCGAACGAGTCTTCGAGGCAAGATTCTTACGATCTGGTATTGCGATACTTGTGGAGTGTGATCGAGGCCCTGCCTCGTTATCCGCAAGAGTTACAGATCTCTTGTCTCCAGCTAGTTCTCAATGTACCGGAGGCGTTCGTGCCTCGCATCGCGGATCGTGCGGTAGCAGCGTTTCGAATATCCTTGACTCTCGGCTTGACGAACTACGAGATCGCGACCGGGGCGTTGGGGGCGCTCGAACGTTGGCACGAGTGTCCGGGTGTCGAGAACACGCGAAAGTTCCTTTCCCAAATCGTGCCTCACCTCGCGATCTTTCTGCAGAGCGAAGAATCCTCGGAGCGCTTGATACAGGATATCGAGGATACGCGTCGACGAGGAGGAGGAAGATGGCGCGGTGGAGGACGTCGAGGCGAAGTCGTCACGTTGCTGGACGACGAACGTACGATCGAAGCTTTTCAGAAGCGAATATTGTCGTTTCTTGGCTCTCTCGACTGCGAGGTTACGTCGAAATACATACACGAAAGATCGATGAAGACCGGAGCCACGTGGAGCAAGAAAAACTTGCTCGAATATCCGATCCCGTTTCCCGACACGAGCCTCGACATTCACATCGATCGTATGCTACCGCGAATCATCGAGTTGGCGCAAAGCTCCGGCGATCGACGCACGCGCCTAGCAGCGTGCGAAGTACTGCACACGCTGGTTGCTTTCGTGCTTGGAAAAACGGTGCACTTTTTGACCTACGACAAGGATCGCTTCGCGACGATCTACGAGATGATTTTTCCGGTGTTGCTCAAGCTCGCTTGCGACCCGGACGACGTTATAATGCAACTTTATCATCCTTTGACGATGCAGATGACCCACTGGATAAGCTCGACACTGATGCTCAATTCTCGCGCCACTGTACATCTCGTGGACGCGCTCTTCGATGGTCTGAGCGACGAGACGAGCTCCTCGTTGCGCGACCTTTCCGGCATTTATCTCGCCGAGTTCGTACTATGGTCGATAAAACAATCGTCCGATCGCAGCCTTGCCGAATGTCCGACCAATATTCACCTCATTGTGCGGCGAATCGTTGATTTCGCGCTCGATCCTACGCTCCGTAAACGCGTCGCTGCCGCCATAGCCTTCAATCATCTTTACCGTATAATTCGAGAAAACGACGAGATCGTCGATATCTTTTGGCTCGCGATACTTCACGCTTTCGTCAAGAGTCTCGACGGTTGTTGCGACACGAGAATCGACGATTCTCTGAGACACGTTCAGCGAGTATTGACGGAGAAATCGAGAATGTTCAACGTGGCGAATCCACGTCGCGTCCGACCTGCCGATTTCGAAGCTTCCACCTACGTCGACGCTCTCAATTGGATATTTCAACAGTGCGGATCCCTCGATCGCAACTGCCGAAGCAGGTGCATGGACGTTTTCGTGAATCTGTCGAGGAGCGCGGCTAGCAACGAGATAAATTCGCCGAAAGACGCGATCGAGGAGTATCTGAAGAGGCACGAGATGCGCGGTCTAAATGAAATTTTGATCGGTGATACGAGCGATACGAGTTACTTCGGCACGACGAGCCGAGCATTGGCCAGCTTGCAACGTACCTTCGAGCTGTACGTATGGCTCGTTCGCGACAAACTCATCGACAATGAGATTCTCTTCGGTGACGTGAATCCCGACAAAAGTATCGTCTTCGATCGCGTCGATGAACTCGTGCGCGATTGTCTCGCGATTGTCGACACTTGTCAACCGGCGGAGCCTTCCGGCGATCTTCGGGAATTCGTGAACTCGCGAACTCTCAGATGCGACGCTATTCTTACGCTCCTCGATTTTGTACTCTCGCTACTCGACGTGAGAGCCACCGAGCCTCGTCACGTTCCCGACGGTGTATTCGACGAAAAGTTTTTCTCCCTCGTTTGCTGCTGTCTCACGAAACCCGAGAGATTGGGCTTCGATTCCGGCAATTTTCAACTCACCGAACAACTCCCGGCCAAACTTGAAAATCTGCTGAACAAATCGACGGAAATTTTATCTCCGCAACTGGCGTCTCGAATGCGCGACGTATTGACTCGCGAGGTCGAAAAATTTTCCGAAAAATTGTTCAATTTCGACGAGATTGGGGTGAACGAAGCTCACTCGCCGAGCGTGAACCGCGTGAAGGGTATTGTCACGCTGCACAAGTGTGGAATTTTGAAAATGTGCCGAAATTGCGATCGCGTTACGGCCAACGCGGGTGTGAAAATCGCAAAAATTTTCGATCTACTCAGAAGCGAGGATTTCGGCAAATCGATCTGTTTTTATCCAAAATCCGAGACGAGAATATATCTGGAGAGTCTCGTTGAATTGTTGCTCATCGATTACGAGGCTGATACGATGAAAACGATCGTTGAACTCCTGAAGGGTGACAAACGACTGTACAGATCGGACATGACCGTTGTGACGCACGGTGAATATTTCTTCGGTACGTTCAGGAACGTTCTCGTGCGCGGTTTCCTCAGGAACGTCGAGGCGACCTTGAATCTGCTGGAAAATTCGATAAAGGAGAATCCCGATCACGTGCTGCGAACAGTCGAGGCGATTGTGCTTCATTTGCAACGCAACAGAAACGAGTGTCGCCCGATTGTCGAGCGGTGCGCGAGCGTCCTAATCGCCAAGTTTCCCGTGTTCGAGACTTCCGTGAACAACCTCGAGTACCGAAGAAACGTTTTTTTGAATATATACGCGATAGTCGTGAGACTGAGGAGAGGTCAGTTGCTCGAGCGATATTCCGAGCTGTATCGTTGGCTATTGCGAGAGCTGGTCGATTGCGGCGATTTCAGGCACAAAATTCGCTTGTTGGAGGACTTTCTCGTTTGCCTGGTGGACGAAACGTCGCACGACAGTCCCGAGCTCGCTGCCATACTGGGCAATCTCAGGAACGAGCGAAACGTGCGTCGCGAAGAAAACGAGAGTACGGGCAAAGAGGGCGCCACTGACGCGACAACGAGCTACTTTCAGGTGCTCCTGAAACTGCTGCCAATAACGAGATCGCCGATTGTTCTCGATGCGATAATGAGCTTTTCCTCGGTTGCCGCAGGTGAGGCATTTCGCGACGAGCGAGTCGCGCAGCATCTCAAGCTCTATTACAACGCTCTCGGAGCGACCCCGAGCGCGCTCAGATCACTGGAAATCACGTACAAACGTTTCAACCGATTCACCAGCCCGTACGAGAGATTGGACGTGCTTCGATACTTCCTGTTGCCCTCGTTGAGCGAGTGCGACGCCCGAACGATCGAACGTTTCTTCGAACTAAACATGCGACAGATATACGCCATCATAGTGGAAAAACCAACGGCGAATATTCACGACAGAAAGCAGCTGTTCGTCTCGAAAATCGCCTCGTACAATCTCATGGAGATAATGTTCGCGAATGTGCCGAGAGAGCGAATAGACTCGAACGAGAGTCCAATAACGATCGCCACACGTGCAATAGACGAGAACAGCGCCACCATCGACGACAAAAAGTGTTCGCAAAAAATTTTTCGCACCACACTGCCGATTCGACAATTACGGGCGATCGAGGGTGACGATCGTGAAATCGTTCGTCGCGTGCATTGCGCGGCTTACAAGTGTTGCGTTACGATCGTCAGTACGACGAGGGAGGAGAAATTTTATTTGGCCGTATTCGCCGAGAATCGCGACAAGGATCAAATGATTTGGGAAAATATCATCGACTGCGAGCGTAAATACGATCTTCGACAAACCTCCAAGAAGTATCCGAAGGAACGTGAAAAACTTGTCAACATAAGGAAAGTCGAGAGCGCGAGGAGAAAATCGCCCAACGATCGTTATTCGTACGTCAAGAGTTACGATCTCGCCACCTCGACCTTGAACGAGAATATATGCGCGTACGATCTGAACGCCGTAAATCTCACAGCAGCGAGGAAAAATGACGAATGCGCGTCCAAGAGTGAGATTATGTCGCTGAAATTGGAGATAGACGATTTGAACGAGCACGAGTGCATGCCGTTGATCTGCGGCCTCTTGAGGCACATGCGAGAGGCCGAGATATCGCGTCCGGGATACGGTCAAGTTTCTTTGCCAAAGTGGATGGGCCAATTTCGCGCCTCAATGTGGTCCGAGCGATCGAACGTTCGTCTATTCTTGCTGAAAATCGTTCTCAACAGCCAGCCAGTCTTTCGTCCATACGCGCAATTTTTTCTCGAACCTGTCGTGAACGCGATTTATCGGTGTCTCAGGGAGTACGACACGTTGAATTACGTGATAACCGACGCTTTGATAATGCTGGTTGATTGGGGTGAAATTGCCGTGCCCAATACCGAGAGAGGACAACATTTGGCGCGTTTGATGTTGAGCCATCTGTTGGAAAGAAGCGTAACCGCACCTACGCGATTTATCGTCAAGTACAATTTGAGTATAATCGAGATGATCGTTGACTCGTGGCACGAGTGCCTTCACGTGCCTGAGAGCCTCAACGATCGTATCGCACGCGAAGATCGCACCGCCCTCAAATTCATCCTCATCTTCCTGACCAACAAAATGGCCGAGAAAATCGTCACGCAAAACGAGATCTGGCGTTACGTCGCGAAGTGTTTGACCGATTGGAAAACCGACGAAGTCTCGGTTCTCCAGTGTTACGAGGCCGCCGGTCTTATCCTCAAATATTCAGCTGGTGTCGCGCAATACGAGGCACGAAGAAACGAGATCGTGGAAACGTTACCCGGTGTTTTTCGCGCCATGCAAATCCCCCATCCTGGCAGACTCGTCAAGTGTATACACGCGTTGTGCAAAGCCTGCGAGTCGCTTGCCAGCGATTTCTTTCAATTCGTTTCCTCCGTGCAACTGCGCGTCGAGCCCACAAACGTCGTCAAGTGCCTCGAGGTATTTTCCCTGACCATCCCGCGGCTCGGCAGAGATAATATCGTCAAGGAATTATCTTACATGCGATTCAACAATTTGCTGGAGAACAAAGTGTTGTCTTGCGAGAAAGCCTGTCTGCGAATCGTCGACCAACTCATCGGGATACTGGAAACCGAGCAATTGTCGGAACTCGCGAAACTCGTCGTGCCTTACTCGGGTCACGAGATTATCGAGTATCGTCAATTGTGCCACGAGATATTCGTCAAGTTGTACAAAAAGTATTCGGCCGAAGGCTCACAGGATAACGAGATAATGGATACGAGCAGAAAGGTTTTGCTCTCGGGCCTCCTGGATCCGGCGGAGGAGATACAAAAGTCATCGTTTACTTTTTGGTCCGACATAACCGAGTGGCGGGACGAGTTTTTCCAGAGATTCTTAGATATTCTCGACACTTACAGCTGTGGCGTTGAGACGAACTTCTTGCAAATAATCACACTCGTGCTTCTCGAGCTCACGCGAAAAGCCGTTGGCTTCGAGAAAAAGTTCTTCGAGCCTCTGCACAACTGCACGTACAACGATCACGAAATATCGATCTCGTGGAAGACGCGCAACTACGAATCGAGGATACCACTTTACGCGCCCTCACTCGCGAGCCAATTGAGCCAACGATTCACCCAGTACAGTTACGCGATGGGAACATCGTCCTGCAACGATCGCGACAGCCAGGACAATTATGTTTTGCGCGCCACGGAGCCAGCGCAGTTCGAAGCAACTGCGTCCTTCAGCGTGAATCCGTTCGACGGAAATCCAACGGAAGACGAGACGGAAAACGGAACGTTCGCAGTGCCGAGAATACCGGAGCCATCGAGGAGCAAGTTATCCCGTAGATTCTTGGACGATTGGTCCAACATAACGGTGGAAATGAAGAAGAGGCAAGAGTTGAAGAAATCCTCGGAGCTCGAGTACGGAAGAGATTACGTGGCGAGGCAGCGGGGCCGCGTGAAGCTACGCCGGAAGTACCGCATCGGCGATTTTCCGGACGTCGAGATAAGCCACTCGACGCTTTTGGGACCTGTGCAGGAGTTGGCTAAGCGCGATCCTCGGATATGCAAAGATCTGTTGGTGAGTATGGTGCGCTCGTTGATCGATCGTTCGATCAACGGGATCCAGGCGGAGTCTCGCGCAGTCCAGATTTCGTCGAGATTCGCGAAAATCTTGGCTGACGGACGGAAGAACAGTGACGCGGTAGCGGCCATATTGGAGATATTGTTTCAAGCTCCGGGACTGGAGTGTCCTTGGTCGATGGTCGCCGAGGTAGCGAGAAATTATGGTCTCTGTGCTGCAGGTGCGTGTCTGACCGAGCAAAGCTTGATTCGCGGACTTTCCGTATTGCCGGTGGAGCCACCTGCCAAGAGGGCGCGCACTCTCGTCCCGATGAAAGATCTCGAGAAAAAAGATAAATGGATCGAATTGGCCGGTCTCTACGAGTCCATGGACGAGCTCGATATCGTTCTCGGCATTTTTCGAGGCGACATGTTCACCGACGATTTGCACGCTGCCTCGCTCGCGAGAGCCGCCAACGATTGGGCGACAGCCGAGGATTCTTATCGCAAGGCACTAGCGTCGGATATCGACGAGAAAACGAAGCAACATTGTCTTCGCGGTAGTTTCGAGTGTCTCGCGCGACTCGGCAAGTGGAAGAACCTCGAGAAGAATATCGACGCGCGGATAAAGGGCAATTTTGACAATCTCCTGACGCCCGACTCGAGCGAGTCGCGATGGATGGCACCGTGGATCTTTCGCACTCATACCCAAAGAATCTTGGAGTCCCGCGGCAACGTGAAATTCCTCATGGCTATGAAAACGTATCTGAATGGGACGGCGAGTTATCAACTGTTGAAGGAGCACTACGGCGAGGAAACGGCGATTATACTCAGCACGGAAAAGCCCGAAGTGTCGCGTGATTTTTTGAACGGCAGCTGGGAAAACGTGCGACAAAAATGGTTGCGATCGAGTGCACTCGAGGCACCGCCGAGATCGCGAGCTATGCTCAAAATGCGCGGAATACACGACATCGACAGGTATCTAAGAGCCATCGCATGTCCCGATGTCGCGGAAAGCTGGCGGGAACTGGACAAACGCTGGAACAACAGCGTACCTTCGGTCAAGGACGATTTGCTCGCTTGGGACGTGCACACGTCTTACAGAGTGTACTTTTGCGGGAGTTTCATCAAAATCGCGCCAAAGAATCAGAGCCAAGACAATATCGGGCTAATCGACGATATTCGCATGACCAAGCTACGCCAGATGTTGCGATTGATCGGTTGCTCGTTGAGCCAGAAAAACAGACAATTGGCCAAGAGATATATCTTGCGTGTCGAATCCGAATTGGAGCACTGTTCCGATCAGAGGCTCGTGGACGAGTTCGAAATAAACGTGGTTAGCTTGCAGTTTTTGGAGGCCCAGACTACGAGCGATCCAGCGAAAAGTTTGAACAGCTACTGCTCGCTATGGGAACTATCGCACAAAATATTGGGCAGCGATTCGTTGCCGGTGCAATCGGAAATCGCCATTAGACGAGTGATAAGCGAAGTGTCGAACTACATAGCCAAAATAGCCAACGAGAGGGAAGATTTTGTCAAGAAATTGACAGCTCGTACGAAGCTCGCGGAGAACATTTTCACCGAGCGCATTGACTTCGACAATGTTGGCGAGCCCTTCAGCTATTACAGCTTCACAAATTTGCAGAAATGCTGCGAGTTAGCGCCCAACGTTGCAGATTGCCATTTGCGCTTGTCGAAATATTGCTACGAGAGTATATCATTGGGCAATTGCGATGGTCAATTGTCACGTGAATTCGTAGTTTCGACGCTGCGAGCAATGGCACGCGGTTCCGACGAGGCCACCTACTACTTTCCGTGCTTGCTGAAGGACAATGTTTCGTCGTACGACGAGGCACGACGGGCCTTCGTCGACGAGTCCGCCAATGTGGAAACCTGGCGTTTTCTCATCTGGCAGACCCAACTGTTGTCACATTTGGGCACGAGTACGGCGAACATCGTGATGCCGATCGTCGAACGTTTGATGAAGACTTATCCCGACGCGATGGTGTACTCTGTGCGTTTGGCACTCGACACAAGCGTCAAATATTGCGGAAATTCTACGGAGATTCTCCAACTCGAAAACTTTCTCGCTGGTAAAGGAAATTACGACAGATTTTTGCGAGCCATGGAATACGTCGTATCACCCAGCCTATCTGTGGAATACTATCTGCGAGAGTTTGCGCGAAATTTGTCGAGAGATCGAGGCCGAGCGTACGAGAGATTGATGGAAAAATTGTATCCGGTTGACATTGAAGATAAGCCATTGCAAGGTGACATGCTGCGTGACATGGTCGCCCCTTGCAAATCCGAGATCGAACGAACGCTGGAAATGCCGATTGTCGAGGTTCAAAGTCACGTTGACGTGCTGCTGAAACGGTTGCGCGAAGCAGTCAGGAATCGTCGCGACAGGAACGAATTGAAATTCTACAGCCCATGGCTGAGCGAGTACGCGGGTCGCGACATCGAAGTTCCCGGTCAATACAACGCGAACGAAAAACCGAGGCCTCGCTATCACGCGAAAATCGTCAAAGTAGCGTCAACGGTCAAGGTGATGCGGTCGATTCGCAAGCCGATAAGAATAACGATACTCGCGACCGACGGAAGAAGCTATCGTTTCTTGGTGAAATTCGGTGAAGATTTGCGGTTGGATCAGAGGATAGAGCAGGTGTTCGACGTGATGAACGATCAATTGAAATCGGACGCGGCTTGTGCTCAGCGTAGATTGTCCATTGACACGTACCAGGTGTTTCCACTGTCAGGATCGTTGGGGCTCATACAGTGGATCGATGGTACGAAAACCCTCCGAGAGTACGTCAGTTTCTCGATGACCGACAAGGAAAAAAATCGGCACAGGCAGGTCGAGAGCGCGTACGAAGAGTGGATCAGAAAAGCTGCTCCAGGAAAATCACCGTCCGTTCAGTACAAGGAAGCTCTAGTGAGATACGGAGCTGACGAGGTTCGAGCCAAACTCACCGAATTCACGAGTTATATTCGCGCTGACACGTTGCGCGATACATTCGTCAGTATTAGCACGTGCATGGAGAGTTTCGTTTCGCTACGCCGAAATTTCACGACGACTTACGCGACGATGTGCCTAGGCCAATGGATCCTTGGTATAGGCGATCGACATCCGGCCAATACACTGATGAAGATCGAGTCCGGGCGTTGCTTAGGCATCGATTTTGGCTCAGCTTTTGGCGGTGGTATAGATCAGTCGGTACCCGAACTCGTGCCTTTTCGTATCACCTCGCAAATAAAGGGACTGATCGAGCCGTTCAACGAGTACGACGCTATGGGACCCACCATGATTCACGTGCTACGGGCATTGAAGAACGGCAAAGAATCTCTTCTCGCTTCTCTGGACGTTGTTGCACATGAACAACTCAATTGGCAGGAACACGGCTACCATTTGTCGCAGGAAAGGGAGAACTTAAGTTCTGGTTAGTTTGTGGTTTGTCGAGTCTAGCGCGATCTTACATACAGGTCTTGCAACTCTAGTCATGGGGGATGGTTCTCTTGGCGAAGCCGAAAGTGTATTCATCTTAAACCTGCTAGTGTTGCTGTAATCGGGGGATGTTCTGACAGGGACAACAATAGCCACGCATTCTCATTATAATGAGAATGTAGAACCGTATAACATCCAAAAACAACTGATATTTCTATGCAAATAGAAATTCATAAACTCATAAACTGACGAGTATAAATCAGAAAAATCTATCCAGTAATTAATTGCCGAATCGTTCATCTACCCTACAATTGATATCCAAGCGAATTTAAGAATGGGGGCGTACACAAATTACGTAACGCAAAATTTCCCAATTTTTGACCCCCCGCCATCCACCTCCCCCCACGCAACGGGACCGTAACGCTTGGCCACCCCCCCCCCCTCCATTCCGTTACGTAACGGGTGCTTTGTCGTCAATAATTGTGATTTTTTCATAGACATAACTAATTATGAAAGGATCGGGTTTATACTCATTTTATGAAGTATATGTTCATCTAGTTTTATACCAATTTTTATGACAAAATCTTGAAAATCACCCGAGATATATGTCTTAATTAGACGAGGAAAAAAAAAATTCTCTTCATTCTCCCATCGATATCTTTATGAAAGGTTATCTGTAAATTAAAAGTCAACAATTTATCGATATCTATACAAACGTAGCTATTGTTATGCGTAGCCGATTTTTTATTTTGGTTTTTTTTACAAAATGCTGACCGTTTGGACATTTTTTTCTCCTTTCAAGGCCCTTTTTCTGTATTCAAGCAGTCTTTGAAAATAGTAATTATCGAATGTTAAACACGCGGATGCGTACAACATTAGTCACTGCGATTGTAAAAATGTTATCAAAAAAATTGACAATCGGTTGATAAGTTTACAAGTGCTCGCTCGGACAAGGTGGAAGAAACTAGTTTCGAGAAAAACGCGTTCAAAGCTTTCGTTCCGTGTTTCTTGATGTAAAGTTATGTTTATTTCTGGAATATTGATATTTACATTGAAGTATCTAATCGCGGGCGATATGACGGTTCTTCATCTTCATGATAGTTCACAAAATAATAAGAGCCTGTACTTTATCTATTGTAAATGATGCCACACCTGTAGGGACTGAGGGCACTAACCGGTCGCGCTACCTGTTCTCACTAAAGTTACTATAACTCCGTCAATTTTCGGACTTGTGAGTAAAAATGTTGCCAACATATTTTTCAATACATGTACTTTCAAGAATTATTTTTAAAAAATTTCCTTCAAATTTTGCTTGGGGGATGTGGGAAAGCTACTGTGCAAGTTCTTGCACAGTGACTTTTCCCCTAACTGACATTACGTATAGAAAGCTTTGAACAGTCCACGGTAAAATTGCACGCGAGGTTTAAATTAAAAACTTGAACATGCAGAAATTTTTCTATTTCTGGGAGTTTTAAAATCGTGACGTAATGCAAACCTCGACCACCCCCCCCCCCCATGTACGTAGACCGTAAGGCCTGGCCGAACCCCCCCCTCCCCAATTGCGCTACGTAATTTGCGTACGGCCTCTAAGGATAAATCAATTTTGTTCTCGTATGTATAAAAGACATTCTAGCTGAATGGGTTGATGCCTGGTTTAAAAGTTTATTATCATCGGTAAAATTTCCGTGCACTGGTTTTTTTTTCTGTAATGCATCTATAGCTGCAGAAAAAGAATGCAAACTTTGATGGATTGTAAATGGCACGAATAATTGAAGTTACTGATCGCAAGTATTTCTATGTACACGTATACATCGACTGCTATTTTCGCTAACGATAAATATGGAGATAGCACCTTCCATTTTACACGCAAAAATAATTTCGAGTGGACAAATCCTATAAAAACATATATCCCTTAAAATACAAGATGGCACAAAATAATCGTGGACAAAATCTACAGTGTAGGGAAATAACCAAAATTTTATTGGTTTGTCAATTTAGACAATTTTGTTTGGTAATTATGCAGCTTGAGGACTTTTCCGAAAAACGACGGGATTTTTTTTGCCACGAGCTGCTTTGATTGGTCACTACTATTGACGTACCGTCGGGGGAGACTGACATTTTCTTTGCATTCCATAAGTTATGGGGTTTTGAAGTTCCCGGAAACAGGTAATAAAATGGGGCATTTTTAAATATTTGGACGCCTATATTGGGGGCCGGAGGTGCGGGGATTTATAAAAGAAACCTTCCTGAATACAATGCCGAAGAGAAATCGCGGCGGGCACTTCCCCCTCTCCCCCTGCAGCCGTTGTTTGGGTTATTAGGGCTCCAAAAATTATCAACGTTGTCTAATTGTAGTTCATTCAAATATATTTAAAAACTACGTGCCTGCCCCCCCTCCCGCGAGAGCGAAGAGGTCAGGGGGTATTTAGAAAGGCTTCTTTTATAAATTCCCCCACTTCCCACATCCAATATAGGTGTTCCGCTATCTTAAAACGTGTTTCCGTGAACTTCAAAACCTTATACCTTTTTATGAGAGGGTGACTGCCGCGATTTATTTTCGGCATTGCATTTAGAAAGGTTTTTTTTTAAATGCTCCCCACCCCCACCCCCAATTTAGGCGTCGAAATATTTAAAAATGCCCTATTTTATCACGTGTTTCCACGAACTTCAAAACCTCATAACTTATGGAATTAACGGAAAGTTTCAGCATACCCCGACAGAATATCACTCAATATGATTGAATAACCAAGTTTACGGTGAAAAAAAATTCTCCCGTCCTTTTTCGGAAAAGTCCTCAAACTGCATAATTACTATTTTTTTAACAACAATTTTTGTGTAATTTAATATTTTCCTGGAGTGCATTTTGTCTCATGGGCAACCTAATCTAATAAACAATCGCGTAGGATAGAATATCCGAGCCATGTTCTTCGCATGGAAAAGTGAAATTATAAGTCGCTAGCACGTCTTCGAGAGTTAAATGAAACAAACATTTCAGGCATGCTTCGCAAAACGCGATTCAACGTAGCGTATAAGGTGAAAGAATTTAAAATTAACATGGATCAACCCGCCACGAAATAAAACAACACCCCTCGATTCTAGCGACACCGAAAAACGCCTTCAGTACGCGAGTCACCTCCATTGAAATTCCATTAAGTTGCAAGACCTGTATGTAAGTGGTCTATACGGCGTTCAACGAGAAAACGACACGCTTTGGACCCAAAATTTTTCCGCTACGGCCAGATCCCGCCTAATGCGTTGTCCTCTTTACCCTCTCCACGTTGCCACGTGTGTGCGGGACCCAATACGGTACTGAGCAGCAAGCCCCACTACCTCCACCCGACCCACGGGTCGCTCAAAGCTGCGCGTCGTTCTCTCGTTGAACGCAGTATAGGTCCGTGTTAACTTATCGGGCTTATCCGTACAATCATACGAGGAAGTATTGAGTGTATAAATTTGATATTTCAGTTGACAACAATGGTTGTTTTTCAAAAATATGGCAGGCTTTTTTGACTGAGTTGGCGTGAACCGTCCAAACGATATCGGATAAATTGGACTTGTTTCTTCTCGAAATCCTGACCTAAGAAGCCACGGAAACCTTCATTTGGTTTTTTTAATTTTTCTAGACCTGACATGGTTACCGGAGAAAAAAGTGCGTATCGTGTCGAAAAAGTTGGACGGTGGCAAACCATCAACCATTACCTTGGAACAGTTGGCCGAGCGTCACTCCGACGAGAAATATTTTCCACGATACGTCGCGATAGTGAACGGCACCGATTGCGACCAAGATTGCAAAAGGCGATCTTGCAGAGACAATAATTTGTCACCCGAAGAGCAGGTAAGATATATTGTGGACTTGAAAGAAGTTATTTCTAAAGAATTAAATATTTATATATTTTGAAAGAATGGTTGAGTATTTTTTAAAGAATTGAATAACTTTTCACCAGGTTCAATGCCTCATCGAGCAAGCAACCGATTTGAACGTGCTGGGACGTACTTACGTGGGATGGGCGCCGTGGCTTTGAAAGAAAAGGAGCGTTCTTCTATACTTTGTACTTTTGTACATACCAAATATTAAAATTGTATAATTACGGAAATATTTTTTATCTTTTTCTGCAATGTTGCAAACGGTTCATAACTCTTTGCTTTTTGCAAAAAAACGTTTCAAATGGCTGTGTGTAACTGCGAGTTTTTCTCCATGTCGACAATAAAATTCGCACACGCAATAAAACGTCATTAACGTTTGTTCGTGAGAATTTTTGTCAGTGATCCGGAATTAGAAAAAGTAGGAATGGGAAGTTAAGAAAGCCCCTCCCCCGGCCATCTATTCTCGTTGCAAATTATTGTAGTTGTAAAATAATTCGTTTTGGAAAATAGCGACAGAAATAGTCTTCGATTCAACAAAGCTTCATCTGCCATAGGTTCGACGTTATCCGGACACATTTACATGTCTAATATTATTGACATTCACCAGCGTTTGTAACATTGTTATATAATGAACGACAGATTAAGGATTAAGGCTACTTTGACCACCCGAAAATCAGGGTTATTTAAAACAATTAACTTTGAAGAGATAAGTAAGATTATGGAAAAATTGTTTGGTCATTTATTTGTATCTATATTAACAAAGTTGTGTACTCATTTTCATAAGACATAATAATTGAAGAAGTTATAAACATTCTGGTGAATGACCTTCGAACGTGTACTTGATTTTGAAGGGTGCACTTTGAAGGGTGTACTTGATTTTGGCCATCAGGTTGACCTAAAAAACAAGTTTTTTAAAACTTGAAATAGATAATATTGGCTAAGACGATTTGCGATTCTTGCACCATATGTTGGTGATTCACTCATAAAATTAATTACACATCTATTTAGTACGAACATCCAGCTGTTAGATAATATATTAAGTGCGCAACTAAGTTCCCGCTGTTTTTCAAGAGATGGCTCCACTAGTAAGTGCTGGTCGATTGTGACATAACCAAAAGGTCATGAACCAAGCTTAGACATATGGTAAACAAACCGCTTTGACACATTAGTGATTTTGTTTTTGCGTCGTATACTTTTGGTTGTGTGAAAATGTCTGATTTTGTGCCAAATAATCGTCATTTGCGGGAAGTGTTGCTTTTCTTCTTTCATTCGAAGAAAACGGCCGCTGAAGCGCATCGAGAATTCCAAAAAATTTACGGAGATGCTGCTCTAAGTGAAACAACGTGCCGTGATTGGTTCCGTCGGTTCAAAGACGGTGATTTCGATGTTGACGACCATTTACGTGAAGGAAGGCCAAAAACCTTCGAAGACGCTGAATTGGAGGCATTGCTCGATGAGGATTCGTGCAAAACGCAAAAAGAGCTTGCTTCAGCATTATGAGTTACCCCCCCAAGCCATTTCCAAGCGATTGCATGCGTTGGGAACCATTTTTTCACAATAAAGTGGCATTTTCATCAAAAAAACATCGAGAACTTAGTTGCGCACCTAATATATATTTTTTTTCGTTGTACAAAATGGCCGACTAATATTTTCTTTTATTTTTTTAGGCGCTCCGCGGCGTGACATTTAGCATCCACAATTTTTTACCTAGAACAAAAAACAAAAATTCTCGTCAATCTACAGTAGAAAACCTAGGGAAGTACGTACGGAATTTAAAAAATATTGTTTTATTGAAAGGTTGTAGGTATTTGAACTTAAGGAATGAATTTTCAGTGAAAACTTTCGTTATAACTGCTCATAAAATGAAAAGTTTTCGATTAATCAGAAATTCCGTACGTACTTCTCTGCAAAATGCAATTAGGAACATAACTTTTTAATTTGAAGTAAATCGAGTGGAAATTGTTGGTTATTTGTCACGCCAATTGGAAAAAAGCTGTTTCGCGAAGTTTCGAGTAGTCTGCCTGTTTCTACAGCGAAACAAAAAATTTCTAACAGCTTGATATTCATACTAAATAGATGTATAATTAATGTTATGAGTGAATCACTTTTACATACGAAAAAAATTATTAAATTCGCACATGATTTTATACCCGTTACTGTGGCCTAAGGCCTTAAGATGCCCCAATCGACGAACGAGTGCTCGTCATTTTCACAGCAGCCTAACGGCAAATAACGGCGACACCAGAAAGCAGCGCTAACGGCAAAAATAAATACTAATTCCTCGTTCCGATTAGCTCAGCCTCGTGGACAAAAACGTTACGTTCCTCTCCCGAGTTCCGCTGAGTTGCCGCCAGAGCTGTAGCCAACTCGTGGTACAGGAAACTATTATCCTCTCAAAGACTTTCAATTACAGATCGCATCGTCATGTCCGATAATTTTCGATAAATATTCTGAGTGTGTGTTCAATGAGCGTGTTAAGTTACCGTCACTGACCCATCGTGCTTCACGCGCGCTAAAATAGCGCCACCTGACGTCATATTCGTAAACGAAATTTGGACACGAAGCTTAACACGGGATTTTCCTTACACGTCCGACCTAATCTCCTCGGTCAAACTCGGATGTAAACAACGGTTCATCTACCTAAGGGTCACATAACCTCAATGTTGCCGGCGAGCGAGTTGACGTGAGGATAAAGAAAACTATTTGTAGAATTAACGCAGTGTGTTTTCAGCACGTTTATGAATGAAGTATTCATTGTTAAGATAAACGGATAAAAAATGGCGCATAATATGTCGTTACGCAATTTTCGTCGTGCTCGTTTTTCGATATTTGAGGTTAATAGTCCCAGTGTGTGCAATACCAGATATATACAAAGCCGTTCGTTCCACAGACTCGGTGTATGTCGAGAAGTCGTCGTTACCGGATTTTTCGAAAAAAAACTTCACCCCGATGAAAACCCCGTACGATTTGTGTCCACCGATGTAAACAAATACAGCTCCGCAGGCTTCGGAAGAATCAACGCTTGTTTGCCAGTGTCAATGACTGGAAATAAATATGGAGCTTTCCTTTGCCAGAGTCAGTGCGTACTCTCGTCCACTAGTCGTAAACAATATCTCAACTCCATCAACGTACGACGTTTCTCCGACGAGCCCCACAAGGACGTTTTCACTCTGCCGCACGTCCAGCTCGGAGGAATCTGGAAAACCCTGGCGGAATGCGCTCCTGTAGAATACTCTCAAAATGCTCTGGTGGCATTGCACTCGGCCACTGGCTTGCCTTGGTGGGCTACCATAGTTCTAGCCACTTGGTCCGTCAGAGCTCTCGTTACTCTGCCTCTGGCCCTCTATCAGCATTACGTACTAGCCAAGTATTACAATCTTCATGATGAGTTGAACGAGATCGTTAAGAATTTGAAGGTCGAGACAAACTACGCCGTTCATCGTTTCAAGTGGCCTGAAAAATATGCCAGAGCCATTTACAATCGCTCGGTGAGTGCCTAAAATCCAAATAAACCCAAATTGTCAAGCAGGCAGATTGGATCGAGCCAGATCGGGTAACAGCTGAAAATGTATATTTTGGACCAAAACGAAGAGCTTCGAGTTTCATGGCATTCCTCGACTGTAATGATTGTTCATTATCTGTAGAAAGATCGAATGCGAGAAAAAAGAAACGTTCTTTTACAAAATTCTCGCTTGGCGAGACAAAATTATGATGTTAGAGTCTGCATCGTTTAAATGCAATGAAAATTCGTTCTTCATATTCATTTCTCCCTTTTCTGATCATCGAAAAGTTTGTTCTGCAAATATACAGATTTTTGATAGATATTCTAAAAAACGTCAGGGACATTTTCGTAGCTAAAATTTGTCAAAGAAGTTGAGGCTACGAAATGTTTGTTGCGTTCCAACGATGCAAACTCTGATATCGTAGAAAACTTGGCGTTGAAAGTCTGAGCATTTCTAACTAAATTCTTGTAAGTGCAGTGAACGAAAGTGCAGAGGTAACAGTGAGTCATTGATATGCTTTTTGACGGGGTACATCTCGTTTGCGGCTAGAAAAAAGAGGAGTTTTTCACGAATTTTTGTTCTGGGAAATCACGTGCAGGTTTTAAGGCGTTAGGCCACAGTAACGGGTATAAAATCATGTGCGAATTTAACAATTTTTTTCGTATGAGAAAGTGATACACTCATAAAATTAATTACACATCTATTTAGTATGAATATCAAGCTGTTAGAAAATATACATTTTTTTGTCGATGTACAAAATGGCCGACTACTCGAAACTTCTCGAAACAGCTTTTTTCCAATTGGCGCGACAAATAACGTCAACAATTTTCACTTGAATCACATTAAATTTAAAAGTTATGTTCCTAATTGCATTTCGCGGGGAAGTACGTACGGAATTTCTGATTAACCGAAAACTTTTCATTTTATGAGCAGTTTATGAGCAGTCATATCGAAATTTTTGACTGAAAATTCATTTGTTAAGTGGAAATACCTACAACTTTTGAATAAAACAATATTCTTTAAATTCCGTACGTACTTCTCTAGGTATTCTAATGTAGATTGACGAGAATTTTTGTTTTTTGTTGTAGGTAAAAAATTGTGGATGCTAAAAAATGTCACGCCGCGGAGCGCCTAAAAAAAAGATAACAAAAGAAAATATTAGTAGGCGGCCATTATGTACATCGAAAAAAAAATTCTAACAGCTCGATATTCACACTAAATGGATGTGTCATTAATTTTATGAGTGAATCACTTTTTCATACGAAAAAAATTGTTAAATTCGCACATGATTTTACACGTTACTGTGGCCTAACGCCTTAAGATAATTTTTTTACTTTGAAGAGTTTGGTTTAGAGTATCTTTTATAACTTTTGTATCGCACAATATTTATAAATGTCGTAGATACAATAGTTTATGCAGACTGCTAGACGAAAAATGTCATTTCCAATGAACACTGCTACTCGAAAACACACGATCCGAAATAAAGAAAATCAAACGCATTTAGTTTTTGCATAAAATTATCTAGTGCTCGGGCAAAAGATTTAATAAAATATTAATTTTCGAAAAAATGGCCGCAGTCCAAAGTGAAAGTATGGATTTTCGGTGAAAAAAACCCTCTATTTTCGTTGATATAAAAAAAACTATGCATCGGAAAAAAATCGTCATTCGAGCATTGTTTTTTGATATGTAGAAGAAGCTTGTAAAATTTAAAGTTGATTGGTGCAATGATTTTCGAGGTATCGTGGTCACCGATTTTGGAAGAGTCTTTTTCAGAAAAACGCGTTTAAAGTTCGTCGGTCCGCGGAATCTACATATAAACGCCAATAACTCCCTCAATTTTGAACGGATTGATTTGAAATTTTCAGACAATATTTTCGAAATGTTATATTATGAAAATTCGTCGACGACCGAAAAACGATATTTTCAAAAATTTTAACTCTGTGTAAGCCCTTAATTTTTAGTTGATTTCCATTGTTGGAATTTAATTTGTCGGATTTTTGAGTTTGTTTGGGTTTCTAAAGCGATTTGTGGTATATGAATGAGTGCTGCATAAGTGTTTGCATGAATGCTGCTTCATTTATGGTAACTAAATGAGTGCTGCATCACAGCTTGCTATTAATCACTGATAATAGTGTTGAATGTTTACAGTTCAAGAAGCAAAGGCAGAAGCTCATCGAACGAGAAAATTGTCATCCATTGAAGAGTATCTGTCTAGTCATGGTTCAGATTCCAATGTGGATCACTCTGTCCACTGCATTGAGAAATTTCTGCTACCTGTTGCCATATGATACAAAAAGTAAGATTCTATACTCTAGTTAGACTATTTAAAAAAGGTCATCTACAACAATTACTATCATCAATTTTGGCACGAGAACTCTCGTGGACAATTGTTTAAAATTATTTTTTCCCTTTAAGGTCTCATAAACCTTTGGATGGTCGAAAAACAAGACTTTTTTGGGATTTTTTAAAATAGTAATAAAGCTATGGAAATGAAGTTTGGAATGTTTATTTGAAATATCTGTAGTACTTAAATCAATTTTTTATTTTCCCACAAAAATGCAAAATGAAGGCTCAGTGGCCGGCAGAAAGAGAACGTCTTCTTTTTGAAACCCACGGGCGGACTCTTTGGAGACGCACATGAGCACCCAGAGTTAGGCCTCAATTTGATTATAAGAACGGTAATTGTTAATCGATCGTAAAAATCGTGTGTACTTCGCTAGAAAGTCTATCTAAGAAGTTGGAGTCGAAATTTCGAGACAATTGGTTGCAAATTGTACGGCTCCGCCCGATTTTGAAAACATTGAAGAAAAGCGCGTTGAAAAGTGTAAAATCATTTTGTTCCGGAGCATATCACCCTTGGGATGTTTATACATTATTTAGGCCAATTAAAACAAAGAACGATTTTTTTTCAAGGGTATACAAGGTGTTCGGCGCATGGACACATTTTTTTTGGGGAATTGGGGGGGGGGGTCAATCGCTGTATTTTTTCACCCTTAGACCCGATGTCCTAAGTGTCATGGTACTTGAGATATGATTTTTTCGTTTTTTTATTTACCTGAAATTTCGCCTTTAAATCGTCATAACTTTTTTGTTTGTGCTTGTAATAGCACGAAATAACTTTTGTTGTATCCTGCAATGTATGTTTATTATCAATAAATCATTATTTCATACAATTGGTTCCGAGATAATGACTCTTGAGCTTCCAAAGTCTTAAAAATGTGTAAATGTATGAAAAATTTCAACTTCTAAATTCATTATAAAAAAAACTTATTCTCTTTATTTTGACAACATAATGATTTCTATGGCTTGTAGCATACCATTGGAAAGGGTATAAACTAGAGAACTTTTTAAAATAAACCTAAGTTCAAAATACCTTTTAGTTTTTTTTATTATGAATTTAGAAGTTTACATTTTACAGTCTGTCATAGTGTTCCAATCCTTTAAGGGATAACACCACTCTAGCGGCAGAAAATAAGGCCTAACTTTGACAATTTATTTTGGGAGTATGAAAAAAGGAATAGGATTTCTTTTGAGAGGGTTTATATAACACATATTAAGGTATTTGAAGAAAAAATTATTATAATTTTCATACAAAATGGCGGCGACAGAGCCCATCTTAAAAAACGTGTTTTTTTTTACATATAGCTTCACGAGAGGACGGTTTTCTCGTAAAGTATAAGATCTGGAACAAAAACCAAAAAAAAAAAATATAGTCTATATATTATTAGCGATGGGACTACGTACGAATTTTTTAAATCAAATTTTGAATAAAATGTCGCACTTTGAAAGAAATAAATCGATTTTTTGCCCAAAAAATAAGCAGTAAATTGTTTATAAAAAAAAGTTTACATTTAATCAAAAAACGGTTACGTACTTTCATAGGGAATGTAATTGTGAAGCTACTATCAAAATTTCAAATCGATCCATGCAAAGGTGTTCGAGTAATCCGTCCTCCCAGTTTGAAAAAATTGGTTTCGAGAAAAACGCTTTTAAAGTTGTACGATGCGCCTGAAAGAAGTCCTAGGCGCTGCGATAAAATCGATAATTGAACCTTTAAAAAAACAATTCACCACAGGACCAATTGCATATTGTTTTTATGACCCCAAAGTATTTTTCAGCAAAAACAAAACAATTATTCAAAAATCCTAGAGCGATGTCACCCCTTAATTAAAATCAATTGGCGACATTAGTGTGTTGTCTCTGTCCAATTTTTCCAGTTTGCACAATTCCAACCCTACTTTATAAAAGAAACATTCACAGTGTATTTGAACATTCACCTTCTCCGTAATGTACAAAAAACCATTGCAATTTCGCAACGAAAAAAGACCAGCAATATTGACTTTTAGGTGCCCGCGCGGTTTATTTCGAACTAACGACCGGTGGATTCGGATGGGCGACGGATTTGACCATACCTGACAATATGTATATTATACCTGTGACTCTCGGTGTATTGAATTTGACAATAATAGAGGTACAGTAATCACCAAAACGTCGGCTGTTGCCGAATTGTGAATAACACGTGCTCAAATTCCTTTTTCATACGTTGCAGATGCAAAGTGTAATGAAGTTGTCGGAGCCCACGAGAGCGCAAAAGTATGTGACGAATTTGTTCAGGCTTATAGCTGTTGGTATGGTACCAATTGCATCCTTCGTCCCTACGGTAAGATGTTGATATGTTTGTCAAGAATTTGTCAAGAAATTGTCAAGAAATACTTCATTTTTATTTGCAACAACAATGGTAGTTTTCCGACACTTTGGGACCTCGTGGAGGAACTGGCAATAGTCGACGAGTGACGAGAGTGGAGTAAAAGCTCCAAAGCCAAGGGTCAAAGTGGGATAATTGACGTAGGGGGATAGATGCCTCGATAGTAACCTGATATATTTAGAAACACGCATTGACAAGTTTAAGGCCTTAGGTCGCAGTAACGGGTATAAAATCATGTGCGAATTTAACCATTTTTTTCGTATGAAAAAGTGATTCACTCGTAAAATTAATTACGCATCTATTTAGTATGAATATCAAGCTGTTAGAAAAAATATATTTTGTTTCAATGTATAAAATGGCCGACTACTAATATTTTCTTTTGTTATCTTTTTTTTAGGCGCTACGCGGCGTGACATTTAGCACCCACAATTTTTTACCTAGAACAAAAAACAAAAATTCTCGTCAATCTACATTAGAATACCTAGAGAAGTACGTACGGAATTTAAAAAATATTGTTTTATTCAAAAGTTGTAGGTATTTGAACTTAAGAAATGAATTTTCAGTGAAAAATTTCGTTATAACTGCTCATAAACTGTTTATAAAATGAAAAATTTTCGATTAATCAGAAATTCCGTATGTACTTCTCTGCGAAATGCAATTAGGAATATAACCTTTAAAATTGAAGTAAATCGAGTGAAAATTGTTGAAGTTATTTGTCACGCCAATTGGAAAAAAACTGTTTCGAGAAGTTTCGAGTAGTCGGCCATTTTGTACATAGAAAAAAATATATTTTCTAACAGCTTGATATTCATACTAAATAGATGTGTAATTGATTTTATGAGTGAATCTCTTTTTCATACGGAAAAAATGGTTAAATTCGCACATGATTTGATACACGTTACTATGGCCTAAGACCTGAATGCTATTATATGGAAAGTACTACTCCCCCGCGCTTCAGCGTGAGCGAGTCAGCCTGTCAATGCGTGTTTCTAAATCAGCGGTTCTCCAACTTTTTTGGCAACGGAACCCTTTTGACACACTAAATATTTTACGGAGCCCTGACATGAGCGAAACCTGGTTTTATTTAATTTTTTTCATGAAAATCGGGGGATAGTACGATTTTCGGGGCGCCAATTTTTGATCGTTGATTCTTGGTATTTGAACCAAAAATAATGAGAATTTCAAGAATAAAAAATTGCCGTTTTTGCTTCCTTAAGGAATTATGAGCGCTTTTAGCGGTAATTGGAAATACGCAAAAATTCAACGATTGTTGTTGGCTCATGTGTACAATATCTTTATTTTATCACAAATAATGGAAATTGACCGGGCGAGCTTCAAAAAGTATTTCTTTGTTTGGGTTTGTTTAGTGGTATCATATAAATACCACTAAACGTAGTATTTATATGATTTTCAACATAAATTCCAAGATTACAATGCTTTATTTATTCATATTCTCTGTTTATTTATAACAATAAGAATTGTTCCATACAATTACTACACCAAATTACTAAACGATATATTTTACATAAACTTTGGAGCCTTTCAAGTCCGAAGAGGGATGAACCGTACACTTTTAATCCCTCTTTGGACTCCTAGCGATTAAAAGTACTTTACTCTCTTCCTAGTCGCACTTATAAGCGAGGAAAACATGGTAGTGGTATTTAAAATACATTTTTGGCTTCTGAGACACTGTTGAAACTATAAATTTCCAAGTTACCCTGCCTGATGTTGCTGGAAATGTTCAAATTTGACAAAATCGTAATTTTCTATAACTATCGAGAACTCTAATTTGAACGGAAAATAAGTGAAATATCAACTTTTACCTCTCCTCATATTTTGTTTATTATGCCTCGATAACCCTAAAGTCACCGTCAAATCTTGGCGCCCCGGATATCGTACTCTTGCCGAAAATCGTACAAAAATGGGTACTTTACATAACAATGTCTTAATTCCACTGTAAATTGATTAAATTATTTCCCTTAATGGGAGATATGAAGTTGTTTTTTTTCGGGGGAGCCCTAGCAGCGGCCTTGCGGGGCCCAAGGGCTCCGCGAAGCTCACTTTGAGTATGTCTGTTCTAAATATATCGGGTTACTATCGAGGCATCTATCCCATACGGCAACTATTCCACTTTTACCCTGTAACAAGCAGCATTCAAAGAAAAAAGTTTCTGCTGATTGCAGATTTGCTTACACAGCTCAACAGCCGATTTGGTGCCGTAAAACTATATTTTTTCGCAATTTTATCTCTTCACTGATCCTATTTCAACACTCAATATTGATATTCTACGGAAAAACGCAGAAGTATTCTATTTTTTGAATAAAAACTAATTTTATTGAAGAATTTAGGTTTTATTAAATATTTTTACATTGAGTGAGCTTGTTTTTCGTGATTTTCTTAAGGCGTTACACCCACTTGTAGCGCAAAAAAGGCCTTTTTCATGATTTTTTAAAAAGAAAACTGCAAAACTTTTTTAATCGATCAATATACCATCTTAAAGAACACATCTTGAAGAACTTTCAGTAATTTTTTTATTGAAAAATATTACATTGTTTAGTGGCAAATGGCCGTCAATGAAATAATGTTTTTATATACACGGTTTGCGGTGACCAACATTGCGGCGAAGTGGATCATCTGAAAAAAAAATGCGGATGGATTTAGTCAAATATAAGTATAAACTAGTCTTTAATCGAAGGATTTTAAAAAATATTCATTTTTCACAAAATGGCGGACAGTCAAACTTAATGGTTCAATTTTAACGAAAAAAAAGGCCATTTTTTTTCGAAAACAAAAAATCGAACGATTAAAGACTACATTTTTATGGATTAAATAAGCCTGCAACATTTCAAGAAGATCGATTCATTAGTGTTCGAGTAATCTTGGTCACCGACTTCAGAAATGCCATTTTGAGAAAAACGCGTTTAAAGTTTCAATTTCAGTTTACACGAAGAAAATATTTTTTTTTGTAAACACATAGAATCATCTATTCCGGGCCCATACAGAAGTATGGGTCCGGATACTTATACTTCAAAAAAATGCAATAAAAAAAATCGATTTTTTCAAAATCGCAAGTGGGGGTAACCCCTTAAGTGAGATTTGTCGAGGTAGTCGCGCATCAAACTCCATACGTAATTAGCCATCATGTGTGTCCCATCTTCCCGGATACCTATCTTCCATAATTTTCATGTCTTGATAGAAGCGTTCTCCTTGCCTGTCACCGAAGGTGCCACGATTTTGGGCGAATTTATCTTTATCCTTTATTTCTATCCCGAAATAAGTAAAAAAGCACTTTTCACGTAATTTGTAATCGTTTTTGTAAATTTTTGAATAACATACTCTCCGCACATATAGTAAAATGTATTAGGGTAGTTCGAACAAGCTGGTCTTTGCTTTGCTACCGTCGGCATATCACTGAATTAATTTATAACAGCAAATAGTAAAATGTATATGTGAAAAAAAATGTTTAAAAAAACAAGCTTTTATTTAATGTACTAAAAAGTAGAAAATATATTTTTTTTAACAAGGCACTTATATGTGACTATTAATAAAAGCTTGGTGCGCTCAACTTTTTAAATCTAGTAAATAAATTTACTCAATTCAGTTTCATTAACCGTGTTTAATTTGGCACAATAGTAATTAGGGAAATTATTATCACACGTTTGTACCCAGTTTCGGGATTTTTATTTAAGAAATTTAAGGTTGTTTTACAGTCAATTGAATACAGTTGATATGTTAACGGATTTATGTAAATCCATTGACTTGGTGACTTGGTAAAAAACATTATTTTCTTCTTTTTAGTACATTAAATAAAAGCTTGTTTTTTAATAATATTTTTTTACATGCAAAGTTGAACATTTTATAAATATATATATATATATATATATATATATATATATATATATATATATATATATAGTGAATTATGCATTGTCACCTTTCAGATGCACGTTTGCAAAATTTCAGAGCCCTTAGTAGTCGGTAATTGGGTGAAATATCGATTTTCCGTTTTGCATCTCACAGAAAGTCAAGAAAAATAAAAGCTCGTAAAAAAATAAAAAAATCTTAAACGAGCTGCTAACGACACTCACTATAAGATTAAAATTCATTTAAGGGGCTATACCAGTGTAAACGCTGAAAATTTGGGTGATTTTCGGGAATTTTTTGGAAGAAAAGTACTCAATTAAATGTTTCGGAAAATTAAAAATATATTTGGCTATATTTGACCTATATTACATTATTTTTTCATAGAAAAATATTGAGATCCAAACGACTTATGCGCTGCCTTCGGAGGCGCCAAAAAAATGTTCCTCCACTGCTGACATGATTTCGGCCGATTGAATACCTGAAACCGAAAAAGGAAAAAATTTCGTTAAGCTGGAAGGTATTTCCTGTACAATGACGTAGGATTTTCGAAAAATATCAAAATATAACAAAATAGCGTAGTTATGGAAAAAAGTCTGTTTTCTTGCCTATAAAATGGTCGTTTTTTTCAATGCCAAAACGTGAATTTGCATCCAATAAAAAATATCCTACGTCGTTGTAGAGTAAATATATTCAAGAGTACTCAGTTCAAATTTCAAGTCAATCGGATAATTGCTCTTTGAGTTACAATGTCAGTAAATTTGAAAAATCTCATTTCGAGAAAAACGCGTTCAACTATCGATTTTTGCAAGATAAAATGATTAAAGGCCTTGCAATTTTTACAGGATATTCTTGGAAGTATAAACTGTCGAAAAAGGCAAAAAAATCGATTTTTCGAAAGTGTCACACTGGTATAGCCGCTTAAAACTCTGTGTAGTAAGTTGAAATATAGCTTGATATAGATCTCTTCGGTAGTCACTTGACAAAAAATCATACAAATTTTGCCCGCACCAATAATATTTTTTGTTAACTTGTGTTACGTATCGCTAAACAGGGATATTACGAGGCAGGGGTTAAATTCCGCCCCGGAAGAGTACCTCGGCAAAACAGTTCAATACTGCTTAGTCGAAAGGCGCGCGTAGCTGATCGAAAAAGGTCCAACCCGGCAGAAAAATTATTCCTTTGGGTTTCAGGCGGTGAGTTTGTACTGGGTGAGCAGCAGCGCGTTCGGCATCGTTCAGAATTTTATTTTAATGTCACCGAGCGTCCGACATCTGGTGGGAATACCTCCAACGGACCGCGATATCGAGCGGCCTTACAATCAGATGTACACGAATGTGCGCCGTAGGATTGGCCTCCGCAACGATGCTCTACTGGGCAGTGCCAAAGAAATCGTAAACACGAGTAAAAGGGCGATCAAGTAAACTTCGAATCGTTACAACGTTGCCAGTTGGTTCGATAATGCTACGCTGTATCGGCACACATCCGGTATCCAAAATTTGTACATACAACACCAATCTTTCAATCGCTCTTTATCTTCTGTAATGTTAATAAAGTTTGCGCAGGGTGGGACTGAGGAGAAACTGAAATACTAAAACTGGATACACTTGTTCGAATTTTCATGCGTTTCCGATGCAGACCCGTTATTGGAGATAAATACGATTCGATTCAGGTTTACGGCAGAAGTTCGGAGGTGTATCTCGCGACAATCGACACGGGGATGCTTATTGTGGAGAATGCACCGAAAAATATTTCTTTTTCTTTCCTGAGTATAGGAGGAGAATAATGTTGTATTGGGCCTATGCATAATTCCGTAGCGGAAATCGAGTAAATTTCAAACGCAAAATATTTATCAAAACAAGCGATTTTAATAAACAAAATATGTTCCATCCTGTGTAATGACTTTCTACCATCTCTCCACGATTTTCATTATCCCTCGTTCATGGAAGTTCTGAGATCTTTGGACAAAGAAGTCATCCAAGTGGTGTTTGAGGACGTCCAGGGAAGTGGAGGTTTGATTATTCAAATTGTTCTGTAGCGCCCGGAACAAGTGATAGTCCGAAGGTGCAAGGTCCGGACTATGCGGTTGATGCACCAAAACATCTCACCTAAGTTGTAATATCTTTCTCCGGGTCACCAGAGAAACGTGTGGTTTAGCGTTTCCCTGGTGGAAGAAAAGGTCCTACACGCCGATACGGGCCGTGTCTGATCGATTGCTCATTTTTATCTTGCCAGTTGCGAGCAGTATTTGGTCGAATCCATCGTTTCGTTGGGTGGCAGCACCTCATAGTAGACGATTCCTTTCCAATCACACCAAATACAGAGCATGACCTTTTCGGGTGAAAACCAGCCGTTGCGATCGTCTGAACAGCCTCCCCGCGCTTCGACCATGATCTTTTTCGACTGACAATGTTGTAGACAATCCACTTTTCATCGCCAGCAATCATTCGCTTAAAAAATAATTCGTTTTGATGGCGTTTGAGCAGAAAATTGCAAGCTCAAGGGCTCTTCTCACTTTGGACGCTAAGAAAGGCTATTTTTTATAGGTTTATATTATAGATATTGATATAAAAGTTGTTACACTTAATAAATACACTTTCGAAATACATTTAAAAAAATGCATTTATTTAACGGGGTCGTCTAGTGTGAAGGCCGTTTTTAAATGCTATTTTGGGGAATTTTTTGTTGACAAACCATTAAAATAAAATAATTTATAAATTGTATATCATTTTTATTAACATTTAAACAAACTTTGTGAATTTTTTGGAGTCATTATATAGAATATAGTCGGAGATACACCGCCCAACAGTTTTTCCTTAGGCCTTAGAAGAAAAATTCAATTTTTCGTTTTTTTTTTGGGTCTATATAGCTGATAAAAATAAAACTAACGAAGCAATCTTAATTATTTTAGTTCAACTTGTAGTTATATATGTAATAAAGATGCTGTATAAATTTGAGCAGAATCAATCAAATAGTTTTTGAGATATCATGGCAGCAGTTTGAAAAAATCGTGTTTTGAGAAAAACGCGGTTGAAAGTTGTATATAATTCATAGTAAAAAAATTGTCTCCCTATCAATATAAACGAAAATGGTAGTTAAAAAAATGTCCTAAAAATTGTAGGTCTGCGCTGTTGATGAAGTCTCGGAGATGGATCATCCGAAACAAAAAAGTCAAACGGTTTTAGATTCAGTATGCTAATGACTAGCGCATATCATACGATTTTTTAAGTATGCAAAACTAACAAAATAGCGCACATTTTTCGAAAAAAGAAGAAAAAAAGACGTTTTTTTTAATCGATTATGGCAAAAAAAGTAAATATGAAAAAAATTTAATCCTTGATACACGCTATAGCTATAGTTGTAGAGGCTATGTGGTTAACATTTCATAGGGATCGGTTCAGTACTTTCGAAGATTTTATCAACACGTCAAAAAACGTTGTTTTGAGAAAAACGCGTTTAAAGTTTGTTTGGGTTACCTAAATACATCAAAATTAAAAACAAATGTATTTCGAAAGTGTATTTATCAAGTGTAACAACTTTTATATCAATATCTATAATATAAACCTATAAAAAAATGAAAATTAGCCTTCTTAGCGTCTAGAGTGAGAAGACCCTTTAAGTTCGGTCCATTCAATTCTTTTCGCTTAGTTCGTGCGGCACCCAAACATCAAGCTTGTTTACCATCCCAAGCTTCCGTAAATATCTCGAAACAGTTGATCGGTCAATGTTGAGGTTATGTCCAATCTCTGTACTTTTCAAATGCCGGTTGGAGTCGATCAAAGCTTTGATTTTATCGACATCAGTAGTGACTGGCCGACCGAGGCGAGGAGCACCTTGGAGATCAAAATCTCCACAACGAAATTTCACAAACTACTTCCGAGACACTTTCGCTTACAGCATTCTCTCCGTACACGGCGCATAACTTTTTCTGAGTTTGCGTTCTTTACTTTTCGCCAATAGAAAAACGAAATCCATCGAAAATACACGTTTTTTCTTTTCATGTTCAAAATATAATTAAACTTTCTAGACGTCACGCATCTCGATGGATATTTTTTTAAATGTCGGCACAAGTTTTGGCTTTCACTTAATATACGACACTTCATATGGCTGGCGCATGTGCCAGTGGAGAAACAACTGCGAACGATGTCTGTCGGAATTTCCCTACGGACTTATGCATAGAGCCAATACTTATTTTATAATTTGCATAGTCAAAACGTACTTTATTACGATAAATACAAACTGGATCTTTAGAAGAATGACGACTGCACCAAAATCGTAAAATTAACTGCGGGAAATATATATACAGGGTGTCCCTCTTATCTCTGCCACCCGAAATAACTCGGTAATTATCGACGTCACAAAAAATGTTCCTGATAAAAGTTGTACGGTGTGAAGGGAGCCATCAAAGGCGACCAATTTTTTTTTTTTATTTCGGTGGAGCCGCTGATGCACAGTGAAGGTCACCTCCACTTTTTAAAATGGAATGGTACATTTTTTTTCAACCATCTTGTGGAACACCTCAAGCCGCATAAAAAACATTAGGGGGTCAAAGTCGCTCAAGGTCAGTCAAGGTCACCTATTACAATGAAATACAAATCTATCTCGGATCACTAACAAATATTTCGTAGTGATCCGAGATATTTAGATTTGTATCATCGATACTGACCTTGAATGACCTTGAACGTGATAAAGTGCAACAAAGATATATTACAGCCTGTGCGTCAATAAGTCCCGACGCTGTAAAACTTGCAAGGCAATCAATCGAAAAAAGAATCCAATGTTGCATTGATACTGATGGTCGTCATTTTGAACACTTACTATAAAATAGTAATTTTATTTACTACCAAAACTGTAAGTATTATCGCCTTTCTGTACTTTCTATGACCTTCAATGACCTTATGTTATAGGTCGTTGAACTCGTTTTAAGGTACTCTTTCATAATACAGAAAAAAAATTACCGATCTATTTTAAAAAATGGAGTTGATCTTCATACGTCCGAAGTACCTCCATCTGCAAAAAAAAAAACTATTATCGCTATCGGATGGCCCCTTTCGTACTGTGCAATTTCATTTGAGGAAATATTTCTGTGAACCTTATAGTTTCGAAGATATCCAAGGTGCTAATAGTTATTGATCCACCCTGTATACCGGGTGCAGCGGCAACTGTTGGCAATAGAAATATTTTCTAACCTATCAGACTGAGGACACAACTTTTCCTACAAAAGTTGAATAGTTCGGAGGGGGTTATCGAGACATGGAGACGAGATTGATCCAGGTCGAGGCGCTTCGAAGATTTTAAGATCACTTCCATTTTTGCAAATGGAACCACTATTTTTTTTATAGAATTTAATGAAGGATGTAAGAATAACTTCACACACCAGATGACAAGACGATCGATCAAGATTTAATATTAAAAAATTGATAAAAAACAAAATGCAATGTTTTTCGCCTAGAGTACCCGTGCGGAAAACTGATAGGGCATCCCTAATAAAAATAAGGGCCTTTCAGGGCTTTCCTAGTGCTTTCCCTAGTAGGGATTTCCACAACGGGCCCAGACTTGGCCATTATCGGGATAAACTTGTAGGGATTTCCACAATAGGCCCCGACTTGGCCATTATGGGGATAAACCTGTAGGGATTTCCACAAAAAGGCCCGACTTGGCCACTATAGGGATAAACAAGTAGGGATCTCCACAATAGGCCCAGATCTGATTATTATAGCGATAAACCAGTATAAATAGCTTACGCTACATGGTTGACTGTATTTCAATTATTCAAATCGATTATATACATCGATCGAATAATATTATCGAACGCAAATTGGGAAAAAGCGTTAGGGCATTAGCAAATAAAAAATCAACGATGAACACAAATATGCAGACAAACATCAGACAGTATTTATTTATCAAATTAAAGAAACCTTTTACATAGATACAAACAATTACTCATGGTTTCACTCATACATGGAGTAATGCTAGCGCATAAGTGTGAACAGTCCCAACCGGTTTTCTCGACATTTTTATAGCAACTAATTTCCGCTCAATACTCATCATAGGGAAAATTATTTCTTCTGAAGACTTCGCTGATATTTCCCATTCATAAACTTTATCTGACTGTGTAAGATAAGTAAATAAATTGGTCTTTGTTTTCCGGATCTTTCCCTCAATGGAAATAGATTCTAGTGATTCAGTAGACCCATATATTTTTTTTATTTCTACTACACATCCATTCCTTAGGATGGATTATTTTTTGTATTAATTTTGTCATGGCAGTTTGTCATAAAGGCTCACATGCAAATACGCAATCACATTTCTACGCACGCACACATACAAACACATGTACTCACGCCCACACCTATGCACATGAACAATTACATAAAAACAAATACAGATATACCCTGACGCATTTAACATACACGTATATCCACTGATACGGATATTTTATGGCGCTGAAATGGTTATGATGAGGCGCCGGTGACGCATTTTCAGGGCGCTAAAATGGTTTTGATGAGGCGCCATTGAGGCAACATATAAGGCCCCGGTCGTTGCGCCTTTACTGGCCCTTGTTGACAAAGTGTGACCGGCCGCTAACGGCCCTCATGTGGCTTCCACCAAGGCATAAAAATCTAATTACGTTTGGAGTTTGATGTGTGACTGACTCGACAAGTCGCACTCAACATAATCGCGAAAAAGCTCACTTAATGTAAAAATATTTAATAAAATCAAAATTTTTCAATAAACCGAGATTTTATCAAACAATTGTATATTTCCGTGTTCTTACGTAGAATATCAATATTGAGTGTTAAGATAGGATTAGTATAGAGATAAGAGTTAGAAAAAATATACGGTTTTCCGGCATCAAATCAGCTGTTGAGCTGTGTAATCATGTGCATACAAACATGTACACAGATTGGGGAAGTGGGGATGAACATGTACACATGTACATCCCCACTTCCATCGTAGATTAATCCAATACAATTGAAAATAAAACAGCTCGAGGAATGTTTCGCGTACATATCTTTTGTGCTTCTTTCGTATCAGTTTTGAAAAATTACTTTTTTAAAGCAATTATTATACAAACTCTGCCTTGACGTTCAACTTTCGTACCTTGTTGCGGTCGGGCGATTACGAATTTCACACTAGAACGAGAGTTCCCTTTCACTAAGGCGGGAGCCTGACGTAGAAGGTGCGAAAAAACGTTTTTTAATGCTTAAATCGATAGATGAAGTATCCAAGAATATATGTACAAAGTTACAGAAGCCAATTGTAAATATTTTCGAAGATACAATGCCAAAAGCAAAGAAGCGATTGATATTTGATGTTGATATTTCCTTCTGTTAAAAATTTTGAAGCGCGTTTTCTCCAGTTTTCATTTTCACGATTTTTCCAAATTGGCGGGCGTGATAGCAAAAAAAACAACTAAACGACCTATTGAATCAAACCAAAGCTTATTTTCTTCAGTATGAGAATCTCTTCTCAGTGAATGAAAAAAGTCGTTGAAAAAGGCTTTTTGAGTAATTTTTATAGCACGTTAAAGTGTTTTTTTAACACATTTTTTTTCAAATCTGAGAAAAGTTATAATTTCGCAATTTCTTTAGAGCTTTTTTCTTAAGGCCTTAGGTTACAGTAACGGGTATAAAATCATGTGCGAATTTAACAATTTTTTTCGTATGAAAAAGTGATTCACTCATACAATTAATTACACATCGATTTAGTATGAATATCAAGCTGTTAGAAAAAATATATTTTTTTTTCGATCTACAACATGGCCGACTACTAATATTTTCTTTTGTTATCTTTTTTTAGGCGCTCCGCGGCGTGACATTTAGCATCCGCAATTTTTACCTAAAACCAAAAAATAAAAATTCTCGTCAATCTACATTAGAATACCTAGAAACGTACGTACGGATTTTAAAAAATATTGTTGTATTCAAAAGTTGTAGGTATTTGAACTTAAGGCGGTCCTCTAGTTTCTCGGGTCGAAAAAATCGATTGTTTTTTCATAAATCACATCTACAACATGTGTTGAAAATGTGGGCCAAAGGATTTTCGATATTCGAAGTGGTTCACAAGTTACGGCCCTGGAACGGAGCAGGTATACGGAGCAGGTATACTTTCAAACGCGTTTTTCTCGAAACACCATTTTTCGAAACGGTGACCACGATATTTCAGAAATTACTGCACCGATCTTGTTCAAATTTATACAGCATCTTTAATATGTTATAAGCCAGCGATTGAACTAGGATTATCATGATTGCTTCGATAGTTTTTTTTGGTACGAGCGAAAAACTTAAGAAAAAATGAGTAAAAAATAGAATGTAATTTTCAAAAGTGTATAAAAAAGTCAATTTTTGTAATTTAGAATTCACTCTAGTTCAATCGCTAGTCTTAAATATGAAGATTAAAATGCCGTTTGGTTTTTCGATTTCAGATAAGCAGAACAGCCGCAATCTTGGTCACCGTCAAGCACCTCTTTTACTTGATGTCTTCCTGTCGGCCACTATAACGTTTATTTTATTATATATTTTGACTTCAAAAAATTTGTAAAGCTTATTTAAATGTTAATAAAGATTATGCAAAAACAATGAGAATGATTATTTCGATGCTTTGCCCGTAAAAAATTATTGAAAAAGCCGTAAAAAAACAGCCGAGGAACTAGAGGATCGCGTTAAGAAATGAATTTTCAGTGAAAAATTTCGTTATAACCGCTCATAAACTGCTCATAAAATGAAAAGTTTTCGATTAATCAGAAATTCCGTACGTACTTTTCTGCGAAATGCAATTAGGAATATAACTTTTAAAATGAAGTAAATCGAGTGAAAATTGTTGAAGTTATTTGTCACGCCAATTGGAAAAAGCTGTTTCAAGAAGTTTCGAGTAGTCGGCCATTTTGTACATCGAAAAAAAATATATATATAATATATATTTTCTAACAGCTTGATATTCATACTAAATAGATGTGTAATCAATTTTATGAGTGAATCACTTTTCCATCCGAAAAAATGGT
Organism: Ophion slaviceki; assembly: GCA_944452715.1. Classification (NCBI taxonomy): domain Eukaryota; kingdom Metazoa; phylum Arthropoda; class Insecta; order Hymenoptera; family Ichneumonidae; genus Ophion; species Ophion slaviceki. Next base: position 40,186,346 of record OX101783.1, read on the forward strand.
CAAATTCGCACATGATTTTATACGCGTTACTGTGGCCTAAGGCCTCAATTCACCCAGAAGAAAAATACATGACAATTGAAAATTTTATTGGTTTACTTGGTCAGTCAAGAATTAAGAGCTGCATCTTTCCCGCCGGTTGGGGGCTGCAGTGGCAAGACGCACATGGAATCTGATCAATCTGCAGTCATTTGTTGTTTCATGTTGAAAATGTTTTCTATACATTTCAAATATACACGAAAATATACCTTAATGTTTACTGGGCTCAATTATCTAAAGCACCCTTCTAAAAAATTCCCGGAAAAACGTTTTTTTGGACCTTCTAATTCAGGCTCCCACCTTAAGAAAATAGAAAAAAAACTGCCTGACTCGATTAGAGAAAAACGGAAAAAGAAAACCTCCCTCCAAAACGTTCCCAAAGTTTTGACGCAGTTAACACGAAGATACGCGTATCTCTATCGACAAATATTGCTTTTCCTCGAATTGCCTTTGCTCACAAACGACGGCGTCGAGCGCTGTCTCTACACCCACACACTCACACATTTCGAACTCAATTGATAGATCGCGCGGTGTATCATCTGCGTATAGAGGATCGGTCTGCATCGAAATAAGTGGAGCAGACTCTTGCTCGTGTGTACGCGAGTATCCCGAAGTGGCAGCCCTGCGTAGAACTGTGACATACGTGATATAATATTCAGAAGGAATCCTCGACCTTTGCCATCGTCGCGACCCCGGGCCGATAACCCTTTCCGAGAATCTTTATCGGTGTATCGTATATCCGAACGTGCGCATGTTTTCCAGCAATGATTATCAAGGAGCTTTCCAGCGAGACAACAGTGGACGAAAGTTTGAGCTGTACCGCGGTCGTTGGAGTTCTCACGAAAATCAACCTATCGTGTTCCTCGACTATTTCTCGTGGATATTTACATACGTGTACCAATTACTCGAAGGTCACAGGGTGCAGCGATATATTTTTCCCCACGTGTGTGCAAGGGTGTAAAATGCGCGTCCTTTCTCGTGAAACGGATTTGATTTGAAAGAATTTTAAAAAGAACATCGAAAATGAAGTTTTGGAAGGAGATTCGGTCGCGATTGTGGATCTTTGCTTGCCTACATTTGGCGCAGGTGGTTAGCGCGGTAAGCACACTTGGTGATTTTTATCCTCCTACATTCTTAACTCATATTACGCGACGATACGTTCGAATAAAAAAGACACACGCTGCGATATTCTTATCTATATTTACCATTTTTATTGCCAACCGTACACGTATACAGCGAAGTCGAGGGAGGAGATCCATTTAGACAACAAAAATTGCTGATTGTCATGACTTAAAAAAAATGAAAGATTTCTTCACCATTTTGAGACTTGTGTAGGTTATATTACTACTTTTGGCTGTTACACGGTATTTTTTTCTTTATTAATCATTAAAAATTGCACGGTCTTCTAAACGGCTTGCGGTGGATGTTAGACCGCGTGACGCATAGCGTCAGCGGGATTAATCTGAAAAAAAACCACTGAAGATTTTTCTATCATTAACACTCGTACGCAGAATATGAACCAAGAAAAAGTGAGAAATGTTGGATATCGATGAAATGGTACGCCTTAAAACAAAAAGATTTTCATTTTCCGAAGAAAGAGCTACATGTCGCAATGAAAAATCGTTTTTTTTTTATTTTGAAAAACATTTAGGGTCATGTTTTAGACAATGAGGTTAGAAAGATTTATACCAAACTTCGTCAGAATCGGTCGATTAGTTTTTTAACTATACGTCACGCCAGTTCTGAAAATGCAGTTTAGAAAACCGTGCCATACCACCGACATTTTTGAAGATTAATAAAGAAAAATACCGTGCAATAGTCAAAAGTAGTAATAAAACATACCCTCAGACTGAAAATTGGTGAAGATATCTTCCATTTAAAAAAATCATGAAAATCAGCATATTTGTTCCTAGCCTAAACGTATCTCCCTCCTTAATGTGTAAGGGTTCTGCACGAATTATGAGGTGTCGTTCACGAAGCAAAAGTTAAGGCTAGAAAAAAGTAAACGCGTTAGTCAACGCGCGTCGGTGAGGGGTTACATCAATGTGACTCACCGAAAAATGAGATTTTTTCGAGAATTTTTTTGAGAATACAAAAAAACAGTCAAAATGAAGCTTGGAGGGCTTAATCTACATGTGTTGACGTTTACAATAAAAATACGAAACGGCGGCTCAGTCGTAGTTAACCTAAGAGCAGTTTTTAGGCCCTCTGCGGGAGTAACATTTATAGATCAGCACCAAGAGCAAAAAAAATCGTCATCTAGAGCAGCTTTGGTGGAGAAGTACATACGATTATTCAGAAATATGGCATCGTTTCGAATTATTTTTTTCGCTAAAAAATCGGTCTTGATTTGTTTGCACAAACGAGAATAGTTAATGAATCGTAAAAATCGTGTGTACTTCCTTAGAGAATCTACCTGAGAAGTTACAGTAAAAATTTGACATCAATCCGATGAAGATTGCCCGAATTATGCTTTCTCCCGATTTCAAAAACGTGGTTTCGAGGAAAACGTGTTTAAAGTTTCAAAACTGATTCGTGAGTTATCGTCTACACGACGGAATCGAATCTCTCATTTGAATTCTGCGTGTACCCAGTGAAGGACTTTGACAGTAGGTCTTCAGTTGTTAAGTCGTTGTATATTTTTTGCACAACGACTAGCCTAAACGACTCCAAATTGCTACCTTTATCGTCTAGACTGTTTGGTGCCCTTCGGAGCGCTCGGAGGTGCTTCGGAAAATGAGCTCTAAATCTTTTTAAAATATGTCTTCGCATATGATTCCTCCTGTACATGATTCTTGTGATGTTAATACGTCATTGAAACCAATTTTTGAAAACGTCCAATATCCTTTGTCTACGCCTTAATGAACTGTTTGGTTGGTTCAAAATTCCATGCCGATTTTCTTTTGATTAGTCGGAACCATTGTTCCGATCAGCCAACGTAATTAGTTTGCGTGTTGGGTTGAGAATTCATTGGTTGATCTCTAAAGATCGGTAATTTCTTGTATTTGATTCACTGTAGTTTTCTTCGCGGTGGAATATTTATCAACTTATCCCATTAAACATCGTGGGTTCAACATCTTATAATCGTGATACTCATCAAGATCGAGTGTGATACGCTTTGTTCGTTTAACTCGTAGATTACCGATCCCCGAGCGATCACCACGAAACCACCGGTTCATCGCGAAGCCGAATTACCATGGTACTTGCACGATGGCGCTCCACCCCCGCCCAACCAAGAATACCCGGAATCAGACCCACAATCGGTAACCCAAAATGTCGAACAACAAGAGTCGATGAATTTTATGCTAGATGAGCCGAGTTTCGGTCACCAATCCGACATCCAAAGGTTCGAGGGATCAACTAAAAATGCGAACTATGAGAAGAAGAATAGTCTCATCTACGAAGGCATTCCAATCAACAGCAAGGTTAACACGCCAAATCATAATTTTTTCGTTATTCACGACGACGTCCTAGTCGTAGAACCACATATAGAGACAAAATAATAGATATTGCTACATTTTTATAATTTTTTTTGACCCTTTGAAGCATACATTTTTCTTTACCTGCAATGGGCTTGAAATTTTGTGCTCGGGGGTTATCGGGGTTGCTGATTACGAATCTGCACTCAAAATTCGGGAATTCAAGATGGCAGACCATAAATGCAAAACGTCGTTTCATGATAACGAAAGTTGGTACTCGGGGGTTTTCTGGGTCGCTGATTACAAATCTGCACTCAAAATTCGAGAATTCAAGATGGCGGATTCAATATGACGGGCCATAAATGCAAAACGTCGTTTGATGATAGCGAAAGTTGGTACTCGGGGGTTTTCGGGGTCGCTGATTACCAATCTGCACTCAAAATTCGGGAATTCAAGATGGTGGATCCAATATGGCAGACCAAAAATGCCAAACTTCGTTTGATGATAGGAAAAGTTGGTACTCGGGAGTTTTCGGGGTCGCTGTTACACGAAATAAGCTCCCCCAAAAAAATAGATAATCAAATTTGGAAAAAATCCTAAAGTTTTTGCCATTTACAGCCGCCATATTGGATCCGCCATTTTCAATTTGACGCTTTAGACTTCGGGTTCGTATTCAGTGGATCAAAAACCAAGTTTTTACTTATTTTTTAGTTATGGTTTACCTCTTAGATTAATCGTAATCATATTTATCATGTAAAAAGTTCGTTTTTTTGCACTTTCGTTATCGATGACACCTGCTACGTGAAAAATAACAATTTAAAAGGTATGTTTTAGTAGTTATTGAAGTCCCAGGAACCTTAAAACGCATTTACAACCGCCATATTTAATTTAAAAAACACTATTGAATCGTCAAAATCTGAATTGAATTAGGTGTAACACCAGTGTTACACCTACTATGTTACACCACTATGCCGCAAAGGGTTAAACATGCAATTACTGTTTGTGCTATCTCATGTGGTGAAATTCTTTATATCAATTAATTTATCAATGAATTTTACGGTAGCTTAATTATTTTGATAGAATTTCCCTTTGTAAAATCTAACAGGTAGCGCTGATCGTGGTAATGCGATATAAACCAGATGTAAAAATGTTTATATATATTTTTTTTTCTGCCAACTCTTTAATCTATCATCATTCCCAAAGTATATCAATGTTGTGCTTTTTTCAATCATGATCTAATACCAAACTTCAACCTATTGCACATTGCTTGGCATGTTATTTATTTTCTATTCTTTCGAGAAACACATTTCGTACACACAAATTGTTGACTACTTTTAAGTTTTGATACGATTTCTATGAATGTTGAAACAAATGCAGAAGCCGAAAATGGTAAAATTTCTGGCCCCACCGGAGTTCCATCGAATTGACGTAGTAGCGAAATACGATGAACAATCGGGTGCCGTCGAATGCCCCGATCCCGAGGCAACTGGACTTTTCGTCTACCCGCCGGATTGCAAATTTTTCGTAAATTGTCATCAAGGCCGAGCCTTCGTGCAACCATGCGCTCCCGGTACACTTTTCAATCCCGATACCCTGGAGTGCGATTATCCGAACAAGGTGAAATGTTACGGCACGGCAGATAAGAATTTCGCTCGTCCGAACCACGGAACTTTGCAGTCCCACAGTGCACAACTCAATCTACCAAGGGTACAAAGTTTACATTGAATAGCTGCCAATAGACTATAAGTATTTATCGATGACGAAACGACGAAACGTGAAATTATTTGATTCGATAAAAAGGTATTAGCCTTCCATTTGTAAAACCAGCCTTTATTTTTAATGAGGTAGGTAAGTAAAATCGCAGCGTGCTTTATAAAGAGTCTATTCCCATTTTGCAATACGTCTTGATAGCGATGCGAATATCTAGGTGAAGTCATTGGTGAAAATCATGATTCACGATTCGTTTATTATTCTGGGATGTATTTGAAAAATAATTACGAATGTTTGGTTCAATGTTTAGAAGCCCGAATGTCCTCCTGACCACACTGGGCTATTGCCACATCCGGATACGTGCAAGAAATTCCTTCAATGTGACAGAGGCGGTACTTTTATCATGGACTGTGGCCCTGGCACTGCCTTCAACCCGACAACATCCGTCTGCGACTGGCCGTACAATGTCCCAGGATGCTTGGAAGGTGAGGCTCATCGAATATCCCAATCAACACGAACCGAAAAGCAAGTTTCCCGATCGCTTTAAGGGGTTAGGCCACAGTAACGGTTATAAAATCATGTGCGAATTTAACAATTTTTTTTCGTATGACAAAGTGATTCACTCGTAACATTAATTACACATCTATTTAGTATGAATATCAAGCTGTTAGAAAAAATACATTTTTTTTCGATGTACAAAATGGCCGAATACTCGAAACTTCTCGAAACAGCTTTTTCCAATTGGCGTGACAAATAACTTCAACAATTTTCACTCGATTTACTTCAAATTTAAAAGTTATGTTCCTAATTGCATTTCGCAGAGAAGTACGTACGGAATTTCTGATTAATCGAAGACTTTTCATTTTATGAGCAGTTTATGAGCAGTTATTACGAAATTTTTCACTGAAAATTCATCTCTTAAGTTCAAATACCTACAACTTTTGAATACAACAATATTTTTTAAATTCCATACGTACTTCTCTAGGTATTCTAATGTAGATTGACGAGAATTTTTGTTTATTGTTCTCGGTAAAAAATTGTGGGTGCTAAAAGTCACGCTGCGGAGCGCCTAAAAAAAGATAACAAAAGAAAATATTAGCACTCGGCCATTTTGTACATAGAAAAAAAATTCTAACAGCTTGATATTCATACTAAATAGATGTGTAATTAATTTTATAAGTGAATCACTTTTTCATCCGAAAAAAATGTTAAATTCGCACATGATTTTATACCCGTTACTGTGGCCTACCGCTTTAATAATCTACATGAAAACTAAACACATTCTATTCAGAACAAGCGGGGAAAAGCAACGAGGGAAGCAGCCTTCCCCACGGAAGTCACGTCCCCGTCAATGTTCCCGGACAACGACCGAATCAGCATGGGAATCAGGGCGGAAGTTCGGGTACCCGCGGTGGAAGATACGGGTGGAACCCCATTGGACGACCAGGTCAGACCGCTCCGCCAAACGCGGGTGGACAATACGGCCGACCTGGACCATCCGGCGGTCGCTACAATGAACAGTTCAGCGTTCATGGGAATGAGCAACGGCCGAACCAGTACGGCAATCATCATTCTAATATTGACGTTCGTCACGACGCGAATTTCGATGGACGGTACGATCAGAGCGGATCGTCCGCCGGTCGCTACGATGGCCATGATGCTCATCACGGCCAAGCCCAAGTACCACCCCATTCTACGAATCAGGGCGAAAGTCAGATAACCGGTAACTGGAACAACCATGGCTACGTCCATGGAAACGGGAACCATCAGCATCCTACGGGTCAACATCCTGGATACGATCAGCCGAACGAATGGCAATGGACATCGGGTTCCGGGCAAGTACGAAATACAGCGAGCGATGAAGTTGTCGGCCAGTCGTCCCATCATCACGGACACTACGTTGATCGCGAAAACTCGCGCGATTATGGCGGCTATGACGCTTGGCACAATGCGGGAGATCATCAACATTCGAAAGGTGACGACGGGCAAGAAATTACCCAGGTGTCATCGAACCCCGACGAAAGCAGGCCCGACTGGCAAGGTAATTATTATTGACCTATAACTAATGAAATATCAAGAGTGGTGGCAGCACCGTAACTCCTTACTCGTACTCGTTTGCTCATCTCGTACTCGCGATATTACCATCGAGCACTCCCTCGTTGCTCTTTTGGCATACGTGACAATGTTCGTATAAGGGGGCGTAAACAAATTACGTAACGCAAAATTTCCCAATTTTCACCCCCCCCCCCTATGTAACGGGACCGTAACGCTTGGCCAGCCCCCCCCCCCCCTATTCCGTTACGTAACGGCTGCTTTGTCGTCAATAATTGCGATATTTTTTATGGACATAACTCATTATGAAAGGGGCGGCCTTATACTCATTTTATTAAGTACATATTCATCTAGTTTTATACCAACTTTTATGACAAAATCTTGAAAATTAACCGAGATATATGACTGGATTTGATGACGAAAAAAAGATTCTCTTCATTGTCCCATCAATATCTTTATAAAAGGTTATCTGTAAATTAAAAATCAACGATTTATCGATATCTACACAAATGTAGCTATCGTTATGCGTAACCTTTTTTATTTTGGTTTTTTTTTATAAAATGTCGGGATTTTGGACATTTTTTTCTACTTTCAAGGCCCTTTTTCTGTATTCGAGCAGTCTTTAAAAGTAGTAATGATCAAATGTTCAAAACGCGCATGCATGCAACCTTAGTCACTGCGATTAAAAAAATGTAAAAAAAAATTGAAAATCGTTTGATAAGTTTTTAAGTATTCGCTTGGAAAAGGTCGAAAAAATTAGTTTAGAGAAAAACGCGTTCAAAGTTTTCGTTCCGTGTTTCTTGATATAAAGTTATGTTTTTTCTAGAATATTGATACTTGCATTGAAGTATCTAGTCGCGGGCGATATGATGGTTCTTCATCTTCATAATAGTTCACAAAACAATAGGAGCCTGTACTTTATATATTGTAAATGATGCCACACCTGTGGGGACTGAGTGCACTAACCGGTCGCGCAACCTGTTCTCACTAAAGTGACTATAACTCCGTCAATTTTCGGACTTGTGAATAAAAATGTTGCCAACATATTTTTCAATACAGATACTTTTAAGAATTAAATATAAAAAAAATTCCTTCAAATTTTGCTTGGGGGATGTCGGAAAGCTACTGTGCAAGTTCTTGCACAGGGACTTTCCCCCTTAACTGACATTGCGTATAGAAAGCTGTGAGCTGTCCACGGTAAAATTGCACGCGAGGTTTAAATAAAAACCTTGGAAATGCAGAAATTTAGCTATCTCTGGCAGTTTTAAAATCGTGACGTAACGCAAACCTTGCCCCCCCCCCCCCCCCCAATTGCGTTCCGTAATTTGCGTACGGCCCCTAAACATAATTCGGGGATTCCCCAAAGAGGCATATACGATATTCTGGAATTGCAGGATATCATCATGCTCATCGGGAAGGTCATCATCACGATCATCAGGGTGGCCAACAATGTAACCACCCGCACCATCACCACCATCCTCCCGGTTACGATCATCGTTACGTAGGTGGAAACCGGCAAGAAGCGGAAGGTGCGACATCGGGAAGACCAAATTCGAAATATCCCAACAACGACAGAACTGGTTACAGACGATCGGATACCAATTTGCCTAGACCAACGCAAGAGGGCTCGTTCCGCCCGAAGGAAATGCCGTCGAGTGGCTGGACACCGGTAACGCGGATAGTCACTCCAAGACCCAATCACAACGACTATTACCCATCGAGACCCGACTGGAATCGTGAAAGTCTGCCTGACTACGGCAATGGTGACATGAGACCGAGCCAACCTGAACCGACGGACCCGCAATCCGGAACCCTTGTTCCGAGCTCGTGGAGAGGCCATGATTGGAACGACGATGGGCAGCACGAACAATTGCCGACGCCCATTAACCCAGACGAATGGAATCAAGGTATTTCAAGCTAGAATTTTAATAACGATAGCGACTGGATGATGCTCCATACTGGGTTGCTGGATGTGCATGGGATGATGCAGATAATGCAAAAAATGACATGTCAAATAGTATTAACATACCAGCGAATATATTGGGAGTACAAATAAGTCTCAGCCGTTTTTTTAATAAAAAATTGGCAGCTATTGTGAAAGAGCGGTAGTTTGTTTTATTCTAAGTATTGACCATCGCTAGCCACTACTTCTTCCCATCTTTCTGGCAGCATATGAATACCGCGTCGGAAGAACGCGTCATCCTTTGAGGCTATCCACAAATCGACCCAATTTTTGGTATCTTCATATGATGTGAAGTGCTATCAGACATCGATCGAAATAAATGATAGTCAGAGGGAGCAATGTCTGGTGAATACGGCGGGTGGGGTAAAACTTCCCAATTGAGTTTTCCAAGTAGGTTTTGACCTATGCCTGGCAAGCAGCATTTCACATGTGCAAAATCGGCGTTCAACGTTTCTCGGCTTCAGTTCAGATGGAACCCAATTTCCTTGCTTTTGAATCATACCCAACAATTTTAAACGATGTGAAATTGCTTGTTGAGTCACTCCTAATGTAACTGCAAGTTCTTCTCGCGTTTGGCACGAATCTCCCTCCAATAATGCTTCCAATTCCGCATCTTCGTACACTTTCGGCTTTCCGCTACGTTCTTTGTATTCGATGTCAAACTCACCGTTCTTAAACTTTTGAAACCACTCACGACAACTTCTCTCACTTGAAGCAGCCTCACCATATGCTTCTATAAGCAAGCAAATTCGTTTATTTGGTTCAAAACTCGACATTTTCGCACGAAAAAATTATGTGATGCTGATACAAATTCGCTAATATTTCAAGGTTATGGTCTTGCCAGATGTCCAACCTTACGATATGACGTTTTACATCTGCCAATTTCAACCATAACCTCCTGGCGGGGCCATCTTTTGTCAAACGGCGGAGACTTATGTGTACTCCCAATAGTTTTGGCGCATCGTGAATTACTAATAAGTCCTATGTGGTGATCACCATTCTAACAGGTTATGCTGGTCATTACTATAACACGCCAGACCATACGATCTGGTGGGTCGAGTGAGGATGAATGGAATATACAATTTTAGGCAAGAATAGATGAAGTTTGAAAATCTCAAATATGTATTCTACACGTACAGTGAAATCTTTGGCATGTGGCATAATATGTAGACCCTCAAATTTTCAGCCGAAAGTGTTTGGGTTTGGTTGGCACGTTTTCATAATACGTCCAATTGATTTAACGCGGTCCTCTAGTTTCTCGGCTGTTTTTTTACGGCTTTTTCAATAATTTTTTGCGGGCAAAGCATCGAAATAATCAATCTCATTGTTTTTGCATAATCTTTATTAACATTTAAATAAGCTTTACAAATTTTTTGACGTCAAAATATATAATAGAATAAAAGTTATAGTGGCCGACAGGAAGACATCAAGTAAAAGACGTGCTTGACGGTGACCAAGATTGCGGCTGTTCTGCTTATCTAAAATCAAAAAACCAAACGGCATTTTAATCTTCATATTTAAGACTAGCGATTGAACTAGAGTGAAGTCTAAATTACAAAAATTGACTTTTTTATACACTTTTGAAAATTACATTCTATTTTTTACTCATTTTTTCTTAAGTTTTTCGCTCGTACAAAAGAAACTATCGAAGCAATCCTGATAATCCTAGTTCAATCGCTGGCTTATAACATATTAAAGATGCTGTATAAATTTGAACAAGATCGGTGCAGTAGTTTCTGAAATATCGTGGTCGCCGTTTCGAAAAATGGTGTTTCGAGAAAAACGCGTTTGAAAGTATACCTGCTCCGTATACCTGCTCCGTTCCAGGGCCGTAACTTGTGAACCACTTTGAATATCGAAAAATCCTTTGGCACACATTTTCTACACATGTTGTAGATGTGATTTATGAAAAAAAATCGATTTTTTCGACCCGAGAAACTAGAGGACCGCCTTAAGTGAAATTAGCTTACGTAAAGCACCAACACTTTTCATGTCAATCGCCATCGTAGCCATTCTGTAAAACCCTCATCCATCCTCAATGGGCTTATTATTGCAGACCCAAGTACGATGTCCCATTTGACACGCACGTGAACGATTTGCGTTCTCCTAATTTTTCCGCGTGATCCCGAAGTTAATATTCCTAACAGCAGGGGATTGAAGTTGTAAAAAGTGTCGCTGAAACAATTACCATAGGGTCACCGAAATTGATATGGATGCATGATTCTAAAGGGATTAACGCTCATTTTTGGGAGAAAAATAAATGGACGTTGATAACATTTAACCAATCCAACACGGATAACATTAAAATTGCTCATTGGTGCCATCTCCACAGACTCAGGTAACTATGTAAGTAGTATTGCAAAATAAGTAGCGTCAAGCTTTTAGACAATTATATCGATATTCGCATTAAATTATTCTGAATCATATCATTTTGGACGCAGGTAAGTAATAGTTTGGAAACTTTGTGGAATTTTGAAATGATCGTGGAATCATTGTAATGTGTGGTCGTACAAGCATCCAGTGTAACGTACATGGGTTGCGTCGATATTTAAGGTCGCGTCGATAGCCCTGGGGACGAAAAAATGGACGAGTGGTCATCGAAGACGAATGTCATTCAACGTGGCGACAAGCGAAATGAACAGGATGGCAAAATGGATGATTGGAGCTCAAAGACGAATATCTTCGCTGCACAGCAAGGCAACAAAGGTCAAGGTAAGAACACCGATCTGTATCTGCATATTTTTCCTTTTTTTCTCCGTTCTCAAGTTCCACAGCCGATCTGATTCTGTTCTTCAAAGTACCGTAAAACGGGGCTACTTGAACAGGTTTTGAAAGTTTTTTGTAGGTAACTTTTTTTAACATGCTAAATACCAACTTTTCTTGCTCCAATAGAACAGTGTGTCCTTCGGCTATCAAATGTATAAGAAAGTCAAGCTCCACCACCCCTTCACAATTTGATATCTACATTTTTTAAAGTGTCAAAGTAGCCCCGAGTGTGGGGATTCTTTGACAGGGCATTGAAATGCAACTTATGTCAAAGACTAAGGGCTACTTTGGAATCTTTTTGAGAAAAAATGTAATATTCAATGCATTATACATGGAATTAAATGAAAAACAACGATTTCTTAAAACCAAATTGTCATCGTCATTAAAGCAGCAGAACTCGAACAAGTTTCGTCCAATCGACTTGAAATTTTAACTGTAGCTTCTTAGATTGCTTTAACAGTCAAATACGAGCCCTTTTTTCGATGAATTGAAAATTGTAAAAAATATATCACTTTTGAGATGAAAATTATAGTAAAAAAAACAAACTTTTTTTCAAACTCGTCTCGATTTTTCTTTCCATTATTTTTTAATTGCCCCCGTACTTGACTGCTAAAAATAATATAATTAACGAAAGTATTTCACTCTTAGTTGCGGGACTAAATTTACGACAGCTCTACTGCGTGCCGTGGAGAGGGTTGGCTGAAAAACAGTAGTGCTATAGTGCGCCGCCATTTTGTATACTTTTGACAAATAATTTTTTTTTACATATAAGGAGTACAACTTTCCAGTGACCGTTTTTTTCAAAATTTTAAGGCTTTATTATAAAAAAGTGGCTACATATTTTTTAATCAAAGTACTGCCCGTCGCTAGCTACGACCTCGGCCCATCTTTCAGGTAGCATTCGAATCCCGCGTCGATAAAAGTCTTGGTCCTTGGAGGCAATCCAGGAATCGACCCAATTTTTGACTTCTTCGTAAGTACCGAAGTGCTGGTCAGCCAAATCGTGTGCCATTGACCGGAACAAGTGATAGTCGGAAGGGGCAATGTCTAGAGAGTACGGCGGGTGGGATAAAACCTCCCATTTCAGCGTTTCCAAGTAGTTTTTCACGACATTTGCAACATGGGGTCGGGCATTGTCATGCTGCAGTATCACCTTGTCATGTCTTTCGTTGAATTGTGGCCGTTTCTCTTTGAGTGCCTTACTCAAGCGCATCAACTGACGTCGGTAGAGTTCCCCTGTGATGGTTTCGGATGGTTTGAGCAGCTCATAGTACACAACGCCCAGCTGGTCCCACCAGATACACAGCATCACTTTGGATCCGTGAATATTCGGTTTGGGCGTCGATGACGGAATATGACCAGGCAGTCCCCATGATTTTCGGCGTTTAGGATTATCGTAGTGAACCCACTTTTCATCTCCAGTCACAATCCGGTGCAAAAATCCCTTCCTTTGTTGTCTTTGGAGCAGTTGTTCACGGGTGAAAAATCGGCGCTCGATGTCTCTCGGCTTCAACTCATGCGGGACCTTGCTTTTGGATCATACCCATATCCCGGAGACGTTTTGAAACTGCTTGCTGGGTTACTCCTAACGTCTCGGCGAGTTCCTCTTGAGTTTAGCACGAATCCTGGTCCAGCAAGGTCTCCAATTCTGCGTCTTCAAAAATTTTCTGCCTTCCGCCACCATGCTTGTTCTCGACCTCAAAATCTCCACTTTTGAAGCGTTGAAACCACCGCCGACACGTTTTCTCACTAATAGAATCCTCCCCGTAAGCATCTACAAGCAAACGGTGGGCCTCAGCCGCAGATTTCTTGATGTTGAAGAAGTAAATCATAACCTCCCGCAAATGCTGAGAATTCGGTTCGTAGGTTGCCATGTTTAAGTGCCTATAACTTTATAATGCATACACGTATCCGTTAGCTTTTTTAAATTGTTTACATTGGCAGAGCCTCTAGTTTAAAATGCCACTTTTTTTATTGAGCTAGGGCCACTACTTCGGCCGCAGTGGCTCTCTAAGTAAAACGGTCACTGCAAAGTTGTACTCCTAATACTTTAATATATACCTTATAAATCCTAAAAGCTCTTTTGGCCATGTATTTTATTCCTTTCTTTAAGGCGAGAAATCCCTTCAGGAGCGTGAAAAATAGGTATGTTTCGGAATTTTTTTTAGACGGATTAAAATATTCTGATCATTTACAAATTTAGACATGAGTTTATGATAACTGTCAAGTTTAAAGAAAAAATTTTTTTTTGGGATGACCAACAAAATGGCCGCGTTATTAAGGGTCTTCGGACGCCTGTTTTCCGCGACATCGAAAAGTGCTGCGGTTGTCACTCTTTTTCTGTTGATCTGAAAAAGATTTGATAAGTCTCATTCGTTTACTGACATATTAAGGGAAGGATATACCTAAAAAATTATGAAAAACTACAAAATTGAAAATTTGGGCGCCTTTTTACTCCAAAGTTCGAATTTTCGACCATTTTTTCGACATATTTTACCGCAAAACATTATTTATTTACACGCTACCGTCCAAACTTTGGACATATCCTTCGGATAATACTACTGAGAGTAACCTTCCAAAATTTCATCCAAATCGGTCGATAACTTTTTGAGCTACAACACGAGCAGTTTTTGAAAAAGTAGTTTCGAGATAATTGGGTTTAACGTTTCAACATGTGACTCGCTACCTGACCGCATGCTGTCCCCGCGTTCTAGACTATATGCGATAACTCCGCAAATATTCAATATTTCGAGTTTTCCTTTGGTGAGTATATTCTTTGGGTATCATACTTTCGAAATATGTAAAAAAACGACTTTTTGAAAATTCTAAAGGGATTTCTCGTCTTAAAAAAATACAACAAGAACGGTCGAAAATGGGCAGTTGCAGTGGTGCCCTCCCTTAAGGAAACATTTTACATAAAAATATCATGTACCTGAGGTGCTATTATAGGCACTTAATGAGTTTTATAATTGTCATTGAGATCAAAATCAACTTTAGCAACATTATGATAAACTTGAACAACAAATTGTTGTTCAAATTTATTCCCTGCACCTGCCGCCCGCCACAGAAGGTCAAGAGGGCTCGCTGCGCACACATCTAAAACCTATTTTGACGCTCTGTCAAAGTAGCCCCAAAAACTGTCCAAGTTACCCTGAATGTCAAAGTAGCCCCGTTTTACGGTATCAGAAAGTGACTCATACCCGTTACTTTATTGAGAGGCTGCGCAAGCTAAGATAACCAGCCAGTTGAAAAGTCCACATCCTCAAATGTTCGTAGCATCGTTAAAATCCCAAGCTCGAAAAATCTCGCGATATCTAAAAAATTGATTTGCCATACGAGATCGATTCGCGACATTGATATGCACAACAGGCGTCAAGACGTCTTCCGGGAGTTCGAGCAACAACGGTCCCTCGGGAACGTACGTGAACGTAAACGGCACGTGGGGTCATTACATAACGCGAGATATCGAGATCAACGAGGGTCATTCGAAGACGCAAAATTATGGACACACCTCAATGAGTGTTCCTCCATACTCGACCAACAATACCAATCGTTCCTTCGGCACTTCCGGGCCTGTCACATGGAAACCGGAGCCACCGACTCATCCGAAAGCCCCGGAGTCTTCTCGTGCCAACAGGACATTCAATCGTTGGAAACCCATCAGATACAAACCTGCCAACGTGACACTTGACAAACCCGACCAACCGATCCACACGCCACCGTATCACGACGAAAGTCCCGACGAACCAAGTCGCAAGCAACAAGTCCCGATCGATTTCACCGTTGAGCGTCCGTTGTCCAAGGTCCATTTATTATCGCCACAAATTGTTGAACCCGATTCAACGACGAATAGGTCGATTGAATTGCCCACCGTCTCCATCGAGGAGGATTATTTCAGAAAAAAGAATCACACGAAAAAATATGGTAAGCAGAACGAGACCATCTTCTTCGACCAAGTTGTGGAACCGGATATTGACAACTACGACATTGAGGTCTTCCTGAAAAAAACGTGGGATCCAGCCATGTCCTTTCAGAATGAAACGAAAACGTCAAACGACCGATCGGTCGTTATGAAAATCAACAAGAAAAATGATTACGCGGAAGCCTTTCGCGTCGAACGTGTATCCTGGCACGAAGGTAAGTCTAATTTTGTTACACGAGAAAATCATTGAATCGCATGATCGCGATACGGATTATGTCCCTTGCGACGATTCACGAGATGGTAGGTTTTCCATTGCGCTAGTTCTCAAATGAAAATACCCTCTTCGACGCATTGCTGTCAGCTTGTCTCGCATCTGCTTTGCTTGACTGGCCAATTAACAGTGAATGCGAGAATGGACCCAGATCCGCTTCGACATTTGATATACGTACTTAACAATTGAGCTATGAAGAGCTGACGAATAAAATCGGACTTGGCCACACGACGGCAATTAACAAAAATTGTAATTCATATTTTTTTGTGCCTTAGAACTACCTTTTCGCTTGAAAAGGCAGTTTTTAACAAATGTTAAGGTGTTTAGAGCTAGGTTAAAAATGTTTCGGGAGCTAATAAAAATGTGCTTGAAAAACACGAAAAATAAAAAGAATTTGACGCGGTGTGGACAAGTCCGGTTTTGTTCGCCAGCTCCTCATATAACAGCTATATGTCGCTCTACGAAAAAAATACAAGATAAAGAAAATTGTACATGTGCTAACTTAAGGGGTGTTCTCACTTTAGACGCTAAGTAGGCTATTTTCATGCCTTTTTTTGATTGGTTAATATTTTAGATATTGATATAAAAGTTGTTATACTTAAAAAATACACTTTCGAAATACATAAAAACCATTTTTTAAATTTATTCAAGTCACTATTTATAGACGAAAATGGTAGTTAAAAAAATGTCCTGAAAAAATTGTAGGTCTGCGCTGTCGATGAAATCTCGGAGATGGATCATGCGAAACAAAAAAATCAAACAGTTTCAGTTTCAGTCTGTTAATGGCTATAGTGCATATCTTACCATTTTTGATATATGCAAAAATAACAAAATGGCAGACATTTTTCGAAAAAACAAAATAGCGTGTTTTTTCGCCGTTTTTTGCAAAAAAGTATACATCAAAATTTAAAAAATCCTTGATATCTGCTACAGCCATAGTTGTAAAGAATATGTGGTTGAAATTTCATAAGGATCGGTTGTTTCGGACGAAAAACGGAAACGTTGTTGATATATCAACAACGTCAAAACGATTTTTGATATATCCAAAAATTACAAAATGGCGGACATTTTTCGAAAAATCAAAAAAAGCGTGTTTTTTCACCGTTTTTGGCAAAAAAATATATCAAAATTTAAAAAATTCTCGATATTTGCTATAGCCATTGTTGTAAAGAACATGTGGTTGAAATTTTATAAGGATCGGTTGTTTCGAGAAAAACGCGTTTGAAGTTTGTTTAGGTTACAGAATTACATAAAAAAAATTTTTGTATGTATTTTGGAAATGTATTTATTAAGTGTAACAACTTTAATATGGATATCTATAATATAAACCCATCAAAAGATTCATGAAAATAGCCCTTTTTAGAGTCTAAAGTGAGAAGACTCGTTAAAAAAAATCGTCGTCGTCCTTCGACGCAAAATTTATTCATTGCATTACTGGAATAATCTTTCTTTCAGAGATACCTCCATTTCCGGTGTATTATGCAGCTCCGGTACACCCATTGGGTAACGCACCAAAATCTACGCCAATGACTCCAGCGACGGGCCAGGTATTTATACAATAATTCGGCGAAAATTCGATTAAAAAACCTCTGAAAGACTCTGCCATTTACATATGACGCTCTGTTATTCCAATATTGCTGTTAGTAATATTGTTATTACGATAACCATTATCATTATTACTACTATCTTCTTCTTTTCTTTTTTCTGAATGGAAAACGATATGAACAACACAAACGACAATGCTTTTATCTCATTAATATTGTCATTATTACTGATTATCTCCTCTTTCTTTTAAAGAGACAACGATATAAAGGACAATGATCTGTTATTTCATTATTATTATGATTATTGTAATCATTTTCCGTCTTCTTACAACGAACATCACTTTGGTGTCCTCCTCCAATTTTGTTGAAACTTTTTAATGTGGAAGAGTATCAAAAACTAAGAGACACGTGTGTTTTTTATCGGCGGAAAAAGGGTTTCAAGGGATGATACGCACCCTAAAAAATGGGGATGTCTTTCGTTTTTCGTCGATAACCTTTTAAGGGGCCAGTCCACTTTGAAAATTTCGAAAAATCGAAAACAAGCAAGACTTAAAGAAATCGACGATGATGAGCAATCAGAAGGGATTTTGTACGGTGCAGGAATTGCCGATTGAGTTTAGGTAAGAGTTTTTCATAGTATACACTTCAAACGCGTTTTTCTCGAAACAACGTTTTAAAAATCTAGCTCCATCGTATCTCTAAAACTAATAAACCGATTCTCTTGAAATTTGAACCACATATTGTAAACATGATTCGCAACAAGATGATCCTCGATGGTTTTAAAAGTTTGATTTTCACTCTTTTTTTGCGAAAAACTGCGGAAAAAACGCGTTTTTTTTAACTTTTTTCGTTATTTATCTGCCATTTTTTAATTTTTTTGATAAAACTTTATATCCGAGGGTCATTTTATAGCTGGTGTCATATTGAATCTAATGGACTTTGATTTTTTTGTTTCGGACAAGCCGGTGCCGAGTTGTGATGGAGCTACCTAGCCCACCTATTTTTGAGGCGTTACGTTAAACTATAGTTTTTGTACTTAAAAATGAATAAAAATGAATAAAACATTTTTTTCAAATGTATTTCAAGACTTTATTTATCAAGCGCAACAACTTTTATATTCATATCATTTATAAAATCCTCAAAAAAATCGCGAAAGAGCTTTTTTTTCGTGGCTCCAAAGTGGACTGGCCCCTTAACGGTACGAGATATTAAAAAATTTCAAATAGCAACAATGTCTATTTTTTTCTATACTATACATTGGAGATGAGAACGATAACGTTATCGACGAAAAACGAAAAACACCCTTATTTTCGAGGGTGCATTTCACCCCTTAAAACCGTTTTTCCGTCGATAACAAAAAAATACGTGTCTCTTAGTTTTTGATACTCTTCCACATAAAAAAGTTTCAACGAAATCGGAGGAGGACACCAAAGTGATGTTCCTTGTTAGTATCACTGTGATTTTTATTGTATTACATATATATTTTTATTCTGGTTTTTATATTATTTTGTTTATTATTTATAATACATTTTATTATTTTTATCATTGCTTGTAATATGTCATCATTGTTTCATTGTAAATAAGATATTGCGATTGCGGGGTGGCTCGAGCCCGAGAGACGGTTATTTGGAGGTTCAGGGTGAACATCCGGGCTGGGGTGTAGTGTGCGATTCGAGGAACGGTTGGTCGATCAAGGAAGCCCACGTAGTCTGCCGTCAATTAGGATATAAGAGGTACGAGGCTGCAATGAAATTTGACGCTAATTATGTGACGCGACTCGGCTACTCGCGGATGATGAGGATCAGTGACATTAATGTGTCCTACATTTTCGTGTGACGGGTATAATTCACGAGCGCGTATTGCAGAGGTGCCGAGATGGCTTGGCAAGGACGACTGCAAGGCGACGACGTCGAAGCACCTTGGATAGCTTCAACTCACGTTGATTGCAACGGAAATGAGACCCATTTCCAAACGTGCAAGTGAGAAACAATCAGTTTTCTTTTCCAATACCTTCTCGAAATATGAAAATATAATGCAAAATAACTGATTTATCGGCTCGTTCGATATCGCGACCATAATTGATTGTTGTCATCATGATTGTTTCTGAAAAGAGACTTTGGCTAATTGACATGGGGAACCGTAGGTTCGTTCATGGCGAGACATGTCTCGTGAAGAGAGACGCGGTTGGGATTCGTTGCACCGCGAATCCTTTGGCTCATTGTCGCGAGGACGAGGTGGCACACGAAGGACGATGCTATCACTTGGCGAATCCCGATTCTGGCCTCAATCATGGCGAGGCACTCGATTATTGCACGTCGAGAAAGGCTCGACTGGTTGACATCACGACACAGGCGGAAAATGATTTTCTCTCCGAATGGTTGATGCAAAGTTATCCGACTGTCAAGTCAATCATGACGTCGGGCTTTGGGTTTACAACCTTCAATAAGACGGTTTGGCTCTGGGAAGATTCGGCACGGTCGAAATTTGGGTGAGTTGTGATTTTCAAATTGTGCTCATATTTATAGCGCATGTTCATATGAAATATACCATATGTAGTTATATTTAATTGATATCATATAAATGGAAATATATATATATTTGAACTCTATTTTTTTTAACCCAAATTTGAGGCCCAAATTTGAACTCTATTTTTTTCCTTTTTCTCACCATCCAATTATCTTCGCTGCAGAAGAAAAAGAATTGGCACGAAATCTGCGATCGGTCAACAAATGTTTAGAGGTCGTTCAAGACTCCCAACAATTCAAATTTTCATTTAAAAAATCCATTTTTTTCGTTTACTTCTCACCCATGAATTTTACGCTTTATAATTTTTTAATTAACCTCGCGAAAGCTTCATCCGGTCAATGAATATTTAGTGGTCGCTCAAGAGCTTCGAAATTTCCAATTCTCGCCAATTTTGCTTATTCATCTCACTCATAAATTTGGCGCTTTGTAAAATTTTCAAAACAATTAATCGTTTTTCGCTATAAACAGATTTTTCAAAGTTACCTCACACTACTAACCCAAGAATTATAATCTTTGTTCTCATAAAATAATTCTTTTAAGCTCTTGTCCGTAAACAAAATTATAGGTCTCCCGTTTTATCGGGTTAGAAGTGTAAGGTAAATTTAAAAAATCCGTTTCTAAAGAAAAAAGGATTAATTGTTTTGGAAATTTTACAAAGTGTTAAATTTACGAGTGAGAAGAGATAAAAAATTCGCGACAATTGGAAATTTCGAAGCTCTTGAGCGACCACTAAATATTCATTGACCGGCTAGAGCTTTCGCGAGCTTAAGTTGTAAATTGTCGAGCGTAAAATTCATAGGTGAGAAGTGAACGTAAAAAAAAACGTTTTTTAAAATGAAAACTTGTATTTTTGGGAGGCTTGAGCAATCTCTAAATATTTTTTGATCGCTCGCAGATTTGGCGACAATTTTTTTTTCTTTAAAGAAGATAATTGGGTTGTTAGAAAAAGGAAAATAAATAGAGCTCAAATTTGGGCCACCCTAATATATGTATATATATATATATATATACAGTTGCGTACAAAGGTTTTGGGCTATTCTTTTTTCAGGCATATTGCATTGAAATACGACGGTGGGGAAAATATTAACGAGTTATGACAACATGTATTCACTTATATTTGAAAACAATTAATTATATACATAGATGTTGTTCTTAAATATTCGTTTGTCGATCGCTGTTTATTTGACGACTGTGCAAAAGTATTGGGCCACCTACAATTGCGTGTGAAAAACATAACAAAAATCTTTTTGAAAATAAAACGGGATTCGACCTTCTTAACTTGACTCGGTATTTGGGTGCCATGCCCTTAGCAGCTATAAACGCGGCACTTTGACGAGGCATGGACGCTATTAATTGTGAGATCCGTTCTTGTGGCAAGTTTTCCCACTCATGTCGCAAATAATTCCAGAATTCCGCCTTGTTGGAGTGATTTTTTGTTTCAATACGATCTTTCGGGTGTTTCCACAAATGTTCAAACGGAATAAAGTCCGGTGATTGCGATGGCCAGTCCAAAAGGTGTACTTTGCGTCTTCGAAGAAAATCTTTTACAAGACGTGAAGAATGTTTGGGGTTGTTATCGTGTTGAAAAACCCAATCACGCGGCATTTTTTTCATTGCAAATGGGAGCATATGGTCTTGCAATATGCTCCCATAAAAATGCACCTATTAAAATGGAATACAAATCTAAATATCTCGGATCACTATCAAATATTTGGTAGTGATCCGAAATATTTAGATTTGTATCATCGATACTGACCTGGAGTGACCATGAACGACTTTGACCCCTTAATGTTTTTTATGCGACTTGAGGTGCTCCACAAGATGGTTTCAAAAAAAAATGTTTAAGCATTACGCATTAAACATAAGCAAAAAAAAGCATTAAACATTAAAACTACAAGCATTAAACAATTTAAATGCTTTCGTTAAGAAATATGAAAAAATTATATCTTCATTAAATATGAAAAAATGAAAACAATTTAAAAAAAGATGAATGCCTTTTTCTATTTTTTTTCAAAAAATTCTCTAAAATAGAGTGACCCATTCTATGATTTTTAAGACTAATCTCATCGTGGGCCTATTTTTCTGTCTATTTTTTTTCGAAATAATCATATTTTTTGAGAAGATTTTTACAATTTTAATCTCCAATAATGCTATTAATGATTTTCTGATTTCCAATTCGGCTTCGACAGGCCTGAAACGTTTTATTTTCAATTTGTGCAGCATTTAACGAAGAGAAATGATTTTTTTCTTCAATATACGAACAGAGAAATGTTCGTATTTCAATAAACATTATCTAAAAATGTCCTTTCTAACAACGACATTCCGACAAATATATTTTCTCACCGACAAATATTGGTGCAAATATTGTCATGTGGATCGAACTAAATCGCGTAGATTCAACAAATGGTGGCCCGGTTGGATGAACGACAAGAAACTTCCTCCCTGGCCAGGCTCGAGGCCCGCTTGCATTGTCATGAAAAAACAATTTCCCTGTCACGATGATCCAGAAAAACACTGTACGACGGATTATTTCTTCTGGGATATCGAAGATTGCGCGACCTCGATGAAGGGTCACTCGTACGTTTGCGCGAGACCTTACGACGACATCGGTACGATTTATACTTGGAGTTTGCACTCAAGAGAATTCATGTCGATAATCTATGTTCGTGAAAGTATATCCGCCTCTGTACTGATGTGGCTGATATTTTTTTTGTGTCCAATTCTCAGGCTGCGTGTACGGAAATGGTCAATTGTACGCAGGGCGCGCGAACGTATCAGCATCGGGAAAAAAGTGTTTGCCCTGGAACGATCCTACTGTGGCTCATGCTCTTCGAATCAATGTCGGTGAAACTTTCGTCGCCGCACTCACGGCATTTTCTTGTATTTTCTCTAATGCGTGTGTGTGTGTTTTTTTTAAACTTACATTCAAGTATAAATTATTCTTTAGATTCCAAATGCCGAGGTCAGGGGAAATTTGACCAGTCACAATTATTGTAGAAATCCAAATCCAACGAAAGAATCGGGTCCTTGGTGTTTTACGGCGACACGTGGTGGCCGGGAGTACTGTGACATACCACCCTGCGGTGAAATTGGTAATTATTGCCCTCGAACTATATTGACATAACTATTATCCAATAACAAGAATACTAATAATGATAGTGACAAATAATTATTATATAAGGGTATGGTGTACTTGTAGCACGGTCGCAAACAATATTGTTGATGAGCTATAATTTTTTTTTCACTTTCCATCCCTTGACTGCACCTTTGAAGCTTGCAAAGGGCGATACATGGGCTGTTACTTGATTGAATTAAATTTTCAATTACTTCTTAAGGGAGGACACCACTGTATCGGGCTGAAAAGGTCATTTTTCCGAGTTTTTTGTTCGATTGTTCATTTAGGGAATGGAAAAAGGTATGTTATTAAGGTAATCCTGTCGCCAGGCTTCAATCCTTAGGTTTTTCATTTTTTTTTGAGCTTCACTAAATATATTAATAATCGTCTCTGTAAAATTTTAGGGTTGGTTATCGACCTAATTACCGAGAAAAAAATTAAAATTGCGTATTTTTGTGAAGGAATTCCGAGACGACATAAAAAGAAATTTCCGGTCGGCATAAAAGTGTATATAATAGTGGGAATCCGTCAGATTCTTAAAAATAATCAGATTTATATACATGACACTTGTAATAATCCAATGCTCTCAGAAAAAATTACGCTTATTGAGCTAATTTTTATGTAGGATCAAATTTAAGTTCATCTTCCGGTATTGGATTTATTACCACTTGCTACGATAACGAGACGTGACAGCAAGGCAACAGCTGATTGTAGTAGTAACCTCATCTCACTCATTCGAATTTCTACGCGAATTTGCCAGTCGTCGCCCGGGTACAATGCTTTATATTTCCCGCACCTGACATTGTTTTGACAGATCGACGTTGAAAAGCATGGAGGTTAAACTCGCCTGGTTGAGTGAAAAGAGACGAAGATAGAACCAATGTTGCCAAACATCAAACCTAGAAATACTGCGCGGATCGTTGGAATAACAATTTTTTCATTTTTCTAATTAAATGTGATCATTCATGCAAAAGTTTACAAATGGAAAATTTTTGTTATTACAAATAATTTTTTTTGCATATGTTAAGAATATACATTGTACAAGTCTCAAATATGATCGGTGGTATGACTAGTGTGAAGCGATACGATTGCCTTAAGCATACATTGAACTTATTTCGTGTAAATTTATATGAAAAAAATGCATTATTAATAATGTCATTGAGGTATAACAGAGCTTCTGTATAAAAATGTGGCCCAACGGCCGCATCTATAACTTGACAATGGTTAGCTTGTAAAATAAAAAGAAAACAGTTTTATAATCTATATAAATGTAGTTCTCGTTGTACGTAGCCGTTTTTCGAAATAAAAATTACAAAATGATGGGTATTAAAAACAGTGTAATTTTGGCGAAAATTTCACTTATATTCGGGGGCTTAAGGGGTTACCCCCACTTGTAGCGCAAAAAAGGCCTTTTTCATGAATTTTTTTAAAGAAAACTACAAAACTTTTTTAACCGATCAATATACCATCTTAAAGAACACATCTTGACGAACTTTCAGTAATTTTTTTATTGAAAAATATTACATTGTTTAGTGGCAAATGGCCGTCAATGAAATGATGTTTTTATATACATGGTTTGCGGTGACCAACATTGCGGCGAAGTGGATCATCTGAAAAAAAAGCGGATGGATTTAGTCAAATATAAGTATAAACTAGTCTTTAATCGAAGGATTTTAAAAAATATTTATTTTTCACAATATGGCGGACAGTCAAAGTTAATGGTTCGATTTTAACGAAAAAAACGGCCGTTTTTTGGCTATAAAACGGCCATTTTTTTCGAAAAAAAAAATCGAACGATTAAAGACTACATTTTTATGTATTAAATAAGCCTGCAAAATGTCAAGAAGATCGGTTCACTAGCGTTCGAGTAATCTTGGTCACCGACTTCAGAAATGCCATTTTGAGAAAAACGCGTTTAAAGTTTCAATTTCAGTTTACACGAAGAAAATATTTTTTTTTGTAAACTTACATAGAGTCATCTATTCCGGGCCCATACAGAAGTATGGGCCCGGATACTTATACTTCAAAAAAATGCAATAAAAAAAATCGATTTTTTCAAAATCGCAAGTGGGGGTAACCCCTTAAAAAATACTATATTTAAAGAAAAAAACATCTACTGTGATAGCTACAGCAATAACGGAAATTTTGGTTATGTAAATTGGAAATCGGACCATTTTAGCTAGAGTTAGGCCAGGTGGAGAGTTGCCTTGCGATTTAGAAATAATAATTTCTATATTGCAAGTCGATTACTTTCTTCTTTTCTTTTTTTGTAAATAATAATTTTTAAATTGCAAGTGAGAAAAAAGTAACTTCCGATGTTATGTATTTGTAGCTTGCCTATGAAAAACTTTGTTTGAATATTCGCAGGACGATTCTCAATTTGGAATATGCTTCTAGATTGAAAAGTCGATGCTCTTATTCAATCAAACGATATCACGACGTGTTCATAAGTATCTTGAAAAAATCGCTACACAACGTGGCTCGAATAAAATTATTTTCAATAAACGTACTTTGTTTTCAATTAAATCCGAATGATGTTTCTTCTCTAGGCACAAAAAGATCTCCCGCTGGAGGTAAATGCAAGCCAAAACACTTCGAGTGCATGCCAGGAGAGTGCATACCCTCGCCGTGGGTTTGCGACGGAGAAGAGGTATTTGTCCAAAATTTCGTTGCGTTATTTCTCGATTTGTTTTTATCTTGTTGCGAGTTAAAATGATTTTTTTAAACTAACTTAACCAGCAAACGTAGCATTATTTCTGGTGTATGACTAATTTGGGGTACGAGATGAGAATTTCGATGTTTTTTTTCTTCTTTTCTGCTTGTCTTCTTAATAGTTTGAAAAAAATGGATTTCTTCATTGATTTTTTGTTTGAGTTCGTTTTCTATGTTTGTTTCATAAGTGTTGTTTTTTGGGTTTATTTTCGATGTTTTTCTTGTTGATTTCATGTTTGGGTTTGTTTTTTTTGTTTTCTCCCTAGGACTGTACAAATGGCCTGGACGAGGCAGGCTGCTCGTCACACTTGGCCTTTTTCAAAAAAACCCCGGAACATCGTCTCAACGGTCACGACGTTGAGAAATGGCTCAATACACCGCCAAAAACCTGCGCCCTCAGGTGCAAAGAAGCCGACTTTACGTGTCGATCGTTCTCGCACCAGCCCGAGGGCAACATTTGCCTGCTGAGTGACACGAACCTTGGACTTTCGGGAGACTTGTCTGTCGATCTCGAGTGGGATTATTACGAAATGAAGGACAGAACGATCAATTGCGGCGAAATGTTTGTCTGCGGCAATGGCAAGTGCGTGAATCGCTCGCGAGTCTGCGATGGCAAAAACGATTGTGGCGATCGTTCGGACGAGAATATTTGCACTACCGAGAAACTCGACTACGGGATACGCTTGGCTGGCTCGAACAACACTTACGAGGGCCGTGTCGAAGTTAAAGGTACTTAGAACTTTGAAAGACAATTTATTAAGATTGAAAAAAATTGTTCTCTTCAAACGTAACTACTAAACTTGGATTTGAAAAACGATTTGGATTATCGAAATTTGGCAAATGGGAATCCTTAGGGTTCCGTAGCCACTGGAAATCCTTATAATACCATATTTAAATTAATTCAAGGTCAGAATTAGTTAGAAAGCTTACTTAGACGGATTACTCAGGACGATTACTCAGAACGATTACTTAGAACATTTAATTAGAACGATTACTCAGAAGGATTACTCAAAACGAATACTCAGAACGATTACTTAGAATGATTACTTAGAACATTTACGTTAAACGATTACTCAAAACGATTACTCAGAGTCATTGCTCAGTTTTAGTTTACTCAGAAGGATTACTCAAAACGATTACTCAGAACGATTACTCGGAACGATTACTCAGACCGTTTACTCAGAACGATTACTTAGAACATTTACTTTAAACGATTACTTAGAACATTTACTTAGAACATTTACTTAGAACGATTACTCAGAACCATTACTCAGAAGGATTACTTAAAACGATTCCTCAGAACGATAACTTAGAACATTTACTTAGAACGATTACTTAGAACATTTACTTAGACCGATTACTTAGAATATTTACTTTAAACGATTACTTAAAACATTTACTTAGAACGATTACTCAGAACGATTACTCGATCCGAGTAATCGTTCTAATTACTTAGAGTCATTACTTAGAATCGAGAGTAATCGTTCTAATTACTTGAAGTCATTACTCAGAACGATTACTTAGTTTTAGTTTACTCAGAAGGATTACTCAAAACAATTACTTGGAACGATTACTCAGACCGTTTACTCAGACCGATTATTGAGACCGATTACTCAGAATGATTACTCGGAACGATTACTCAGACCGATTACTCAGAACGATTACTCAGACCGATTACTCAGAACGATTACTCAGAACCATTACTCAGAAAGATTACTCAGAATAACATACACCAATGTCAAAAAGTTGATCACCAAAGTCGCCCACTATGTCAATAATTACAGCAAAAATCCGTCACCCCACTCGCGCACTGTCAACCTTTGAAGCGTCTGGCCACCTTGGCCGATCGAAAAAAATGGGTATATTTAAAAAAAAAATAAACTCGAAAGTATGGGCAGGAATATTTTTATATTTTTACGCAACGTCAGAAAGGGCTTTAAGAATAACGTTAATAAATTTCCGTTCAAAATATTAAAAAATGGCGCCGTTATGCACATTGCCGCGGGGGCCCTCCGCACGATACGCGCGTTCGTTGTTCCAGCTGTTACCCGGTCATGCCACATCTGAAAAAAAAAATAAAAGAGATCAGCTCATTCGTGAGTAGTGTCGCTACAATGTAGCGTGGCGGTTTTTTTTCGACCATTAAAAAAATTATGGTGTGCCAAAGAAAAAAAATTGTATTTTTCACCGAAATTATGGCTCACCATAATTTTATTAATGGTAAAAAAACCGCTACGCTACATTGTAGCGACACTACTCACGTATGAGCTGATTTTTTTTTAGATGTGACATGACCGGGTAACAGCTGTGACAACGACCGCGCGTATCGTGCGGAGGGCCTCCGCGGCTACGTGCATAACGGCGCCATTTTTAAATATTTTGAACGGAAATTTATTAACGTTATTCTTAAAACCTCTTCTGACGATGTATAAAAAAATAAAAATATTCCGGCCCATACTTTCGAGTTAAAAAAAATATACCCATTTTTCAATCGGCCAAGGTGGCCGAACGCCTTAAGCCATTAACTGAGTACCCGCGATGCTGTTCCTCTTTGGTTGAAAAATATGATATACTAATTCGTAAAAATAGTATTTAGAGCAGCTGTTCCCAACCTTTTCAGTCTTGTTACCCCTATGGCCTATCAGGGAAACTTATTTTACCCCCCCCCCTTCCTACACACAAACATTGCCACGCTTTTTAATAGTTTACATGCAGTGGGAGAGACCGCAAACCACGTGGCACTGACCTGTAATTTTATCACCTACATACAAGGTCCTCAAAATTACCAGCCTTATTACCCCTGCCGAACAGATGTTTTACCCCCGCGGGGGTAATTACTCCTAGGTTCGGAACCCAGAATTTAGAGAGTGCTTTCAACTGCAATTATTGCGGTTGTAGTAAACTACTATACCTCTTGAACGGGGGATGACCGACGTCGAATTTAAGCACAGGATTACTCAGAACGGTTGGTCAGAACGATATACATCAATTTCCATAATGACAATAAAAATTCGTCGTGTCACACGCGCATTGTGAACCGTCAAAGTCATTAGCTGAGTATCCGCCTTTGGTGTTCTACTTTGGTTGGAAAATGCGAAATAATTCGTAAAAATAGTATTTAGAGAGCATCTTCAACTGCAATTATTGCGGTGGCTGTAAATTACTATAACTCTTGAACGTGGGGTGATCGTCACGTAATTCAAGATCAGGATTACTCAGAACGGTTATTCAGAACAACATACACCAATCTCAAAAAGTCTAACAGCGAAGTTGCCCACCATGTCAATAATTACAAGAAAAATCCGTCGTCTCGCTTGCGTTTTTTGAAGGTTCAAAGTCTTTCACTGAGTACCCGTCATATGTACTATTCCCCTTTGGTTGAAAAATGCGAAGTAATTCGCAAAAATCGTATCCAGAGTGTGAATTTAACTCCAATTATCGCGGTTGCTGTGAATTACTTTTGGGAGAAAAAACAATAGATTTCAATCCGACAAGTTTTAATTTGACATATTTTCGATAATGTTCGAAAAAAAACATATTGTACGTCAAAAACATCATTGAGTGCCATTAAATAAGAACATTATCTGGGTATCTAAAGATGTATGAAAGTCTACGTAGATCCCACTTGGACTTGACCGCTTTTTTCTTCGCCAGTTTTGGGACATTGGGGCCAAGTCTGCGACGATGGTTTCGGTATGATTGACGCCAATGTCGTGTGTAAAGAATTGGGCTTTGAGCTGGGAGCCCTTGAGGTCAGTCCCGGTGGATATTTCGGGAATATGGAACCGCCAGAGCGTTTCATGGTGGATCAACTGAAATGCCGAGGCAACGAGACCTCGCTTCGCGAATGTGACTTTGATGGGTGAGAAATGAAAAAAATATATATATAAAACGCCCTGCATATACGTGTAGGTATACATTTTCTGCAAAGGCCCATATATTCGTCATCGCGAGGATGTTAAAAATGTCGCGATTGCGAATCGATTAAATTTGCATTCTCGACAGTTGGGGTGTTCACAACTGCCGTCCCGAAGAAGCCGTCGGTGTAGTTTGCAAATCCGCGATGAACACGTGCAAGTTGGGTCATTGGAAATGCGACACGAGTCCGAAGTGTATTCCTACGGCGTTTATCTGCGACGAGGTTGTGGATTGCCCGGATAAATCGGACGAGAGCGCAATGCATTGTTTGGTATGGTAACAAAAAAATCCCTTCGAAATAACATTTAGTTGTCATTGAGGGATCATCACAGTGTAACGGGACGAAAAACAGTTGATTTTTGCGATTTCTTTTCCGACGGTTAAGGTAGTACCTCCACAGAAAAGTTGAATTAAGAAATGGTTGAAATTTGACATATATGTTATTCAATACATTATCCAAACATCTGTGCAATTTGAATAAGTTTGACCACCCCAAACCTGAGATATTTACACTTAAAGTTGGCTTGGTTTACACGCAACAAATGCGTTATGATTGGCAAACAGAGCATCATTAATTTTACCGTCAAAACTAAAATTAAGAAATTGATAAAAAACGAGGATAAGCTAGAGTAAGATATCACGAATAATGTGAAAAAAATTAGAATGATTCACCATCTAGTTTCCAAGATATAACCATGAAAAGCCCTCACAATTGTGGTGCAAAGCCTGGCAAAGCCTGGAAAAAAAACAATTGGGGCAAAGCCTGGACAGTCCCGGCAAAAAGTTTACTGGCAATGGTAGATCAAAAACACAATATAAAATATATTTTATGGCAATAAATGATATCCATCGTATTATCTACTAGTACCGAGTCAATATTGCGTCGTTTTTAATTTTATTTATTACTATTTAAACCAATTATCAATCTTTTAAACATGAACATGGTATGTAAACTTTTGGTTGAGATTTTCGCAGAGGAACTACCTTAAAATACCCTAATCAGTCTGATTTTTTTATGTCAAATCAAAGCACTCATGAAGAACGAAAAATAATTTTTTAAACGTTTATTTTTATTTTTCTTTACATTTCTTTTAACTGTTGAAAATGTCTTCGAGAAAAAGGAGTCCTCATGGTGTACACCGTTGTTGTCGTAAATATTATCTGAAACAAAATTTGTAAAAAGATTATTAATCAGTATGAAAGCCGCTATCTTGCTGTGGGGTTTTTTTTCAGAATCAAAATTGACCAAATGGCGGCGATTTGAAAAAAAAAGTATCGAATTAGCCTATTTTTTCGAAAGTTTTTCTTTTAAAAAAAGAAGAAGGTTAAACAAAAGCTTCCATAGCAAGATAAAAAATGGCGTGAAGAAAGTTGTGTCAAAATTTGGGTAAATATTTACAAGTGGGGCTTCGGCTAGAAAAGGGGTTTAGAAATTTTGTACAGAGTCGATGTATTTCAGGGCACTTTGTTTATAATATTTAAGTCGGGGGAAGACAATTTCAACCCTTATTTCATAACCCAAACAAACGTATTTCAAAAATCGAATATTTGCCGGAAATATTTTTTCTTTCTTAATAAGATACCCCTCCCCCATCATAAAAAACATATTTTCATACTGCAGAATAGCCCCGAACACGTGAACATTTTTTTTGGAGCCGATTAGGGCTGGATCCCCACTTGTAAATATTTATCAAAATTTGTGACGGATAGCTTGAAAACTCTTCTTTTGAGAGTGTACACCGTTGTGAAAAACGACATTTCGAAAAAAAACACGTTTAAAGTTTCGAGTGCGGAATTTTTATAGAAATTGTCTACTTACGTTTATGTAAGTATATGAACAGCATGTTTATAATCGTCTATACTATCGTATAATGCCAAAAAATCGATTTTTCGAAAATCTTCACACTGTGATGATCCCTCAACGTTCCGGTGGAGGGAACGAAGCGAAATTTTGTTCGTATTTAAAAAAGGGCTTTTCCGAAAAAGTTTTTAGCTATGTTTTTTGTGTTGAGCTATTAACTAGTTATCATTTAACTAGATTTAATGTATGGGATTCAATTTCAGGCAAAAGGTGCTGAAATTTGTTAACTTCCAAATATACGTCCTAGCTGTAGAGTAAAATCAGTCGTAAGTGGCATAATATGTGGACCAAACGTCAAATTTTCAGTTCAAAGAGTTCTTTTTCCCGTCTTTTCACCTATGTTTGATAACATTTAACTTGATTTGCGGAAAATGTTCGATAGTGAGTTTGCTGTGCCTTACGTTGCCGCAAATTTCGGGTCTCCGTGTTTATAGCAGCGGTTCCCAAACTTTTTTGACGACGGAACCCTTTTGGAACTATAAATATTTTACAGGGCCCTAAAGTAAGCAAAACATGGTTTTATGTTTATTTTTTAAGGAACATCGCACAAAAATAGGTACTTTACATAACAATCTATTAATTTCACTATAAATTTATGAAATTGTTCCCATTTATTGGGAAAGCATCGTTTTTCGGTGAAAAAAACCGTTCTATTTTCCGTTATAAAAAAAAAACTATGCAACGAAGAAAAAGCGACGTCGGTCAGGCACTACTTTTTGCTATGTGAAAGAAGCTTGTAGAACTTGGAGTTCATCGGTGCAGTAATTTTCGAGACATCGTGGTCACCGATTTTGAACGTCATTTTTAGAAAAAATCGTTTAATCCTACGTCGACACACTGGCCCATTTTGATCCGGACGTATTTGAAATAAAATGCTTACTTTCCCAAAAGTGAAAGATTTTAATAATTTATTTACAATTCAATTTTAAACTTTCCGTAATTCAATTATGCAGACATATTATAAAATGTTAAAGGTGTATCCCTGATTTTTTTCAATAAAAACCGACCGAAGGGTTTTTAATGGCAGGTGGATGAAGTACGGATCCGGGTCAAATTGACCCAGTGTGTAAAAATCGTGGCCAAATATAAGCGTGTCAAGGGTTAAAGTTCGCCGGTTCGTGGAACCTACCTATAAATGCCCACAACTCCCTCAATTTTGAACCAATCGAATTGATATTTTCGGATGATATTTTTTATTGTTTAAATATTTTTCAAAATATTTTTTTTTTTATTTTTACACTATTTTTATTTTATTTTTGTTTTTCAAATATTTTTTTATTTTTATTTTATTATTATCGTAGATTCCATTGTTCGGGTTCTTCCCCCTTATAACATTCCCCACCATATGTCACTACTCATTCCCACCCTGCTTGATAATATTTTTTAACTATTATATCTTAAGAATCCGTCGAAAACCAAAAAACGATATTTTCAAAAATTTTAACTATTTTTAAGCCTTCAAAAACTGGTGAAAATCGCTAAAAATTGTGATTTTCGCGAAGACCTTGCAAAAAAAAGCGGTCGATATTTTTGTTCCAACCCTAAATTTAGCCTAGTGATTTTTTTTCTCACGAAGAACATTCATAGAAGAACTTTCCTAAATATTTACTGAAATTATTTCATTAATTAATACCAAATAACATTTTTTCCCTCCACTTATTTTCCAACCTTTTGTTATCTTATCATTTTTTTTTCATATAACACAATCTTGTAATTTATCTGAAGATTAGGAAAAATATAACATTCCAACCCCCCTTTATCATTCAGGCTCCGTTCGAGCTGCGATTAGCGAACGGAAGTAGCCCACTCGAGGGCAGAGTAGAGGTTCGCCATCACGGTATCTGGGGCACCGTTTGCGACGACGACTTCACCAACTCGGCTGCAAAAGTAATTTGCAAATCGTTGGGATACGGTGGAACGGCCGTGGCGAAGAAAGACGGATTCTTCGGGCCTGGCGACGGACCGATCTGGCTCGATGCGGTATGCACGCAATCGTTGTTAATTTTTTAATGATTATTACAGTGATCTAGGAAAAAGCATATTGACGGTTTTATAATCAACAATATTCGTTAATAATCGTCGTTCGTTAAGTAACTTTCGGAATTTTACCATATCGAAGGTTTTCTGCCACGGCAATGAGACACAACTGTTCAAGTGCGAGCACAATCCTTGGGGTCATCACAATTGCGATCACAACGAGGATGCCGGGGTAATATGCACGGGGGGTTCAGTCGACGATACCAAGGTAAATAAATGAAGACAACGCGGTGAAAAATAATAATATCAATGAGTTATCGATCGATTGGCGCAATACTTAAAAACGTTGACATTCAGTTTTTCGACATTACGTCACGTGGAGATGAGTCAAAACTACAATGAATGTACTACTCAAAACGATATTTTCGTGACGATATTTTATTTTGTTTTTTTTTTGCTTGTTTGTTGAATAAAAGTACATGGATCTGAATGGGTGAAGGGCGTTGGTAAATTTATTTCAAAACCTTCCTTGTTCTTTCCTTTCTCGGTACAGTTGGATACCGATACAAAATCCGCACCGGAATTCAATATCAGCCAACTGTTGCCGAGCGACTGCGGCCGAAGACCCGAAGATTTTAGTAACGCAGACGACGGAATATTTCAGCGGGTAGTTCGTGGCTCGATCGCCCCTAAAGGATCGTATCCTTGGCAAGTCAGTAATGAGTCGATTGGTCAGCTACTGTCATTAGGATAAGTATCGATTGATATTAACGGCGGAGATACCTTTGGGCGATGAACAAATTGCTTATTTTCGTGACTTTTTTTTTAAGGGACGATTTCTTCGACATTTTTGAGACTTAGGGTATGTTTTATTACTACTTTTGGCTGTTACGTCGTATTTTTTATTTTTTACTAATCTTTAACAATGGCGGTATGGCACGGTCTTCGGGTGTACTTCCGAAAAGCCCACACCTCCGAATAATTTAGAACTTCGTGTACTTATGCATTTTGACTTGCTGATCACGAATATGATAGTGAAAATACTCGCAAATTTTATTTTCAAGGTCAAAATAAAAAAAAACTTTTTTTTTTTAGTTTTTCCATTTTATTTTAGCAAATATTGATCTTAGAGAAAAATGTCTTCTACGAAAGTCGTAGCCTATTAAAATATTGATATTTTATGTTCTATACAGGTTTCGTCTAAAACCATATTTTTTCAAGAAAAATGGGATAATACTCAAATGAGTATATTTTGCTAAACTCTATTAGTTTCGATGTTATCTACTTACGCACTTTACCACGGGGAGGTTACAGTTTAGTGTTTAAAGTGCATATTTTTTCTTGCTTTTTGTATTCTACTCTTTTTTTGCTTCTTTTGTATTTTAGACTGTTTTTTTGTACTTCATTCCACTTTTTGCGTTTTTTGTATTTTTTATTTGAAAATTGGCGAAAGAGAAAAGAATGGAAAACATGGTCTGCAACCACCGCAGTGTTGTACGCACCCCAAGATTCCACACACCCATCCAAGGTGCCCAACAAACCCACCCCAGTGTTCTACGCACCCCACGATTCCACGCACCCATCCGAGGTGGCCGCCGTCCACCCCAATGTTCTATGTACCCATCCGAGCAACCACCCCAGTGTTGTACGCACCCCAAAGTTCCACACACCCATCCAAGGTGCCCAACAAACCCACCCTAGTGTTCCACGCACTCATCAGAGGTGCCCCCCGCCCACCCCAGTGTTCTACGAACCCCACAATTCCACGCACCCATCCGAGATGCCCCCCGCACACCCCAGTGTTCTACGCACCCCACAATTCCACGCACTCATCCGAGGTGCCCCCCGCACACCCCAGTGTTCTACGCACCCCACAATTCCACGCACCCATCCGAGGTGCCCGCCGCCCACCCCAATGTTCTACGTACCCATCCGAGGTGCCCTCCGCCCACCCCAGTGTTCTACGCACCCTATGATTCCACGCACCCATCCAAGGTGTCCAACAAACCCACTACAGTGTTCTACGCACTCCGCGATTCCGCACACCCATCCGAGGTGCCCTGCGCCCACTCCAGTGAACTCCACACCCCACGATTCAACATACCCGAGTTTGTTTGGGTTCGTTTTGATTGATGTTTGTGTTTGTATTATTTGGGTTTATTTCGGCTCATATGCAATAAAGTGCGTAAGTGGATAATATCGAAACTAATGGAGTTTACCAAAATATACTTATTTGGGTATTATCCCATTTTTCTTGGAAAATAATTATTTTAGATAAAACTTGTATACAACATAAATTATCAGTCTTTTGATGGGCTATAACTTTCGTAGAGGACGTTTTCTTCTACGATGAACATTTGTTAAAATAACGTAGAAAAACTACAAAAAACCCGTTTTTTCAGTTTCGATCTTGAAAATCATATTTGCGGGTATTCTCACTATCATGTTCGTAATCAGCGAGTCAAAATACATAAGTACACGAAGTTCTAAATTATTCGGAGGTGTGGGATTTTCGGAAGCCCATCCCGGTCTTCTAAACGGGTTGCGGCGGATGTTGTTAGCAGGGTTGCGAAATTTGTAATGAAAAAGTAATGCATTGTTCATTACTTTTTTCATGGGTAATGAAAAAATCCCCAATACTCATTACATTATATTTTGTAATGTGAAACATTTTCATTACAAAATACAATGTAATGTGTAATGACAAAAAATTCATTACACATTACATTGTAATGGGCAATGGACATTTTTTTACATTACAAAGTGTAATGTAATGAGGAATGAAATTTGTTCACATTACTAATATCATGTAAAAAATCTCCATTACTCATTACAAGATAATATGGATTATTATTCGTTTCCCATCGGGTCAGATCGACCCAGTGCGAAAATCGCTGCCCCTAATGGGAAACGAATAATAATCCGCATTTAAACTGTGATGAGTAATGGGGATTTTTTACCTTACAGTGCATTAGTAATGTGAAAAATTGCATTGCTCATTACATTACATTTTGTAACGTAAATAAAATCCATTACTCATCACATTGGACTTTGTAATGTAAAAAAAATCCAATATATTTTATAATGTGAAATATTTTTATTACCCATTACAATGTAATGGGTAATAAAAATACTTCACATTACAAAATATAGTGTAATGAGGAATGGACATTTTTTACATTACAAGATTTTATTCAATGAGTAATGAAAATTTTTTACACTACAAAATCCAATGTAATGAGTAATTTCAATCGTTTGCATTACAAAATGTAATGTAATGAGTAATGGAAATTTGTTACATTACTGAATGTAATGTAATGGGTAATGGAATGTTGTTTCATTACAAAATGTAAAGTAATGAGTAATGGAAACTCTAATGCATTACAAAAAGTAATGCATTATTTGCAAAATGGCTACATTGTGCAATAAAAAAATTGTTTTGTTTTCTTCAAATTTTCAAAAACATTTAGAGTCATGTTTTAGACAATGAGGTTTGAAAGATTTATACAAAATTTCAATAGAATCGATAGATTAGTTTTTTAGCTGTACGTCATGTCACGTTGGAAATACAGTTTAGAAGACCGTGACATACCTTTACCATTTTTTAAATTAATACAAAAAAACCACGTAACAGCCAAAAGGAATAACAAAATATACTCTATGTCTCAAAAATGATGGAGAATTCCTTCCTTTAAAAAAAATCCCGAAAATCAGCAAATTTTTTCCTCGCCTAAAGGTATCTCCCCCGTAATTTAAAAATACGAAAGTACGTAAGAAAATGTATTTTCTGCTACGAAGTGGTACATTTTAAAAACCATACTAACAAGGAACGTCACTTTGGTGTCCTCTTCCGATTTCGTTGTAACTTTTTTATGTGGAAGAGTATCGAAAACTAAGAGACACGTATTTGTTTTATTGGCGGAAAAACGCTTTTAAGGGGTGAAACGCACCCTCGAAAATAGGGGTGTTTTTAGTTTTCCGTCGATAACGTTATCGTTCTCATCTCCAATGTATAGTACGAAAAAAAAACAAATGTTACAATTTGAAATTTTTTAAATTCTCGTACCGTTAAAACGTTATCGACGAAAAACATTCCCTTTTTTGAGGGTGCGTTTTAACCCTTAAAACCATTTTTCCGCCGATAGAATAAATACGCATCTCTTAGTTTTTGACACTCTTCCGAATAAAAATGTTCCAAGAAAATCGGAGTAGGACACCAAAGTGATGTTCCTTGTAAGGGAAATCTTCCCTTCGTGACCTCATTCGCTAGAATGCAATGCCAAAGTGTTTCGAAGAATAAAAAATCCAACGTCTTCGAAATAGTGACTCGATAGAAAAATATGAAAACAAGTGCGAATAAATTAAATTTCAAAAGGCAAGTTTACGGATACGAAGGCACAGCGAATCGACCCACTGGTGCGGCGCTGTCGTTTTGTCACCGTTGCACGTATTGACCGCCGCACATTGCCTCGAGGGATACAACAAGGGGGCCTATTTTATTCGTGCTGGCGATTACCACACCAAGGTAAAAACAAATCTTTGTGCATCAAACTTCATCTTCTTATCTTAAAATTTCCGAAAGCTAGAGGAACCACCGATTGCTCTTGGAAAATTCAGTTCTATAAATACCAAAATATAAAACCGGTTTTGACGAAAATTCTATAGAACAATGATGAGTCACTGTTGTACACATGTGACAAACTTTACCTGGATAGCTTGAGCCATTCACAAGTTATATCGATTTAAGGGGTGAGCCTAATGTGATGAACCTAAAATCAGGGTTCTTTAAGGCGTTACCCCCCACTTGTAGCGCAAAAAAGGCCTTTTTCATGGATTTTTTAAAAGAAAACTACAAAACTTTTTTAATCGATCAATATACCATCTTAAAGAACACATCTTGAAGAACTTTCAGTAATTTTTTTATTGAAAAATATTACATTGTTTAGTGGCAAATGGCCGTCAATGAAATAATGTTTTTATATACACGGTTTGCGGTGACCAACATTGCGGCGAAGAGGATCATCTGAAAAAAAATGCGGATGGATTTAGTCAAATATAAGTATAAACTAGTCTTTAATCGAAGGATTTTAAAAAATATTCATTTTTCACAAAATGGCGGACAGTCAAAGTTAATAGTTCGATTTTAACGAAAAAAACCGCCATTTTTTTTCAAAAAAAAAATCGAACGATTAAAGACAATATTTTTATGTATTAAATAAGCCTGAAAAATTTCAAGAAGATCGGTTCATTAGTGTTCGAGTAATCTTGGTTACCGACTTCAGAAATGCCATTTTGAGAAAAACACGTTTAAAGTTTCAATTTCAGTTTACACGAAGAAAATATTTTTTTTTGTAAACTTACATAGAGTCATCTATTCCGGGCCCATACAGAAGTATGGGCCCGGATACTTATACTTCAAAAAAAGCAATAAAAAAAATCGATTTTTTCAAAATCGCAAGTGGGGGTAACCCCTTAAAGTAAGATTATTGAAAAGTCGTTTGGACATTTATTTGTGTGTACATTAACAACGTAGTGTACCAAATTTGATTATTTTTTAAAAAATAATTAAAGAAGCTATAAACCATCTCGTGAAGGACCTTTGAACGTGAGGGGCTTACCGGTGTACTCGATTTTGGCCATCCGGTTAATCGGAAACGAAAAAAAACGAGTTTTTCCTTAAAATAGACAATATTGGCTAAGACTTGACGGACCTTTTTCTCGTAATCGTGTTTGAATCATTAAAAAAACATTTTTTAATCATTTTCCCATTTTCCGAGGAAAGATGACATCATTGTTAATAACTAATGGAAAAAAATTTAAGAAGGAAAACTTCGGTCAACACTAAACCATTATTACATTGAATAAGTGTACCAAATTTCAAGTCAATCCGTTCATTAGATGTCGAGAAATCGTTTTGAAAAACATAGTTTCGAGAAAAAGGCGTTTAGAGTCCTATTATTATTCGTTTGTCTTCATTTCGCAATTCCTGCAACAAATATCGGACCGGCCTTTTCAATTTGCGTTGCCTCACGCGACAAACATGTGTCATTTTGACAGTAGCCCAACCCCTTAATGCGGGATATACATTTACAACGATCAAAAAATCGATTTCTTTTTTTTTCTCTTTAAACGATACAACTACATATGTAGAATATTTTCCCAAAGTTTCAAAGCGAAATTCGAAAAACTTCAAACGTTGCAGCCCGTCAACGCTGTGCCTCACCGCTCGAATTCGGAGCGGGCGTGCACTTCAAACGCGTTTTTCTCAAAACTGCATTATCGAAATTGACGTGCAGGATTACTCAAAAACTATTAAGCCGATTGAGTTGAATCTTGGTAGAAATATTGACAATATTGGTACCTTCTACTTGACGAAAATTGTTTTTGAAAAATTTGAAAAAAAAACTACTTTTTTCATCCACATTTTACAGAAATGTTACGTGAAATGTTGATTTTCTTTGTAAATGCGTGCCATTTTCTCAAATTTGCATTTTCTTCATTTTAAGGGGTTACCCCCACTTGCGATTTTGAAAAAATCGATTTTTTTATTGCATTTTTTTGATGTGCAATTTGAAGTGCAGTTTTTTTTTGATGCCCGGAATAGATGACTCTATGTAAGTTTACAAAAAAAATATTTTCTTCGTGTAAACTGAAATTGAAACTTTAAACGCGTTTTTCTCAAAACGGCATTTCTGAAGTCGGTGACCAAGATTACTCGAACCCCAATGAACCGATCTTCTTGAAATTTTGCAGGCTTATTTAATACATAAAACTGTAGTCTTTAATCGTTCGATTTTTTTTTCGAAAAAAAAATGGCCGTTTTATAGTCAAAAAATGGCCGTTTTATAGCCAAAAAACGGCCGTTTTTTTTCGTTAAAATCGAACCATTAACTTTGACTGTCCGCCATTTTGCGAAAAATGAATATTTTTAAAATCCTTCGATTAAAGACTAGTTTATACTTATATTTGACTAAATCCATCCGCATTTTTTTTTTCCGATGATCTACTTCGCCGCAATGTTGGTCACCGCAAACCGTGTATATAAAAACATTATTTCATTGACGGCCATTTGCCACTAAACAATGTAATATTTTTCAAAAAAAAATTACTGAAAGTTCTTCAAGATGTGTTCTTTAAGATGGTATATTGATCGATTAAAAAAGTTTTGTAGTTTTCTTTTAAAAAATTCATGAAAAAGGCCTTTTTTTGCGCTACAAGTGGGGGTAACGCCTTAATTACCGTCACATAGAAACTATACATGTTCTAACTGAAAAAAATGTTTGAACTTTTTTGC
The DNA here is from genome assembly GCA_944452715.1 of Ophion slaviceki. Lineage (NCBI taxonomy): Eukaryota > Metazoa > Arthropoda > Insecta > Hymenoptera > Ichneumonidae > Ophion > Ophion slaviceki. The sequence continues at coordinate 40,227,432 of OX101783.1, forward strand.
AAATTAAAGTCTACGGGTAACTAGACTGCACACCGATTCGCAATTCCCGCGTCGACCTTGCTGTAACACTCTGCCACAGCTCCGCCATTTTGATGATGAATTAATTAAAAAAAATTGTTTCGTATACTTAAATATACTATTAAAGTCTACCTAAAGTTTGATAATTGTAGAATAATTACTTCTTAGTTTAAACAATCCCTCAATATTGCTTATTTTCTTCTTGTGTAAATGTATATACCGCTTTAAAGTTTTGACGATACCCCATACAAACACACATACGTCTATCTGGACACTTTTTTCAAAGTAATTTTCCGACTATTTGGAACATTTGGATCACTCTATGATGAAAATAGCATTTTTTCTCGAAAATCACACTTCCTTCATGAGGATACAAAATATAAAATAAATATATGGGAGAAAGTGACAAATCGCTGCTCGCTGCATAAACAAAAAAAATCGTAAGAATTTAGAACGGAACTTACGATCGCACGTCGCAAATTTGAAATTTTCCCTCGTTCTTTTTATTCATTTGTCTGATGTGATTCATTTACAATTCGGTTCGCGAACTTTTCGAGTAATTATTTTTATCGTTCTATTCGTTCGCAATATCAAGATCGACGAAGGCACCGAAGTCGACGCCAACATCGAGGACTACTACGTTCATGAGGACTTCCGTAAAGGACATCGCATGAACAATGACATTGCCTTGGTGCTCTTGAAGGGGCACGGCATACCGCTGGGTGAACACGTCATGCCGATTTGTCTGCCACCCAAAAACACGGAATATTCGCCCGGCCTGAATTGCACGATAAGTGGCTTCGGTAGCATCGGAACTGGAGAATCCGGTACGTTTTCGGATTATTATATTTTAGTCACATTTTATCTATGCCGAAATATTATTTATGAAAACATTATTACAAAAGTGCTACACAGAATCAAGTTCAATTGGAAACTTCTCTGACGTGAAAATAATTTGTGAATCATCTTACAAATTCTTAATACTTTTGCACGAATAATTATTCCAATTAGTCGAATAATGTTTGGCTAATTCCACTAGACTCTTCAATTATTCATATTAGTATCTTTCTTCGAAACTAGTAACGAACAACGAAGCAAAAATCTATTATTTTCTTGATTTTAATTTAATTAAACATTTAGGGGAGGACACCACTGTGGCCCGTCATGACGGGCCGGCAAAGGTCGTTTTTACGATTTTTTTTCAACCGACATATTTCACCAACACAAATTTTCCACGCTTTTTACCAGTCGTGGCCCGAATACAATGCTTTATATATCCCGCACCTGACATTGTTTTGACAGATCGACGTTGAAAAGCATGGAGGTAAAACTCGCCTGGTTGAGTAAAAAGAGTTGGAGATAGAACCAACGTTGCCAAATATCAAACCTAGAAATATTGCGCGAATCGTTGGAATAATTATTTTTCCATTTTTCTAATCAAATGTGAACATTCGTTAAACAGCTTACACATGGAAAAATTTAGTTATTACACATTTTTTTTGCATATGTTAAAAATATAAATTGTACAAGTCTCAAGTATGATCAGTGGTATGACTAGTGTAAAGCGATAGGATTACCTTAAGGGGTTAGGCCACTCTGAGGTCGAAAAATAGGCTTCTTGGGGATTTTTTTTTCAGAAAAACTACAAAATAAATCGAGATTACAAAAAGGGTGTTTATCATACATATCAGTGACTGTATACAATAATTTTTTTGAAGCGATTGATTTCAAAATGGCGGCTGTGCAGCGTTTTTGCGATGACGTCTCCATTTTTCCAGGGTCCACGGCCAGACCAACAGCTCCTGCAATTTTTGAATTATAATGAGCCAATGTATTTTTTTTGATTATATATAATAACTGCTATAGAAGTACGTAAGATAGTTGTTAATAACAAATGAACTATGCAATATAACAAAAAAATTCTACGTACTTCCATAGACAATGTATTTTTCAAGATATATTCAACATTTCAAGTGAATCGGTTGAAAATTGTCTGAGTTATGTTTTCGACCAACTTAAAAAATGCAATTTCCAGATAAACGCTGTACAGACGCCATTTTGAAATTAATCGCTTCAAAAAAATTATTGTATACATTCACTGATATGTATGATAAACACCCTTTTTTGTAATCTCGATTTATTTTGTAGTTTTTCTGAAGAAAAAAAATCCCCAAAAAGCCTATTTTTGCGGCCTCTAGAGTGGCCTAAGGCCTTAAAAGATACTAAATTTTTAAAAACGGTTTCGTACAACTATAGTTACTGCAATTACGGAAATTTTGTTTTTTTTTTAAATTGAAAATCGGACAATTATAACTAGAGTTATGATTCCGGCCAGGTTGAGTAAAGTCGTTTCGAGAAAAACGCGATTAAATGTTTTAGTATACGTAAATCGTTGCACGACCTGCTCTCACTAAATCGTCTGTAACTTGGTCACTTTTCAACTTGAATATTTTTTTGTATATTCTTGAATATGTATACTTTGAGAAAATGCAACAAGAAATCGATTTTTTCGACCCGTCACTTGGTTGGAGCGATTCAGTTGAGTCAAATGACGGTTTATACATTTTTTTTTCAATGAACCTCAAAAAAATGCATGCGAGGTACCGATTTATTCTATATATGCTAATTTTTTAAAATATATAATTAAAGGGCAAAATTATGCATTTTAACATTTTTATTACGTAAAGTAGAAAAACTTTTGTGTTACTACCAACTTGCAAAAGCATAACATTATCGATGATTATTATGAAAAAACTACGACAACGAATGTTTTATATAATTCACAGTGAAATTTTGAGTAATTCATAATTATGCCTATTCATATTTACGTCACGAGATTATTGGCCTATGGTTTACGACGGGCAAGATGAGGATTTTTTTTTCTAAATGTTCACAAAGGTTCAGTTTGCGTTAATCCGTTGTTAGAAATGGTTTATCTTGGTGCTAAATAACAATAAAAATGACATAACCTTTAGTGTGAAAGTCTTGCCCATCTAACCGCACGTTAAATTACATACATTAAACTATTTTTTATCTCTGGTGTTTGGTGGTGAAAAAAGTTCAAAAAATTCGTAAATACTCAGTATAGTGTAAACAATAACATGTATTTTTTTAAATTAAATTTAACCTTGGATTGTGGCTAACGCTCCAACCTCCTTAATAGCGATACAATTTAGATCGCAAATGAGATTATTGTGAACAATTTGATTCCAGGCCAGTCGTTGAACCTCCGTTACGGGTGGGTACCATTGCTGGATCAGTCGGTTTGCGCTGCCGATTACGTCTATGGGCATGAAAAAATAAGCGATGGAATGATCTGTGCTGGTTTCCTCGATGAGGGTGTGGACACTTGCGATGGCGACTCCGGCGGTCCTCTCGCCTGTCAAAAAAATGGTAAAAAACGCTACACTTCGATTTCCGATAAAAGGCAAACTTTAAATTTCATCGATAATTTTTCGACGTTGAAATTGTCGCGTATTTTCAGGAGCTTTCACGCTTTACGGGGTTACGAGCTGGGGCCATCATTGCGGCGAATCTAACAAGCCTGGTGTGTACGTACGCGTTGCACACTATCGAGATTGGATTGACAGAAAAATTCATGAATCTCTGTTCGGACGATAAGTTATCGGCAATAATATCGTTAATCTCATCAGATTAGTACAAGTGCGTTATATGAAAATAGACACGGAATAAAAAAAGTTTCTTTGTATTCCACGAGTGTAGGACCACCCGAAAATTATTAAATAAAAAATAAATATTAGCTAAAAAATAAACGAAGCTCGCGCTTATGCGATTATAATATTTATTAAAGTCGGTGGCCAATAAAACTGTGATTCACTGTCACGACCATGCATCATGAAGGATGTATTGGAGAAATATAAAAACCGTGAGAATTGATTCTCGAATAGACCTCGAAAAATTGAGAACACTAATACAGTGACATTCGAAAAAATCGGTTGAAATCGTGGGATTTAATTGCAGAAAAAAATTACCAAAACAATTTACTTTATTTTTCGTATCTAATTAGTAATTGTATTTAAAAAAAATGTTTGTAAAATCTTTCAAAAAAAATGTATTAGCAAAGATAATTCCAAAGATGGATAAAGAGTGAAATTCAGCGAGAAAATGTTCTATTTCCCACAATTCTAGCATCTCCTACTTTCTCAGCACAATAAAAAGCCTGAGGTTGGAGATATATCTTTTTTCTATTGGATATGTCCAAGAAAAAAGTTGTAGGCTGGTAACGTAATGATTGGAAGAGGAATAAATTCGTGAAAAATGCAAAGACAACACTAATACAGTGAGACTCCAGAAAATCGGTTGAAATCGTGAGAATTAATTGTACAAAAAAATTACCAAAGCAATTTACTTTTTTTTCGTAACTAATTAGTAGTTGCATTAAAAAAATGTTTGTACAATATTTTAAAAAATACATTAGCAAAGATAATTCCAAAGATGGATAAAGGATAAAATCGGCAAGAAATAATTGTATTTCCCATAATTTCAGCATCTCCTATTTTCGCAGCAAAATAAAGAGCCGTAGGTTGGAGACGCATTTTATCCTATTGCATACGTCCAAGAAAAAAGTCGTAGGCTGGTAAGATAATGATTGGAAGAGGAATAAATTCGTAAAATGTTTAAAGACAACACTAATACAGTGACATTCCAAAAAATCGGTTGATATCGTGGGAATTAATTGCAGAAAAAAAATATTAAAGTAATTTACTTTCTTTTTTGCATCTAATTAGTAGTTGTATTTAAAAAAATGTTTGTAAAATATTTTAAAAAATGCATTAGCAAAGATAATTCCAAAGATGGATAAAGGATAAAATCGGCGAGAAATAATTGTATTTCCCATAATTTCAGCATCTCCTATTTTCGCAGCAAAATAAAGAGCCGTAGGTTGGAGACGCATTTTATCCTATTGCATACGTCCAAGAAAAAAGTCGTTGGCTCGTAAGATAATGATTGGAAGAGGAATAAATTCGTAATATTTTTAAAGACAACACTAATACAGTGACATTCCTAAAAATCGGTTGATATCGTGGGAATTAATTGCAGAAAAAAATAGTAAAGTAATTTACTTTCTTTTTTGCATCTAATTAGTAGTTGTATTTAAAAAAATGTTTGTAAAATATTTTTAAAAAATGCATTAGCAAAGATAATTCCAAAGATAGATAAAGGATAAAATCGGCGAGAAATAATTGTATTTCCCATAATTTCAGCATCTCCTATTTTCGCAGCAAAATAAAGAGCCGTAGGTTGGAGACGCATTTTTTCCTATTGCATACGTCCAAGAAAAAAGTTGTAGGCTGGTAAGATAATGATTGGAAGAGGAATAAATTCGTAAAATGTTCAAAGACAACACTAATACAGTGACATTCCAAAAAATCGGTTGAGATCGTGGGAATTAATTGCAGAAAAAAATAGTAAAGTAATTTACTTTCTTTTTTGCATCTAATTAGTAATTGTATTAAAAAACTGTTTGTAAAATATTTTTAAAAAATGCATTAGCAAAGATAATTCCAAAGATGGACAAAGGATAAAATCGGCAAGAAATAATTGTATTTCCCATAATTTCAGCATCTCCTATTTTCGCAGCAAAATAAAAAGCCCTAGGTTGGAGATGCATTTTTTTTCTATTCGATACGTCCAAGGAAAAAGTCGTAGGTAGGTAAGGTAATGATTGGAAGAGCAATAAATTCGTAAAGTCGTGAGCTGTTAATTTTGGACTCTATTTCATAAGACATCATCGTTTCTACAATAATTATAATTCGTGTTCGTTCGTTTTTTTTTCTTCTTTTCTTCCTCCATCTTCGTTCTTCTTTTCGCGTCACGCTTATGTATGCCCTTATGTACAATATCGTCCCCAAAATGTATCCGATCGTTCACACATATACCGAAATGAAAACTCAAGTAAAAAAATATTCAAGTAGCGCGTGTATTTACAAGACGGGTGTGAGTGTACATCGATACGAAACGAAAAACCCGATGAAAAAGTCTTCGTTGCGGAAGAACGTGAAAACGTTGTGCGCACTGAGAAAAAAATTGTGCACGATACATCTGTCGTCACCACGCACACATGCATGCACTCGCAAAACGCAATTCTGACAATCCAAGTTTTCTCGTATTCTCCGACAGTTGTGCAATGATTGTGACCAAAAAAAAGAAAAAAAAAAAAAAAAAAACACGAGAGCAGTGACATTTCACGAATGTTGGTAAAATAATGATGTCGATCGAGTCTTTCGGGACCTAAGCATATGATCGATACGTTTAGACGATAATACTATCGCGATTGTGTTGTGCGTGTATTTAAAAATAATACAACCCAAAAGTCGAAGAGAAAATATACATTTTTCTTTTACTAACGAACGTCTCAAATTTGGTTGTTTGCGAAATTGTTTCGTTTCAGCGGCGCAATATAAATATTTATCAACGGCAATAATGACGTTACGTAACAATTAAAATAACAATATTTCGGCGAATAAAAAACGCTTTGTGGGTGAAAAGTCTTGCGCGGATACTTGGCGCTTCTTCGTCCTCTGCGTTTTTCTTTCTGTTGAGGGAATGTGGAGCAAAAACAAAAGATACAACGTGCGGCATTAAATTATACTCATAAGCCTAAACTTATACGCTTTATTTAGGCATAAACATGACCCGAGCTTCGTCCACGCTGCCGGGAGAAAAAAAAGACGCGGAGATGATACAGTTTTGCTAGCTCGTCGTTGTTTCACATCCAGCAAATTTCGAGTGAGAAACCCGTTTCAGCGGAAAACCTCTCGGTAGCATTGAATTGGGCGCCAACGTTAAAACAGAGAACATTGTCATTTAAAATTATAATTTGATAATGAAAGATTCACGTGTTGGATGGACATAGTCCACCTGTGTCCTTAAGGGGAGATATACACCTAGATGGTCGAGGTCGAGGATTTAGAAGCTATGAACGTTCCGTCGACCGTGGAAGACCTACACCATGGGCCTGGTATCGATGATTCCATGTAAGTTGACAAATTTCATGATTTATTCATTCCCAAATTTTCAAACGCGTTTTTCTCAAAACCACGTTTTTCAAATCGGTACCCAAAATTTCTCGAAAACCAATGAACCGATTGCCTTGACGTTTTTTGTGGTTATTCTATACACCATTATCTAGTACTTGTCATAGGATTTTTTTTCCCGTTACTTAGTTTTTGTTTTATAGGCAAAATAATAACTAATTTTTTGCCAAAAAATCACTATTTGTGTTCAAACGTCCGCCATTTTGTCATAAATCGATATTTTCAAAATCGGCTATGACAAGTACTAGATTATAGTATCTAATTTAATAATCTTTTTGGTTGTTTTTTTTTCAGATTATTTTTGAAGAAACGCCAGTGGGTACCGTATACGCAGATTTTTTTACGACGCTCCAAGGATCATACAATATCCTTGTATATTTTTGATATTTTTAAATAAAGAAAATTGAACATAATTTTGAGTGTTAATACTTTTAGATAATCAAAACCCCAATCCGAAATTTCAAATAGTTTTCCTTGAAAAAATTGACAAAAATGATCTTTTTTCCGGCTCCTAGGTGTATATCTCCCCTTAATATATAAAAATATATGTTGAATACACGTTGAGTATCACGAATTAATTGATCGTGGTCGAATCGACGATTGTGATTATTCTTCGATCTCGAAAATACCCGTCAGCAAAGTCATCCTTTACATTTAATTAAACCGAAACTTCGTAGAAACGTTTTGAAACGTTGTTCAAGAATTTTCGAAAAGGAAATGTTAAAATAATCACCACTCACAATTTTCCGTCAACTGTGTTTCGTGTTGCGTTTATCGTATAAAACGGATGGCCCAAAGGTGTCAAACGGTAGGGCGTGGGTTCTAGACACTTTGCATGCACAACAAAAAAGGAACTAGGATACACCGAACGTGTACGATCTGTAAAAAACGCTGTATACAAATTTCGAGGATTTTCTCCTGGCAGTCGTAAAAAAGCTCAGGCTGAACTAACATCTAGTGACTAGATGGAGCGAGAACTTCGAAACGTTCGCTTTTATCGCGATACGCGTATGTTCAATGTGAAATCTTCGATTTTACTTGGTTAACGATTTCGGCAATTTTCTTTTTTGTCACTTTTCCACGATCACCAAAACTCGTTTTTTTTTTCTTTTCGGAACGGCTGAAACGAAAAACGAAAATTCCCCATTGACTTAGCCGTATCGCGGATATCTTACTTCGTAGATTACAAACTACTCCTTACTTACTATCGAGTGTATAGGGTTACGTATTATGTATATACGTATATACAAGACTTTTATTTACAGATGTCGAAGCGGAGTTTCTCGATTGAGTACGAGATTGCGATGCTTCTTTTTTTCGTCTTCCGCTCGTTCGTTTCTTCAATGATTTCCCCTTTTGACTTCGTCAACGATGCCTAATAGAACGCACGTCGATCCGGTATTAAGGGGTCTTCTCACTTCAGACGCTAAAAAAGGCTATTTTCATGAATTTTTTTGGAAGGTTTATATTACAGATATTGATATAAAAGTTGTTACACTTAATAAATACACTTTCGAAATACATTTAAAAAAATTTGTATGTATTTATGTAACCCAAACAAACTTTGAACGCGTTTTTCTCGAAACAACGTTTTTCGACGGCTTGTTGATAAAATCGTCGAAATTACTGAACCTATTCTTATGAAATTTTAACCACACATTCTTTACAACTATAGCTATAGCGCATATCAAGGATTTTATTTAATTTCGATATTTACTATTTTTTTGCCAAAAATGGTGGAAAAACACGTTTTTTTTTTCGAAAAATGTCCGCCATTTTTTTGCATATATAAAAAATCGTATGATATGCGCTATAGCCATTAACATTGTTTCGGATGATCCATCTCCGAGATTTCAGCAGCAGCGCAGACCTACAATTTTTTTAGGACATTTTTTCAACTACTGTTTTCGTCTATAAATAGTGAATTGAAAAAAAAAAGAATTAAAAAAAATGTATTTCGAAAGTGTATATATTAAGTGCAACAACTTTTATATCAATATCTATAATATAAACCGATCAAAAAATTCATGAATATACCGTTTTTTTAGGGTCTAAAGTGAGAAGACCTCTTAAATATACCAACCCCTATTTCCTTGATCGAGATGGTAACTCCCACGGAGCGATCGGGTTTTGCACGTTGTACAAATTTTTCGTTCATTAAATTTACCATTTCCTTCCTTTCTTTTTGAGAACTCAATTATCCGTTCGCGTGAGGGGGTGGGAGAGGGGTATAGTGAGAGAAAGGGCATTGTTCTGCAAAATTTAATTGGATCGAATATTCGATGAGGTGAGTTGAGCCCAGTGAGGCTGGATATCGAAATTTCACGTTACAGTCCGGGATTCAAATCCGCATACTACGGCATTAATGAATTTTTCAAAGTGCCTTTGTTCGCCACGAACGGTCCCAAATGTGAAAAATTGTCGAAAGCAATTTCAAAAACGTATAATTAAAGATTCAGCTGATCATCTACCAGACTGGACTCAGTTCAGCTGCCAGATTGGATCGCCGCTGCTCTTTCTCCTTTTCTTTCTCGGGCCCTGCCAAATTGTCGGAGAGAAGAAGAGTTTTTAACGGCAGGATGAAAAGAATTACGGAGCACGGTGGATATTTTTAGGCGTGAGCATTCGCGACCCTATTGCTTGACGATTTTTGTACGTGATTAACGTCTATAAAAAAAAAACCCGACGCTATAATCCGACGGGACGATTGATGCACGTAAACGATGAACATCGTACAATTCGTCCTCTGTATAAATGGTAATTCTTTAGATAAGTGACTTTTCCGAATAATGAGCCTAGAATTATTATTTTTTGCTATTTTCTCATTTATTGGGTTATAAATGATGATATTCAGTCGGCGGAAGCTGAAATTCACCCCCTCATTGAAAAAACCCGAACAAACCCAATATAGGAGTCGAAATGTTCAAAAATGCCCAATTTTATCACGTGTTTCCGCGAAATCCCCCCCCCCCCATGACAGTGTATGGGGTTTCGAAGTTTGTGGAAACACGTGATAAAACAGGTCATTTTTTAACATTTCGACGCCTATATTAGGTTTGTTTGGGTTTTTGAAAAATTCCAAATAATTTTTAACGATTTTTTGCTCGTAAAAAAATTGTCAATGAAAAATGTCAGCTTCCCCCGACTGAATATCATAATTTATAACTCAATAAATGAGAAAATAGCAAAATAAAATGTTAGGCTCATTTTTCGGAAAAGTCACTTGTCCAAAGAATTACCGTATAAATACTTGATTTTTCACGATGAGTGCAATTTCAGTTTTTTCCCCTCTGTTTCGTCTTAATTTACGAAATATGAAATTGATGTTGGTGCCAAGAACCTGCCGGTTTTCTATTGGTCGTAAAAGTGCACGTTGCAAAAAAATCGAGGCAGACGATTCCTTCGGGCGACTACGACAGACCGCCTGGCAGTAATAAAAATCTCGGCTGTTTTTTTTTTTTATTCTCGATCGAGGAATCGATTTACTTTCGTTTATTGGCGATATAGTTTTCTTGTTTGCTCGCGAAAAAGGACTTATTCCCTTTTTACTTCGAAATTTCCGAGTGTACTTAGATTTTTGTGCTGTTTTCGGGGGGACGCGAGTAATTGTAAATATTGACGTTTCGCAGTCACATCGACGTTGAGAAAAATCAACTGTTGGCAATTATTCGTGGTGTTTTCTTATTCGTCTTTCATTGTTTGTTCTCTTAAGATTGGTATTCCATTTGTGTTATTATGTGTTGACGCGACTGGTGTATTTGCCACGTGTGTTTGGTATGCTTTCTTTCAAAATCATATTACCCGGGAGAAACGAACTCTTGGTCCCTATTATGTACGAATTCAAAGTCTGACAAGTTCCTGAGCTTAGGGGGAGCCTGAGAACTCTAACTTAACGATACATCCTCCGTATAAATCCTCAAAGATCTATGTTCTTATTTGTTGTTTCGCTCGTATTTACTTCATTCAAATAATCGTAATGATTCGTGCGTTAAACTCGATTTCAACGACATTTAATCGCAATATAACGAATACAAAAATCGAACAGTACAAATTGTTGGAAATTTATTTGAATCGATACAGAATTCTACGAAAGTGCTGTACTTATGACGATTTTTCAAGGTGGGACATCACTGTGACGATTGAAAGAAAACGATTTTTTTTTGCATTTTCTCAAAGTATACATATTTAAGAATATGCGAGAAAAATGTAAAGTAAAAATATTAAATTTATTGAAATATTGAAAAATTTCAATTTCAATATTGAAATATTGAAAATATTTTTTAAATTCATTATTTTTTAACACCCCCCCCCCCGCGTACAAGTAAAAATCCCGCAAAAATTACCCTTTTTTGAGCACCCGTCATTTTTCGACATTTTTACTCGTTCAAGAATCGGTTGCGTAGAACGAAAACTACATTTATATAGATTATAAAACTTTTGTATTTTGATTTTTCGGACCAACTATCGGTCCGGCCGTTGTACTGCGTTTTTTGTACGGAGCCTCTATCATACCTCAATAACGTTGTCAATTTTTATTGTTTTGTCACAAAAATTAACACGAAGTAAGTTCACCGTATGCTCACTAACATACCTTTTTTGCAAATCCCAAATAAATAATCTAGAGGACGAAAAAAAATCTGGCAAAACGACCATTTTCGGTCCGTCGCAGTGGTGTCCTCCCTCGAACCATCGTTGCGATGATCGTGTCAGAAAAAACAACTGTGATATCTTGCATTTTAACCCTTTGCGGCATAGTGTAACACCGGTGTTACACCTAATTCCATTGTTTTTTAATTAACTATTGTTTTTCAATTAAATAAGGCGGTTGTAAATGCATTTCAAGCTTCCTAGGACTTCAATAAGTACTAAAACACACCTATTAAATTTTTACTTTCCACGCAGCGGGTGTCATCGATAACGAAAGTGCAAAAAAAACGAACTTTTCACATAATACATCTGATTACGACTAATCTAGCAGGTAAACCACCAAAAAATAGGTAAAAACTTGATTTTCGATCCGCTTAATACGAACCCGAGGTCTGAATCGTCAAATTGAAAATGGCGGATCCAATATGGCAGCTGTAAATGGCAAAACTATAGGATTTTTTCCAAATTCGATGATCTTTTTTTTGGGGGGGGCTTATTTCATGTAACAACCACCCCGAAAACCCCCGAGTACCAACTTTCGCTGTCATCAAACGTTTTGCATTTATGGTCCGCCATCTTGAATTCCCGAATTTTGAGTGCAGATTTGTAATCAGCGACCCCGACAACCCCGAGTAATTCAAGGAAATTGCGCGTAAAGAAAAATGTATGCTTCAAAGGGTTAAGAGGTGAGGCCACAGTAGAATTTTCAAAAAATCGACTTTCGTATATTTCGTACCGCTGGAATATTTGTTTTCATTATTATTCGCGTGTTGAAATCACGTCTCCGAGATTGAAAAATATTGGTGCGGGACTTTGTGTGTGTTTGCGTGTGTAAGTTTGCATCTAATAAGTACGAGAACGTAAATATCGCGGAAAATTTGTTACGCGTAACCGCAGCTTAATTCTAGATCTCCGTTACGTTACGTGTATATCAAAAGGTTTTATATATACAAAAGGAACTCGCGTGGCAGTGTCTCAAAACGTGCAATCGCCAATAATTCGGCTCGTATTATTTTCTTCGATGACGATCCGTGATATTGTAAATCATTCGCAAAGCTGTCAAGATCGACTCGTACACCGATCGTCCAATAGCTACTCTTCGTTCGTATCGTAATTTCTTCGTCGTCGTGAACCAATTCGCCAATTGGACGAGACCAACAGCTCGATCGACGATCGATAACAATTTCGAGAATCTTCCACGCAGATCAACGCGAGGCTTAGGAACTATACTTAATCTTCTAAACGATATTTTCTTTCATCATTGTCTCTCACGATCGTTGCTATTCCACGTGAAAAAAAAAAAAAAACGTATCACGATCGGCCGAAAATCGTGCGTAGAAACGTTACTTTCGAAATATCTTCGCGGTTGGCATTTTTTCATTTACGAGTGACATCTTCAATCTCTCGTCTCTTCGGTATTTCTTCGATTATCCGTTTTGTTTTCTTGTTCGGATATCGAGCGCCATTTATGAATTCGTCTTACTAGACGCAATCGTCGCGTCAGCGTTCAATTAATAATTGACGAGATAAATTTGCGATTTATTGCAAACTCGTCGCCGCACTGCGAGTGGGTAATTTATATGTCTCCACGTGAATAAATTCGCAATATTTCGGATAATACAAAACTAAAAAGAAATCGGTGACTTTTGAAGAAGAGAAAAAAAAATCATTGAAACGCCTACGAATATTTCTCGAGGGGAACTCTTTTTTTCTCAACGTTTCGAACGATGAAAGCAAAGTTTATTTTTCTTTTTCGTATTTAATAGCCCTTCGAGGGCCGAATCTTGCCACCTTTGGTAGCCTGAGATTCGCTACTTATTCCTTTTTTCTTTCCTCTTCTTACATGTATATCCGTATATGTTTATGCGTTATTATTTTTTAGTATCTCTCCCACTCGGCGACCTCATTGGCAGCTCGTTTTCACTGGGCGTTCAGCTCGGACCTGCAATTTTAACAATTGTCGAGATATTTCAATAAAGAAATAAAGTGGAATTCATTTTTCAATGTTTAAGGGGTTACGTGGGTTTGAACATTTAAAAAAATCCATTAAATTTTTTTTTATCTGATAGTACAATCGTCTAGAATATTTTTTCCAAAATTTTAAGTCAATCCAAGTAAAAGTCTAGGAGAGCCTTTGGGAATTCCCCCCGTTGGGAAAAACCGGCCGGGAGCGACGCAGGTATATCGCATTTTTTTCAAAACACTATTTTTGAAGTCGGTGGACATGATTTCTCAAAAACTGATGCAACGATCTTATTGAAATTTTGCACACTTCGAAATAGCATTGACTAGTAATTGAACGAAGGTTTTTTTTCGAATACAACTAATTTTACAAGGCTATTCGTAGTGTAAATTGTACAAAAAATTGAATTATTTCGCATACAACTCTGCCAAAAATTCTAATTTCAATTTTTTTAAAATCCTTCGTTCAGTCACGAGATATACTTCTCTACTAACAGAAAAAAATTGGATTTTCAAATTTCAGATAAAGTTATCATGAGTTATCCTGACCATCACGAGGACACTTTTTAAGGGATCTCCGGAAACCAGGTCCCACCGGCTGAATTTCGCAAATTTTTGGATGAATTTTTTAAAAAATATTGTTGAAATGTTGCTTTCTCATGTGCTCAACATTTTGAATAAAATAATTTATATATTATATTTTTTTACCCTTAGTAGTCACAATTAGCTAGAATCACGTTATGATACTGGGTCCATGGGACCAGACGTTTTTAAATTGTTATAAATAATGAAATAATGTATTGTGCGATATGGAAAAATAGTGAGGTATAATTTCAATCTTGTTTAATACAAGGATATTGGTTAGAAATCAAAAATTAAATTTTGAATATGCAAACAAATTAAGCAAAAAAAAACTCGTGAAAAATGACTTTTTTTTTACAAAAATTACTGTAACTCTTGTAATTATTGACAAAAAAAATGGTTTTATAATCTGGAAACAAAGTACTTTAAAATAGACATAGAGGTTTCTGCGGACTTTCAAAAAAGTATCTTTATTTCATGCGAAGCAGGTGCGATTTAGAAGGAAAGAATGAAACGCTTACGCATATCAAAAAATGTATGTTTTATTGGAAAAAAAAGTTGTACGGCATGAAAATAATTTGTTTGGGTCCCGTAGATCCAGTGTGACTATTAAGGGTTAAATAGAGAAAATATGCTTTTTTCGTAACCCCTTAAACGTTGGGATGACGTGTGTACTCACTTCAAAGCTTTGTATCTCTCCTTCTCTGGATTGTTGTCCGGTGGCTCGCACTCGAACGATGTCAAAGCCAGTGCTGACGAAAAATAATTGTCAAATTTATACCGGTCAATCGCAATTGTATCGAAGAAATAATTCGAAACTAGCGACGCAATTTCAAGTACACAACTATTCCTTATATTTTTAAAAATTCTCGATTAATCCCCCTTCAAAATTGAAATTTACATAGAAATAAAATTTCACCAGCTGAAAAGTCATTTGCGTCTAGAGATAAAATACCGATTTCAAAACAGCTGCGTTTTCGCAATAAGATTATGCAACAACGATCCTTCAATCTCATCTCTTCATATTTATCATCGCATTTGTTTGGGTTAAAATGTGTTCAAATTCCATACACATTAATCGTAAAAAAATACTGTATATTCATAATGAAAGATTCTCCAGGCCCGTGTTTCTGCATCCCGTAAAATTTGTCAACTGTGCTATCACATGATCATATATTTTTTATGCATTCTAGAGAACGCGTCGTAAAAAAACAAACAAGAACAACAAAAAGCGGTGTTTCTGTTCTTATTAGCTTTTCCCTACTGCTTACCATTTTCCGTGAGTACAGGACTGGCTTGGAGAAATGCGATAACCCGTGAATTCTTCTCGAATGGACAGGCCACCTGTTTCCAAGCGATGAACTCGGTCACTTGTTTGGCGAGCTGCCAGAACTTTTCGAAGTTGATGTGTCCGTTGGGAAGTCTGGAAACGAGATAGACAATTGAAGACGAATAACTTGGAGCTTGTCGCCGTGGTATCCCTTTCGTGATAAAAATAAGAAGCAAAGAATATATATATGCACACTTCTATATGAGATATCGCAGTTTTGTTATCGAAGTGAAAAGAAAGGTACTAAGGTGCAAAAGAAGAAAAAACTAAAGCCATAAGAAAACTGAGAAGCAGAGCAAACGAATTGTTGGGAGGAATATCGAGAGAAGAAAATAGACTGGAGAAGTGGTAGTTAGGGAATTTCCTAGGGACGAACCGGCGCAACACAATTTTCTCGTCAATACTTCGAGTGGAAAGAAAACAGAAGATGAGGATGCCCAGGGGACAGATACAAGATTGCCATTCAATTGATATACTGCTCAAACATGGGATTATATTGTATCAACATTTTTGTATCAATTGCAGCGATATTATTTCGTTTTCTCTGTTATGACGTGCAACAGATTCCACGATTAAAAAAACTTTCCACCTGCACCGCATTACAAAATTTCACCCCAATGACCGAGAGTTCGATAACATGTGAGAGTCGTTTTTTTTTTCAATCGGAATAACTGATGGTGCGAGAATATATCGCGGAGGTTTTTGCGAAAACTATGAAAACTCATTATGTTTTTAAAATGAAAAATTGAAAGCAGACAAGAAAGCATCAATGGAAATGGTCCCATTTTATGCATCTCATTCCTCTGTTTTTCTATCATCTCTCGAAGTGGCTCCTCACGAAATTGCTATTTACCATTATTCTCGTGTATTTGTCAGGTGTACAAATAAGTTCTCGGTCTGATAGTAAAAACAGCTGCATGGAATATTCTAACGAAAAAAAATCCCTTCCGCAGGTCCGGTGTCATATAATACCAACCCAGTAAACTATTTATTCGGACCAACGGCTTAATATAACCTCAAAATATGCACCATGAACACAGTGAGCAAAATGCGTTGCAATAACGCGCCGTATGCTTTTCGCGTTAAAATTGAAAAAAAAAAAAATACTTCCGAGGCTATGGAGATGATTTGTCAGGCATTGGGATAAGATGCCGTATCCATCAGTACTTTGAAGAAGTGGTTTCAAAGGTTTCGGAGAGGAAACCCCGACTTCAAAGATGGCGAGAGATCAGGACAACCAAAGAAATTTGCAGACGAGGATTTGGAGCAGTTGCTGGACGAAGATCCTTGGCAAACGCAATCGGAGCTTGGTACTACATGGGAAGTTACCCAACAAGAGATTTCCAGTCGTTTAGAAAAGTTCGGCAAGATCCAAATGGAGAGCCGCTGGCTTCCGCACGTGCTTCCGGACAGCAACAAAGCGAGACGATGCGATACGCCTTTGTCTTTTAGTCCAGTAAAAGAGACAGAAACCCAGCACTTTGTAGCGTAGAATATGAATTTTCGACTGAAGGTAGATGGTTGCATACCAAAAGTAATCCCAATAAAATTTGGCCGCTATTTTCAAAGATAGGGGATTGAACGTCAGATAACTTTATACGTATGTTATTATTCCAAACAACTTTTGTTTGAAACATTTTTTGTTCGGGCTATTCATTATCGAGATACGGCGATTTTTAAGTTTTCAACCCCTATTTCTTAGGGCTGGGGCGAGTTGAGGGGCAACATTTTATTGGGGTTACTTTCAGTATGCAACCATCTACCTTCAGTCAAAAATTCATATTCTACATTAAAAAGTGTTGGGTTTTCGTCTCTTTTACTGGACTATTTGTTGTTTCGCTTCAGAAAGAATAACTTTTTGAACAAAATAGTGGACGGGCGATGAGAAGCGGATGTTGTATGACAATTAAAAAAAAAAAACGTAAGTTGTGGGCTAATCCGGGTCAACCATCCACATCGACCACTAAACCCAACATTCACGGTGAGAAACTTCTTCATCTGGTGAGACCATCACGTCCTATAAACACCAACTGCAGCGTTTAAGTAACAAAATTGAGTGCAAACGGCCTGACACAGGAAAACGACCTTGGCCAGTCATATTGCTGCAGGACAATGGCCGACCACACACAGCAAAAAGGGTCAGATATGCTTTAGATTCCTTGGACTGGGAAGTTTTGCCACACTCGGCGTATTCATCAGACTTGGCTCGATCGGATTTTCACTTCTTCCGATCGCTTAAACATCATTTGGCTGATAACTATTTCGAAACGTTCGATGAAGTAAAAAGTTTCATTACCGAATTCGCAATTTGCCTGACGAGTGGAGAAAATGTGTGGAAGCAAACGTAGATTACTTTCCCGATCAAAATGTACCTTCATTTTAAGGGGGAATATACCTTTGTGACGGCAGAATGAAGGGTCATTTTTGACAATTTTTTTAAGGAAATCAAAACAATATTTTTAAATTCGGTTTTTTATATATGTGTAAGTTGACAAATTTCACGATTCCATCTTTCCTAAATTTTCAAACGCGTTTTTCTCAAAATCACGCTTTTCAAATCGGTACCCAAAATTTCTCGAAAACCAATGAACCGATTGCCTTGAGGTTTTTTTTTGGTTATTCTATACACCATTATCTAGTACTTGTCATAGGATTTTTTTCCGTTACTTAGTTTTTGTTTTATAGGCAAAATAATAACTAATTTTTTGCCAAAAAATCACTATTTATGTTCAAACGTCCGCCATTTGATCATAAATCGATATTTTCAAAATCGGCTATGACAAGTACTAGATTATAGTATTTAATTTAATCATCTTTTTGGTTTTTTTTTCAGATGATTTTTGAAGAAACGCCAGTGGGTACCGTATACGCAGATTTTTTTACGACGCTCCAAGGACCATACAATATCCTTGTATATTTTTAATATTTTTAAATACAGAAAATTAAACATATTTTTGAATGTATATACTTTTAGATAATTAAAACCCCAATCCGAAATTTCAAATAGTTTTCCGTGAAAAAATTCACAAAAATGACCTTTTTCCGCCTCCTAGGTGTATATCTACCCTTAAAATGAAAGAAAACATTTGAAAAAAAATTAATTTGAAACAAAATGGCGGCGCATTAGTCGATGAAAGAAAACTCCTTTTTTTCATAGTCCTGTACGGGCGTATTCGCACGTGTCAAAATTTTCAAGCTAGGACAAAAAACGAAAAATATTTTAAAAGTAGATATGCAAAAACGAGCCCAGTACGTATGGGTTTTTCAAAATATTGATTCGAAAAAATGGCGTTAACATGAAGAAAAGAAATCGTAAAAAAATCGGTCGAATATCGAACGTAAATTTTTTTAATTTCAACTTATCGAAAAAATCCTACGTACTGGACTAGAAAATGTTGTCAAGAAGCTACAGTTAAAATTTCAAGTCAATCGATTGGAAAATCGAGGCGTACGCATACGCCCGTGTCTAACAATATAGTTTCGAGAAAAACGCGTTTAAAGTTTTAAGTACTGTAAAATCATGGAAATTTCGTGTTTACATTTAATGGGCGATGCGTGGACCATACAATTGTCTTTCTAATTCAACATTTTTGGATAGTTATGGGACCGTTTAAGGAAATAAAAAAAATACAAAAAAAATTAACAAAGGTATGTTCCCTCTTAAGTAGATAAACAATTGATTTAATGAAAAAAGGCCGGGAACTTTTTTGTACACCTGACATGATATTGACTCTCGTAACAATTCGAGCATTCACTGAACAATTCCAAATTTTTATCGTGCGATTCTACCTGCCTACAAAATAATGCGTGACGGGTAAACAAATTGTTCGCCATAATTTCCTGAACATGCTCGTTGACGATTGACGTATGCACGTGAGTTCGGCATACCGGGACAATCGGTAATGTAATCGGGGCTGTGAATCCGCGACTTGGTAAATAGTTCCGTCATACGTATATATAGAGTAAGCAATGCGCAACGGCGACGATACCTCGCAAACTCTTGAACATTTCTCCCCGTTTCGCGAAATTACAGGAGGAACTTCGCCAATTTATAGTACATCGCGAACTTGTTGGGATTCCGGTATGTTGGATAAAGTAAAATCTGGAAACTTTGCAAAATGCCCTGCACATATCGTACGCATACCTTATATACGCAAATAAACGACGGGATGTACCGTGGATGGAATATTTGCGTATACGCGAAATAAGTCAATTTCTACGCCCCTGACGATCGTAGTGGAGTTATGCGAGAGGTGACATTCGAGATAACAGTTATTGGCCACAGGGATCAATCATTGTCCGAATCCTTGTTTGCACTGGCCAGAATAGGAAGTGGATTGTCAGCTTGCCATCGATTGTGTTCCTTATTAAGGGGTCTTCTCATTTTAGACGCTAAAAAGGCTATCATGAATTTGTTTCATAGGTTTATATTATAAAAGTTTCATAGGTTTATATTTAAATTATATTATAAAAGTTGTTACACTTAATAAATACACTTTCTAAATACATACAAAAACATTTTAATGTATTTATGTAACCCAAACAAACGTTAAAAGTGTTTTTCACGAAACATTTTTCGACGGCTTGTTGATAAAATCTTCGAAGCTACTGAACCGATCCTTATGAAATTTTTACCACATAGCTATGGCGCATATCAAGGATTTTTAAAAATTTTGATATGTACTATTTATTTTTGCCAAAAACGGTAAAAAAACACGTTTATTTTAATGTCCGCCATTTTGTTATTTTTGCATATATAAAAAATCGTATGATATGCGCTATATTCATTAACATACTGAATCTAAAACCGTTTGATTTTTTTGTTTCGGATGATCCATCTCCGACATTTCATCAACAGCGCAGACCGACAATTTTTTTACATTTTTTTTAACTTTTATGTCCGTCTATAAATAGTAACTTAAATAAACAAATACATTTTTTTAAATGTATTTCGAAAGTGATTTATTAAGTGTAACAACTTTTATATCAATATTTTTAATATAAACCTATCAGAAAAAATTATGAAAATCGCCTTTTTTTGGCGTATGAAGTGAGAAGACCCCTTAAGTATCCAAATTGAAGTAACACGTCGTCTTTTACAAAACAATAAAATCTTTATGTATAAATTTGTACGTTTGAATTCGATACGTTTCAACTTGAACGATTGAGCTCTTTTTCGAACGAGGCAAATCTTTGCACTTCAATGGAATTACACAACTGATTGGCGTCTGATAGGATCCATTTCCAGCTTCAGTGAATTTTGATTGAAAAATGTGAGCAGCGATTCATTCATGTAAGTTACAAGAAAAATCTCTTGGCCTTGATCGCGTTAATTTGAATGAAGCACCACAGAAAATTCGACCAGAATTCATTATTACGTTGCTAGCAGGGAAGATCACTGAAGTGTCCGCTTTTGATTTTGTTGAGTCATATATATGATGCAACGTTGAAATCTATTAGACACGTATTTTCATTCTCGGCGGAAAAACGGTTTTAAAGGGGAAACCACCCCTTAAAGAAAAGTGTATCAGGTGGTCATTTTACATTTTTTCCCACAAGCAGTCCACCGATCCGAATGAAACAAGAGCCAAAATTCTCCTGATTTAAAGCAATGAAAAATCCATTATAGAAATATTGAACAAAATTAAATTAAGATGCGACACTCCTTTCTTTGAGGGGTGGTTTCCCCCCTTAAAACCGTTTTGCCGCCGATAAAAAAAAATACGTGTCTAATAGTTTTCAATGCTTTACCACATATGTAAGTTTCGACAAAATCGACGGCGGACACTTGAGTGATGTTCCTCGTGAGAACATTACTTTTCCTACTTAAAATGAAGAGGTTAAAGATGCATACCAATGTGCAAATATTACAAGTTGGCATTTTACAAACAAAGCGTTGAACACGTGATTTTACACGTGCAATATTCGTTCATTTCTAAACGAATGACAATGGAGGCTTCCGTCTTACTGACATCAAAGAATATTCCATTGTATTAACTTTTCTCTTTTCCTATTGCCAATCGCTGTAGAGTATTATTTACTCGGTATCTCTCGGTTTATCGCGAAAGGATGTTCGACGTTCCATCGATGCAGGAAGTTCAAGTTCCATATTGCTCGTGTATAGAGATGGGGCTGCACTTTCCTCACCTTTGGCAATTCGAAGAGCCGTATCTCATCCGCCCTCCCTCTCGCCTGAACGTCCGTATCGGGACAACTTTGGCCATTACAAGTTTAATAAGTTTAAACACGTATCTGCACGTGAAAATTGGCGAACGGTTATAAGTGGGAGAGTACACGGGGATTGAAGGCCTCGCGCCCGCTGGATTCGGCTGTGATAAGCTAAAGGGGGCGAAAAGTTCGACAAGGACCAACGCACGCGTGTAGCACCATACGTGACGTGATGAGCCTTCGAGATTTGTCAGGACCGTACGGTATTTTTATTTTTTCCCCTTCCTCGTCATGATTTTCCATTCCGTACATGTGGCTGACAACTTTTTTTCCGGCACCGTTCGCGCGAACTTCGCGAAAAAAGTCAACTTTCGAACGAACTAGCTCGAACTTATTCCCAGCATGATTTATTGCATTACGCGTGCTCATTTTTTCAATATCGCTCGGCTGCATGTAAATGGCGAAATTACATGGGGATATATTCTATAAGAAAAATAGAGGAGAATTTCCGTGCGCGTTGGCGAAGGGTAACTGTTGGAATCGAAGAGTGAACACTAGCGAAAGCCAGGAATGACAGGTATGATGGAAACAAATGAAAATGCTGGAGAGACCTGATAATTGAAGTCAAACACTCACTTGTTGCTGCAACCCTCGTTCAGAAAATAGAGGTCCTTTACGAGAAGACTGAAGAATGGCACGACGATACGTTGCCTCTCGTCGGTCGCCCCGGCACTTCTCCACATAGCTGCCTTTAATGTGCTACGATAGCTGCTGAAATTACTGCTCGGATCCATCTGATGCTCGAGGATCGAGAATTTGGCTGATTGAACCTTCGACCACTGAAATTCCAAATGCAAGAGACACCCAAATATTATATATTGGTTAATGACAGCTATCCGTGCAGAAATTATCGTAGGTATCCAATTGGATATCCATATCGTGAGTATCCAATTGGATACCCATGTCGTAGGTATTGATTTGGATATCTAGATCGTAGGTATCCAATTGGATATCCAATTGGATGTCCATATTGTAGGTATGCAATTGGATATCCATATTGTAGGTATGCAATTGGATATCCATATCGTAGGTAACCAATTGGATATCCACATCGTGGGTATCCAATTGGATATCGATATCGTAGGTATCCAATTGGATATCCATACTGTAGGTATCTAATTGGATATCCATATCGTAGGTGTCCAATTGGATATCCATATCGTAGGCATCCAATTGGATTCCCATACTTGTTCGCACTTTCTGATAAGGATCCGATGAGTCATCGCAACCAACCAATTGGATATCCACATCGTGGGTATCCAATTGGATATCGATATCGTAGGTATCCAATTGGATATCCATACTGTAGGTATCCAATTGGATATCCATATCGTAGGTAACCAATTGGATATCCACATCGTGGGTATCCAATTGGATATCGATATCGTAGGTATCCAATTGGATATCCATACTGTAGGTATCCAATTGGATATCCATATCGTAGGTGTCCAATTGGATATTCGTATCGTAGGCATCCAATTGGATTCCCATACTTGTTCGCACTTTCTGATAAGGATCCGATGAGTCATCGCAACCAACCAATTGGACATCCACATCGTGGGTATCCAATTGGATATCGATATCGTAGGTATCCAATTGGATATCCATACTGTAGGTATCCAATTGGATATCCATATCGTAGGTGTCCAATTGGATATCGATATCGTAGGTATCCAATTGGATATCCATACTGTAGGTATCCAATTGGATATCCATATCGTAGGTGTCCAATTGGATATCCATATCGTAGGTATCCAATTGGATATCCATATCGTAGGCATCCAATTGGATTCCCACACTTGTTACCACTTTCTGATAAGGATCCGATGAGTCATCGCATTGGATTCCCATACTTGTTCCCACTTCCTGATGTGTGGCGTCATCCAATGCGATGACTCCAATGACTCATCACATTGGATCCCTATACTAAAACGTCACAAGTGTACGTTGGATTCTAATCAGGATTCCCTATTAGAATGCAATGTACGAATCCAATTTTAATCCTAAACTATTCCCGCATTATCGCATAGACTCCGATACGATTCTTGATTAATCCTATCGCATTCTGTCCATAGAATTTCCCAAACAAAATTTATAGACATACAAAATGAGCGGATCTGAAAAAAGTTTAAAACTGGTCTTGAAAAAGTATATCGCAAAATCGATTTGGATCACATTAGTGAAAATCCAACATAATTATCGTTTGTTATTTATTTCACTGCACTTTGACATAATATCACCACACACGTACACGCTCGTAAAGCATACTGGTTAAGGTTCACCACGCCGAGTTTTTTCTCGTGACTTTTCACATATTTTCGATTCGAACCTGGTAACAATTCTCAAACGGCATTCATAGCGAAATAGTGCACGATCCAACTGGATCCCAATGAGGACTCCCTAGATGCGGTGTCCTCAACACATCTCTATTGAGATTTGGGTGCATCTTCGGAATACTCAACAAAGTGCACGGGACGACGAGAGTATAATTTTTTTTGGAGATCCAACAAAATCCGATTGAGAATTTCAAATAAAAATTTCTCTAACAACGTCAGTCGGGAAATAGCGCGAAATCCACTTATACTACAATGTAGACTTCCTGCGTGGGACATCCTTATCAAATCCCTATAGGGATGTGATAGACGGTATTGAAGTTTGCATCTTTGGAACGCAACGAACATTCTTCTATACTTTTTCATTTCTTCACTTTCACTACTATCTAAACCCAAACAAACCCAAACAAACTCTTTCTTCGCAGGAGCAGGTTATGGATCTCTAATAAGAATTGTCAAAAACGTTTCGGTGATTTCCGTAGCCTGAATGAGCAGAAAAAATTAAGCAATGGGAGGAAAATAATATTTTCGTTGCATTCCAACGATGCAAACTTCTACGCCATTGTGGTAGGGTTTAAAAACTCCCTAAGAAATTTCTGCACGATTACGCCTCGTGTAGCAAGTAGTTTGGAAAAAAAGTGTAAAAGGCTCACAATTAACGACAATAAAATTAACCATACAATATTCGAATGTTCTAAATTCGGCCCACGATTATTTGCGCCATTATTGGTTTCCGATAGTAATATCCCGTTCTATTCCATGCTGATACGGATAGATCGGTTTTTTGTTCCTGGAATGCGATTGCATTCGTCGCGATTCATCCTATGACGTATATTCGGAGCTCAGAGACAATGCGGCAAAACCTAAGCTGATGGAAACGATCTTGACCTCGCTCCGAACAGCTACGTAAGGTTTTATTGAACATTTATGCGATGTACACACACACACACACACACACACACACACACACACACACACACACACACACACACACACACACACACACACACACACACACACACACACACACACACACACACACACACACACACACACACACACACACACACACACACACACACACACACACACACACACACACACACACACACACACACACACACACACACACACACACACACACACACACACACACACACACACACACACACACACACACACACACACACACACACACACACACACACACACACACACACACACACACACACACACACACACACACACACACACACACACACACACACACACACACACACACACACACACACACACACACACACACACACACACACACACACACACACACACACACACACACACACACACACACACACACACACACACACACACACACACACACACACACACACACACACACACACACACACACACACACACACACACACACACACACACACACACACACACACACACACACACACACACACACACACACACACACACACACACACACACACACACACACACACACACACACACACACACACACACACACACACACACACACACACACACACACACACACACACACACACACACACACACACACACACACACACACACACACACACACACACACACACACACACACACACACACACACACACACACACACACACACACACACACACACACACACACACACACACACACACACACACACACACACACACACACACACACACACACACACACACACACACACACACACACACACACACACACACACACACACACACACACACACACACACACACACACACACACACACACACACACACACACACACACACACACACACACACACACACACACACACACACACACACACACACACACACACACACACACACACACACACACACACACACACACACACACACACACACACACACACACACACACACACACACACACACACACACACACACACACACACACACACACACACACACACACACACACACACACACACACACACACACACACACACACACACACACACACACACACACACACACACACACACACACACACACACACACACACACACACACACACACACACACACACACGCACACACACGCACACACACACTGGCGCTATTCTATAGGCCATATATTGTATATTCTGAGCTTCTTTGTGCCCATATTTTTATTCTCAATGGGGCTAGCTAATGGGAAACCATATTGTCAAACCGGATATACTGTCGTTGTATGTCTATACATATTTATGAATTTCGAATAACATCAAGAACACACGATTTGTCAGGGGCGATAATATACAAAGGATACATTACGATATTATTATTATTGAAGCTCGGAAAATACTGGCAACCTTTCATAAAAATGTTCATTGCAGTCGAAGTAAAATAAAGGTGTTTTTCGGAGTTTTGTGACAATAACATGAAACAAAATTCGAGAGAAAAA
This sequence comes from Ophion slaviceki, assembly GCA_944452715.1. NCBI lineage: Eukaryota > Metazoa > Arthropoda > Insecta > Hymenoptera > Ichneumonidae > Ophion > Ophion slaviceki. The sequence continues at coordinate 40,254,064 of OX101783.1, forward strand.
GGGTTTCGTTACGTGGGATGTTTCTGTAAAGCTCGCACTCCGACCTGACCAAAAACAAAACTGGAGCCACCAAGGGCCACTTTGCATAGAAGTTATAGGGGAGACCGGGGCAAAATGGTATAGCGGGGCAAAACGGTACCGGGGCAAAACTTCACTGGGGCATAATGGGATCGGGGCATAATGGGATAGCAAAAAAATGAAGTTTCTTGGTGCTTGATTTGGGGCAAAATGGGATAGGGGCAAAATGGGACAGAGAGGAGTGGAATATCAAATTGGGGCAAAATGGGACACACAAAAATGAAGTGTCGCAGCCCGCTGAATTTGGGACAAAATGGGATAACAGGAAAATTCATGCTTCGGCTCTATGAAAGAGCTGTTGAAACATAATCTAATCTAAATGGTGCTTGTGGTTCGTTTCAGTCCACATATACGCAGATAATACGGACTGATCGATATATTTGTCGACACATATCCGTCGATTTCATGGGGAGCGGCGGTTCTAGTTTCATAAAACAATTTACGTAAAAATTGACAAGAGTTAGATTTTCATCAATGGCTTGAAAATCAGTATCAGTAACGTGCAGTTGGCAGAAAATAAATAAAAAAAAAAAAACAAAGAAAGATAACAACAAAAAAAAACCACAAATTGCACGCGTCAGATTATAAAAATTACTTGATTATTTAAATAATTAATAACGACAAAGAAATTGTACCAATCGAATAAGAAGGCTCAAATAACAATTTACGTCAAGTTTGGTACAGTTCTGACCGCAGAATCAAAAGTAATTGTTTAACAAACTTTAATAACAAATGAAAAATTAGTATTTTTTTGAATGTTGAAGTCCTTAAATTTATTGGATTCAACAAATCCTGACGAGCCGAGCACGAACTGTTGTTGTAAAGTCAAAAATTCCACTGTCCCATTTTGCCCCGATCCCGTTTTGCCCCAACCGCCTCTTTCTGAGGAGCCTGATTTTCTCCGGCCCATTTTGCCCCAGTCCCGTTTTGCCCCAATGACGTATTTTCCAGCAGTGTTAATTTTCACTATTCCATTTTGCCCCAAACCCGTTTTGCCCCGGTCCCATTTTGCCCCGGTCCCATTATGCCCCGCTATACCATTTTGCCCCGGTCTCCCCTACTATAATTTAAACATTTTGGTATTTTCGATACTCAATGAAGTATTCATCGGTTTGATTAAAAAATCCGCAATCGTCGATAGCATTTATGAGAAAGTTTTTATTTTGAAATAATAGTCGGGAATTCGAGTTTTCATTGGTATACTTTTAAATCAATAATGATTTTTTGAATTTACGGCGTGTGTCACACGTCCGGTCGGTCAAATTCCTACAGCCAGGTTTTCTTCTGGATGAGTTACATTTCGGGCAAACGACGGCAGTTGTTTGTCTTTTATCCGAGAGGAAGGTGAATCTTGTCATTTTTCCAAAATATCAGCCGTTTTGGAGCATACTGGAAATTTGGAAATCGACTATTTCTCATGCAGTCATAGCCACTCGGTCTATATGCGAAAGCACCTATTATTATTAATTTTAGACGAAAAAGTCAGACACAAAATTTGTGTGGTTTATCAATGTCTACATTTTGACAGTCGCAGATTTTCTTTCAAGTAGAAGTATCAACCTGATTTCACGGTCACGTCCACTTATTTAAAGGGAAATTCCTTTGATTTATTGGTCACAAGTATACAACACAAAAACAAAACCAATGATCTACAATAGCATGACCTTGGAACGACCTTGAAATACCGAAAAAATGCGAAGCGGTAATTAAAGCACGGTAAATAAAAAAGGCGGTGGTTTCAGACTCAAATGACGTTTTTATTGCATTATATTTTCAAACGTGTGTCCATTAATCGCGAATCTCCGAACATGCCATGCATATAAACCTTATTTGCGTCTGAACATTACCGTTTTTTTTTTTGGGTACTTGAAGGTCATCTCAAGGTCATAATACTGTAGGTAATTGATGTTGTTTATGCTTAAAAATTCTAGCCAATAAAAAGGGGTTTCCCTTTAAGGGGGTATTCTTGCATATTCTTATAGGTGAACTTTCAATAATATTTTAAGACCAACCGGACCCTGAAGTTCTAACAATTGACGAAGTTACGAACAGTGTGTAAAGTTAAGGATGATTCGCGTGTAACGTGAAGTTACGAACACCAAAGCACCACACTGCAAAAACAAGTGTGTTGTTTTTACACATTTTAGGCGTGTAAAGGCTCTAGACACTTTTTACACGTTTTAACGTGTGTAAAAAATAACCGTGTAAAAATAACACACATAGATGCGTTCAAATAACACATTGACGTGTGTTATTTTCTTGCACACTTAATCGCATTTTTACAATACTATTTACATATATGTATCCTCCATGTAAATAAAGTGTATATACTCCATGTCAACGAGGTGAAAGTGATCGGATGCGTTTCTAACCTCACGACAGACCGATCGTGACATCAAACGTCGAAATATCCGCCGATTCATAATTTCCTCATGACGGTTCGGAAAAAAACGCAAAAGCGAGAAAAGATCTCAAACTCAAACTGAAAATGGCGGCGGTACAGCCCATCTACAAAAACGTGTTTTTTTTTATATATAGCTTCACGGGAGAACGGTTTTCTCGTAAAATATAAGACCTGAAACAAAAACCAAAAAAATGATAATTTATATATTATTAGCTATGAGACTACCTAGAAATTTGCTTTCAAATTTTGCAAAAATAGCTCACTTTGAAGGAAATAAATCGATTTTTTGCCAAAAAAAGCAGTAAATTGTTTATAAACAGAAGTTTACATTTAATCAAAAAAGGGCTACGTGCTCCCATAAAGAATATGATTGTGAAGCTGCTATCAAAATTTCAAATCGATGCATGCAGAGGTGGTCGAGTAATCCGTCTTCCGAGATCGAAAAATGTGGTTTCGAGAAAAACGCGTTTAAAGTTGTACGAGCAACTGAGCGTGCGCTCCGAGGCGCTGCGGCCAAATCGATAATTGAACCTTTAAATTAAAAAAATCGCTACAGGACCAATTGCATATTGTGTTTATGACACCAAAGTGTATTTAGGCAAGACAAGCTCTTTTCAAAATCCTAGAGTGGTGTTATCCCTTAACACGAATGAGGGTTAGGTACATCATTTGTGATCTGTCTTAGATCGCACCCATGTTTAGCGTATATCTATATACATGTAGGTGCCGGAGCACCCCAGCGCCATCATTTCTTGTTCTCGTTTTGGGGACGAGTTGAAAGGCCTCGCTGAACTTCCTGGTATCTAGGCTCCATGGGTTAATTGAAGACCAAATGTAGTTTTGTTAATCTGTCAATCAATCAACGTCAAACCAACTAATGAGTTTGACGTGATGCCGTAACCATGGTGATTTTCAAAATAGGATCCATAACTCGCAATTAACACACCTAAACTGTGTTACTTTTTTCCGTGTTATTTTTGCTCGTGTGTTGCTATCAACGCGTGTTGTTTAGTCCAATGTGTGTAAATATGCGTCTTGTATGTTGTTTCTACACGCTTTATGTGTGTTCGCAGAAGCGTGTTATTGATGGGGACGTTGCGAACGTGTGTAATAATCTAATGCGTAAAAATTACACACTCACGTGTGTAATTTTAACGCATTACGTGTGTAATTGTAACGCATTACGTGATACCAAATGCCAAAGTGTGTAGAATCAACATGGCAACGCGTGTTTAGACTTTATGTTGTGTTATTTCTACACACTTTGAACACACGTCAAACACGTCTTGTTTTTGCAGTGCAGAACCTTCAAATAAGGCCCGAAATGTCCGCAGATTGCATAGGTTAGGTGTGGAACACGATCTCGATGACGAGGAAGGACAATTATATGGTGCCGGTATCGCTGACTAGCGGTAAGACGACAATATTTCACACGATCGTGTAAAATATGTGCCGAAACTTTGAACGGGATTATCTCGAAACTACATATCTTGACACCACGGGATTGATATCTTGAGTAACTTTCACACAATTGACTTGAATTTCCGCAGTTAGCGTTCAAACAGTAGGCATTTTCGGTTCACGATTCCTTTTTTTTAATTGGACGAACCATTCGTTAATAACAATGACTTCAGCATGCAGTTTTTCAAAAGGAAAATGAGGTTTTCTTTTGCGAAGCTGACATTTTTCGCATTTTTCAACATTTCGAAAAGTGGATCGTGAGCCCATAGCCAGTTGGATATATTTGAAGAAATTTTTCGTTTTCGTTACAGTTTACATTTGAGGCTGATAGAGATGCCGCCGTTTCGGGCTTCACCGCCGGAGGGCTGCAACGCCAACTGTAGCACCACGAACACTTTGAAATATTTTCTGCCGAAAAAATTACATTGTAACCACAAACATGTGCACAACATGCTGGGAAAAAATGAATTTATTCCAACCAATGTGTTACTAGAAAAAAAATCATCATTCTGACTCTTCAAATTGGGCTTCCAGAGAGGGATACTCCGTTAAAAAAAGTAGAGGTTCCCTTGGAATAAGGTTGATATTTCCGCTTCAAAAAAATTTACGGCTACCAAAATGTAGACTTTGACGAACTATTGAAATTTTGTTTTCGATTAACTAACTTCTAGTGAATCTCCCTGTACATATGGAGAAAGTGTCGCCTGACGACGACAGGTCATATTTGCGACATCCTCTGCACCGTGAAAGTATCATTTTGCTATTTTCATCGAGCGCTTCGGTCATGCGGGCGAGATAGCCGTGCGAATGACGAGAAATTGGTCGAGAAGGGGACGCTGAGGAATATTACGTATAGCAAATGGCGAATATGTACGATGGAAACGTCTGGAGAATGGTTTCGCTCCGCGGGAACCTGCATTCGACAGACAATAGACGCAACTGGAATCGCCGTTTTCTACCATAACGCTGGAGCGCACAAGCGATCGATCTCCTGAACGTTTCTCTTTGCTCGATAGATATCCTTATACGCTCCCGTGACAATATTCGCGACCATTTTCTCGTCCATTACACCCTACCTTGACCCGTCGCAGGAACTACCGCTTTATAACCGTGAGAAATTTCAAATACCGTATGTTTTATTAGACTTCAGAATAGCAAAATTCAATAAGTTTTCGTCAAATTTGATAAATCTAAGTTGAATTGAAATCGTCGCGAGGTTATTTAATCTACGGAAAGCAATTTTTGTCTTCTCTCTTTCCGAATCCTTTGGGAAACAGTTTCGATTGAGTTTTCAATATGCTGGTTGATGAGAATATATTTTTTTACCAGCGGATGTCTAAGAAATACGGGGAGGGGGAGAGAGAGAGAGAGAGAGAGAGAGAGAGAGAGAGAGACCGATACTTTTGGTTCCATGGTCCAAATAATATCGGACGACGAAAGCTTATCAGTTGTCAATGACGTCAAAGTTTGCACCGTTAGAGTGCAAAAAAATGTTTTTTTTTTGGTTGCTTTTTTCAAGTTCTCGTTGGCAGTTTTGATCTACGAAAATCACATATTTTTTAGGATTGTTTAATAATTTTTATTACAACTTATAATTCTTTTTAATAGATTCAGATCCTGGATCTCTCTCGAGGATGAGAAAAAATCGTTTCACTGATTTGTGTACCCTAAATCGGCCAAAAATCTCGATGCGCAATCGTTTACTTACTGCATTGATAAAAAAAAACGATTTTCCGGTGATAAAACAAAATTATCCATCGGAAAAAATGCCTTCCTCCAAGCACTGCTTTTTGATATCCAAAAGAAGCTTGTAAGAATTGAAGATGATCAGAGCAGTGATTTCTTAAATATCGTGGTCACCGATTTTGGAATAGTCGTTTTGAGAAAAACGCGTTTAAAGTTTCACAACTTCCTCAATTTTGAACGAAGCAACTGGAAATTTCTAGAGAATATTTTCGGAATGTTATATTTTGAGAATTGGTCGAAGACCAAAAATTGATATTTAAAAAAAAATCCCTCAAATTTATATAATAAAACTGAAATATTTTATATACTAATAAACCGCATTTGTGCAAAAGTTATTTTTTCTTCGAGCAAAGAAGTCTCGGAAAATTCAATGCAATTGTATCTCAGCTGGTTTTATTCTGTATTTAATGGTATTATAGTTTCGTTCGCTTTCAAACGAACTCAAAGTAACTCGGTATTGCGACTGACACGAACAGTCGAATACAAGCACTCAACTTCTCTCTCTCTCTCTCTCTCTCTCTCTCTCTCTCTCTCTCTCATTCTCTCTCTCATTCTCTCTCTCGCTGTCTCTTTTTCTTCTCAAACATTATCCTTATAATTAGTTACTTTTTCCCATTCGACTGTCTCTACCTGTTTTCTCAACACGTGGTAATGGACTTTGCATTCCAAAAATCTCGATGCGCAATCATTTACTTTCTGCATCGATAAAAAAACGATTTTCCTAATACATATCATTCCGAACTGCGTGAGCGATTTATCCATTATGCGAAATCCTACGTGAAGTTTTTTTCTCGCGGCGTTTCAACAAGCGTCGATTTCATTTCCTTGTTCGACAACTGCGCCATGACATGTATCTGTGGTTCCCAATGGTGGTCCGATTATTGTCGAGTGTTGACTTAAAATTTGTTGCGAAAACGTATGTTGGAGCGCTCTTCTTGTACAATCGTTAAGGCCATGTATCACACCCTTCGACCGCTTCGGAAATTTGAACCCTAATTTCGACCAAACGATGAAATCAATTGACATTATTGTGTACATGTGATATTGTTGCGAAAGAATCATGACGGTCCGCTTTTTTTTTAATTTTGGAAAAAAAACCTTCACAGTTTGTAATTATCATTTGATGAATTGTGAATCAAGTCTGCTACACAGACTTGTAGCAACCGTCGCCTATTGAGCCTCTGCTCTTTGGTGTAGTGTGAGTAGCAGACGGTTGCGATGACGTCTGGCGGCAGTTTGCGGCGGCTGGAGTAAAAAAAGTTGGAATTTAGGATGTTAAAAAAGTAACCTCCAAAAAACTTCCAAAACCTGTAACCCTATTTTACGGTAACCATTTAAGGCGGGATATGCATTTAGACAGAAAAAATAAAGCAATATTGAGGGATTTTTATAACTGAGAAATCATTATTCTACAATTATCAAACCTTAGGTATACTTTAATAGTATATTTAAATATACAAAACAATTTTTTAAAATTAATTCATCATCAAATCGACGGAGCTGTGGCAGAGTGTTACATCAAGGTTGCCGCAAGAGTTGCGAATCGGCGTGCAGTCTAGTTTCCCGTGGACTTTGATTTGCAAAAAAGTTCAAGCATTTTTTTCAGTTAGTACATGTGTAGTTTCTATGTGACGGTAATTAAAATGAAGAAAATGCAAATTTAAGAAAATGGCACGCATTTACAAAAAAAATCAACATTTCACGCAACATTTCTGTAAAATGTGGATTAAAAAAGTACTTTTTTATCCCCAATTTTTCAACAACAATTCTCGTCAAGTAGAAGGTACCGACATTATCAATATTTCTACCAAGTTTCAACTCCATCGGCTTAATAGGTTTTGAGTAATCCTGCACTCCAATTTCGATAATGCAGTTTTGAGAAAAACGCGTTTGAAGTTCACCCACGTTCTGAATCCGAGCGATGAGGCACAGCGTTGACGGGCTGTAACGTTTGAAGTTTTTCGAATTTCGCTTTGAAACTTTAGGCAAATATTCTACATATATAGTTTCATCGTTTGAAGAAAAAAAAAAAGAAATCCATTTTTTGATCTTTGTAAATGTATATCCCGCCTTAAGGAGAGATATACACCTAGATGGTCGAGGTCGAGGATTTAGAAGCTATGAACATTCCGTCGACCGTAGAAGACCTACACTATGGGCCTGGTACCGATGATTCCATGTAAGTTGACAAATTTCATGATTTATTCATCCCGAAATTTTCAAGCGCGTTTTTCTCAAAACCACGTTCTTCAAATCGGTACTCAAAATTTCTCGAAAACCCATGAACCGATTGCCTTGACGTTTTTTGTGGTTATTCTATACACCGTTATCTAGTACTCATCATAGGATTTTTTTTTCGTTACTTAGTTTTTGTTTCATAGGCAAAATAATAACTAATTTTTGGCCCAAAAATCACTATTTATGTTCAAACGTCCGCCATTTTGTCATAAATCGATATTTTCAAAATCGGCTATGACAAGTACTAGATTATAGTATCTAATTTAATAATCTTTTTGGTCTTTTTTTCCGATGATTTTTGAAGAAACGCCAATGGGTACCGCATACGCAGATTTTTTTACGACGCTCCAAGGATCATACAATATCCTTGTATATTTTTGATATTTTTAAATAAAGAAAATTGAACATATTTTTGAATGTATATACTTTTAGATAATTAAAACCCCAATCCGAAATTTCAAATAGTTTTCCTTGAAAAAATTCACAAAAATGACCTTTTTTCCGGCTCCTAGGTGTATACGTTCCCTTAAGATGATTTTTGTGCAACGGTGAAATACTCTAATGGCTACGACGATGATGGTCCTCAAATTCAGCAGCCTCGAAAATCGCCTGTTACCGTATACACAGAAATGTTTGAATGCGCACCATTTTTGTGGATCGTCGTCTGAATAATTCAGAGTAAAACTCTGACGGTTTTTAGTGCACACATTTGCCGGGCGAAATACACATACTAGTATTCAGCCCCGTGTAATAAGTTTAGAGGGTGGAGGAGGGTCACGCGAGGTGACTCCGAGAATAATTGAATTAACTTTGGGAGCGACGACGAGAATGTCGTATAGGAAGCGCGTGTGTACGTCACAGAGGGTGAGTCACGCGCGTGCCGTGCGAAATGCGCCGTGGATTAATCCCGTCGAGTGCATTCTACGCGGGATTTAATTCATGAATTAACGTGTATGACGCTATGTGGACCGCTGCGCTGCAAGAGATGGACGCGTTGGAACAAGGGGCTGTCCGTAAAATCGTAATTCCGAGCGAGAGATGCTCCTGCGGCGTCGGTGTCCAGGATCCACGGCGAGGAACAAATATTATACGAAGCTGTCTCTCGGACCTCGTTATTCCGAGGGATGTGAAGAGTTTGATGATTTTTCATGGACGATTCGAGAGAATTCATAAACGTTGTGCCAAGAGTGACTTCGGAAAGCCGGGAGAGTCGTCAGATTTTTCGTTCAATATCCGTATTTTTAATACCAATTGTTATTTATGCATGAAACATATTGCTTTTTCACTCGGGCTTCTCAACGGGTTGCACGTAACTCGTAGCCGGAAAAATGAGTAATTTTCGTGAATTTACTCTGGGAAAACGTGTGCACGTTTCAATTTTTTCCGATAAAGTGTATGGTTTCGATTATCTTTTTCAATATTCGTATTGAACAATATTTATAAATGTGGTGGATACAAGGGTTTGTGCAAAATGCTATTTCGAACAAATTATCCGAAATAAAAAATTAACACATTTAGTTTTTGCATGAAATTATTTATATAGATTGGAAGAAGGATTTAATAAAATATCGATTTTTGTAAAACAAACAGCCGCAGTCCAAAGTGAAAATATCGGTTTTCGGTGAAAAAAACCCTCTATTTTCGGCGATAAAACAAAATAATGTATCGAAAAAAGTTGCCTTGGTCCAAGCACTGCTTTTAGTGCAGTAAAAGAGACGAAAACCCAGCACTTTTTAGCGTAGAATATGAATTTTTGACTGAAGGTAGATGGTTGCATACTGAAAGTAACCCCACTAAAATTTTGCACCTCAACTCGCCCCAACCCTAAGAAAAAGGGGTTGAAAACTTAAAAATCGCTGTATCTCGATAACTAAGAGTCCGATCAAAAAATGTTTCAAACAAAAGTTGTTTGGAATAATAAAATACGTATAAAGTTGTTTGACGTGTAATCCCCTATCTTTGAAAATAGCGGCACAAAAACACGAGAGCACCACTGACCCAGACAAGGACGCAGCGATAAAGTAAAGTCGTGCTGTATATTGGAAACGGAAAAAATTAGAAGGCTAGTTTTTTGACAGGTGATTTTGTAGGTGCCGCGGGTGCTAAATGCAAGTTTGCCTAAAAATCGGGGTGTAGGGTTTTTTTTAAGGGGATGAAAGGGGATGGGGTGGATTAATGCCAAACTACAACCCTCATGAGGTCGGCGCCGGGAGACAAAATGTTCAGGAAAAACCGGGCTTTATTTTTGTCCACAGCGCCGAAGTCGTGGAAGTTCATTTTGGGGGTGAAAAAGTGGGGTGAAATTTTTAAAAATCCGTTTTCATTCGATAACTCTTTCGGAAAAATTCATACAATTTTTTTTCAAATGGAAACGTTGTAGCCCTTGAAAAGACGCGTCGATCGAGTATTTGATCATCCCTCTCCAATAATATCTTTACCCCCAAAAGAATTGTTGAAGTATTAAAAAAAATTGTTTATTGAATAACTCAAAAACAATTGATTTTTCGGGGATGATTTAAATGTACGAAATGTAGAGAATAATTTTCTCTATATTCTCGTTCCTGTGGACCACCCTTGAATTTTGCTTTTTCTAACCCCTCTCAGGGGTTGAAAGTTCAAAATGAAATTCTGGGGAAACTTTTGACCGAAAATCAAGAGATACGAGTTTGGTACTGTGGACAAAAATGTAGCTGAGGGTTCAAACTACAAATTCTTCCACGTCGGCGAATTTGTGCGGTCAATAGTTTTCCCAGAATTTGATTTTGAATTTTCAACCCCCGCGAGGGGTTGGAAAATCGAAATTCAAGGGTGGTCCATAGAAACGAAAATATAGAGAACATTATTCCCTACATTCCGTACATTTGAACCATCCCCGAAAAATCGATTGTTTTTGAGTTATTCAATAAACATTTTTTTTTTTGTATTTTAACGATTTTTTCGGGGATGAAGATATTATTAGAGAGTCATTCTCAAATACTCGATCGACGCGTCTTTTCGAGGGCTACGACGTTTCCATTTGAACAAAAAGTTGGCGACTTTTTTCTAAGAAGTTATTGAATTAACACTGATTTTTCTAAATTTCACCCCAAAATGAACTTCCACGGCTTCGGCGCTGTGAGCCTTCTTCTAATTTTTTCCGATTACAGGGTTTCTCAGCGACAGCACGACTGTACAATTATGCCTACTCCACCCGCACACGCATCAACCCCGAATTTTCGAATCGTTTTTGTGCCGCTCTTTTAAAAAATAGGGGGTTAGACGTCGAATAACTTTATACGAATTTTATTATTCCAAACAACTTTTGTGAGAAACCTTTTTTCATTTGGCTATTATCGAGATACGGCGTTTTTTAAGTTTTCATCCCCTATTTCTTGGGGTTGGGGCGAGTTGAGGGGCAAAACTTGATTGGGGTTACTTTCAGTATACAACCATCTACCTTGGGTAAAAAATTCATATTCTACGCTAAAAAGTGCTGGGTTTCCGTCTCTTTTACTGGACTATTTGTAAAATATGTAAAAGAAGCTCGTAATAATCGAAGTTGATCGGTGCAGTGATTTTTGAGACGCCATGGTCACCGATTTTGAATAAGCCGTTTCGAGAAAAACGCGTTCAAAGTTCGCCGGCTCGCGAAACCTACTAAGAAACACCCACAACTTCCTCAACTTTGAACGAATCGACTGGAATTTTCTAAAGAATATTCTCGAAATGTTATATTTTGAGAATTCGTCGGAAACCAAAAATTGATATTTTCAAAAATTTCCTTTAAATTTGTATAATAAAACTGAAATATTTTATATATTCATAAACCGCATTTGTGCAAAAGTTATTTTTTCTTCGAGCAAAGAAGTCTCGGAAAATTCAATGCAATTGTATCTCAGCCGATTTTATTCCGTATTTAATGTTATTATAGTTTCGTTCGCTTTCAAACGAACTCAAAGTAACTCGGTATTGCGACTGACACGGACAGTCGAATACAAGCAGTCAACTTCTCTCTCTCTCTCTCTGTCTCTCTCATCCTCTCTCTCACTATCTCTTTTTATGTCCATAATACATTACAGTGTACATCATGTCCGGTAATAACTTGTGAAAGAATGGAAATAGCTTCGCAACTCTGACTACGGAAAGTCATATTTTGCGAAAAGGATCACGGATAAGGTTGACGGTAATTATCCCTTTGAGGAACGGAAGTGCAACTCGACGGAGCTATATAACAACGTGTGCTTTATATATATATATATATATATATATATATATATATATATATATATATATATATATATATATATATATATATATATATATATATATATATGTGTGTGTGTGTGTGTGTGTGTGTGTGTGTATATATATATATATATATATATATATATATATATATATATATATATATATATATATATATATATATATGTATGTATGTATGTATATATAGCTTCGACAAGTTTTGCTCCCCTTATATATAGGTGCATCGAAAGCCTCAGTGAGATAAGACCATTGCCACGAAGGGTTCTATCATCCAGAGGAAATGAGCAAAATGCACGGATGTACCCGGGAGATTGTTTCTCACAAAGTTAACCAAGAACGTACGGGAGGACGTTCATAAACGTCCTCCCGTACGTTCATACTTGGTTGCGAAAAACCATCGTTAAGATAAAAGTAAATATATGTATACGTCGAATTAACGAGGAGCAAAAAAATAGAACATCGATCAATTCAGTTGATCACATGAGGCAATTCTTTATCGTACATAGTTTGAAGGTCAATGGAATAATAGGCGTATCCAAATTATTGAAAATGTTCAAAGTTTGGAAGGTGAGCACATTATTGAAAATTTGTCCATACGAGAATGACCTCGTGTGTTGAGGTTGAGCAGTCTACTTGACTGCAGAAACGCATGGATTGCATTTGCGTTTCCGAGCTCAGGCAAAGTTGCCTCCTGAAGTAATGAAAGGAAGCTAGTCAATAGTATGGAGAAAAATAAATGGAGATCCAACTTAACGCGACTACTGCGACGGGAGAGCAAATTATACCGCAGCGTTTTCATAATGGAGCTATTACTTGAGGTTAACAACGCTAAAAGTGTGGAGAAAGTGTAAACTCGTTGGCCAAACTTTATCCTCATCTAGCGTTATCCTTTATCCGACGGAGGCTGCATTAACGTGGTTGACCGACGTTTTTGCGTCACCGACGTATCAAGCTGTTAAAAACATTGATGAAGCCTCATCGGAGTTCCAAAACTTTTCTTATTTCTGCCGAGTTTCGTGCTACGCGTATACAAATATACCCTTAACCGTGCGCTCAGCCGGTACTCGCAACGTTTTTTCTCGTTCACAACGTCCACTTGCATTATACAGTCGACCGAAAGAAAAAACACACACAAGGGCGATGTGTTTCTCGGGACTTTTTTGAAAACGAATTTTTCTTGACGGGAAAATTGAATCCATCGCCCGCCCACGCGAGTGAGAATGTTCGAAGGGTTTTTCCCTCTCGTGCAGCCGTGACAAATCGGGGCTTAATGCGAGAGGGAAAGGGCGCGCACGTGAGAAAAGTAGTTGCGATTGGGTGGTACGGCGTCGGCCGCGCGCGATACGGTAAATTTTCATTAACGGAAATTACGGGTCGCGAATTTTAGGTTGGACAAGGCTAAGGGGTTGGGGAATCCACCGGCGTCGTTCCCCAGATCTATACGGTAGCAAGGTTTTTGCAATTATTTCCTCGGCCACCGAGCCATAAATCAGAAAGGAGAGATAGGGACAGAGCGAGACGAAGTTATACATATATAGAAAGGGGGTGGGCGGGTGGTTCGGGGGGGGGGGGGGGGGGTAACCAAATGAACCCTGAGTAACGCCAAGTACGAGCCATTCCGCCACGTTCTCCGGCGATCCGGTCAACGAAGGGGTTGAGCCCCACAGTAATTCCGGAATATCTATGAAATGTCCAAGTGCACAGCTTTTCGTAATTAAAAACTGTGAGGATGAAAAATAAAAAGAATATTTAACTGCCCGAGCCGTTTCAATGAGCGACGACGAAAGCTTGACGTGCCAAGCCTGGCGTGTTCTTTTTTTTTTATTCGCCGTGTAATTGCGTCGTACCGTACATAAATCTACATGGTACTCGACGTTGACAGAGTCAAGATAAGCGCGGAGAGAAAGCTGAAGTATCGGTTTTGTCCTTGTACCAATTGCTCGCAAAATCGATCGGCGTTCGTGCTCGAGAGGGATCGATTTGAGGCTAGTGGTAATCGGGCTTTGGTTATCTTTGTGTCATGGGCACACTCTTGTTCAAACCACTTTTGTGTCTACGCGATGAGATCCATTGTATGTAAACGATACTTTTCCGATTTTATCCTTGATTTTTCAGTTCAAACGCTGTGATAATTGTTTCCTTTTTGTAAATTCCAGTCAGTTTTATTCGTTTTTTCTTGTCTTAGTAGAAACAAAAATATATCTTTTTTTATTTTGTCAAATCGTGACTAGTTTTACTCTCGGTTTTGCGCGAAAATATGGTGTTGAAGTTTGCATCGTTGGAATGCGAGCGAAATTCTTCTTCATTTGTTTATTTCTTCATTTTTTGACAATCTAAACTCGTTTTTCCTGGGTTTACGTTGTGGGCCCCTAAAAAGGATGTTCGAAAATGTTTCAGTAATAGCCTAAATGTGGTGAAAAAAATTGGGCAGTACGATGAACAGTAAATTTGGTTGCATCTCAACGATGCAAACTTCGATACCGTGAGAAAATACTATTAGATTTTTTGGGTTTTTTGGCCGTCTGACTGCAAAAAATATTATTATTCAGTATTGAAGATTCATGAGTATTGAGCATTAAGTATAATTGGAGATAATAATAATAAACTTTGATTAACTCTAGATTAAGACACCTCTGATTATACTTTCTTACATATATATATATATATGTATGTATGTATATATATATATATATATATATATATATATATATATATATATATATATATATACACACACACACAATATATTTGTTTATATTCTATTGTAAAAATGCTTTCGAATTGCTATATTTAAAATTATAGAACGTACACCAGGTGTGGCAACAACTATAAGCAGTAGAAATATATTCTAACCTATCAGACTTAAGAACAAACTTTTTCTAGAAAAGTTGCATAGTTCGAAGAGGGTCATCGAGTGGTGGCTACGAGGTTTATCCATGTAGAGGCGCTTCGGAAATTTCCAGTTCACCTCCATTTTTTAAAAAATTAGACCACTTTTTTTCAAAATTCCATCAAAGAACTACAAATAAGTGCACACACCAAATTTCAAGATGATCAATCAAAATTGAGTATAAAACATCGATAAAAAAGAAATTTCAAAGTTTTCAACCAATAATCGATTGGAAAAACGGTGCAAGCACTTACTCCTATAAAAAGGTGCTCAGAGTGATAGCCACCACTTTCAATGTATGCTTGCAATCTAATTCACATTAATTGTATTTTCTTATTAAGGCGGGAGCCTGAATTCGAAGGGCTGAAAAATCGTTTTTTATTTCTTAATTCGATAGATACACTATCCAAGAATATATTTATAAAGTTACAGAGGCCAATTGTCAATATTTTCGAAGATGCAAAAAGTAAACGACCTATTATGAAAATCTCTTCAAAGTGAATAAAAAATGCCTTCTAACATTTTTTTTATAGCACGTTAAAGTGTTTTTTTTAACACATTTTTTTCAACCCTGAGAAAAGTTATAAATTCACGTTTTTTTCAGCTTTTTTAATTCACCCATAAGAAAAATATATGACAATTGAACATTTTATTGGTCCGTTTGGTTCAGTCAAGAATTACGAGCCGCATCTTTCCCGCCGATTGGGGACTGCAGTGGCAAGACGCACATGGAATAGGTTGATAAATCTCCAGTCATTTATTGTCTAATGTTGATATTTTTTTATACATTTCAAATATACACTAAAAGGTATCTCAATGTTTGCTGGGCGCACTTGTTTTTTTCCCTTTGAAAAAAAATTCCCGAAAAAAACGTTTTTTGGACCTTCTAATTCAGGCTCCCGCCTTAATCACGTCAGTCTGTATTAACGAACAGGCTCTGGTTGAGGTTTCAATAATTTAATACTAAGCAAATTTGTAAGTCGTACGGCTTTGTTTACATTGTTCGCAACTAAGAATCCCATCAACTTGTTTCGGAAAGCAGTAAGAAGTTTCCGATTTTCTAATAATGTGTTTTCTCTTCAACGAAAAGTGTTACGGCAGAATCTCCTTCTGCCAGTACAGAATTAAATTTTCCGCAAAATATTTCCCTATCAAGAGGAAGTTTTGCATTCGCGAGACGACTAATATTTCTTTAAAAAAAGTTCTCATGTTGTGCTCCATGAGAACGAAGAAGAAAGTGAGCCCCTTTTTCATCTCAAAATGTTAACCTTCTCGGAGAATATTACCTAAAGAGCTTTTGTTCAACTCGTCGTGCCTTAAGGCTGAATGTCTCAAGGTTGACGGCCGGGGAACGCACAGTTTATTTAAAAAACAGTACTTTTTAAATTCGGAAGTGTCTACTTAAATTTACGAAGTGACTTACCGTTTTCTTCAACCGCGAAATCGGTGACATATTCAGGCCAGCTATTATCGCCATCAAGGAATTGAAGTTGCCGATATTGAAGCACTCCCTCGCAGCCTCTATCCAATACTCGACTACGCGAACACGTTGTTTCTTTTTGGCGTGCTGGAAAAACGGATAGAAAAATAGCATGGTAAACATAGACGAATTTTTGCCCCATGAAAACAGATTTTGCACATAAAACTCGAATCATGAAAAAAGGTCTTTGGTGTCTGGAGACTGAGATCGGTATAGATGGTTGAAGAAAAATATGATAAATAAATCAAATCCAGGATGGGATGAAAGGGCGCTGCGTGAATAGAGAATTTGGACGTACCTTGCAAACTTCCGTAGCCACAAAGTAACTCAATCTATTGAACCACTGAACGTACGATTCGAGATTACGTGTCTTCTTCATATCCTTAAAGGACGTTTCCAGGTGGGGTGATTCCTTTAAATATAAAATCACATTGAAGATAACATTTTCATTTTCAATAATAATGTTCTATTGCGACATTATACGAAATGTTATATTAAACAAATTATTTATACGAAGTATATTTATAATAAAACATCAAAAAGACATAAATGTTCGCTTGGGAAAGAATGATGGCTTTGATGCTCTTTGGCATGCAACGAAATTTCTTTTTTATTTTTCTTATTTCTTCATTTTTATTACAATCTACAATTTTTTCTTATAGATCAAGATGCTGGATCTCTTATGACGATAAAAAGAACCGTTTAGGTGATTTTCGTAATTGGCGAAAAACGTAAGCAACAAACGAAAAATAAACTTTCGTTGCATTTCACCGATGCAAACTTCAACATCATTATTTATAGATTTTTAAAACCTTTTGATAAAGGAGTGAAATAAATATAAACGAAGAATATCCATAATAGACACACGATTAATGTGCAAATAAATTCTGTTTCCAACGTTCAGGCAAATCCCAAAACTAGCATGACTTACATTTTGCGTAAATGCAGTCTATGAGGATGATTTAAAAAAAAGCGGTACTCGAATACCAAATCTCTACGACAATATGTTACGAAAAGAAAATTCTGTTTGACTGCGACAATATTTCTTCGTGTTAGTATGTCAGCTGAATTTGAACGTCTTTCCCTCTTTCGCTGTTGCCGTAAAAGTTGCGAGGCGAAAGTGTCAACAAGAGCAAGAGGTTCCATGGCAAGATGTGAAAATAAATTTTATCAAAACTGTACAAATAAAATTACTCACCTTCGCGAAAGCTTGAACAAACTCCTCGGGGCCGATGTACGAAAGCCTCTCAAGCTCAACGTGAGTCAATTGTTGTGCGAGCACTGTCGCCGACGGGCATAGCTCAGTAACATCAACCTGGATTGGACAAACAAACATCAACGATAACAATACACGATCTGAAAAATGATTATCCTCAATTTTGATAGGAATTGTTTATCATCCGTGTGGCAGTATTCATCTTGAGACCTTATATACCTTTGAAAAGAAAATTTATCGTTTTTTTTTTATATTGGCTTGAATCATGTATAAACATTCCGAGACTGATATGGTCCGGAGAAAAAGTGTTAAGAACTTCAAACGCGTTTTTTCTTCAATGTTTTTAAAATTGGGCGGTCTGGTAGCTCCTACAATTTTCAATCGATTGACTTCAAATTTCAACTGTAGCTTTTTAGATAGATTTTCTAGCCAATAACACACGATTTTTGCGATTGGTCAACAACCCTGGGCCGCCGTTTGGTATCTTTGTGAAAGATAAAAAATTGTTTTGAGTACCTACAGATATGTAAAATAGACCCTCCAAAACTCATTTCGATTGCGTTAGTAGGATTTCCAAAAAAATTCCAGCCTTGTTTTCCGACGATCTAAAGGTATACAATCTCCTAATAGAATAACATACTACATGATTGTTTCATGTAGTTACATATTGGTCCATCGAAAATCGGTGTTTTCTTGAACGGGAGAGCGTAACACTGGTCAGAGATGAACTTCCGGTTTATATATATATATATAAAATTGAGTACCGTCGAAAAACAAGGAACAAAAAGAAAAATGGTAGGGGCACGCGAACGTTTTTCCACATCGTCAGCAAGGTATACATTTCAGGAGAGAACGGAAAAGTCTTCTAGTTTTATCCTTCCTCTCACTCTCTATTCCGAACCATTCTCATTCAATTTTACGTCTCGTACGCTTCGTCGAGCAGTCTGGCATTTCTTATCTTGCGCGAAGGAAGGGAAGAGAGAGAGAGAGAGAGAGAGAGAGAGAGAGAGAGAGAGAGAGAGAGAGAGAGAGAGAGAGTCTGTCGACGCAACCCACAATTGGTAGCCATCGGAACGTCTCTGTCATCAATGAACATTGCGGATTCTTGCGTGGGTAACGGAATTGGGGTGGACAGCCAAAGGGGGATGACACAGGTACAAAAAAAGACCAAAGAATGATGAAAATCACGATACGGAAAAATAATACGGAAGCAAAGCGAGAACGCAGTGCGAGTTGTAAAAAAAAGTGAGAGAGGAAAAGAAAAACGTCGATTGGAGACGAAGGGTCCTTCTTCGGTGTACCGGAATTATTTACGTTTCCTGGACCGGAATTGGTACGTCCGGAAATGGAGGCAGGAATAGACCAAGCCCAAATAGATATTTCGATTCCAAATCGAAGAGGTTTCTTTCAGGCTGGAGGCAGCGGCAACGTATACTTGGTTACCGTCGTGCCGAAATTTATATTCGCCTCAGCATACGGCGATGGATAAAACAAGAGAGACCGAGAGGGAAAGAGAGAATCAGAGAAGTACGGTATGAAACAGATGATCGAGAAACCGCATATAGAGAGGGTGGAGCTGTTGCCACTCCCGCTAGCCACTAGCCACGTTTTGAAATAGCGCTCAGATGAAATTGGCCGGCTACGGGCCGTCGATACCCTATATGTGATTTCGTCGATTCCCGGCGTCTATCGAAACCTTCGTGTGGCACATTCGGAACAATATTTATTTTGAACCTATATGCAAAATGCGAAGCGCCGGGTTTTTATTTAATTTTCTTCGACGTTATATTTTTTAAGGTGGATTTACACTTACAGTGGGTAAAAAAAGTATTTGTACATCTTACACGAAACTGTTGTTAATACAGCTTCTTTTTTTGTTGGTGTTTTCCCAAGATTCTTGTAAACAGACATCATGTAGGTTTAGGATTACCTATCGAACACAGAAACTTAATAAAGCTTTTTGTTTGTTTCGAAGGGTAATTTGAAAAAGACGACGTGTACAAATACTTTTTTTACCCACTGTGTATATCGTACTATTCTGATGAATGGGTTGATACAAAAACTTCCATTTTCAAACTGAATCGATTATTTTGCACACAAGAAAGTCTCAGTTTTTGGTACCAAACCGAGCAGAAATTTGCTGGGGTGTCCTCAGATCCTACCACATTCCTATGGGGATTTGGCAGAGACATAGGGTACACATAGGGGGTCCATATTGGAATCCAAGTGGATGAGTGCTATTCCTCAATTGACATTGGTGAGGATTTTTTTTTTAAATTCTCAAACGTATTTTGTGGGATCCCCCCAAAATATATATTTTTTCGCGATCCCGTGCATAAGGTTGTTGGGGAGTCTCAAAACGCACCCATATCTCTATAGGGATTTGTTAGGGACACCGCATATAGGGAGTATTCATTGGGGTCCAATTGGATTTCGCACTGTTTCCTGATGAACGCTGTTCGAGAATTCTTACCACGTTCGAATCGAAAATATGTGAAAAGTCACGAGAAAAACTCGGCGTATTGAAAAATAACCTGCACGCTTCGTGAGCGTGTACGTGTGTGATGATTTTGTGTCAAAGTGCAGTGAAATAAAAGGGAAACGATGATTAGAGAGGATTTTCAGTGACGTGATTCAAATCGATTTTTAAGGTATACTATTTCAAGCGATTTATCCTTTTTTAAGCTGGAATTTCTACTTTTTGAAAATCCACTCATTTTGTATATCTATATATTTTGTTTAGAAAATTCAACGTACAGAATGCGTTGGGATCTCCATCAAAAATCGTATCGGATTCTGTTCGATTATATGGGTATCCTTTAGGATTCAAATTGGATTTCAATGGGGAATCCCAATCAAAATCCATTTGATGATCCATTGGATCCCCATCCGGAAGTAGGGACAAGTATGGGAATCCAATTGGATCCCGACGATAATTTCTGCCCGGGAAACTATAAGGTGTCTTAAAATGACCTGACATTTTTTTTATTTATAAAACGTATTATTCGTTTAAAGAGTACGAATATTTGTATTTTAATGTAAGGTACAAACATGGAGGTTATGTGTGGAACACAATATCCTATAAATGATAACACGACCATGAAACTTCGTCTGCAATAACTGTATTGTTTCGTCCGCGGTGTGGCAGGTTGCGCCATCTTGTTGAAAGAATATGACAAGAACTTGAGTAGTAGCTTTCCCACTTTACTCGAGCAAAATTTGAAGACAAAAAATTGTTTCTTATAATTCTTGAAAATACATGTATTGAGAAATATGTTGGCAACATTTTTATTGAAAAGTCCGAAAATTGACGGAGTTATAGTCACTTTAGTAAGAAAAAGTAGCACGACCGGTTAGTGCCCTCAGTCCCTACAGGTGTGGTATCGTTCACAATAGATGATGTGCAGGCTCTTATTATTTTGTGAAATATAGTGAAGGTGAAGAACCGTCATATCGCCTGCGACTAGATACTTTAACGTAAGTATCAATACTATATCAAAAAAAAATCTTTATATCAAGAAAAACGGAACGAAAACTTTGAACGCGTTTTCTCGAAACTACTTTTTTCGACCTTGTCCCAGCGAATATTTAAAAACTTATCAACCGATAGTCATTTTTTCTTTGATATTTTTGGAATCGCAGTGACTCAGGTTGTACGTAGCCGGTTTTTTAAATATTGATAATTACTATTTTTAAAGACTACTTGAAAACAAAATGATTTAAGTAAACAAACATTTTTAAACCACGTTTTTAAAAAGGGACTAAAAAGTATAAAATAATTTCTCCTAGCCCCATACAGATTTATAACCCAATACAGATTCCTAACCGCATACGGATTGTCCTGAAAATTTGTGACTGTGAATTTTTAATAGCTATGAAAATACTTGTAAGATTTAAAACGAAAAACGTAGGGCCCATGTAATAGATAACTCATGCATGAATAGTACACCTATGTCACTAACAATTTTATTGCACTGCAAATGATATGAACTGTCGTGTGAGATTTCTCAACGACAGCTACCCCCTACACGACTTAATTATCTATGCATGCGCCCCCCGTTTTTTCGTTTTAAATCTTACAAGTATTTTCATAGCTATGAAAAATTCACAATCACAAATTTTCAGGACAATCCGTATGCGGTTAGGAATCTGTATTGGGTTATCAATCTGTGTGGGGGGCTAGGAGAAATTATTTCATACTTTTTAGTCCGTTTTAAAAACGTGGTTTAACATTTTTTGTACTCAAATAATTTTATTTTCCGCTTTTTAGTCTTGTTCGTGGGAAATTTTGCTTCTCCTACTCTAGGTGTCGCTTGCGTTGAGGGGCATTCTTTTTAAAGTCTCGTTCGTTTCCGGCAAGTGATTGACCACCGTCTTTTCTAGTCCTTGTATACACTTTATCGAAAAAAAAATTATTTACTAAAACCTCGAGGTGTCTGGGTTTTGCGAAGATCCATAGCCTTGCATGAAGCGCAGTTTGCGTGCGTGAGACCAACACTCAAAAAAATTTGTACGACTAAATGTACAGTCGCGGACTTGCAACCAAACTTTGGATCAAGGTGACGATACTTTTCGCAGAGCCTAAGGTTTTTTCTGTTCATAAGCGCGAAGAGCCTTTGGAAAAATCTTCCATTCTAGTGCGCGAATAAAAAATTTGATTGCAGGTGCGTGACCGCAAAGTTAATCCGTACAACAATGTGTTTTTTTTTATTTCAGCAAGGTAGAAAATGAGAGTGTGACGAACGAAGTACGGTGGAGTGTCTGCCTTCGACAGCACAGCACGCCGACATGTACTACTGGGAAACGAGTTAAATCCCATACCAGCCTTCGACTTGATGGAGTATTCATGCGCTAACGCGTACACACACATGATTTTTTTTTGACAAGTATCAATTTTTTTGTAGACATCGCTCTTGCGGTCTTAAGGGGTTATGCCTATTTCAAAAAGTCGAAAAATCATTTTTTTTCAGAGCCAATATATTTTGACAGTATATCATCTTATAAATGTTCCCTGAAAATTTTACGGAGATCGGATCAGACCTGACAGATTTATAGGCTGTTATGTTGACGTCCGTCGGAACGCTCAAAGCGTCGTTCAAAAGTTAAGCGCTTTTTTTCTCGAAACTACGACTTCAAAATCGGTGAGCAAAATATCTCAAAACTGCTGCGTCGATTTTTCTGATTTTTTTAGGACTTTTTTAAGATGTAAAAAGATAGTATTTGAAATATACTATCTATTGATGAATATTGATGAAAGAAAAATGTCCATTTTTTTTAAATCAAGACTCACTTTGAACACGCGCCATTTTTGAATATTAGACATTCCGGAAATTCCTTCGATTGATCATAGGATACACCAGTATACTAACGAAATATGTTAGATTTTTTATATTAGATAACCCGGGTCAGCTCACCGCAGAAGACGTTTTCGAGAAGTACTTTCCCGACATCGGCTGTAGATCGATTATAATTAAATATTTTTACACAAACAAATTACAGAGTGTTCTTCAGATGACACTTTTTCAAATAGCTAATTTTTGTAAAAATTTATCATCATGATTGGCTGAAAAAAATCCCAAAAATGAGCAGTTTTCGACTGTTACAACTAGCCATGATCTGTCAACGAACCGTGACGTTTGCATGGAATATCCCATATGTATCTACTCCGTGGAGATTTTATCCGACGAAGAGACGTACACCGTCGGACCTACGTGTGCATACGTGACAGCTACTATATTGTGTTGCAGGATGTCATTCTGTGTTACGCTTGAACGTAGAGCACACGGTTTCCGGTGCTATCAATGCCGCGGCCAAGCCTTGTCCAGCGCCGTCAATGATGACTCGCAATATTCCGCGGCTATCCAGAATAATTGAGCCGCCGGCAGTAATTGGACGCTGCTGCGTTTTGCGAAATTGCGCAACGCCCTCAGTCATATCTCTCAACCGGCAGCCGATCTATCGGAATTTAACCGTACGCTGTGATGCGTTCTGCTCGATACGATATACGCGATGGGTCGAGTGACTACTACGTGCATCATACATTACGACCTGTGCATTCGCGTTCTCCGTAAATCGTGAAACGCTCGATCAATCGAATCAGGGACGAAATAAACATGAATGACCATTCGTTTCTATACATACGGCCTTGATCAAAAGTATTCGGCACCCGGTCAATTTTCTTTCCGGACAAAGAATTAAATATCTCGGCGAAAAAAAATCGTAACTCAATTTACCAAACGGGGTTTTAAAGCGGACAAACCCAGCTGCATTTTTCTGTTTTATTTTTATTTTTGCGATTTTTTTTGTACCCGGTACGTCATTTTGAAAATGCCGATTTTTCACGATTTTCGCACTTTGCAAAATTGCGTGCCGATCTTTGAAAAATAGCAGTCTCACCATTTAGTGATAGAATAATTGGAAAGGACACCGTTAGCTTCAGTTTCGCGTAAACAAAAAAAATTGCGATTTTTTTTTCGCGGAGTTATCTAGTTTTTTCTTGAAAAAACGGCAGGTTGCCGCAAAACCGGCATCGTGCGGCGTACCTTGAAAACTATGAGGTTCGTAATATTTAGTATAAGGAGTAAGAAGTTGTATTTCGTTACTTTGGAGTCACTGAATTTTTTGTAGATTGAAAAAATTCTTTGTACCGCTATTTTTTATTGCGGCCGTAGTTAAGGCTAAAGGGGATCGAACGAAATATAAGATAAATAAAAAAAAGTCATCGTGGGAGAGGTATTTCGACCGAAAGTAAGTATATTTATGCAATGGCCGCTGATTCTTCTTCCGTTTCGATTTGATACTAAGCTTTGTACGTACAGTAGAATTTACTTTTCAATGTACCGATACTGAATTTCTGGGCGTTTTGCATAAGAAGAATTTTCGTTAGCGTTTAACCGAAGTCGGTGAACTATTTGCAGGTTCAACGGCAAAATCAGCCCTTACCATGCGCCACTCTACAGGGTGTTTTGATGATCAGCGGAAAAACGGTTCTAAGAGATGTCTTAGAACCGTTTTTCCGCTGATTAAAATAAGTACGTGTCTAATAGTTTTTAATGTTTAACACTTTTGAACCCTGTGAACTCCGCAACCCTTGAACAAATATTTATTTTTACTTGGAACTTCAACCAAATGACTCGGATTTATTGCTCCAAAACATGTAATTTTTTCAAGCAGATTGTTGCGAGAGTATTTTTTTTCAAATTAAAAACAATGTTTCACCGTCAAAATCCACGAAAAAGTAAATTAAAGATATATATTTTCGTATGCAGCATATGGGTAGTTCAATTTGAAGCATTTTGCTCCCAGATCAAAAGTGGCGCGCTACACAGGATTCGGCACTGAATAACGTTCATATTAACATATCGACAATTTTTTTTTCTAAATACTCGTAATAACATGTACAATAAACTGTGATGAGTGCTGGTTCAAGAATAATCCGGTTTCGAGTAACCCAACTCGACGGAAAAACAATTTTTTTAAGTTTCACTAATCCTGTAGCCCTTGAAGCTGCTCGTGCTTTATGACCTCTTACGAGAGTTCATCGAAATGTAAAACTGTCATTTAAGGGGAGATATACTTTTAGGCGAGGAAAAAAAATGGTTGATTTCATGATTTTTTTTTTTCAAAAGAAAAATCGCTCCCCCATTTTTGAGTCTTAGGGTATGTTTTATAACTACTTTTGGCTGTTACGTGGTATTTTTTATTGATTAATCTTTAACAATGGCGGAGGTATGGCACGGTCTTCTAAACTGCATTTTCAAAATTGGCGTGACGTATAGCTAAAAAACTAATCGACCGATTCCGACGAACTTTGGTATAAATCTTTCTGACCTTATTGTCTAAAACATAACCTTAAATGTTTTTGAAAACCAAAAAAAAGTATTTTTTTATTGCAAAATGTAGCCATTTTTGTTCGGAAAATTCATTTTTTTTGTTTCAAAGCGTGCCATTTAATCGATTTTCGACATTCATCATTTTTTCTTGGTTCATATTCTGCGTATGAGGGTCAATTAAAGAAAAATCTTCGTTGGCTTTTTTTTAGATTAATCCCACCGACGCTACGTGTCACGCCGTCTGACAACATCCGCCGCAACCCGTTTAGAAGACCGTGCCATACTTCGCCATTGTTAAACATTAATAAAAAATAAAAAAATACCACATAACAGCTAAAAGTAGTAATAAAGCATACCCTAAGTGTCAAAAGTGTTGAACGAATCTTTCCTTGAAAAAAAACTCCGAAAATCTGCTATGTCTTCTCAAATACCGTACCGCGTTTGACGCAACGGGATATATTCGATCAAAGGTATAAGACACGAGTGACTACGGGCTGTGCGATCGTATATCTCACGTCGCTCGCTGCGAGAAATCAGATCAATGTAATTGACAGTGGCGGCGGCAAGATCGGATGGCAAAGGGCGTAATAAATTTCCGGCGAAGTGTTCGGTACTCGATTTAATTTTGTGCGAGAGTCGACGTCGAAAAGGGATCGCGAGGAGTACGGTAAACAGAGAAAAGAAGGGAGAAAAAAAGGAAACTAGATCGAACAAGAAGCGAAACGTGAGTGTGAGGTGCACTCGGCTTTTACTTCCGGTATAGCGGGAAAAAGAATCCACGGAGAACTCTTTTAGCGCCCATCATACTCAGCTCCTCGTCTTTTCCATCTTCATAGTGCTATTTTCTTTGGTTTCCGTGCGCGAGCGCGCGCATCTCATTCCATTCGATTTCAGGGCGATAGATATTGGCAAGTGCAATGGTCCGACCATCGCGGGGCTCTTAAAAATATCGCGAGAAAAGTGCTACGCGAGGGTGGAAAGTTACTTCACTCGGAACCCCCGACGGGGACTTTACCACCCTTGCGTGTATTGTACGTTACATGGCGAGAGAATCATCCCGTTTTTTATATTTCTCGTTGCGGGCTCTCTATTTTATTGAGACTTCCCGCACACTCGATTGTTTCTTTCAATTCGCCAATACTGCGCATACGTCATGAAAAAAAATACGTTTTTCACGTAAAAGTGCGAATTACGAATTTACATTCTTTTCCCCGCGAGCGCTAGTTTGTTTTGCATTTTTTTCTTTAATTTTTACAGCGTGCAACGATTTTTCGGCTGTCTCGCTCGACGCACAAGAAGCACCAGAAGCCGCAGCATCCGCGCCAGATGTTCGCGTATTTTTCGAGCAAACGACATCAGGCGAGACTCCGCAGTGACGCATCTCGATTTTCCTCGTGTAAATCTATGTGCACGTACAGACTTTTCCTCCATGTATGTACCTCGCATTCAGAACGGCGAACTTGGTGAATGAATTATATACCATATATACGTGGATACATACGTATAGACGCATATGCACCGCGGTGCATCGATGGAAAGGCCCCGATAAGATAGCACCAGTGCACTCGATATGACATCGGACTTCGATAAAAATGTTCGCCTCTCGCGAGGAGAAGACTTCTTCAGGTTCGTTTCTCGCTCCATAAAATAAAATCTCGAGAACTTTATTTCTTCGTACTGATTACACATCGCTCTATCGTGAATGCATTTCAATTTGACCGGTGTGCGCTTGGGAATATTGTCGAAATCGGTGCTTCGTTATTTTTTCAATGTCCGGCCGAGCAATGATACATTTGTTTCATTGTTGTTTTCATTTGGTGTAAAAAAATAACATTCATTCTTTAGGGTGTACTCACATCAGTTGAATGCAACACCAGACTGCAAAAAGAAACGTGTTGTTTCTGCAAACTTTGGGTGTGCGAATGGCTGTAGACACGGTTTACACGTTTTAACGTGTGTGAAAAATAACACGGAGAGATGCGTTCACACAACACACTTACGTGTGTTATTTTCTTACACACGTTAAAACGTGTAAAACCTGTCTACAGCCATTTACACACTCAAAGTGTGTAAAAAGAACACACTTATTTTTGCAGTACTGTATATACCTGGGATGCGTCGGAATAATAAATTGCATAACAAAAGTTTTTTACCGTCAAAATATATGCATTTATTGAACTGAACTCAACAGTACTTGTATATCACTCCCCGTGAAAAAAATTGTTCACGCTTACAATAAAACCAACGCTCGGAATGGCAATCGGGGCCCAACCGATGGTACCCAACCATAAGGCCAACGTTCGGCCGATTTTGTTGACCGATGAGTAACCCATGGTTAAATTGAACATCGGCGCATCACCGACAACCGACCTTGGGCCAACATTGGCTCTAAACTGCACCGAACCTTCGGTACGTCAGCCTTGGCACTGACACTGGGCTAATGCTGGTCCAGGTCAGCACCAACGCTAGGCTGACGCTGTTTGCCAACTGTAGGACCAATGTAACATTTCGGATTTTCTCCAACCGTCGCCCAGTACTGGTAATGATCGTTGGCCAGGCGTCGAGTATAGTTGGCACTGTACTGGCCGAGTGCTGGGCCTTTTGTAAATTGTTTCATGGGTCTGTAGTATGTATGACAGGTGTCACTGTTTTTCTTGTCTTCGTATAGGCTAGGTTCACATACAGCTTCACTATGACAGCCTTCAGAATGAAAAAAACCACGATTGAAAAAAAATGTAATACAGGGCGATGTACCTTTCTTTGAGGGCTGTTTTACCCCCTTGAAAATGTTTTACCGCCGATAAAAAAATACGCGTCTAATAGTTTTCAAATCTTTACCAAATATATGAGTTTAAACAGAACCGAAGGTGGACACTTAAGGTATCCCTTTCGCGGAGGGCCGTGTTTTGTGGAGACATAAGCAGGGCCCTACTGCATCAACGGTAAATTATAGTCACGCTTAATGAAAATTAAGTTACATTCCATTATTATACTCAAGGATGAACGGGAGGCTAAAAAAATCGCGCCAATGTGGTCAGTTTACTTTTTACATTTTCTTTGAAAAGTCGCGGCTACGAGAATTCTTCTGTTAGTCACATTTTTCTAAGTTTTATCATTGATTTTTACTTCAAACATTCGGTGACCCCCTGTTCGTATTTTCGTCTCGGAGTCTTAAGATTTTTTTACACACGTAGAGCAGTTTATATCTGGTATCCAAAGTGATTTAGTATGTGAATCAGGAGATAGAAATGTAGCATGTCATCTTCGTAAAGTGCCGTACAAATTAGACGATTTTTGAAGTCGTAATTTTCTGTTAAAAGTTCGCTAACTTGGCTTGAAATTTCGCCAGTATACTGGAATGTATTTTTACTTCGTTGTATACAATAATCAGTTAATGCTTAAATATTCGGGCTCGCGAAAGGAATACCTCAAGTGATGTTCCTCGTAAGCAGCTGAGGGCAGAAATGACCGAACTTTGTCTACTGTCTCTAGAAACCGTGATTTTTGCAACGACTTCGTTATATGTAAAACAGAAATCTTTATTTTTCATCCCAGCAGAAGTACGAGGAACAATTAAGGGGTATCACTCTCTGAAAACTTAAAAAATCGTATTTTTTGAATATTGTTACAGTGTGATCTTGCAAGAATATTTTAAGACCAACCGGACCCGGACATTCTAATAATTGACGAAGTTACCCCTATATTAGTGGAACAGTCGGGTTTACCGCGATCCGTTAAGTTTGAACGCGATTATCTCGAAACTACATATCTTGACACGGCGGGATTAACATCTTGAGTAACTTTCACACTATTGACTTGAATTTGCACAGTTAGCGTTCAAACAGTAGTCATTTTCTGTTCGCAATCACATGTTTTAATTGTATGAACTATTTGTTAATAACAATGACTTCAGCATGCTGTTTTTCAAGAGAAAAATGAAGTTTTCTTTGGAGAAGCTGTCATTTTTCGTATTTTTCGAAATTTCGATAAGTGGATCGTAAACGCATAGCCAGTTGGATATATTTAAGGGGTTACCCCCACTTGCGATTTTGAAAAAATCGATTTTTTTTTATAGCATTTTTTTGAAGTATAAGTATCCGGGCCCATACTTCTGTATGGGCCCGGAATAGATGACTCTATGTAAGTTTGCAAAAAAAATATTTTCTTCGTGTAAACTGAAATTGAAACTTTAAACGCGTTTTTTTCAAAATGGCATTTCTGAAGTCGGTGACCAAGATTACTCGAACACTAATGAACCGATCTTCTTGAAATTTTGCAGGCTTATTTAATACATAAAAATGTAGTCTTTAATCGTTCGATTTTTTTTTCGAAAAAAATGGCCGTTTTATAGCCAAAAAACGGCCGTTTTTTTTTTCGTTAAAATCGAACCATTAACTTTGACTGTCCGCCATTTTGTGAAAAATGAATATTTTTTAAAATCCTTCGATTAAAGACTCGTTTATACTTATATTTGACTAAATCCATCCGCATTTTTTTTTCAGATGATCCACTTCGCCGCAATGTTGGTCACCGCAAACCGTGTACATAAAAACATTCTTTCATTGACGGCCATTTGCCACTAAACAATGTAATATTTTTCAATAAAAAAATTACTGAAAGTTCTTCAAGATGTGTTCTTTAAGATGGTATATTGATCGATTAAAAAAGTTTTGTAGTTTTCTTTAAAAAAATTCATGAAAAAGGCCTTTTTTGCGCTACAAGTGGGGGTAACGCCTTAACATTTTCTTTTGTTTTCGTTTCAAATTACATTTGAGCCTGGTAGAGATCCCGCCGTTTCAGGCCTCGCCGCTGGAGGACTGCAGCGCCAAATGCAGCATCACGAACACTTTGAAAGATTTTCTTCCAAAAAAATTACAATGTAACCACAAACATGTGTACAACATGCTGGAAAAAAATTAATTTATTCCAACCAATGTGTTACTAGAACAAATTCATCATTCTGACCCTTAAAATTGGGCTTCCAGAGAGGGATACCCCATTAATTACAAATTGGAACAAACAGCGCAATGAGGACAAAAATGCTTTAAAAAATGATGGAATATATTATTGAACAATTATCTGTCACGAATTTACTATTCGCGTGAAGCTATTATGACACTGTTATGTACAACTGAAATATCCGGAGCTCCGAAAAATAACGAATGTCGCATGTATAATCAAACGACGAGAGATACTTTGTTCTACGAATGAGCGAGAAGGTCGTAAAGGCGACAACGTTATTTTATGATTTGGTTCATCTGGCAGTTTGATGTATTCAATCAAGGAGGCACGACCAAAGGATCATCCGACGTTGGCTTTTGGAGGGTTGCCGGCGTGTATAACGTCAAGCAATGAAGGAATACAGGCTGGCTGGAGTATCGAAATGATTGGCCTCGTCTTTATGTCTTCTCGAATACCAATATAAAGCTCTCTCTCTCTCCGTCTCTTGCCTCTTTCTCTTTCTCCATTATCGTTATGACATTTTCAACGCTGTCGTCGTCACGTAGGGGGCGCGCAAGGCCATAAAGGAAGTCCGTTTATACGTTTCCGAGCAAGATTATAGCGGGGCTTCAGCGAGCTAATTGGCTGGCAAGAGTACCAGCGAACGGGAAACTCGTAAAGATAAGTACAATGCTATAAGCATATCTGCCTCATACACACTGTATATCCACATCTGTATTAATCTTGGCATGGCCAATTCTTCATCTTAAATATCTATATGTTTATCAGTCTGGTAGGTTTCCTATTATGAGCTAGAATCAAAATTTCCTCGCATGCCTGAAGCAGTATGGTTGAATTGGATAACTCCTCCCTCTTTCTCTCTCCCTTTGTTTTTCTACAGCTTTCCGTAATTTACATCCACCCACATGTGAACGCATTTACAGAATGTTGATGGCCCATATTGACGATTGAAGTTTGCATCGTTGGAATGTAATGAACATATAACAAATACTTGTGCATTCCTTTTTATTTATTCCGGACAATTTTGCCTACGAAAATTCCTTACAAGGAACATTACTCAGGTTCATACTCAGGTGACACCCTTCGATATTGTTGAAATTCGGATATGTTATAAAGCACCGGAAAGTAAACGATACGTATTTTTTTAATCGGCGAACAAACGGTTTTAAGGGCTGAAACGCACCCTAAAAAATGGGGATGTTTTTCGTCGATAACGTTTTAAGGGGTTACCCCACTTGCGATTTTGAAAAAATCGATTTTTTTATTGCATTTTTTTGAAGTATAAGTATCTGAGAATATGTCCTGAAAAATTCAAGTCGATCCGAACAAAATTGACTGAGATATGAGCGTTGAAAGAGAAGAATCCGTTGTGAAATTGAAACTTTAAACGCGTTTTTCTCAAAATGGCATTTCTGAAGTCGGTGACCAAGATTACTCGAACACTAATGAACCGATCTTCTTGAAATTTTGCAGGCTTATTTAATACATAAAAATGTAGTCTTTAATCGTTCGATTTTTTTTTCGAAAAAAATGGCCGTTTTATAACCAAAAAACGGCCGTTTTTTTTTGTTAAAATCGAACCATTAACTTTTACTGTCAGCCATTTTGTGAAAAATGAATATTTTTTAAAATCCTTCGATTAAAGACTAGTTTATACTTATATTTGACTAAATCCATCCGCATTTTTTTTCAGATGATCCACTTCGCCGCAATGTTGGTCACCGCAAACCGTGTATATAAAAACATTATTTCATTGACGGCCATTTGCCACTAAACAATGTAATATTTTTCAATAAAAATATTACTGAAAGTTCTTCAAGATGTATTCTTTAAGATGGTATATTGATCGATTAAAAAAGTTTTATAGTTTTCTTTTCAAAAATTCATGAAAAAGGCCTTTTTTGCGCTACAAGTGGGGGTAACGCCTTAACGGTACGAGATATTAAAACATTTCACTTTGCAACAAAGTTTATTGTTTTGTGCACTATACATTGGAGATGAGAACGATAACGTTATCGACGAAAAACGAAAAACACCCCTATTTTCGAGGGTTCGTTTCACCCCTTGAAACCGTTTTTCCGCCGATGAAAAAAAATACATACCGCTTACTTTTCGGTGCTTTATAACATATACAAATTTCAACAAAATCGAAGGGTGTCACCTGAGGGATGTTCCTTGTTAGTTATTTTCCAAAGTACTTATTTATAGATCTACAATGTAGATATTCAGAAAAGAATTTTGCATGATAATAAAAATAAGGACATTAAAAATTGAATCAGAGCTATCGTTGTATTCGAACGATGCAAACTCCAACGCCATTCATATTCCATGCTTCATACATATTATGATCGTGATTACTTGGAGTAATAATAAATGAAAGTGAAATACGCGAATATATTCTTCATCGAGCTCCATTGTGTGATAAATTGGATTAAAAAATGTAAGCGATGCATCAATTCTTAATACTTCTGGCGCATTTGAAAGATACGTTAATGTGCGCGGTTAAAAAAAAATTAAACGAAACTCCACGTTTCGTTCAACGTTATTATTCCGCCATATTTCTATTGTTGCCGTATATCCTTGAAGATATTTTAATGCCGCGTTGTATCAGAACTTTCACGAGTACGTACTGCTCGTACCGGTATTTTCATACAGTACTGGTATTCCGATACAGATGCACATAACCCCATGTGCACATTCATTCATTCGTATTGCATCGGACATTTATATTGCTAGGGTTACAAACCTCATCACGATCTTGCAAAATAAAACGAGAGCGCAAGTTTTGGACGGTAGGTTTTTTTTTCGTCAACGCTACAACTGCTCCTTGTGATTCTTTACAACTCCTTAACCGGAGATATACACCTAGATGGTCGAGGTCGAGGATTTAGAAGCTATGAACATTCCGTCGACCGTGGAAGACCTACAGTATGGGCCTGGTATCGATGATTCCATGTAAGTTGACAAATTTCATGATTTATTCACTCCCAAATTTTCAAACGCGTTTTTCTCAAAACCACGTTTTTCAAATCGGTACCCAAAATTTCTCGAAAACCAATAAACCGATTGCCTTGAGGTTTTTTGTGGTTATTCTATACACCATTATCTAGTACTTGTCATAGGGTTTTTTTCCGTTACTTAGTTTTTGTTTTATCGGCAAAATAATAACTAATTTTTGGCCAAAAATCACTATTTATGTTCAAACATCCGCCATTTTGTCATAAATCGATATTTTCAAAATCGGCTATGACGAGTACTAGATTATAGTATCTAATTTAATAATCTTTTTGGTTTTTTTTTCAGATGATTTTTGAAGAAACGCCAGTGGGTACCGTATACGCAGATTTTTTTACGACGCTCCAAGGATCATACAATATCCTTGTATATTTTTGATATTTTTAAATAAAGAAAATTAAACATATTTTCGAATGTATATACTTTTAGATAATTAAAACCCCAATCCAAAATTTCAAATAGTTTTTCTTGAAAAAATTCACAAAAGTGACCTTTTTTCCGGCTCCTAGGTGTATATCTCCCCTTAATTGCCGGGAGGGGCCGAAAGGGATTGAAACTCGACACTTTCTCGCGTCAAGCACGAGCACAGGGCAACGTCACGTTTTCGTCGTGCTGCACTTGGGCTCTCGAATTATTGTAGGGATTCTTCTTTCCAAGTAGATGTACGTGCATGCACGTGGAGGACCGTACGTCTCTTCGATCTCTGTATTATTATGCCTTGTCTTGGTGCTCACGTAGGACGGAAGGTATATACATGTAACATTTATTTATTTTACGTTATTTTACCACTGGTGACGCGAGGCTCTTACGCCATCTTTGCGTGTGTGTGCGCGTGTATATCATGGTATCGTACAAAAGGGTCCAAGGGCCCTGCTTCACCGGAAGGGAAGTAGGGTGGATTGTATCATTTTTTTATGAATGCTAGGAGAAGATTCGTAAAGTTGTGGCAGGTGCTTTGAGGAAGAGGTCGTCCATACGTGCTTCCAATCTGCACGTAGGGTGAGGTACGCGTACGTGTCTGTCTCGTTACGAACCCT
Source organism: Ophion slaviceki (assembly GCA_944452715.1). NCBI lineage: Eukaryota > Metazoa > Arthropoda > Insecta > Hymenoptera > Ichneumonidae > Ophion > Ophion slaviceki. The sequence goes on from OX101783.1 coordinate 40,288,668, forward strand.
GGAACTTGGTATACGCAGGAGAGAACTCTGAAGTGCCATATGGTGGCAGGGAATAAGAGCGTCGAATAGTGTCATAACGATGTACATACGAGAGTAACTAGGAAAACGACGAAAGCCCGAGAGAGGAATGAGGGCGATAAGAGAGCAAAAGATAGAGAGAGAGAGAGAGAAACCCTAACGTTAATCCACAATGAGCCAGAGTTCTCTTCGAGTCTGACTGCTACGTGTCACCCGACAATGCCTGAATCTCTCGCACGTCGACTCTCCCTCCTTCGCGTCTTCGTTCATCCGCCGACGTCTCCAATGTGCCGACGACTCCACGGGACTGAGATCTTAATGTCGAAGGTTGAGGATCTCGAGGTTGAGGGTTGCAGAGACATCGAGCACGAACGTACACACTGGCGGGAATACATGGGGTATCATTTCCCGCGAGTCGTGACTTCGGGAATTCTCAAGTGAAACGTTTTGCCGGGTCCATTGTGATAAACGATCGTCGGACTTTTATCTGTTTTTTTTGACATCCAGGGAACGATTGAAAAAAAGGAGTACACGGTATAATTTACGCGACTATTCGTGCGGGATTTTCTTTCGATTCGTGAATTCATTCGGACGGGATAGTTGGATTGAAAATGAGATGGCGTACTTGCGAACTTTGCGATAAAGAGGATACGGGGGTACTTCAAACATAAACGTAGAGAAAACCGCACAAAAATGACCAAGGAAATGCGTATTGACACTGTTTAGTACAAACAGTGTCACATACAGTGTCACAAACAGTTTAGTACAAACCTTTACCTCCTACCATTGTGAGGATCTGGGCAACCTGCCAGTTTTCTAGAGAGGCTGAATTCTAAAATGAAATCCAAATACGCAACAGTTTTTTTCATACCCCAGTTATGTTGTATTAGAATACAACATAACTGGAGTATGCAAAAAACTGTTGCGTATTTGGATTTCATTTTAGACATACCCAGTTATGTTGTATTAGAATACAACATAACTGGGGTATGCAAAAAACTGTTGCGTATTTGGATTTCATTTTAGAATTCAGCCTCTCTAGAAAACTGGCAGGTTGCCCGAGTCGAAATTTTCAGCCTATTTTGCCCCTCCAGATCCTCACAATGGTAGGAGGTAAAGGCAGTAAAGTAGCTTCGCATTCAATATAAAATGAGCTTCTACTTAACGCCTAGAACGGGAACAAATATCCCTGTTCTCCACTTGCAGGCGCAAAGGAGGACGTCGAATGGCACACGTATACACGCACACGCATACACTCTATTACGCATATAGAGATACATATGCCTGAATACGCGCATGCGTAGACACACGTATATACCCGCACACATACATGCCTAAGCATACACCAACACACGTATACTAGTACCTATACGTATGCATGCGTGCCTGCTATAGGGATCCGCGTATGCATGCATACATGAGGACAATTCCTATCAAAAATATTGTAACTGTTTGCCCAAGATCCATTTCTTCCACTTTGGAGAGTTCCTGGAGTTGCAGGGGCAAGTTTGAAGCGAATGCGAAAGGTTCGCTGGGTGGAGACAATGGAAAGGCCATTGGAAAAGTAGGCCTCTACAGCGAACGCGCGGTCCTACCTGGTCCAACGCATGACGGTTACTGAAAACTATCAAACCCGCTCTTTCGAATGCGACCATCCTCACCCTCGTTTCGTCGAAACAGCCAAATGCACGATAGATCCAAACGCAATCAAAAGAGGAGCTGCAACGACTTCAGGTAGGCTAGGTAGGAGTATAAGGGCCTATGCAGGAGGTGAGCAGCAAAGGAAGAGCTTGTGGCGGCCCATAGTAGGACTTCTAGCAGTAAACAGACTGAAGTGAGGCTGACATAGGATCAAAGGCCTTCAACATAGGCTGACAATTTCGACTCGGGTGTGGCGGCCCATAGTAGGACTTCTAGCAGGAAACAGACTCAAGTGAGGCTGACATAGGATCAAAGGCCTTTAAAATAGGCAGAAAATTTCGACTCGGGTGCGCCAGCCAACAATACTCGATGACCGTCACTTGTTGGCACGACACCATCACCCGTGCAGGAATTGCTGTAGAGATCCAATTAGATTCCAATCGCATTGGATCCCTATACTAAAACGTCGAGCTCGTACATTGGATTGCAATATGGAATCTCGATTGGAATCCAATGTACGAATCCAATTTAAATCCAAATGGATTTCCACGTTATCGAACAGAATCCGATGACATTCTTGATGGAGCCTATTGCAATCTGTACGTCGAATTGGCTGAACAAGATATTTAGTTACGCAAAATGAGTGGATCTCGAAAAAGTATAAATTATTTCTTAAAAAAGCATGAATCGCTCAAAAAAGTATATCTCAAAAGTCGATTTGAATCGCATCACTGAAAAACCACTTGAATTATAGTTTGTTTTTTATTTTGCTGCATTTCGATATTATATCACCAACGTGTGAGTACTTATACGCTCACAAAGCGTGCAGGTTACGTTTCAACACGCCGAGTTTTTCTCGTGACTGCGAATATTTTCGATTCAAACGTGATGAGAATTGTCAAACGACGTTCATCGGGGAACAGTGTCCAATTGGGTCGTAATGAGGACTCCCTATGGGCGGTGTTCCTAAAAAATCCGTATAGAGATGTGGGGGCATCTTGGCACGACCCAGAAAATTTGTCCACGCGATCACGAAAGTATATTTTTTTTAGGGGCATCCGACGATTCATCGACAGTTGATAGGAATCACCGTGGATTCCTATGTGGACTCCCTACGTGCGGCGTCCCTATCAAATCACTATATGAATGTGGTAGAATCTGGGGACTCCCCAACGAATTACTGCGCGGGCACAGCCTCATGAGCCCAGTCGTGATACTTCTCATTCTACAATTGCTTACGTATTTTCAATGCCAATCATCCCGCGATTGTATTTCGCCGGATCTAATAAGCCAATCGGGTTCAACTAACTGCCCGTGTTTAGTGGGACCCAAACACGTTTAGGGAGAAAAAACCCTGATAGGATTCTGCACTTTTGCAATGGCCTAGGCTATCAACTGACCGCAGTGGCCCCTGGCTCCCGAATTTTTCTAAATAAAAAGCATGTCGTTAATTTAAGGGGTCTTCTCACTTTAGGAGCTGAAAGAGGCTATTTTCATGATTTTTTTGAATGGGTTCTTATTATAGATATTGATAAAAAGTTGTTACACTTAATAAATACACTTTCGAAATACATTAAAAATTTTAGTAATTATGCAGTATGAGAACTTTTCCGAAAAACGACGGGAATTTTTTTTTTCGCCATGATGTTGTTCATTCCATTATAGTAAGTGATATTCCGTCGGGGGAGGCTGACATTTCCCATTAATTCCATACGTTATGCGATTTTGAAGTTTCCAGAAACATGTAATATTTCGACGCCTCGCTAAGCAGCTACGTGTTTTATTGTAGATAGTGTATTATGAAGGAAACGATGTATATGTTTTGATTTCGTGACCACAGCTGTCCTGTTTCCGGAAACAAGTAATATTTCGACGCCACTTGTTTGTTGTTGCTAAACAGCTACGTGTTTCCTAAGGGCCAAACCAAACAAACAAACCCAAACAAACTCCCCAATATAGGCGTCGAAATATTTAAAAATTCCCTATTTTATCACGTGTTTCCGCGAACTTCAAAACCCCATAACTTATGGAATTAATGAAAAATGTCAGCCTCCCCACGACGGTATATTACTCAATATAATGGCATTAACAAGTTGACGGTGAAAACAAAATTCCCTGTCGTTTTTCGGAAAAGTCCTCATACTGCATAGTTACCAAAAAAATATTTATGTATTTATGTAACCCAAACAAACTTTAAACGCGTTTTTCTTGAAACAACGTTGTTTGACGTCTTGTTGATAAAATCTTCGAAACTACTGAACCGATCCTTATGACATTTCAACCACATATTCTTTACAACAATAGCTATAGCGAATATCAAGGATTATTTTTAAATTTTGATATTTACTATTTTTTGCCAAAAACGGCGAAAAAACACGTTTTTTTTTGTTGTTTCGAAAAGTGTCCGGCATTTTGTTATTTTCGCATATATAAAAAATCGTATGATATGCGCTATAGCCATTAACATACTGAATCTAAAACCGTTTGATGCTTTTGTTTCGGATGACCCATCTCCGAGATTTCATCAACAGCGCAGACCTACAATTTTTTAGGACTCTTTTGTAACTACCATTTTCGTCTACAAATAGTGACTTAAATAAATAATTTTTTTTATTTATGTATTTCGAAAGTGTATTTATTAAGTGTAACAACTTTTATATCAATATCTGTAATATAAACCTATCAAAAAAATGTTTGAAAATAGCTTTTTTATAGCGTTTGAAGTGAGAAGACCCCTTAAGGGCATGTACAAGGTCAACATAACCTTACAAATTTTCCAACGCAATATCCTCATAGATGGTTACATTTTTCAGGAAAAACAAAGCATTAGGCTCTGGAGAATTGCCTGACGCAGAGCTTGATGATTTCCTTTTGCCCTAAATATGATTAATCTTTGAGAAATCTCTGTTCAAAAATTTCAGCTATCTCTCTCGCACTCATATTTCACGTGGTACATTTTCTACTTCGCATTAACACGTCATTGTTCACATATGCGTTTTTATACCAGAGCCATTATCCAGTAAGATGAAGCTAGCCACGATAGCTGATGAAGAACGATCTTTGCCTACTCTTAAAATTCAGAGGGGAATTGGGGATCATTCTTGGTTCAATGTAGGTTGTCAGGGAGGAGTGGTGAATTTCACAGCGAGACGCTGAGAGTCCTCATTGCGCAATTCCGAATTGTCAGGAGGGAAGACCAAAGATGAAATGCTGCAGCGGATTGTTTTCATCATCGTGTCGTAGTTGGAACTCCGCGTCATTGCGCCAAGTCTTGCCGGTGTGTTGATTCGTAATTGGAAATTCAATAGGGCGTTGAGGGCGTGGCGGTAGAGTGAAAAGTGTGGTTCGGAATTTACGACTGCAGAGATGGAAGAGAGTCTCGAGGTTGGGTCATAACTAATGCCACTGAGTGATCAAAAAAACCAGACGTCGCAAATGTATATGTATACATGTATACATAGGCGAATGATGCTACATATAGACATTTTATTCCTTGAGAGTATCATTGGTATGCAGGAATAAGTGCGCGCGTGAAGAGTGGCAATAAAAAGATTAATGGCATTCGCAAAGAATCGTGTGCTTGGTCCGGGTAGTTCGGCTTTTCCCTCTTTCCTTACATCCCACTCGAGGCTTCCGATGGCGTATTTATATCGGATTAGGGATCGCGGAGGGTGAAACATATCTATGTATAGTTGAGTGGCGAGGGCGAAGGCAGAGGAATTGGGACGGCACACAGTGGGTGAACTCTGCCGAAGATTATCGAGTTTCGCGACTTCTGGCCGATGTGCAGCGAGGAAGCTGCGCCAGCTCCGACGCTCGGCCGAGAAGGGAAGAGATGAGACTTTAACTTTAATCACCTGGTACATGGTGAATCGAGGGACCGATGGGGTGCGAGCAAGGTTCCGAGTGAAAGGGTGTACGCGCCTGTATATACACAGTTGTATGTATAGCTGGACACGTTTATGACGGGGTGGAGGAGCGGCTAAAAGTGTATATAGTTTGGTGTTTGTGCCGAGGAGGTGAAGAGCGCGGGTGGCAAAGTTAAACTCCTTAACTGGTGGTGACGGGTGCAAAATCGAGTGGAACGATTTTAACCGCTCGCCACAGCAGCTCACTCTTTCCAACGGATGGCAATCCGCTTCGGGATCTCAACTCCTGCGACTCCCCTTTAAAGCCAGACCCTCGCTTCGTACCTCCTTCCCAATGGCCTCACCCATAGAGAGCAGGCGCTTGCGAGCGTCGTCGCTAATAACGAGCAAACACAATTAACGCCGCGCTCCGGTGCTCTCCCGGTGGGTCTCCGTGCGCAAGATTCACCACCATCAGACTTCAACCTTCACCTTTCATACCGCGACCATACCTCGGGCCATCCTCATTCATATACCGCCTTTGGTCGGGCAAACTGGCCAAAATGCATTCGAAGTCTGGGAACCGCCACTAGAATCTCTCACGATCAGACCTTTTCGTGTGCGTGCGTTTTACATGACGCGCAAACACTTCCGGGAGGAAATCGCCCCAGGCCGGTGTTCTGTACACGATCCAACGGTAATCGTAAGTCACGCATGGAGAGTCAGCTGGAAAAAGCAGTCTGCTGATAGCGGCAATAATGCGAATGAAGGCTGGATATGTGAAACTGCGCTAGAAAGGGAAAAAGAGGAAACGAGAAAACTATGCAGAGTGAAAGAGCATATGGATGGCCACGTAAAGACAATCATTCGGCAGAGTTTAGTTTACGTTCAGAAGTGTCTCAAATATTAGTCCTTGTAATCATTTTGATATACGATCGTAAAAATTGGCATATGCATATCATGCTTGTGCCCAATAAAAATATAAGTTTAAAAATATAACTGTTTTAGTCATATTATAGTTATATTTTATTTTATATTATTATATTTTATTATTTATTTTATATTATTATATTTTATTATTTATTTTATTTATTCATTATATATTATATTCATTTTTATGTCACAATAGTTTTTATTGTGACAAAAACTATTCTATATTTCCGTGCAGCAATTGTCGTAGCGAGTCAATTGGATTCCTATACTTGCCGCTACTTCCTGATCAGGATCCAATGAATCATTGCATTGAATCCCTATACTAGAACGTCACGCTCGTATATTGAATGCTAATCGAGATTCCCCATTGGAATTCAACGTAAGAGACCAATTTGAGAAAGGACTCCCACTTTATCGAACAGAATCCGATACGATTTTTGATGGATCCTATCGCATGCTATACGTTGAATTCTCCGAACAAAATATATAGATACACAAAATAGGTGGATTTTTAAACAGTATAAATTTCATCTTAAAAAGGATAAATCGCTTGAACAAGTATATCTTAAAAATCGATTTGAATCACGGCACTGAAAAAGTCGGTAATTATCGTTTGTTATTTACTTTACTGCACTTTGACATAATATCACCACACATGTACAGGCCCGGGAAGGGTGCAGGTTTTGTTTTAACATGCCAAACTTTTACCCAGGACTTTTCACATACTTTAGATTCGAACGTGGTAAGAATGCTCAAACGGCGTTCATCGAGGAACAGTGCACAATCCAATTGGATCCCAATGAGGAGTCCTCATGTGCGGTGTCGCCAACAAATCCCTATAGAGATGTGGGTGCATTTTGGAACACCCCAACAGATTTGTTGGGCCAGAATATTCCTTCGGGATATCCAATAAAATCCGCTTGAGAATTCCGAACAAAGATATCTCAAACGATGTCAACCGGGAAATAGTGAGGAATCCACTTGGATTCCAATGTGGATTTTTTTACGTACGGCGTCCCTGTCAAATTCGTATAGGGACATGGTAGGATCTGGGGACTCCCCAATAAATATGGCACGGGTTATAATTGCGTAAAATAGAAAGAGCATGTACGTAAAATAAAAGGATATATAGATGGATTGAATTCTAAAACTTGGCGCAGGTGACGAATAACTGGTTATTATTATTGTTAAATGACTAGAGAATAATAAGCAATCCTTCCCCATCTCTCATCGGTTGCACCCGCGCCCTACTTTCAGTCGGAACTTTACCATCGTTGTAAGTGTATCTTTCTCGGCTTTCTAAGTTTGACTGTCTCAGTTGAAAAGTAAACATTTTCGGTAACAGCGATTTCTTTGATAATATTGTTATGGATTTGGATCAAGCAGGTAAGAATATATACTTGTGGAACATTTTGCTGTATTATTTGTTAATGTAATATTGTTTTTTCGTAATTTGAAATAAGGTCGAAATTGTTAAATTTTCTACTAGATTTTTAGGCATAAACAACTTTTTGTTGTATTTTCGAGTTCGTCCCAGTTATTATTTAAATTGTTATTGCGAGATGATAGTTTGTACAATACAATCATTATCAAATCAGCCGCACTTATCCGCCCTTTTTGAGTCAGGGATGAACAACCATGATAGTGAAAAGAATAGAGAATTCATATTCGGGCGGAGTGTAACCTTGATATTATAAACAGGCTAATACTAAATTCCGTCCGACTGATCACTAGCATGAGGCGAATCTCCCAAAAATACAAATGCCGTTCACGAAGGATGCAATTGAATTGATGATTCCCGCTGAACCTGACTCTGATGATGACTCATAAGGAACATCACTTAAGTGTCCGCGGTCGATTTTCTTGAAACGCATGTTTGTGATAAAGCATTGAAAACTATTAAAACGGTCTTTTTTTTCTGCGGAAAAACGGTTTCAAGGGGGGAAACCACCCCTAAAAGAAAGGTGTATCGAGGGGTGGTTTTGCAGTTTCACGCACAAGCAGTTCACCGATCTGAATACAACAGAAACCAAAATTCTTCTAATGTGAAGTGATGCAAAATCCACTATAGAATAATGGAAAAAAAACAATGGAATTAAGGGGTGACATGTGTTTCTTTACGGGTTGTTTCCCCCCTTAAAAACGTTTTTGGGCAGATAAAAAAATATGTGTTTAAGAGTCTTCAATGCTTTATCACATATATGGGTTTCAATAAAATCAGAGACGGACACTTAAGGCGGTCCTCTAGTTTCTCGGGTCGAAAAAATCGATTTTTTTTTCATAAATCACATCTACAATATGTGTAGAAAATGTGTGCCAAAGGATTTTTCGATATTCGAAGTGGTTCACAAGTTACGGCCCTGGAACGGAGCAGGTATACGGAGCAGGTATACTTTCAAACGCGTTTTTCTCGAAACACCATTTTTCGAAACGGTGACCACGATATTTCAGAAACTACTGCACCGATCTTGTTCAAATTTATACAGCATCTTTAATACGTTATAAGCCAGCGATTGAACTAGGATTTTCATGATTGCTTCGATAGTTTTTTTTGTACGAGCGAAAAACTTAAGAAAAAATGAGTAAAAAATAGAATGTACTTTTCAAAAGTGTATAAAAAAGTCAATTTTTGTAATTTAGAATTCACTCTAGTTCAATCGCTAGTCTTAAATATGAAGATTAAAATGCCGTTTGGTTTTTTGATTTCAGATAAGCAGAACAGCCGCAATCTTGGTCACCGTCAAGCACCTCTTTTACTTGATGTCTTCCTGTCGGCCACTATAACCTTTATTCTATTATATATTTTGACTTCAAAAAAATTGTATAGCTTATTTAAATGTTAATAAAGATTATGCAAAAACAATGAGATTGATTATTTCGATGCTTTGCCCGTAAAAAATTATTGAAAAAGCCGTAAAAAAACAGCCGAGAAAGTAGAGGATCGCGTTAAGTGATGTTCCTTGTCAGATTCAGATTCGGAGGAGGTTCCTGAAGAAACAGAGAGTGAGCAGGACGAAGAAGAGCCATGGCACTCATCATCATCTTAGTTATAGAAATTATAGTAAGTTTAGTTTCAGAGAAAAATGAAAATTTAAGTTAAAAATATAGTTTTTTAATTTTTTTTCTATAAAATCCAATATTTTAGGTCACATTATTCATCGCAAAACACTTCCTATAGGTCAAGGTCAGTTAGAGAGTCGTTGAAAATAAAAAATCGCAAGAAATAATTTTAACCGTCTAGATTGGCGAAACACCCCTACGTGCGTTGATGGTCTAGACCCACTTTGGCACAATTCTTCTGTAATTAACTGTGACGTATTTCCCGGATTTCCATCGACGTCAGTTCATTCTGTCACTCACGAGACCCTTTCGTTAGTAAAGTGTTTTTCTTTGTTTCACGTCATGAGCTCAATCTCCTTCTCGAAACATCGACAACACCTGCCAAAATATTTCTATCACGGCGACAGCTGGGGTGTGGAATGTTGAAAGATTCAGCGAAAACACAACTTCAATAATGATTTATTGGTTATTGGATGTTCAACTAGGGGCGAAGTTTGTAACGAGCTGTAGTTGTGAGAAGCCGATAACGTTCTTCGGAAATCATTGCACTTGACGCGTCTTTTTTTTTGTTTGACGAGACTCAAGGTTCTACGAGAGTCCGGGGAGTGCGAGAAAAAGTTGTGCAGCTTAATACACGTTTCTAAGAGCCCGAAAGTACTAAAAGTTTGGTACGAAGATCGTGCAATAAGGTCAGTGCACGAGGTCGCTCGTCCTATACAGTTAACCCGGCAAGATTTTTCGCAAGGCTGTTAACACACTCTGCTAGTCGGCCTTGTCACCGCCTTCCGAAACTTTTCGAGAAGTCCAATCGTTTCGGACCCCGGCAATTTTGTCGTAAAGATTCCGACCTATACTCGGAGAAGCAACGATCCTGCCGGAATCGGTGGCAATCGATTCGACGAGACTCTGGTTGGTGGAATGTCCCGAGTTATGAGGTGGTAGAAAAGCACCCTCGTAATTTCGTACGGTGATATGGGAACGGACGCGCTAGCTGCGCTATATTTTCACGACCGTATATACCACCCGACGTATCCAGCCGTAGATTATTTTCGGCAATTGGATAAAGCCCAATTGCGACTCGACGGGTCCGCAGGTACTTCGGCGGCTCATGAAATGTTGGCCATTTCGATCTAGAGACACTAGACTTTTTTGTAGGGCGGAAATGAAACGGCAACGTTACAGAAAATGCGTGCTGCATTGAGGGCGGCCCCTTCGTTTTATGGCTGAAGAGCAATCGGTGACATTCCATTATCGACGAAGATGCATGACCAAGAATCTCACATCTGGCGTACGTTTTTCGAGATTCGATTTGTCACGTATCATATTACGAACAATCGTTTGGCTAACACAGAGGGGGTACTTTACCCTTAAAACGGACGTAATAATTTCGAAACATGAGAAAACATTTAATTGTAGCTTATAGGATTTTTTTGAATCAGCGGATACATTTTAAACACAGAAAACACAACTATGATAAATAAATTCACGTAAAGGATGGTGTACCCCCTTAAGTTTGCCACCCAGTCAAAACGCGAAAACTCGTAAACTTGAATTTTGATCCCCCTTCATAATGATGTCTGTTTTATTCATTTTCGTGCAACCCTCCTAAGTTTGCGATGAGAATAAGGCAAATGGACGGTTGGGTCACCCCTTAGTTTCGATCTTTTTCAAGACTTCTATAGTGGATTTTTCATTGCTTAACATTAGAAGCCTTTTCGTTTTTGTTTCATTCGAGTTGGTGGACCGCTTGTGAAACTGCAAAATCACCCCTCGACACGTCTTTCCTTGAGGGGTGGTTTCCTCCCTTGAAACCGTTTTCTCGCAGATAAAAAATACGTGTCTGATAGTTTTCAATTTTTTATCATATATATGAGTTTCAACAAAATCGAAGGCAGACACTTAAAGTGGTGTTCCTTGCAAGTGAACGTCGATAGAACTTGAGTGACAGAAAACAGCCATCCAAGTGGGAGGACTGTTGTCTCGTTGCCTCGAGCTCGTGTTCACCATGGTCCACCTTTTGACAACGAAGTCTTCCGATCGATTGAACATTAAAAACAACGGATCGGTTCGTTGTATTGAAACTTTCCTTAATATTGCGGATCTACTTTAATGATCCTTCATATAACCGCAGGGGCATCAAGGATCACATGTTTCGAAGGATATAATGGAGGAACACTGTAGGCATTGTTGGCCGACGATACGAATGAAAACCGCGAGTGGTTTCGAAGTGATTAGCGAACATTGGCCACAAGCCGAATATTTAACTCGCTAATGCAGTTGTAAATTAGCTATTAGCAGGTGTTGCACGCGATGGCAGATAGGTGCCAACGTAATCGAATTAACGTCGCGCAGTTACTGTCTCTCGCGGACACTGCGCTGGCGTTGAAGCGGCCTACCTAACTCCATTAGACTAACTGCGCAAAGTGCACTCGTATGTATATGCGAATCTATGTATTCATATATCTGTATGCGTGTATGCGTGTGTGTGTACACGTATACGCGCAGCCCCGACGCTTGAGTTCAGAGTGTTGCTTAAAGTAACACATGGTAATAGTACCAAGAGTTTCGTACGAAGCTATGTGGCAACCCTACGAGCGCGGTTTGGACCATGATGCCAAGCGAAATATCCGCCGATGTTGCGAAAGAGCATCGGTAAAGTGGAAGTTGGCAATTAACACTTCCACAATTAAGTACATTCAACTACGGAAAATGTGCGAACACCTGTCCCGGTTTTATTCGTTTCCAGCGTTGATCTAGGATACCATCAGACTGTCGATATAGCCGTAGTGGTCGTTTGGAAGTAACCCTCCTTGGCCGAAAACTAGACATGAATTAACGGCAAAAAGCGTCGTTGGTGATGTGGACCCGTGAAGATAGTGACATTGATGCGAAATAGCAGTAGAGAGGGAAAATAACCGCAAATCGATACAAGTACTTGTACCTGAGTATCTTTCGAATTGGCTCTTTGAGATTGGATCTCATGCACTGAGAATTGTAAATATTGGGATGTTGCTTTGTACTTGATTGTTATGCTAATTAATTAATGCTTGATTGACTAATTAATGCTTGATTGAAAATAATCATTCCTTATGCTTTGAAACGTTTCGAAACTGTTGTGTGATCAACTTCTAATGAGCGTTCAGGTAGCGTCTGACATGAGTCTTCATGAAGTAATGCTTCCAATTCAACACATCAAGAACATTATTTTTGCAGTGCCTGAACTAATCTTTGCATGTTGTTTCCGTTATGCAAAGCAAGTTGCAGTTAACAAGTTCAGTTAGCGTCTGACATGAGTCTTCATGAAGTAATGCTTCCAATTCAACACATCAAAAAAATGATTTTTGAAGCGTCTATACCAATCTCAGCATGTTGTGTCCAACATGCAGAGCAAGTTCAGTTAGCGTCTGACCTGAATTTTCATGAAGTAATGCCTGCAATTCAACACATCAAAAACATCATTTTTAAAACGTCTCAACCTATCTCTGCATATTGTTTCCAACAGAGCATGGTCGCCGGAAGTCTCAACAAAAAGTATGTGTGCTTCGGCGGCAATTTTTTTTAGTAACGCAGTGCAGTAAAACTCCCCGCCAATACTCTTTTTTGGCACGAAATTTGATATGTTTAGCACTATGAAAAAAGTTGTTTACACTTCGATGAAATGACATACACTGAATTTCAAGCTTGCTTATGGTACTTCTTTGTAGATGCATTACCATCTTGAACTACACACGCGCAGTTGTGGTAACGCCATTTATTGGAAAACAGCGAGAACTTATTCAACGTCCTGATATATGTACCAAGAAATGAAGAAATGATGGAGGTCGCAATAGCTTGGAGATCCGGTTTCTTGAAGTCACTAAATCAGATCTTCTTGGCATCTTTATCTCTCTTTATCATATCTTTCTGGCATCAGGTGAGTGCAACACATTGAAAATACCTATGTCTGATGAACTTCGCTTATAGAACAGAAGACGGGAAACTGACCTGGGTTAGTTGTTCCGTAGCTGCCTCGGTCGCTAGCCTGGCTAGTCCTTCCTCGTATCTTTCCAGAGCAGTCAGTCGCAGCAACAAATTTTGCAGCAGAGCCGACACCTCTTGTCTCGCGGCTGCGTCAACCGCTGCTACCTTTTGGGTGATAGATCTGACGTGGCCCATCACTCTTTCATCTCGAAAGTCATACGGGAACGTTTCGGTCCACTCGGCGAGAAGTTGCACAAGACGTGGAACGAAACGATGCAGTCGTTCCTGCGGAAGAACGACTTGTTTGAGTGGATTCTTCAAGCTGTTTATCTTCAGAAAAAAGCATACGCGGTCCCATTTGGACCAAGAATCCTTCTTGCTTATGTGAATAGCAAAAAATATCAAAGTACGACGCCTATTTGAGGATCGCATGAGTCTCCCAAAGGTAACTGAAGATCAACTCATAATGGCACACATAGATCAAATTTAGCAAAGTTCAATAAGCTCTGCACGCTTGTTATCATCTTGTCTAGGAGAGGGTTTTATACTTGCGTGACCAAAGTTTTCGTAGTTTGAAACTCTGGTCACGCAACAAGCTCTTTGTTTGTGTGAGATTGTTCAATACGCTCCGGGTGCACAGAGATTAATGGAGTTACATGAATCATATATACCTTGGAAACTGTAGTTAATGGGAACTTCAATTTGGACGGTGGGCTAACTATGGTTTTTTTTCAGAAAACGTCACTGCCTGCGATACTTTCAAGCACCACTCAATACTACGATAAAATTCGAAATCCCCTTTTTCGGTTTTGGAAAATATCCATCGTATAACTCCCTAAAATGATTTTACCTGTACTTTTAGTCTACATGAGTCTGTATGAAGGCATGAACGTCATGCAGACGGCAGTCTTTGTGTTCCCATACGGAAGTGGGATGCGGCGAAAGGGAGGGAGAAAGCACACCGGAAAGGAGGGACGGAGAAAAAGGAGGAGAAAAGCGAGAAAGGGATGAAAAGGGAAGGCAGAAAGCCCGATGGAACGATAGTGCACGCTAAATGACATCGAAGTGTTCACAACTAAACCAGCAGCACTATGCCGGCATGTGTAGTCATGGCGAGGACGGTACCACTCCCAAAGAACTCTTCATGGCTAGGCTCGAAGCTGGAGATGCATGGAAGCACACACACACACACACACATATCCACACATGAACGTGTGCCAGACAACCACGCTCGGACACTCACCTTGCCACCCTCTCCGTTCAGGTTTTGCTGATGCTCGCAAAGAGCGCACACCTCGCCCAATAACTCGTGGGGCTTGATGAAGAGCCTTGCGCTCAGAAAAAAGGCAAAGAGGTATGCCCGATCGGGATAATACTCCTCCGTAGGCACCATATGCTGTACCAGAGCCTCCAAAGAGCCCGACACCAAATTTCCGTCACGGTAAACGAGAGCCTGTAACCATAAAAAAAATCAAAGGTGAGTTTTCCAAAAGTAGTGTTATCGTGAATGTGACGTGAAGGAGTTTACCAGCTCATCGTATTGGGCGAGAAAATCATCAGTGGAAGAGAACTTATTTGGTAATGAATAATTTTTACACGAATGCTGCTCAGGCTTGAAGTTTTTCTAACATACGTTCCGGATTTGTATCTTGTCAGCGCGAGCCATCGAACAAATTGGAACGATAATGATTTTTATAATTTTGAAACGAAGATCGAAAATGTTTTATGGATTTCAAAAATATAATTTGTGAGATGTGCTCTCAGTATTTGACATATATTTTTGTTTCCATTCCACGTTAAATATAACGTTACGCATTATTTAACTTTGAAAATAAAAAATGTATAGTTTTTTTTAAATTGTCTTGAATGATGAATCAATATCCCAAGAAAAATATGGTTGATATGTATAAACATCTCAAGAATGGTATGGTCCGAAGAAAAATTGTTTCAAAACTTTTAACGCGTTTTTCTTGAAACCGTGTTTCGAAAATCGGGCACACTCTTAGTTTCTACAATTATCAACCGATTGACTTCCAATTTCAACTGTAGCTTCTTAGATAGATTCTCTAGCGAAATACGCACAATTTTTACGATCGACTAACAATTACGATTTTTATAAACACTTTAAGGCTGTTTTTTCAGTCAAAAATGCGACTTTTTTTCAAAGTGGTGTCAAATTTGCAATAATTAATATTTTGTAATAATTGTGGATATTTTGCTAGCAAAACTCATGTAGATTACGATTTAAAACAATTGTTTTAGGTGCTTATGTGCGTCTCCAATGAGTCCGCTTGTGGAGGGCGTCGCAAAAAGGCGTTCTTTTTCTACCGGTCATTGGGTGGCTGTTTTTTTTTAAATAAAAAATTGATATGAGTTCCAGAAGGCCCATACTTCTGTATGGGCCCGGAATAGATGACTCTATGTAAGTTTACAAAAAAAAATATTTTCTTCGTGTATACTGAAATTGAAACGTTAAACGCGTTTTTCTCAAAATGACATTTCTGAAGTCGGTGACCAAGATTACTCGAACACTAATGAACCGATCTTCTTGAAATTTTGCAGGCTTATTTAATACATAAAAATGTACTCTTTAATCGTTCGATTTTTTTTTCGAAAAAAATGGCCGTTTTATAGCCAAAAAACGGCTGTTTTTTTTCGTTAAAATCGAACGATTAACTTTGACTGTCCGCCATTTTGTGAAAAATGAATATTTTTTAAAATCCTTCGATTAAAGACTAGTTTATACTTATATTTGACTAAATCCATCCGCATTTTTTTTTCAGATAATCCACTTCGCCGCAATGTTGGTCACCGCAAACCGTGTATATAAAAACATTATTTCATTGACGGCCATTTGCCACTAAACAATGTAATATTTTTCAATAAAAAAATTACTGAAAGTTCTTCAAGATGTGTTCTTTAAGATGGAATATTGATCGATTAAAAAAGTTTTGTAGTTTTCTTTAAAAAAATTCATGAAAAAGGCCTTTTTTTGCGCTACAAGTGGGGGTAATGCCTTAACGTGGAAAGAGTTTCTAGTAGAATCGCTAGGAAATTGGGAGGCATACGTGTACCTATAATTTGTAGGCAAGGACGCGCCCCTCAATGAATTTAATATTATCGGTATACACCTATATGAGGCTTCGTATAGCAGTGACGTGCCAGACTGGTTTGCCACTTTTTGTGTATCGGCATTGGAAAAATCCGATTTTTACGATAGCCCGGGAGAGACGAATCCCGCAAAATTTACGAGGGGGTATCGGCATTTCGTGTTGAATCCCCGTAGACGCCATTTCTCTTCCGCCAGGCGTATTTCAACATTTTTCGTATTCGACGAACGCGGAAACGAGACCGTTCGAACATATATGCAAAGTTTTAGTCTCGTCTTCGGTCCGCTATCTCGCATCTTGTACTTTCTCCATGGTAATAGATACAATCGAATTGCCCCGCACGCTCATAAAGTGAATCAGATTTTTAACGGCCCATACAGTCGAGTCATTTTACGCGGAGCGTAAACGAAAAGAAAAACGACTCAATGTAACGAGCTTCCGGTTTCTCGTTGAATAATTAAACGCGCAACAGCGAGAAGGACAAAAAGTGAACGAAATCCGTGCAGCGAATCCGCGTTTGCGATACTTTGAAATAAAAGTTTACATTTTGTTGAGCAATACGTTTGAATAGCTATATTATACTCGTGCGCACAGATGTGTATACAAATGAATATATACACATACACATATATGTATATATATATGTATTAGGGTGGTACAATTTTGAGCTCTATTTTTTCTCTTCTTTCTTACCATCTAATTATGTTTAAAGAAAAAACAAATTGTCGCGGAAACTGCGAGCCGTCGAAAAATATTTAGAGGCCGCTCAAGCCTCCCAAAAATTCAAATTTTCATTTAAAAATCGATTTTTTTAATCCACTTCTTACCCATGAATTTTACGCGTTATTATTTTTTAATTAACCTCGCGAAAGCTCTAGCCAACCAATGAATATTTAGTGGTCGCTCAAGAGCTTCGAAATTTCCAATTTTCGCTATTTTTTTTACTCTTCTCACTCACAAATTTGACGCTTTGTAAAATTTTCAAAACAATTAATCCGTTTTTCTTTAGAAAGAGATTTTTCAAATTTACCTCACACTTCTAACCCAAGAATTATAATTGTTGTTCTCATAAAATAATTCTTGAAAGCTCTTGTTCGCAAACAATATTATAGGTCGTTTTATTCGTAAAACTGAAATGGCAGCTGTTTTCCGCGCATCGTAATACGTTCCACAGTTGGTCTCGTTATTCATACTGCAGACCAATCGTAGCTGTACTCTGTGACGAGCGACGCCATAAGACAATAATGTACAATACATAATGTACAATGCACAATACATAATAATGTTTCAAATTATTGTAATAAATTATTCAGAAAATGTAACACTTCGCTGTTTATATTGTTTTTATGCTACAAGGAATTATAGTGCATGCGAGATTTATTTTTCGGCGGAAATTCTAAATTTTGAAAACCATGAGCGATCACTAACTATTCGTTGGTCGGCTAGAGCTTTTGCGAGGTTAATTTAAAAATTATGAAGCGTAAAGTTCGTGGGTGAGAAGTGGACGAAAAAAAAAATTGACTTTTTAATGAAAATTTGAATTTTTGGGAAGCTTGAGCGACCTCGAAATATTTTTGGGTCGCTCGCAGCTTCCGCGACAATTTTTTTTTCGAAGAAGATAATGGTATGGTGAGATAAAGGAAAAAAATGGAGCGCAAATTGTTTTTTCCTGATTCTCACCATTGAATTATATATATATATATATATATATATATATATATATATATATATATATATATATATATATATATATATATATATATATATATATATATAAAATTGAACACACACACACACACACACACACACACACACGCGCGCGCGCGCGCGCGCACACACGCACACGCACACGCACACGCACACGCACACGCACACACACACACACACACACACACACACACACACACACACACACACACACACATATAATTGAATGGTGAGAGTAAGGAAAAAACAATTTGCGCTTAATTTTTTCCTTCGTCTCGCCATTTAATTATCTTCTTCGAAAAAAAAATTGTATATATATACACACACTGCCAGCCAAACATTTTCGGACACTTCAGATAATTGCAAAACTTTCGATCACTGGATAATTGCCAAATAGTGTTAGAATAATATAATTCATGTAATTTATTATTTTTTGAAGATACTATGTAGCTCTATATCATGAATTATATTATTGTAATATAATTTTGCAATGATCGAAAGAGATCAAAAGTTTTGCAATTATCTGAAGTGTCCGAAAACTTTTGACTGATAGTGTATATATATATATCCACTATATGCCTACAAGCGCATGAATAGCTTGTACGAAGGAATAGTTGAAAGTAGTTTTTGCAAATACAATGACCGGGTTTCAGAGTACGCGTTTTCAAAGTAACATCATCGTGTTATTAAAGCCTCGAACACTAATAGTAATACAGGAAAATATAGAGTCAGTATGGGTATGGAATGATTGCGAGCATTTATCGAATATTGATTCGCAGTAGAAAAGTTTTCAACGGAAATTTTCCGACTATTATTTAACGAGTTACACCTACCTTGGGTCCGGAAAAAGAGGAATTTTCGTGATTCTTTTTTCGAAAACCATGTGCAAGTTTTCGGATGTTTTTTTTCAACATTAAAGCGTATGGTTTTAAGTATCTTTCGTAATTTTTGTATTGAAAAATATTAGGTGTACAACTTAATTCGGACCGTTTTTTTGCTTAAAATACGCACTTTTTCGAATGATAAAATGAATTAATACATTAATCAAAATATTGTTCATCGCCAGCCACTACTTTTCCCCATCTTTCTGGTCATTTATGAATTCCATCGTGGAAGAAGCGTTCGTCTTTTGAAGCCAAGAATAAATCGAGCCAATTTTTGATAGCCTGTTGCGACGTGAAGCGTATTCCAGTCAAAGCGTTCTACATCGATCGAAACAAATGGTAGTCGGAAGGGGCAAGGTCTGGGCTATAAGGCGGGTGAGCCAGAATTTCCCACCCGCTATTTTCCAAATAGTTTTTAACCACAATAGCAACGTGAGGCCGAGCGTTGTCATGTTGAAGGATTACGGACTCGTGTCTGGTCGCATATTCTGGACGTTTTTCGTCTATAGCTCGCTTTAAACGGATCAATTGTTGCCTGTAGAAGTCTCCCGTGATGGTTTGACCAGGTTTTAGTATCCCATAGTGGATCACACCCTTCTGATCCCACCAAATACAGAGCATAACCTTCATCTTCAAACTTTTTCGGTTGACCCGAACGCTCTTTGTCCTTAACACTAAAATCACCACTTTGAAACCGTCGAAACCATTCTCTGCAAGATTTACCCGATGGTGCAGATTCACCATAAACTTCCACAAGCATTAGGTGGGCTTCAGCTGCACTTTTCTTCCAATTGAAACAGAAAATCAACACTTCCCGCAAATGGTGCTTATTTGGGACGAAATTCGACATTTTCACCGCAGTAAAAATTAGACTTGATGCGCAAAACTCAAAGGACTGTAAAGGATATTTGGTTAAGAGATGTTGATACTTCACGATACAGCAAAAATCAGCTGTTGCCGTCAAACATTTATAGCACCTAGAGCCATCTTTTGAAAACGGACCGAACTAAGTTGTACACCCAATATTTACAAATGGACAAATAGACACGATGGTTCGTGCCAACAGCTGTTTGAAAAACGTCCTTCACAGTGATCACTGCTGCTGGGACAGAAATCATTTGAAATAATAAAAATCACACGCATCCAGTTTTTGCACGAAATTATCTAGTGCTTCGACGAAGGATTTACTAAAATATTGAATTTTGAAAAAAATTGCCGTAGGTCATCGTAAAAATATCGATTTTCGCTGATAAAAAAACCATGCATCGAACAAAAAAATTCCTCGTTCAAGCACTACTTTTGTATTTTCAAAAGAAGGATGTATAATTTGAAGTTGATCGGGATATCGTAATGAGTGCTCTGGATTTAATGTAACATTCAATGAATTCCGAGGCTAATAATAAGTCGTTTTTTCACTGACGTTTCATAAAAAATACTTATTGTCTATTACGAAAATAATAATAAATAATTCTCATGTATTATTATACAAAATAATTTGGTTTTAATTTTGATCAAACTTTACCAGAGAAGTACAAGATTTTGCTAGTTATAATTGACCCGTTGATGAACAGCAGAACATTTTGTTTATACTTTTCGACCAACGATTTTGTCTCTCATAATGCACGAGTTTATGTGCTTTCTAACATAACCTTGTTATTTTCATAAGTGGCATTTTTTTCTCCAGATTTCGCTCATCATACGTCATTCCCATTGTACATCGTTGTTTAAAAACCATACGTCAAGGACCAATGGAAGTATTTATTCTCATCATTCTGTATAGAACATCTCGATTGTTGCACAATTCTTCTTCCGCTGCGGCAACATCTTTCCATTCTATTAGCTAGCAAGGGAATATCTATGGGTCAAGAAAGTGAGACGATGAAGCGGTACGGGATGTGAAAAATGTACAAAGCGAGTTTTTACTTGAGAAACTCGCGACATTGTCGCCAGGGGCATTAAGAAAGTACACTCCGGTCCGTTACGAGGTACGACTCGGAGTTATTGGCCTTTTAACTCGGTTACAAAAGGAGACGAGGAGTTAAAGAGACATTTTTTCGCTTGCATATTATGCAATTTAGCATGCAGATTATGAAAACCTTATAAAACATTTCACGATCTTTTCGACAACTATTCGTATGCTTTCCATACCATTACTCTCGGTCAGATCAGTAAATCAATAAAGAATCCGTTTCTTTCGATGATAAATAAGCGCACACCCAAATTTCTCTATTCATAGAATATTAATTATTGCCCGCGGTTTAAATATATGAAAAGCAAGGTTTTCATATATTTACAGAAAAAGTTTTTGTTATATTTCAAAAATATAATTAATATAGAGTCAAATACCCGCCACTGTCATGTTGAAAGGGGCACTGCCTTTTCTGAACAGAGTGACAACAAATTCTCGAAACTTTTATTTTCTCATACCAAAGGTTTACGAAAGAACTTCGCTCAGACGGACATTTAAAAAATGATAGATATTGTCTCATTGTCAGTACGGTAATATATCCCTACGAGCTTAATTTCAGCATGAAAAAAATAAATGTCCTGTAAACACTGCTGTTTTATAATGTTCGTAACACATTAGATATATATGAGGTTGAAGTTTGCATCGTTGGAATGCAACGAACATTAATACATTTAAATTCCTTTAATTTTCTTCGTCAGACTTTGCCTAGAAAAATCCTTCAACCATTTTCGAAGATATTTATTCAGCGATCTACAATATAAATCTATAAAAAAGATTTGCTATAACAATGAAAATGTGCAAAATAGAATGAAAAAAAAAACTTTCGTTGCGTTCCAGGAATGCAAACTTGAATACCGTAGATATATAGTTTTTTTTTTCAATTTGTTTTAATTTTTTTAGTTCCAGCAATACCGTTGCAGGTTTTTACGTATTACCCTTGCCGACTGAACCCATTGCTACGACTTTCAATCTGCACTTTGCTAACCTAACCTAACTTCCTTTGGGTCCACAGCCGTCTTAAGGAGAGATATGCACCTAGATGGTCGAGGTCGAGGATTTAGAAGCTATGAACATTCCGTCGAGCGTAGAAGACCTACACTATGGGCCTGGTATCGATGATTCCATGTAAGTTGACAAATTTCATGATTTATTCATTCCCAAATTTTCAAACGCGTTTTTCTCAAAACCACGTTTTTCAAATCGGTACCCAAAATTTCTCGAAAACCAATGAACCGATTGCCTTGAGGTTTTTTGTGGTTATTCTATACACCATTATCTAGTACTTGTCATAGGGTTTTTTTTCCGTTACTTAGTTTTTGTTTTATAGGCAAAATAATAACTAATTTTTGGCCCAAAAATCACTATTTATGTTCAAACGTCCGCCATTTTGTCATAAATCGATATTTTCAAAATCGGCTATGACAAGTACTAGATTATAGTTTCTAATTTAATAATCTTTTTGGGTTTTTTTTTCAGATGATTTTTGAAGAAACGCCGGTGGGTACCGTATACGCAGATTTTTTTACGACGCTCCAAGGATCATACAATATCCTTGGATATTTTTGATATTCATAAATAAAGAAAACTAAACATATTTTTGAATGTATATACTTTTAGATAATTACAAGCCCAATCCGAAATTTCAAATAGTTTTCCTTGAAAAAAATCACAAAAATGACCTTTTTTCCGGCTCCTAGGTGTATATCTCCCTTAAGCCACACTATACCATATTTGCCAAGGGTACGGGGAAACTGTGGAAAACCCGTACCGACGGCCTCATATTCTTCAGATTCTCCGGTGCACAGACTTTAACCCAAGTATCTACACCAAGGTGTCTGAAGTATTGGCCTTCTGCTCATTGGTTGATACGTCAAGCCAGTGCACCGCAAAGCGGTCACCGCTCCGAGTATCGGCCATGCAGAAAGCCGCTTAACTCGAAGTACCGCCGGAGGCAAACCGCGACCGCCCATCCACCAGTGTCGGCTGTCTAGCTATATACAGGGTGTCCCTCTTATCTCTGCCACCCGAAATAACTCGGTAATTTTCGACGTCACAAAAAAATGTTCCAGACAAAAATTGTACGGTGTGAACGGGGCCATCAAATGCAACAAATTTTTTTTATTTCTGTGAAGGCGCTGACACACAGTGACGGTCACGTCTACTTTTTTAAATAGCATGGGGCATTTTTTTTCAACTATTTTGTGGAGCACCTCATGCCGCACAAAAACTTTAGGGGTCAAAGTCGTTCAAGGTCAATCAAGGTCAGTATCGATGATACAAACCTAAACATCTCGCTAAATATCTCTCACTACCAAATATTTGGTACTGATCCGAGATATTTAGATTTGTATTTCATTTTAATCGGTGACCTTGAATGGCCTTGAACGACTTTGACCCCTAATGTTTTTTTTATGCGGCTTGAGGTGCTTCACAAGATGGTTGAAAAAAATGTACCATTCCGTTTAGAAAAGTGAAGGTGACCTTCACTGTGCATCAGCGCCTCCACCGAAATGAAAAAATTGGTCGCATTTGATGGCCCCCTTCACACAGTACAACTTTTGTCTGTAACATTTTTTTGTGACGTCGATAATTAACAAGTTATTTCGAGTGGCAGAGATAAGAGGGACACTCTGTATATACGGTTAACGGGCTACATCTATCTAGGTGGGTGAAAAAATTGCATCGTCCAAAAATGTTTTTATTCTATAGTATCATCTTTTACCTATATTCCCTGAAAATTCCATTGAAATATTCCTAAAATTGAATGAGTTAAGGCAGTAGTCTGGTCTAGAAATTTGACAAAATCGAGTTTTTTTCTTCATTTTATTATTCCTTAGACCTTTCTTAATACGCTCGTGAGAACCGTTTATTGATATTTTAAAAATTAGCAGAGTAATAGAAATTTTAAGCAAGCCGCGCGCTCAGGTAGCGCGGTCGGGAAGCAGCTTTGAACGCGTTTATCTGAGAACTATGTTTTTCATATCGGCGCTCACGATATCTCGGTAACTGATTGACCGATCGAGCTCAAATTTTGCACATACCTTCGGTAGCCTCTTTCTGAGGACTGGCAGCAGAATTGAGTCGAACAATAATTTTGCCCACATTTTATAACTCGTCGAATACCCGAAAATATATGAAATATCGTTAATCAAAGTTTAACAGGCCGTCATTTTGTAACAACATTTTTTTAAGTTCTAATTCTGCTATCAGTGCTCAGAATACTCATACAGATTGAGAATATATATTTTTTCAGATGCATACAACATCACCCAGAGCGGGCGCCGATTGAGGCAGTTTTCGGCGGACCATGTTGTAAAAAAATAAAAACTACATGAAAATATTAAAAATAATATTTTTTTAAATGTAGATACATTCTCAAAGGAACAATAAATGCATATGTAAAATTTCTTCGAGACAACTTCAACGGTTTAAAAGTTATTCCAACTCAAAAATGACTTCTTAAAGCTTCTAACAGTCGGCTGGGCGAGTGTGGCAGCACCTTACTTCAAACTCCAAACGCGTTTTTCTCTAAACACTGTTTTCAAAGTCGGTGGACATGATATCTCGAGAACCACTTGATAGATTGTTTTCAAATTTACAGGAGACACAACGAAAAACATTTAAAGGTCGCTGACGATGTAACTTTTTAAAAATCTTTTTTTTTTGGCAAATATTTACAAGTGGGGCTCCAGCCCTAATCGGCTCCAAAATTTTTTTTTCACGTGTTCAGGGCTATTCTGCAGCATGAAAATATGTTTTTTATGATGGAGGAGGGGTATTTTATTAAGAAAAAATATATATTTCCGGAAAATATTCGACTTTGGAATACGTTTTCTGTATGCTTACACTAATTTTTTTGGGTTTGTGTGGGTCAAACCCATGTCATTTAACCCACTTGATGTCACCAAACCCGTTTCTTCCATACCTTTGAAAAAGTAAAAAAAGCGTTTGGGGTTGAAATAAAGGTTGAAATTGTCTTCCCCCGACTTAAATATTATAAACAAAGTGCCCTGAAATACATCGACTCGGTACAAAATTTCTAAACCCCTTTTCTAGCTGGAGCCCCACTTGAAAATATTTACCTTTTTTTAAAAATAGTTACGTGAAAATGACGACTTTTTTCATAGATTTTTTATGCTTGATTTACAATTCATCGCTACGCTGTTAAAAAAATTATTCCAGACATCGACGATCGTCAATGACTCATCTTTATTGTTAACTTGAATAACCCGTTTGGTTTTTAGATTTCAGATGGACCGCTTAAGCTGGAGGGTGTCTACTGCCAGGTGTCGCAAAAAAATGTCATCATCTGCCGGTGGCCATGTTTTTGTTGTTTTTCTGTATTTTTTGGCGATTTTTTTTCCAAAGCTCCTCAATATATGTACCTTTGTGTTAAGGGGTTACCCCCACTTGCGATTTTGAAAAAATCGATTTTTTTTATTGCATTTTTTTGAAGTATAAGTATCCGGGCCGATACTTCTGTATGGGCCCGGAATAGATGATTCTATGTATGTTTACAAAAAAAAATATTTTCTTCATGTAAACTGAAATTGAAACTTTAAACGCGTTTTTCTCAAAATGGCATTTCTGAAGTCGGTGACCAAGATTACTCGAACACTAATAAACCGATCTTCTTGAAATTTTGCAGGCTTATTTAATACATAAAAATGTAGTATTTAATCGTTCGATTTTTTTTCCGAAAAAAATGCCCGTTTTATAGCCAAAAAACGGCCGTTTTTTTTCGTTACAATCGAACCATTAACTTTAACTGTCCGCCATTTTGTGAAAAATGAATATTTTTTAAAATCCTTCGATTAAAGACTAGTTTATACTTATATTTGACTAAATCCATCCGCATTTTTTTTTCAGATGATCCACTTCGCCGTAATGTTGGTCACCGCAAACCGTGTATATAAAAACATTATTTCATTGACGACCATTTGCCACTAAAGAATGTAATATTTTTCAATAAAAAAATTACTGAAAGTTCTTCAAGATGTGTTCTTTAAGATGGTATATTGATCGATTAAAAAAGTTTTGTAGTTTTCTTTAAAAAAAATCATGAAAAAGGCCTTTTTTGCGCTACAAGTGGGGGTAACGCCTTAAAAACAATGCGTTTCTTTCTCTTTCACCAACCGTTTCCCGGAAAAAATCGGAATTTGGCAATTTTTCGGGCCTCCAGGTAGACCTAGCTCCTCAAAGATAAAACACGAAAGCAATAACCGGAAAGACAAAATTTCCATGAACACATATTGAATAATAAAGGCGAGCATTAGTGCTGGCCGGGCTTATATTTACACACGTCTCGTTTACTCCGCCAATGCTATTTGTATTTTACTATTTTCTTGCTATTAAGAAGTGAGAGAAGCTTTTAGTACTGGCAGGGTATTAACTCAGCACGCGAGGAGTTTATGCCTTCCGTGAACAGCCATGCATCCCTTCGCGGTGTATCGATCTCGCCTTATCGTAACGTTCCCTGCACGTTCTCTCCTCAAGTATTTGCTTATTTAATTTCGTCTGCACTAATTATGAAATTCGAAGAAAAAAATGTTTTTTCTTAAATATTTATTACAAGAGTTACCCCGAAAGGGCTCAACGAAAAATCCTGCTACTGACGACACACGCGGCAATACTTCCGCGATCGAACAAAAATTCATTGCCACCTATTTTTCGCATTACGATACATTTACTCCGTATGTGTCTGCGGAGAATTCCGCGTCAAGGCTGCGGAATTGTGCAATTTTGTTCTCGTACTGGTGCACTCGATTTTCATCGCGTGATGCGTCATAACAGTCTCTCGTTAAGAAAAATCCTTGGCCGAGAGTCTTTTTCGTTTACCGCAGCATTGCAAGCCCATCATCGGAGAGAAAAGTATGCGAGGAAGGAAAAAAAATAACGTGTACGCTTGCGGTCGTAGTTTTCGCAGTGTTCGCGTTCATCCGTCCGATGCTTAAGGATGATACGACCCACCCTTTTGCTTTCACCCCTTTCGCCAGCCGCGATCTCTTTTTCCGCTTCCGCTCTTGCTCACTCCCAAGGTCTCTCTCTCTCTCTCTCTCTCTCTCTCTCTCTCTCTCTCTCTCTCTCTCTCTCTCTCTCTCTCTGACTGCTCCATTCTTTTCAGAATGCCTCTACGCATGTAAAGGGTGTCTCAAAATGACCTGACAGTTTAATTTGTTGATAAAACGTATTATTTATTTGAAAAGTACAAATATTTTTATTTTAATGTAAGGTACAAACCGGAGGTTATGTGTGGAACACAATTACCGATAAATGGCAGAAAAGGTGTGCACTTGGAAGACATACCGTAAAGTACATACCGTACTTTGACATGGGGCCGCGTTGAAATTCCGAACGTTGAATGATCAGAACGCTCAAAACTCCGAAAACATACTACTCCGAAAGAATTTTACACGAAAGACCAAAACTCCGAAAATCTGAAAACTGTCAAAATAATTCGGCTAGGGAAGTTTCAAATTGTCAAAAATTTCAATAAACCGACGAATTTTTTCAAGAATTTTTTTATTTATTAAGAAGTGATTTCACGTCAATTTTGAAATTTGTCTAGACAATGTTATATGTTCTACATCATTTACAGTCAACTGTGTAGACGCTGGCATGATCTTGACAAACCTAGTAATTTCGGAACATTAAAATTAGGAATTTCAAATAGTCGGCGCATTCAGTTCGGAATTTCGGAATTTTAACCCGGCCCTCATGTCAAGACCATGCCAGCGAAAGTCTACACAGTTGAATGTAAATGATGAAGAACGTATAACATTGTCCAGACAAATTTCAAAATTAACGCAAAATCACTTCTTAATAAAAATAAAATCTTGAAAAAATTCGTCGATTTATTGAACATTTTGAAACTTTTAAAACTTCCATAGCCGAATTATTTTGACGGTGTTAAGATTTTCGGAGTTTTGAGCGTTCTGACCATTCAAAGTTCGGAATTTCAACCTGGCCCAATCTTGAATTTTCGGAACATTAAAATTCGGAATTTTAAACCGTCGGAGCATTCAAAGTTCGAAATTTCAACCCAGCCCCTTTGACATTCAGTGTAACTTTTACAGTTTTTGGGACTACTTTGACATAGCGCCAAAATACGGTTTAAATGTGTGAGCAGCGAAGCCGCGTGACCTTCTGTGGCGGGTGCGGAGAATAAACTTAAACAACAATTTGTTGTTCAAGTTTATTATAATGTTGCTAAAGTTGATAGTAATGTTGCTCAAGTTTATTTTGATCTCAATGATCATTATAAGACTGATTAAGTGCCTTCAATAGTACCCTAGGTAATTGATATTTTCATGTAAAATTTTTACTTAAGAAACATTTTTTTTAACAGGAATTGTTTTCAAAGAAAGGAATAAAATACATGGTCAAAAGAACTTTCAGGTTTTATAAGGTATATATTGAAGTATGTAAAAAAAATATATTTTTCAAAAGAATACAAAACGGTGGTGCACGAGTCGCTACAGCACTACTGGTTTTCATCCAACCCTCTCCGCGGCACGCAGTAAAACTGTCGTAAATTTAGTCCCAGAACTAAGAGTGAAATATTTTCGTTTATTATATTAGATTTAGCAGTCAAGTAAGGGGGGAAATTAAAAAATAATGAAAACAAAAAATAGAGACGAGTTTGAAAAAACGTTCGTTTTTTCTACCACAATTTTCACATCAACAGTGATATATTTTTTACAATTTTCAATTCATCGAAAAAAGCGCTCGTACTTGACTCTTAAAGCAATCTGAGAAGCCGCAGTTAACATTTCAAGTCGATTGGACGAATATTGTTCTGCTGCGTGGCGAGTTCTGCTGCGTGCTGATTTCAAAAATATGGTTCTGCGAAAACCATTTTTTTTTAATTTTCGTGTAAATTTTTATTTAAAAAAATAAGTTAAATGTAAGCTCAATAACATATCTTTTTTCCAAATCTCAAATAAATAATCCAATAATAAAAAAAAAATCGGTAAAAACGATTTTTTTTCGGCCTGTCACAGTTGTGTCCTCCCTCAATAAGGATGACAATTTGATTGTAAAAAATCGTTGTTTTTCATTTAATTCCATACATAATGCATAAAATATTAAATTATTCATCAAAATGTATCGAAGTAACCTCGATCGAATCCTCGTATCGAAGTAACTTAATCTTTGACGTAAGTTGCATTTCAATGCCTTGTCAAAGAAACCCCACACTCGGTGTTACTTTGACACTTTAACAAATATACATATAAAATTGTGGGGGGTTGGGGCGGGGGTCGTGGGGCTTGACTTTCTTATAAATTTGAGAGCCAAAGGACACGTTGTTCTGTTGGAGCAAAAAAAGTTGGAATTTAGGATGTTAAAAAAAGTTACCAACAAAAAACTTCCAAAACCTATTTAAACCCCGTTTTACGGTATTCGTTTAACAAAATGGCGCAACCATCAACATTTTATCGAAAATTTCGTCAAAAGAGTGGACGTTTGCAAACAGGGATGAGGCGGTAATTTATCCGATGTTGTGTTCCACACATAACCTCGATATTTTTACCTTAGATTAAAAAAAAAAATTCGTACCTTTCAAATGAATAATAAATATTAATTTATTATTTTATTATTTATGAAAATTAATTTTTATTTATAAAAAATATTGTTTATTAATTCATTATTTATAAAAATTAATAAATTAAAATGTCAGGTTATTTTGAGACACCCTATAGGTGGTATTATAAATACATATCAGTGCGTGCATATGTACGTACGTGTATACATATACCTGCATAGCACAACTAGGAACAAATTCGTAAACTGAAACGAGAACGCGAGCAGCACACTGTCACCGGGATTTCAGACACTACGAGAGCTCGTGGCCACCACAGAGTTTGCAGTTTTTCTTCGTTTCCTCTTTTTTTTCTGTCTCACTCATTTTTTCTCTCCCTTTGACTCGGTCTCTTTCTTTCTCGACGGGCGGTTTCGTACGTTGGCAACCACGAGCTACCCGCTAGTTTGCCGGACAGGCGTCCCTTTACTCCCTCTCACTCTGTCCGACTGTCTTACTTTTTGCGTTCCTCTTTATCTTCCTCTCTCTTTCATTCGCCAACATCTCTCGTCTGAGCTTTTTTCTCCGGGACTCCACCGTGTACCGCAACTCTGATGATGCTTCGCCTCGAGGTTTTCGCCTCGCTTAACTTTCCACACGTACGTTTACGTGAGCTCTCGACAGCTTCAAGAACCCCGTATCAGCCACGATAAATAATACGTTTCCAAGCTTATATCCTTACCGTAGGCGGTACTTTGCCCGACAGATTTTAATGTTTTTCTTTTAATTTTTGTTGGATGATTTTTTTTTTCATTTCATTTCATTGGCCAAGGGGAAAAACGCTGGAGGACATCTTCGATAAATGGTCTTTCATTTCGACGAGTTTGACAAATTCAAGTGGGGCTCTCGGGAACAGAAGCCATCGCTACGTTCATCAGTTCATTTGACAGTCAGCGCCGGCAGGTTTCAATGGATAATAATGGAATATAAAAAAATTAATGGACTTGAGCCTGCGATACTGTAATATTATCGATATATATATATATATATATATATATATATATATATATATATATCCGTGTGTGTGTGTGTGTGTGTGTGTGTGTGTGTGTGTGTGTGTGTGTGTGCAGGACAAAGCCAATCGAGTTTCCACGAGACGATTCACTCGGATTTCCAATGGCCAAGAGGATATCTATTCGTTCCAGTCGAGCGATCTGGTCCTCAGGTCGACTCATTCGTTCCTCTTTCTCTCTCAATCCCCGCGAGTGCCAGTCCAATGGCACTGCGGAATCCTCGATTAACGGCCATCGGAGGAGAAAATTAATATCCGACGGCGCGAATTGCGTCAGGGACGTACTTTGGGGATCACGAAATTCATCGATTATGAGCTGGTTAACCGTCCAGCCATTTCTAGCAGAGTTGATAAGCCGCAAGGATGTTTCATACGATCAATTATAAATATAAAATAATGGGAAAGTACATAGACGTGGAGTGAAAATACATAATCTTTAAAATCAAGAAATGGTTTTTTTTCGAAACTCAATTTTGGCAAGTTTGGCTCGCTGTTTCTTCATTTCGTCAATTGGTATACTTTCATTGAAAATTAGGTTTTTTTTGGGATTTTGTTGTATGGTTCCTATAAAAGATATTGATGTAAATCTTTTTGGGCTTGATAAAAAAACTCTTGAAATGCATGAGAAATGTTTTTAATTTATTTTACATTATTTGTCTATCCCTGGTAGCAGCATCCGCATAGCCCCTCGAAAAAAGCGACGTTATTTCTGAGTAGATTTATTTGAAACGCAAAAACCAAAAAGATTCGAGTTCAGTATACTAGGATTATTAATTTTTAAGCAATAATAACGAAATGCCGGCTGTTGAAAAAAGGGTAAAAAGATAAGACTTTTTTAGTGATATTTCGGTTAAAAAAGTACTAATAGTCTAAATTTTCAAATAATTCCAGTTGCAGCAGTAGCCATACATGTCGCGAATATGTAGTTAAAATTTCGTAAGGATCGGTTCAGTAATTCCGGAGAAAAAATCATCGAAGCAAGAAAAAAGTGGTTTTGAGAAAAGCGCGTTTGAAGTTCGCGCTCGAATAAGAGCACGCCGGAGAGTGCGCTCAAATAAACTCGAAAATTAATACTTAGACCGCTCCAATCTTTTTGAAATTTCTACACGATATTTTTGAAGTGGTCTATTTTCGAGATCCATAAAAAAATCGATTTTTTGAAGGTGATAAAGTGGGATGATCCCTTAAGCACGTCAGATGCTTACTACATTGCTTTACTTTCGAAATTATTCTCGTACTGCCATCGTCATTACTTTTGTAATCTGTTATTTGGTTGTGCAAATATCTTGAATTTCATATTTAAAAAAACTGGGTATCATTCCTCGCAGTGATTTACTCGCGCAACTAAGAAATATGACGTTTTGGTAGAAAAAGAATTCATATGAACTGAAGTATGAAGCTATTTTGAGTAAATTTCCATCGAGTCTGCAAATTTGCATAATGAAATCGGGTTTAAAAAAAAGCGTATTAATGGTATTAGATAATGAAGACCCTGGAAATTCTCGGGGCAAGCCTGCAAGAGCCTACCCGTGGAACAAATTGGGCAGCGAATTGCTCCGGGCGGTAGAAAATAATTAGTCAGGATTGAATTTCGATATGGACGCCGAGCTGCACGCATTTAATTCAATGAACGCGCGAAATTCAATAAAACGAGCTCTTTACTCTATTCCCCGCGTCTTTTTTCAACGGATGAATAAAAAACTTTTCCGCCTTTATGATGTCATGCATTATTGCGTTGTTATGTACTAGTGCATATTAAGGCGATCCTCTAGTTTCTCGGGTCGAAAAAATCGATTTTTTTTTCATAAATCACATCTACAACATGTGTAGAAAATGTGTGCCAAAAGATTTTTCGATATTCGAAGTGGTTCACAAGTTACGGCCCTGGAACGGAGCAGGTATACGGAGCAGGTATACTTTCAAACGCGTTTTTCTCGAAACACCATTTTTCGAAACGGTGACCACGATATTTCAGAAACTACTGCACCGATCTTGTTCAAATTTATACAGCATCTTTAATATGTTATAAGCCAGCGATTGAACTAGGATTATCATGATTGCTTCGATAGTTTTTTTTGTACGAGCGAAAAGCTTAAGAAAAAATGAGTAAAAATAGAATGTAATTTTCAAAAGTGTATAAAAAAGTCAATTTTTGTAATTTAGAATTCACTCTAGTTCAATCGCTAGTCTTAAATATGAAGATTAAAATGCCGTTTGGTTTTTTGATTTCAGATAAGCAGAACAGCCGCAATCTTGGTCACCGTCAAGCACCTCTTTTACTTGATGTCTTCCTGTCGGCCACTATAACTTTTATTCTATTATATATTTTGACTTCAAAAAATTTGTAAAGCTTATTTAAATGTTAATAAAGATTATTCAAATACAATGAGATTGATTATTTCGATGCTTTGCCCGTAAAAAATTATTGAAAAAGCCGTAAAAAAACAGCCGAGAAACTAGAGGACCGCGTTAAATTGTATCATTGTGTCATGTTTGCTTTCGGATAGAAGTTGCCGTATTAAAATCGAGATTGAAAAACTTGAGGTGTCAGAAAACCGAAATCAGTCAACAATCCTTCATTTTTTTAGGTACACATTAATTTTTATGAATTGACCGCTGCAACTCGTGCTAGCCCGAAAACATTTTTGGACTTGCACTCGTATAGCGAATAGTTGTTTGCTCTAGCAGACTTTTGCATCCGGGTAATCCACTTCCGAGCGACCGCTGGGTGAGTCCATTTTCAATTAAATGTGATGGAACGTCTGGACTTGCGGATGACGCGTCTGCCAGCGTCGGTTTCAGCTCGGTAAATATACGATAGGAGTAACAAAAGAGCCGTGACGACTTTCACAAAATTGTTGAAGTTTATCACAATTCCGGCCAACTTTTCATCCGAATTTTTCCGACGCTTGGCACATGTAACGAACTGCGCGGACATGTGTACGTATAGGGCACGTTGTCTCTTCCTTTTACTTTCTTCGCTTTTGTCTTTCAGTTTCACATGCGCTTTCCCCATCTTAGGGATTTGTCTTCCGATCTGTGCATCCTCCTTTTTTGTCTTCCGTGTCTCGCTCTTCCTGTTGCTCTCACTCTAATTCCCTCCGAACTCTGTCTGTCTCTCTGTACATATGTATCGATATATCTATACATATGTGCAGATAGATCCACATATATAGATAGATGTATAGATAGATAGATATATCTATATACAGGGTGGACCATTTAACGCGACCACCCCAAATATCTCCGTTGCTGTTAGAGTGACGAAAAAATGTCAGAAGGTAATTTTATCGATTTCGGAGAGCTGATACAGTAGTGAAAAATTCATTTTTGTCAAGGTCATAGTTATTGCGTTCTCAAGGTCGTCAATGGTTTTTCAAATGGGACATGTTTTTTTTTTTATTACGACGTCGTAACTGGTATTCAGACGAATCCAACGACCTGTGATATCATGACCTTGAAATGATTTTCCACCGAAATACACGTGTAAAAAGGGGAGATCGTGATGGTGCAGACAATAAGAATATCCGAATAATGTAATTGAATTTTTTGTGCAGAACATTTATTGTAACAAATGTTCGAAGTGATGGCCATTAATCTCGACACATTTTTCAAGACGTTGGATGAATGATTCTCTTGACCTTCGAATGGATCCTGTTGTGATGGCGGCGCAGACTCTTGTAATTCGTTCTCGCATGTTCGTCGGGGAGCTATAAAGGATCGTGTTTACCATGATGTTTCGACGACGCCGGCGAACATGCGAGAACGAAGTACAAGAGTTCGTGCCTCTATCACACCATAAACTATTCGAAGGTCAAGAGAATCATTCATCCGACGTCTTCAAAAATGTGTTGAGGTCAATGGCCATCACTTCGAACATTTGTTACAATAAATTTTCGGCACAAAAAAAATCAATTACATTATTCGGATATTTTTATTGTCGATACCATCACGATTTTCCCTTTTTACACGTGTATTTCGGCGAAAAATCATTTCAAGGTCATGATATCGCAGGTCGTTGAATTCGTCTGAGTATCAGCTGCAACGTCTTGATATTAAAAAACATGTTCCTATTTGAAAAACGATTGATGACCTCGACAACGCACAAACTATGGCTTTGACTAAAATGAATTTTTCACCCCTGTATCAGCCTTTTGAAATTAATCAAATTACCTCCTGAGTCATTTGTTTCGTCACTCTAAAGGCAACGGAGATATTTGGGGTAGCCACGTTAAATGGTTCACCCTGTATATGTATAGATGGAATGACAGTTCAAACTTGTTTGATTCATGTAATGCTGGCTAATTAGCCCATCAGGTTGTTTTGAGGACGTCTGCAATATTTTTTGAAAACAATCGTTCATTTTGCGGACATGGCTCTTGACATGGTGTTCGTAAAAATGTGCTTCTATTCGTATAATGGTCGGTTTGGAGACATTTGCGTTTAGATCGCGTTGAGCATGGGAACAACTGACTGCTGTGAGGGAAGTTCCATGTCTACAAAATGACTGTTCTGCATGTGTGTGTGTGTCAGTGTGCGTGCGAGGTGTGTGTGTGTGTGTGTGTGTGTGTGTGTGTGGGTGGGTGTGTCTGTGTGAGGATGTGTGTGTGTGTGTGTGTGTGTGTGTGTGTGTGTGTGTGTGTGTGTGTGTGTGTGTGTGTGCGCGCGTGTGTGTGTGACGGTGTGTGTGTGTATGTGTGTGTGTGTGTGTGTGTGTGTGTGTGTGTGTGTGTGTGTGTGTGAGGGTGTGTGTGAGGGTGTGTGTGAGGGTGTGTGTGTGTGTAAGGGTGTGAGGACGTGTGAGGGTGGGTGAGTGTGCGCGGGTGTGGGTTGTAACTTTTCTCCTTTTATCTTGTGTGTGTGCGGGTGTGTGTGTGGGTGTATGTGAGTGTGGGTGGTAACTTTTCTCCTTTTATCTTGTAACGTCGCTTCGAGGCGTCCCCTCTTATACTCTTTCAGCGCTTTCGCTCGGACCTCTCGCAAATTCTACTCGTAGCCAAGTCAAGTTTGGTCTCGAGAACTTCGCCTCTTCCTTCCTCTTTCCCACTGTTGAAGGACGAAACTTTTCACCAGTAGTCTCACTCTGCCTCGGGTACTTCGTGAACATTCGCCAAAAATAAGCTGTCGGTTGAATACTCGTACTAACGTGCGCAGTCTACGCTTATATGTCAAATATGTGGGTTATCGCATAAAAAGGAGAACGCGGCGTCTTTGGACGGTGTTCAATTTACGTGCACCAGAAGAAAAATTGCGATATTTCTCTTTCTCCGTGGGGCGAAAGAAAATGCGAGAGCATTTTGATTTCAGTCTTCGATCGACCTGCTGCGAGCGAAATACCCAATGCGTACCGTAAAACGGGGCTCCTTTGAACAGTTTTGGAAGTTTTTTGTAGGTAACTTTTTTTTAACATCCTAGGTACGAACTTTTCTTGCTCCAATAGAACAGTGTGTCCTTTGTCACGTGTGTTGTCACGTTGTCCAGTGTGTCAAACTCCACGACCCCCTCGCAATTTGATATATACATTCCTTAAAGTGTCAAAGTAGCAACGAGTGTGGGCCTTCTTTGACAGGGCATTGAAATGCAAGTTATGCCAAAGATTGAGGGTTACTTTGGAATCATTTCGATGAAAAATGTAATATTTTATACATTAAACATGGAATTAAATGAAAAACAACGATTTTTCTTAACCAAATTGTCATCGTTATGAAGGCAGCAGATCTCGAACAATTTTCGTCCAATCGACTTGAAATTTTAACTTTAGCTTCTTAGATTGCTTTAACAGTTAATTACGAGCGCTCTTCTAGATGAATCGAAAATTGTAAAAAATATGTCACTTTTGAGATGAAAATTATAGTCGAAAAAGCGAATTTTTTTTTCAAACTCGTCTCCATTTTTTAAATTATTTTTTAATTCTCCTCGTACTTTACTGCTAAAAATAATATAATCAGCAAAAATATTTCACTCTTAGTTCCGGGACTAAATTTACGACGGTTCTACTGCGTGCCGCGGAAAGGGTTGGTTGAAAAACAGTAGTGTTATGGTGAGTCGTGTGCCGCCATTTTGTATACTTTTGACAAATGTTTTTTTTTTTACATGCTTCAATATATACCTTATAAAACCTAAACGCTCTTTTGACCATGTATTTTATTCCTTTCTTTAAAAAAATCCAAAGAAAACGGTCGACAATGGGCAGTTACGGTGGTGACCTCCCTTAAGGAAACATTTTACATAAAAATATCAAGTACCTGGGGTGCTATTATAGGCACTTAATGAGGCGTAAAAATGTCAGTGAGGTCAAAATCAACTTAAGCAACATTACTATCAACTTTAGCAACATTATGATAAACTTGAACAACAAATAGTTGTTCAAATTTATTCCCCGCACCCACCGCCTGCCACAGAAGGTCAAGCGGGCTCGCTGCGCGCACATTTAAGGAGAGATATGGACCTAGATGGTCGAGGTCGAGGATTTAGAAGCTATGAAGATTCCGTCGACCGTAGAAGACCTACACTATGGGCCTGGTATCGATGATTCCATGTAAGTTGACAAATTTCATGATTTATTCATTCCCAAATTATCAAACGCGTTTTTCTCAGAACCACGTTTTCGGTACCCAAAATTTCTCGAAAACTAATGAACCGATTGCCTTGAGGTTTTTTGTGGTTATTCTATACACCATTGTCTGGTACTTGTTATAGGATTTTTTTTCTGTCACTTAGTTTTTGCTTGATAGGCAAAATAATAACTAATTTTCGGCCCAAAAATCACTATTTATGTTCAAACGTCCGTCACTTTGTCATAAATTGATATTTTTTAAAACGGCTATGACAAGTACTAGATTATAGTATCTAATTTAATAATCTTTTTGGTTTTTTTTTCAGATGATTTTTGAAGCAACGCCAGTGGGTACCGTATACGCAGATTTTTTTACGACGCTCCAAGGATATCCTTGTATATTTGTATATTTTTGATATTTCTAAATAAAGAAAATTCAACACATTTTTGAATGTATATACTTTTAGATAATTAAAACCCCAATCCGAAATTTCAAATAGTTTGTTTGGGTTGACAAAAATGACCCTTTTTCCGGCTCCTAGGTGTACATCTCCCCTTAAAACGTATTTTGGCGCTCTGTCAAAGTAGCTCCGAAAACTGTCAAAGTTACCCTGAATGTCAAAGTAGCCCCGTTTTACGGCATGTTACATAATTGGATATTACATATTCGTGTACGAGTATAAATATACTTAGTCTATTATTGCTGTTGGGATGCGTTTGGGATATGCTTTATTCTTACTATTGGAAGGCATTTTGTCGACTGTCTGGAATTCTGACGCAGAATATTTCTTTTTCTTTCACGTCACAACATTTAATAACGCTGGTTGCGCTCCCCCCCCCCCCCCACTTTGTCGGATTTTCACGTTCTTTTCTGCCACGAGATATGTAACGCGAGCATATTATCGCTCCCCAGGCACTTTTCCGAGCCGTACTCTCGAACTAGGTGGGATTCTTCATCCACTCGAAATAGTCCTTGGTATTGTTAATACCTCGGAGTTGCGACGCGGTGTTAAATTTTCGTTCTCCGCAAGTGCGCTACATGTTTAGCATTGTACGGCGAGGTGTAGGAGTGGAACGTTTTGTGCTATTTTCAAAAACCGTGGTGAATACTGTGTCGATTTTTCTTTTTCAGGAATATTACCGCGAGAGAATTAAAATGAAAAGTGGCAGTTCGCTAGGTTATTATTTTACCCCGCTTGTCACGCTGACAAGGAAAATCACTCAAGGACATGGCTCACACGTTCAGTCGGTGAAAAACCTACTGCCAAGTTTTCTCTTAGACGGACCACATTTCGGGCAAACGAAGAGAAAGACGTTGTTCTTCGATCAACAGAATGAAAGGTGATTCTTTTCTTTTTCCAAAAAATCAACCGTTTAGGATAACACTGGGAATCTGTAAATCAGCTATCTTTCTCGCACTCGTGGCCACTCGGTCGGTGTGACATATGGCCTGAAGTGTCCGCCTTCGTTTCTGTTGAAACTCATATATGTGATAAAGCATTGACAACTATCAGGTTGATAAAAAAGTTTTGTCGCAAAAATTTAAAAAATGTC
Source organism: Ophion slaviceki (assembly GCA_944452715.1). NCBI lineage: Eukaryota > Metazoa > Arthropoda > Insecta > Hymenoptera > Ichneumonidae > Ophion > Ophion slaviceki. The sequence continues at coordinate 40,327,501 of OX101783.1, forward strand.
TTTTTACGTATTGACGCAATATGACATCGAGCTATGTCGAGAATATTCTAGAATGTTTTCTACTCTTCTGCGTGACAGGGTATAAAAGGGCGAGCGCGCGTTCTAGTGGACAGAAATGGCTTCGATCTCGCAGGAGCAACTTCGAGCGATCATTTTTTACGAGTGGCGGCGCGGCACGAACGCAAGCACAACTGCTAAAAATATACAGGATGCATTCAGCGAGAACGTAGTTTCTCATCGAACAGTCCAGCGTTGGTTCAATCATTTTTAATCTGGAGACACAAGCCTTGAAGATAAGGAACGTTCCGGACGACCGTCGACCATCGATGATGAAGCATTACTCCGCTGCATCAAAGAAAAACCGGAAGCAAGTACGCACGAGCTAGCAAGACAACTTGGCTGCACCCAACCGTCAATAGTCAATCACTTACACAACTTGGGATACAGGAAGGTTCTAGCTCAATGGATACCACCCCGTCTTACCGACGACAATAAGAACTGTCGCGTGACCATCTGCCAGTCTCTCCTGCTTCGCCACCATCGCAAGGAGTTTTTAGAAGATCTTGTGACGGGAGATGAAAGCTGGGTCTTGTATGATAACAGAACGCGTTTAGCCTACTGGCTTCCTATCGGAGAAAAACCGCCACGCCAACCGAAATCTGATCGTCACTCACAAAAGGTTTTGTTGTGCTGTTTCTGGGACGCAAAGGGAATGCTGTTTCACAATTTTCTCCCTGTAGGTAAGACGATCTCCTCTACACGATACATCGAGAATCTCTAGGAATTGGCAAAAGCTATAAGAAAAAAACGGCCAAGACGCGCGACTGTGCACCTTCTCCACGACAACGCGAGACCCCATGTCGCAAAGGAAACCCACAAAACAATCACTGAGCTTCACTGGAATACCGTTCCTCATCCACCATACTCTCCCGACATCGCGCCATCTGACTACCATTTGTTCAGACATTTGAAGGCATATTTGAGAAACAAAACTTTCGAAAACGTCGACGATCTCAGAAGGGATATTTCAAATTTCTTTGAGTTCCAGCCGCCGCAGTTTTGGGCAAAAGGAATAAATGAGTTGCCAACTAGATGGTCGAGTGTCATAGAAACCGATGGCGAATATATTGTTGATTAGAAATGTTTTGTATAAGATATATAAATAAATAAATTATATTGAAATTATTGTGACAAAACTTTTTTATCAACCTGATATTAGATACTTATCATTTTTTATCTGCGGAAAACGGGATTAAGGCATCTGGCCACCATATAACTTTTTTTTCATTTTTTTAAATTCTTTTTTAATAAACCCAGAACTGTTACGAACAATTTAAGCCATAGTACGTATTGAAAAACACAAAATTGACCAAGTTACAGTTTTTCGGCAGGAAGGTTGAGCCGCTGCGGTCGGTAAGCCGTGCGGTTCGATCCGTGTTTATAACTCGCACGGTTTAGCTCACGCAGCTGTCCTGCTTTATCTCGAAACTCCATTTTTTGAACTGGTACTATCGAAATATCGTAAACTATCGGTCCGAATGCTTTCAAATTTTTACACAATACTTTTAGATACACTATCTAAAAAGTCACGTAGGATTTTTTAGATAACTTGATTAGTTTTTGTTTTATTGGTAATAATGCAGTTTGGCGCCTTTTCCGAAAAACGGCGGGAAAATTTTTTTTCGCCACAAACTGCCTCTATTAGTCCTAACTAATGATATTTCGTCGGGGGAGGCTGACATTTTCCATAATTACCATGAGTTATGGGGTTTTCAAGTTTGAGAAAACACATGATGGAATAGGGCATTTTCATGCATTTTGGCAGTGTGTGTCGGCTCTGGAACGACTTTCAACTCAAATCCACTATCCAACGCACCCTCTGGGGGGGGGGGGGGGGTTCGGGGGGCGAAACCCCTCCGACGGGGTCAAGGGGCAGCGCCCCTGCGGGGGTGGAGGGGGCGGAGCCCCCTAAGATACTGGAAAGAGATTTTTAAAAGAAAAAAAGTCTCTTTTCCATAATTGTTCTACCAATAGCGTTTGTGTGTGTGTGTGTGTGTGTGTGTTATTTTGAAAATGAGTCTGGAAATCGTCGAATGTACTGTGTGTAGATTTGTTTTGCTATATGTGCGTGCGATATGAGTCTTTTTCAAGATTTAAATCGGTCCTTATCAGGACCACCAAAATTTTGAACGTATTTCGACTGTTTACTAAACACACATATACACATATGCACACGCAAACGCATTTCCAACAAAAAAAAATAAAAAATCTCAAACTTCAAAACCCCATAACTTATGGAGTTTATGGGAAATGTCAGCCTCCCCCGACGAAATATCATTTGTTATGATGAAATAAACAACCCCATGGCGAAAAAAAAATTTCCCGTCGTTTTTCGGAAAAGGCGCCAAACTGCATAATTACCGTTTTATTATTGTTTTTGCTCGAAAAATTACTTAAAATTCGATTTTCGAAAATGTAAAAATTTCGAAATTTCGAATTTCTTCTTAATTTTCCGAAACATTTAACTGAGTACTTTTCTTCCAAAAAATTCCCGAAGATCGCCCAAATTTTCAGCGTTCACACTGGTATAGCCCCTTAAGGGGGAAGACGACTTCTCAAAGAAAGGCGTGTTACCCCTTAATTTTTTGTTCAATTATTCTATAGTGGATTTGTCATCGTTTTACGTCAGATGAATTTTCGTCTTTGTTTCATTCAGATCGGAGGACTGCTTATGCGTGAAACTGTAAAACCACCCTTCGACACGCCTTTCTTTGAGGCGTGGTTTTACCCCTTGAAACAGTTTTTCCGGAGATAAAAAAATCCGCGTCTAATAGTTTTCAATGCTTTGTCACATATATGAGTTCCAACAAAATCGACGGCGGACACTTAAGTGATGTTCATTGTTAGTATTTTTGAAAACTAAGCGTGTCTCGCAAACTGTTACATAGTATGTTTGCAATTTAAGCAGTGATTTATATTATAAAAAAAATCGGTGCATAACTTCACGGAAATCGGAGGTAACAGCTATTGGGAAGTCTGGGCGGAATAACTTTTGTCTCTTATGCTGTACCTCTGAGCGAGATTCTACAAGCAATCGATTGCGTAGTGGCAGCGTAGGTTGTAGGTTCGATTCCATATGTAGGAGGAATATTTTCTTCGAAATGAATCATTTCAGGAGGTCATGGAATGACGAATTATAATGTAAAAATTATCGAGATAGAACTCTCAGTTGCCTATTTTGGTTTATTTTTAATTTATGAAATATCCTATGCATTTAGTAGACCAGCAGTGATAGCAGCAGTGACCAGCAGTGACAGCAGAGAACCAACACTTCAATAACGCACCAAGTACGCATATAGCAGGTCGTATTTTATAATATGGTATAAATCACTATAACCATCGTCGCAAATCACAACCAACATTTTAAATCCATGTATAAGGTGTCTCAAAATAACCTGGCATTGAAATTTATAAACAAAACGTATTATTTATTTGAAAAGTATGAATATTTGTAGTTTTAAAATGAGGTACGAATGTGGAAGTTGTGTGTGAAACACAATGTCCGATAAATGGCCACCTCGTCCCTGTTTACAAACGTTCACTCTTTTGACAGATTTTTCAATAACATTTTGGCATAATTACGAACTAATTTCATCAATGGTGCGCCCAATTGCTTCTTTGAGCTTCGGAATAGTCCGTGGATCATTGACATACACTTTTCCTTTCAGAAAACCCCAAAGAAAGAGGTCCAATGGCGTCAGATCGCACGATCTTGGTGGCCAATTCACGTCGCCACGGCGCGAGATAACACGACCATGAATCTTAGTGTGCAATAATTACATTGTTTCGCCCGCAGTGTAGCAGGTTGCACCATCTTGTGTAAAGATTATGTCTTCCAAGTCCACGTCGTTTATGTCATTTATCGGATATTGTGTTCCACACATAACTTCCACGTTTGTATCTTATATTAAAATAAAAATATTCGTACTTTTCAAATAAATAATATGTTTTATTAATAAATAAACATGTCGGGTCATTTTGAGGCACCCTTTATATATATTTTAGTCCTGTTCACTATTACGATCTCGAGGGAGTACATTTTTTATAGTGTCAGGGAATATCCATTCATCTAATACAGCTAATCCTTGCTTGTATGGTGGCTTTGCTAATGAAATTAAATAATCAATAAGCATGTTTCTAATTTGTACGTCTTTGTATGTGTCAGCTATCCCTCTGTGAGATCGTATGTAAAAAAATCGCACGATATCTTGTAATTTTAAAAACATACGACGTTCATTACACTTTCCAAAAACATTTTGAGGGGTTATATACAGTGAAAATTTTCGAAAAATCGATTAAATTTTTTTTTCGTAATGTACATATATCGAAGTAAACACACAGAAAATGTCTTGTCAGTCCGGCGGATATTCTCGAAGTTACACGCACATTTGTAATGACGTGATAGAGTGTTCGAAAGTGCTTTTGAAACTTTAAACGCGTTTTTTTTTCGAAACTGTGTTTTTAAAGTCGGTGGGCAAGATTTCTCGGAAACGGCTGAACCGATTAGTCTCGAATTTTAACACAATGTTTTCAAGTATATTTTTTAGTAATTAATCGAAGGTTTTTTCTCACCGATAAATGTTTTCCATTTTATAAATAATTTAAGGTCTACATTTTTGTCGCAAATCGATTTCTTTTTAGAAGCCGCCATTTTGTCAAAAATTATTATATTGCTTATTCTTTCGATCAATTACAAGATAATCCATTATATTAACGAAATATTTTATTTTTTTTTTTTTCATTTTAGATGATCCAGTCCGGAGATATCGTGCTCACCGCAAGACGCCTTTTTTTAGAGGTTCTTCCGGAGATCAGCTATAGCAGCTTTCAAAATAATTATTTTTACAAATGAAAAGTTTTAAAATACAGTTGAAAGTTACCATAATATGTGTACAAACGTTTACGTTAATTTAGAAGATTTAAAAGTCTTCTCAAGATTTTTTTTTTGAAAAATCGATCTTTTTGGGCCTCTTGACTGTATATAACCCCTTAAAGAGATCAGAACATTTGTTAAATTTAGTAACTTCGCAATATTCAGTACGAACATGTCTTTTTCCGTAGTTGGTGTCTACGAAAGTTACATCAAACATGATATTATCGACGAAAAATGAATATTAAAAAAATGCCATATATTATTAAAGCGATCCTAAAAATAGGACCGCTTTATCGATCCTGGTCAAATTTAACGCCAGCCGTACTTTTACTCCAGGCCATTTATGTCAAAGATGTGACCTCGATTTTTTTTAACTCATGAAAACTGGAGCAGCTGATCATTTTTTTTCCAAATTCTGTATCATATAAAACGGTAATCATTGCATCGATTTTAATGAAAATTATATAGAACAATGACGTGTCACTGATCGAAATGTGTGAAAAATTTTAGTGCGATACAAGCATATCGATTCAAGTTTTCAGTGATCACCACAAACTCTTCCAGACACTTTTGCTCAATACGCTTTACCGACTGGCACATTTATATGACTCGGGATCAAAATCTAATTTCCCTTTCACGATAACAGAGCCAGTGATATAGCTAAAAAATGAATAAAATGAGTATATCAAGTTGAAAGACTCTTCAATTTAAATAACACGCAAATTGAAGACCGAGCTAAAATATTTCAAGCTGATCTTGCAGAATTGATGTCTCTGTTGGTCTGGATTTCAAATACTGACAGTAGAAATCTCTCTTTTTGGCTTTATACGAGAAGTGGGTATTCATCTTGCTCCGCTCCGCCGTATATCCTACAATTATAATAATCCTCGGGCATATCCTTCTGCCAGACAACTCTTCCGCATAGTCGAGCGAATAATTCAGCATTAAACTGATTTATTATTTCTGCACACTGAGATTAAGTTCAAGGGAGACGTGAATAGTTTCTTATTCGAAAAGAAGGACGATCAAATTTGCGGAGCAAGAGAGCAGGCGTGCGAAGCCCTGGAGGCAGAATAAAATTCACGAATAATTGCTGGCGTACATTCTGAATCATTACCCCAATATTATAAACTTTCCCTACATAAATTACTATGCGAAAAATTCTGCGCGGTCGGTTAAAAATGTGAAAAAAATATCGTAATTGATGAACACGTCGGTGTTACAAGTTTGAAGTTGAAGTTTCTTTTCCCGAAATTATAACAGGAATATATTCGAAATTTTTAAAAAAGTTGAAGAGCCATATTTAAGAGAGAATTTCTAGAAGTATATGTACGTAGGGATTTTTTGTTCCCGCTATAATGTCGTCAAATTTTGAGATACCATGATGAAACGTCGTACACGTTAACAATACCCCTAAAACACTGCTCGTATTTAAATTCGCGAGAATCGGCAGAACGTTTTAGATTCGACAAAATTTGTCATTTTTCCAAAGTTCAGTAATTATTTGAACTTCCCCAAACTTTAAGTTGTTAAGGTTAACTTTTGCATAGACGAGAGGTAAACATTTTCCAAATGAAAAAAAACAGCAAATTCTTTGACTGAAGTTTCTAGTTCGTACGATTTTTAATTTAATGTTTGAGCGAGCTTCGTTTAAGTGAGCGAGAATAAAAACACCTCGGCGTGTCCGAGTGACAAGGAACATCACTTAAGTGCTTACCTTAGATTTTGTTAAAACTCATATATGTGATAAAGCATTGAAAACTATTAGACACGCATTTTTTTACCAGCGAAAAAACAGTTTTAAGGGGCGCGGAATCACCCCTCAAAGGAAGGCCGAATTTTCCCAAATAGGGGATTGGACGTCGGACAACTTTATACGTATTTTATTATTCCAAACAACTTTTGTTTGAAATATTTTTGATCGGGCTATTAATTATCGAGATACGGCGATTTTTTAAGTTTTCAACCCCCATTCCTTATGGTTGGGGCTAGTTGAGGGGCAAACTTTCATTGGGTTTACTTTTAATATGCAACCATCTAGCTTCAGTCAAAAATTCGAATTCTACGCTAAAAGTGCCGGGTTTTCGTCTCTCTTACTGAACTATAACGTTCTCTTCAATGGTGAACATAAAAACTAAGAAGAAAAAAGGCTCCAACTAGAAAAAAAGATTGTTATTTGCGTCTTAAAAATAGAACCACGACTCAACAACATATTAACGGGGTCCTCTAATTTCTCGGGTCGAAAAAATCGATTTTTTTTTCATATATCACATCTACAACATGTGTAGAAAATGTGTGCCAAAGGATTTTTCGATATTCGAAGTGGTTCACAAGTATAAATCACATGCGCGAACTTTCAAACGCGTTTTTCTCGAAACACCATTTTTCGAAACGGTGACCACGGTATTTCAGAAACTACTGCACCGATCTTGTTCAAATTTATACAGCATCTTTAATATGTTATAAGCCAGCGATTGAACTAGGATTATCATGATTGCTTCGATAGTTTTTTTTTGTACGAGCGAAAAACTTAAGAAAAAATGAGTAAAAAATAGAATGTAATTTTCAAAAGTGTATAAAAAAGTCAATTTTTGTAATTTAGAATTCATTCTAGTTCAATCGCTAGTCTTAAATATGAAGATTAAAATGCCATTTGGTTTTTTGATTTCAGATAAGCAGAACAGCCGCAATCTTGGTCACCGTCAAGCACCTCTTTTACTTGATGTCTTCCTGTCGGCCACTATAACCTTTATTCTATTATATATTTTGACTTCAAAAAATTTGTAAATCTTATTTAAATGTTAATAAAGATTATGCAAAAACAATGAGATTGATTATTTCGATGCTTTGCTCGTAAAAAATTATTGAAAAAGCCGTAAAAAAACAGCCGAGAAACTAGAGGACCCCGTTAAAAAATGAACAAGCATAGCCTTCTCACTGAAATTGTTGTATTTTTAGTGTAGTACAATGTATCTTTTATTGTATTTTTATTGTAATACCTACAACCCTTGCTTTCTTCTTTTACCTGGCTGGCGACCGCGACCCCCTGAGCGAGACTTTCCGACCCTCTGGGGGTCGCGACCCACACGTTGAAAAACACTGCCTTCAGGAGGTTGAAGCGATTCAGTTGAGTCAAATGACGGTTTATTCATTTTTTTTTCAACGAACCTCAAAAAATTGCATACGAGGTACAGATTTATTCTGTATATGCTAATTCTTTTAAATACATAATTAAAGGGCAAAATTATGCATTTTTATATTTTTATTACGTAAAGTAGAAAAACTTTTGTCTTACTACCAACTTGAAAATGTATAACATTATCGATGATTATTATGAAAAAACTACGACGACTAATGTTTTACACAATTCACAATGAAATTTGGAGTAATTTATGATTATGCCTATTCATATTTACGTCACGAGATTATTGGCCCATGGTTTACGATGGGCGAGATGAGAATTTTTTTTTAATGTTTACAAAGGTTCAGTTTGCGTTAATCCGTTGTTAGAAAAGATTTATCTTGGTGCTAAATAACAAAAAAATTACATAACCTTTAGTGTGAAAGTCTTGCCCATCTAACCGCACGTTAAATTACATACATTAAACTATTTTTTATCTCTGGTGTTTAGTGGTGAAAAAAGTTCAAAAAATTCGTACAGACTCAGTATAGTCTAAACAATAACATGTATTTTTTTTAAATTAAATTTAACCTTGGATTGTGGCTAACGCTCCAACCTCCTTAAGTGATGTTCCTTGTGAAAGAGCAACTCGATGTTTTCCTTTGCTATAGTGACTTTTGCATTTCTTTGCTGGCACCCGATATTGAATAAGAGGGAAAAAATGCAAGCGTTTCTTGCCTCTTTCACTTGTAACGGTCATTTTTTTTACACGCACAATTCACAAAGGTAATTCCTCAGAGGTGGGACGGACATTCAGAGCTTCCATTTTCGTAGCATCCCGGGATGAACGACGAGCGTCACTCGTTCACTTCATCCCTCATCCCTATACAAGTGCGTCCCCTGAGACCGTTATGTATATCCCATATGAGCAATGGTATCGTGTACGAGTATGTATTTACATATTTTTATATGTAAATACATATCGGGCGTCCCATTTTAATCATACACCTGATTTATCTTGAAAAAACACTGCTCCGATCAAGTATCGAGTAGAATAGAACTTTTAGGGTTCAAAGAGGGACCTTAAAACATATTTTTTCGTCCAAAATTCAAAATGGCGACGTTAAGATGGCCGGCATGTTTTCTAAAATCGGATCATGAACTTTTTCACCATAAAAACGGTCAGGTAAAAACTAACAAGTTTTGTAGGAAAACTTTTTTGATGACGTTTATAATTTTTAGGTTAGAATAGCATTTTGTAATTGTTTTCGTGCTATCCGGAATGTACAGCGAGGAGGTAAAATTCTTAACATCCGTAGGGTAAGTGTGCGAGTGTGTGTGGGTGTGAGTTTGTTTGGGTTTTTGAGAAAACGCAAACAAACAAGGATTAGGTCTCTGCGGCTCGTCACTTCCGTTATCAAAAAAAACTCAAGTGTAAGTGTGCGTGTGAGTTTGTTTGGGTTTGGTTGGTAACGAAAGTGACGAGCCGCAGATACCTAGTCCTTGTTTGGGTTATCGAACAAACCCAAACAAACTCACACCTACATAAACACGCGCACTTACACTAGGGATGTTGAAGACTTTACCTCCTGGCACCTCGTGGTACATTCTGGATAGCGCTGAAATAATAAAAAATGGCTTTCTAACCTAAAAATCACGAACGTGTTAAAAAAACTTTTCCTACTGAACTTGTTAGTTTCGGCCGGACACATGTTTTGGTGAAAAATGCATGATCTCATTTTTTTGTAAACATGTCGACCATCTTAACAGCACTGTTAGGAATTTAGGACTAAAAATATTTTATTTGAACTCCCGTCGAATTCTAAAAGGTTTATTATAGTCAATACTCGATCGGAGCAGAATTTTTCGAGATAACGCAGGTGTAAGATTAAAATGGGACATCCGGTATGCATATGTGTGTGTATGTATGTATCCACATATAGACATAGGCATAAGTACGTGTATACATAAAGAGCGTGTATGTAGTATTCAAAGGCATTGTATCGGGCCTTCCGTTCCGTTCCTCTTACTTACGCAGTAAAAAATCTGCACCGTTGCCCACCGACGATATCCCTCTACTTGAGCTGTATACCCATTGCAATGGTTTGCAAAAAACGACGAAGTTAAGATAAAGGGTGTAAAACGGAGATTTTATGACCTATCGGTGAGGAAAGCATTTATTTTAGTATTTTCTATAGTTATCGGCGCAAAGTTGCATTGTTCGTTGAAATAGACGCTATATATTTATAGAGCAGCGTTTCGATCTCCAACTGGCATTCCCCTAGGACCTATGCCCTTTAACGAGAGGAACAAAATAAAGCGCGATGGATAATGCACGATAAAGTTTATTATTATCCAAGTGACCGACTATTTTGGTTCCAAACTTCTAATCGAAAAGCTGGCAAATAATAGTCGTATCATGAACACTGACAAAATACTTCATATGAATGAGTTCGACGGTAAAATAGTCATGGAAAGGAGCTTTGCCCGTGCAACGAATGTGTTTGATGCGTTTTATACGTTTATTAAATGTATATTTGTTTATTCGATTGGCATTATATCGCTAATTAATGTTTATCCAATTATCCTACCGTGGGTCAAATATAGTAGTCATTCTTTCATGCCATTGTATAGTATGTTGACTTTCGCATTATTCCTTATCCTATGTAGTTGTACACATGAAAAAAGAACAAAAGTAAGCAACAACAGTAGAAGTCCAAACGTATGAAACATACGAGTGAATATTTTAAAGGTTAAATCCAATCCAGAGGAAACATGAATAAGTAAATTTAAGGCGGTTATGCCACGTGACAGGTCCAAAAAGTCGAAAAAAAATGTTTTTCACAAATTGCAAATAGTCTTCGCGTGTTATATGGACCCGGCATATCTCAAAAACTTCGTTTCCACTCCTTGCAATATTTTCTCAATTTCTTCCAGATGTCCCCCGTTTATACTTAGGTTCCGAATCCTTCCTACCCTCACTTCCCTCATTGAGCCCTCCAACTCCTTTTCCCATTTGGATGGATTTACGTTAGCGATATTCCATAACTTCTCTTTCAAGCAGAACTATGGCCACCCTTTCTGATCCATTTTTAGTGTTGCTAGTGAATGCCTGCTCTTCTTCTACCCTCCACCTCTATACTTGTTCTGCCCGCTTCCATTTTCCATAGGTAGTCCGGTGTGTTCCTCGCTATTCCTAACGCCATTTTTACTAACGGACCCCGCAGTTTTTCTCACGTAAGTCGAATATCCATAAGTGAGTATAGAGTAGAAATGAGTGCCAGAATGGCGGGAGATAAGTGAGTATACAGTCGAAATGAGCGCCAGAAATCGTGGGAAGTGGACAAATATAGTGAGTATTGAAGATAAGTATAGAGTAGAAAACAGCGCCAGAAATGGCGGAAGAGTGAAAAGACGAAGATGAGCATTTTAATAAATTTTTCATAAAGAGAATGCTCGGTAACAGTTCAATTTTGTTTTGGTTTGTTTGGGTTATATACTTTGGGTTATATACTATACTCACTTATGGATATTTGTACTTATAGGCATTCGACTTATGGATATTCTACCCCAATCGTTTTTCTACCTTTTCGCTTTTTTGACACACTTGGGTCAAATATATTTTACATTTTCATACCGCGAGTTCCAACGTATAGCCTTGCGGATTTTTACGTATCATCCTTTGCAATTGAACCTTTTCCTATTACTCCCAACTTGCAGTTCGCTAATCTTGCCAAATTCCGCTGTCTCCACAGCCGTCTTAAGCCGTGCTATACCGCATTTCCCGAGGGTACGGGGAAACTGTGCAAAACCCGTGCCAGAATAGACGGCCCCATATTATTCTGATTCCTTGGTGTGGACGATTCACTCCAGTATCTACGCCAAGGTCTCAGACGCATTGGCTTTCCGGTCACTGGTTGATGCGCCAGCCGGCGCACGGCTATGCGGTCACCGCTCCGAGTATCGGTCATGTCATATTGCTAATGAATACTTTTGCAACGTTCCTTCGGAGGCGCTTTTGAGTCTTCACGGTCCCAGCCCATTCACTTTTTTAATCGAAATCTGTCACTTCACGGGTTAACGGTTCCTCGGAGACCCCTGAGAGGGGTCCCCATAGGGGTTGCCCATAATTACGTGCTCCTGGGCCAATACAGGCGAGTATATTTCACAGAGTTTCAGTTGTGTTACTACTGGAAACTTAGTAAAACTTTATGCCGCTCCGTAGTCAACACGCAAGCCAGTGCGCGGCTAAACGATCACCCATCCGAGTATTGGGCTCAGACAACGCTGTTTAACAGGGCGCTTCTACTAATGTCGTTACTATATTTCTCAGCATTACTTTTACTAATTATCAAAATGGAATCTAATGATTTACGGGGGGAGATCCCTTTAGGCAGCCTACAGTTAGCGAATTTCGAAGGTTTTTTGTGTCGAAACTATTTATTCCACATAATTTTATGTACACATTATTGGATCTTTTAATTTTTCGATATTGTTTTTTCATATTTATAAGTCGTAACTCTACGCTTGTTTCAAACACAGTTGCCGCTAGACTTGTTCCACGGCGTACAACCTAGCCTTTGTGGCATTTATTTGAAACGTCAGAGCCAAGGAGATTTAGATTTCTTAGATCCACACGCTCTATGTTAACCTAAACTTCCTTGAAAATTATTTTAAAAAACGACGTCTTTATTAACAAATAGCTTAATAAAAATTTCATGAAAAATAGAAGTTTTTCAAACACGTACCATTTTTCGATTTTTCCCTTTTCTTTGGATTCTTTAGGTTCAGATAGAGCGTGTGGGTCTTAGAAATCTAAAACGTCTTGGCTCTGATGTTTTAGATCAATGTACCAGACGCTAGGTTGTACGCCGTGGAACAACTCGGGCGGCAACTGTCTCTGAGGTAAGGATCATACAGCACCATTTAAAAATATTGAAGAAAAAACCATTCTTTCCGACAATTAAAAAATGTAATATTACGTACATAACATTTTAATTATCTAAAATAAATCATTTTGACACAAAAAACCTTGAAAATTTGCTTATTTTCGACCGCCTAAAGGGATTGCTCCCCTTAATGATTAAATTTTATATTTCTAATAATATAATTTCCATTTGGCACAAAAACTCAACGCCATAGCGATTCACGTATTTCCATCCTCCTTTTATACGAAAATTCGTATCTTTATCGTCTCACGTGGCAACTTGCTCAAATGTTAAATGTGTATCCCAACTTTTCATACGTTCCATCCCACCCTATACGCACGAAAAGTTCCGTAGAAGCGAGAACACACGATCGTGGCGATTTCGAGTCCGATGTAAAACACAGAGCGAGCTTCACCCATTCGTTCCCTTGACGCATTCGAGTCTCTCGGGATATCTCCGGCAGCGAGTACGTCTGGAAGGCACAAAGTGCGCGTGAACAGGAAGTAGCGGAAGGCTCGGGGCGCCGCGACGTCGCCAAGGACGTCGGGGAGGACGATGAGAACACGACGCCCCGTGAAGTGTGGCACTTCCTTCACAGTCCTCTTTCTTTCCGGGACACGTACACTCAGCGGAAAAGCCCTTTGAAACTGTTTTCCATTACTTACGAACAATTTTACGGAAAACGTAAAAACACCGTAGCAAAATAATACGCTTTTGTCCGAGGAGGGATTAAAAGGAGAGGAAGAAAAAAAATAGCAAAGAAAACAAAGCCGCGGAAAGTGGGCGATGAAGCGCGATCGATCAGGAAGAGGAGGAAAGTTGAAAGAGTAAATCGGCGGTAAAGTTGAAAACGAGAGGGATACAAAACGTATGCCAAAACAAACAAATAAATGAACCGAGGTAGAACGTTCGTATCATGAAGCGCTTTTGGCCAAAGAACATAGGTATATGTGGGTTAGGATGGCGTGAATGTGTGTGGTATGTATACTGCGGTATGTACGAATACAGGTTGGAGCCAGAGTACATACTCAAGATAAGAAAATGAATGAACGAGAAAAAAAGGGACGAAAAGTAGAAAGAATGAGGAAGAAATGAGAAGAATTGGTCCGGCGTGCCTTCAACATCGCTGAGGTAGAACGGCTGAGCAATTAGGAGATTAGTTTTTGCCGGTGGAAAATCCGTGCGGGCCGCCTTCTCAGCTTCTCAATGTCGTATATATACCTATGTGTAGGTGTGTGTGAGAAAAATGTGAGTTTGAATGCGTTCGACTTTAAGGACCGTTCTCATTGTAGCCTACCGTGCCTATACTCATCATTATGCAAGCCCCAATGCCTTCAAAATCACCGTTTCACAAATGTGAGCTTATTTTTTTTTCTAAGGGCCATTTCTAGGGTCGTGTGGTTCTCAAAGTTAAGGACGCGTTTAAAAAACGTTAAGGACCGTCCTTGAAGCCGTTAGCTGTGCTGATAGTCAACATTGCATCGACGTAATGGGTTGATAGCATCCTTTTACTACATATATTTGTATATGGGTGTGCGTGGGTGGGTGTGTGTGTGTATAGCGAGACATAAAAATCGCGAGGAAAGCTTTATAGAAGGCTATGTGACGTTGAAATTCACAAGCACTTTACTGCTCTATATCAACGGTTTCCGGGAGCACGTTGGGTTTTCACTATTTTTAGAATTTCATAAAATCCCGAAGTGCGAGCCACGTGACGTTGTTGAACCGTAGAGCGTGCGAAACGCGAGGTTTGCGCCCCTCGAATGCGGAACGAATGAATTAACCTACTGATGGGTTTATTCGGCGACGTTTCCATTGCGAGGCACTACATTAAAATAGTAAAATCAAACGGGGAAACGGAGAGAACAGAAACTCTGCACGCGTTTAATTGCGTTTTGCCTGGAAATGTTGTTGGTCGCTTTTCCGAATGAAATAGTTTTGCCTGCTAGTGATGAAACCGAGACATGGCAAATAACAAAACGAGTGAACCGTTCTGGCTGCGTTCGCGGTGTCGATGTATAATTTGAGGGGGTTATACAGGGTGTCCCAGAACTGAATGCGTTTCCTGAAATGGTGGGTTGGGGGTGGAATTTTGAGTCGATTGATATAAGCATGTGTGGGTCTCGGATCAACCGCTGAATTATTATGAATTTTTAAAGGCGGGCCAATCAGGTGCGCCCGATGAGCCGGCGTATCGCTCACCGACGTCCGCCGGCTCATCGGACGCACTTGATTGGCCTGCCTTTAAAAATTAATAATAATTCAGTGGTTGATCCGAGACCCACACATGCTTATATCAATCGACTCAGAATTTCACCCCCAACCCACCATTTCAGGGAACGCATTCAGTTCTGGGACACCCTGTATATAATTCTGTGCATAATGATTTGGTACGAGAACAATTAGGCAGTATTGCTGTCTATAGAGCGTTGTTTTAGAGGTGACTTTTAGGAGGGAATAACTGTTTAACTGTTCAAGTTTTCTTTTTGCAATTTTTTACACATGTCTATTTATCCTTTAAGAATATGTACAAATTAGAAAAATATTGTTATGTACTTTTGCAGCGATTGTTTACAACGGTGCGCGGAAAACGCCCTCAATTGGTAACCAGTGTTGTAGGCGTTGTATGATTGAAAAAAACGGGCATATTCTAATCTGTATGAGTGTTGCGATGTTTGGGACCAGATTCAGCAACAACAAAAAAAAATACCAAATAGCGGTATGCTGAACTTTAACTATCAGATTTTACTAGTACTCTGACCACTCTCCAACCCGACTAGAAATCGTGCTCCGTATAAAAGAAAGCTCTCATCAGGCATCCTGATTTCTATTTCCGGCCTGGAGCAGAATTTGTTATCACGCCCTGATAATTTTTGAAACGCAATGCCTGACTTCGGCCTGATCAGGGTACAAAATCAAGGTCTGACATGCAGTTCAAAGAGAGAATATCGCTGTTGCTTCGGAAACTACCATCCCTTCACATTCTTCATTGCACTACCAAAAATTTTGTTTACTTTAAATAGGATCTATTTAAATCAAATAAATGTTTTCCTTGTCTCACGGCCTACTACGATCCTATTTGTTTCAAATATATTTTTTTAGAATATAGCATATAGAAAAGAATATTTCATAAATCCAAAATAAAATAAAATACTTAATTAGGAGTTCTACCACAATGATTTTGCATTATAATTCGTCATTCCCTGGCCCCCTGAAATGGTATTTTTCAAAGAAAATATTTCGCGGCCTCCACATGGAGTCGAACCTACAACTTACCTACCTATAGCTACGCACGCTGCCCCTACGCTACCGAGTGTTTGTAGTATCTTAGTCACAGATATGGCATAAGAGACCACACGAATTCCTATAATTATTTGTTGTATCGCATAAACTATATCAATTAGTTAATATGATTGTAATAATTAGAGAGTTTTATCTTGATTATATATATATATATATATATATATATATATATATATATATATATATATATATATATATATATATATATATAATTCCTCTCTCTCTCTCTCCCTCTTTAACCCCTCCCCGTCGATGTGTGTATTGCAATAGAGACAGACCATTAATTCAAGCACATAGAAAAATGTTTGTTGCTACGAAAATTCTATTTAAATTGCTTTTTTTTTTAAATTAAATAGATACATTCAGTGGATTCAACTAAATTGTTTTTGGAACAGATGAAACCGAATCATAGATATACTACGAATAAATAAAATATAAGGAATAAAAAAAATGTATGCATAGAGTGGACAATATGTCTCGACATGTTGACGACGATATATAATTCGTCTGGTGCTTGACAAAAAGTTAGGCGTATGGAAGGCACCAAACTGTATATAGGTCCAGTTGCTTGATGACTGCGTGAAGTGGGATCAGGCGAATTGACGTAAGCCGTAAATCCGTTTAGCCGACTACCGCCTGAAAATAGCCGGCTCGCACTGTAGTGTCCTCCCTTGCGCAATTTCGTAAAGTTTCGTGCCGGCAGAAGAACGAGCAAATAAGATAATTAAAAAAGCATTTAAAGCACAGCGCGGTAAGTATTGCAAAATTGAAAAATTTCGATGGGCACGTCGCGGGTAATAACGAGTATACTCGAGAAAATTATGAAAAAATGTTATGAGAAACGCGTTTCTGTTGATTCGACGACGCGAAGCACACGATGTATATACAAGTATATACGTGGATGCAGCTACTGCATCCATGCCTCAACGACGACATTATTAAAGCAACGGTAATACAATCTTTGCGACGAGGCAAAAAGAAAACCAAACAAAAAGGACTGTTGCACGAGAGATTCCGCGAGTCGAATCCCCTTCGACCGGGGGAAATTGAAATTGTTCTCGTTATGCATGACCGGCAAATACGGTCCTACGGAACGCGATATTGCATTTTCCATTGTTTTGCTTTATTTTCCTTCCATTAGTTTTCGAACTCTCCTCCAAAGCGTGGCACGGCCGCGTTGCCTGCTCGGACTACGAGCATAATATATACCCCGGTGCTCGGAGCCCGCAGTTGTTATCACGAAAGAGGAACGGGGAGATCGTGGCACGGAAAATCGCGAGCAATTAAAATAATTCGTGGGCGCGCGCTTAATTTGGTCGAGCAACTCTCGGCATATCATCTACGTTTCTTGTATACGTGTACATAGTATTATATTCAAACACACACACACACACACACACACACACACACACACACACACACACACACACACACACACACACACACACACACACACACACACACACACACACACACACACACACACACACACACACACACACACACACACACACACACACACACACACACACACACACACACACACACACACAAACGCGCGTTCATGCATATATGTATATGTATTAATTCTAGTATTATAATTACGAGGATAAAACATACTCTGTATGCAACCCATCCGTTTACTGAATAAGCTTTCCATAACTAAATCCCATCAAAACACATGTTATCTTGACACATTTTTTACATTTTAATAGCGGGTAACTAAAAATTATCGTTATTGCTCTAATTATTACTCGAATAGCAGTGTAGGGTAAAGCGTGTAAGTGATAAAAAAAAATTATACACGCAGAGGGACAAAAAAGTGATGTTCGCAATTATGACGATGAAGCCGGTATCGTTGGAATGCAACGAAAATCTCTTGGCTTCACTTCCCAAATTTCAAAATAAATCTGCAAAATATTAGGACATTGAATAAGTTCTGTTTTCCAACAGATGGCGTTACCAGAACTGCGTGCGTGTACTTTTAGGCCTCAGGCCACTGTAACGGGTATAAAATCATGTGCAAATGTAACGATTTTTTTTTCGTATGAAAAAATGATTCACTCATAAAATTAATTACACATCTATTTAGTATGAATATCACGCTGTTGGACATTTTTTTTTCGATGTACAAAATGACCGACTCCTCGAAACTTCTCAAAACAGCTTTTTTCCAATTGGCGTGACAAATAACTTTAACAATTTTCAATCGATTCACTTCAAATTTAAAAGTTATGTTCCTAATTGCATTTCGCAGAGAAGAACGTATGGAATTTCTGGTTAATCGAAAACTTTTCATTTTATGAGCATTTATAACGAAATTTTTTACTGAAAATTTATTTTTTTAAGTTCAAATACCTACAACTGTTGAATAAACAATATTTTTTATATTCCTTACGTACTTCTCTAGGTATTCTAATGTAGATTGACGAAAATTTTTATTTTTTTGTTCTAGGTAAAAAATTGTGGATGCCAAATGTCACGCCGCGGAACGCCTGAAAAAAGACAACAAACAAAATATTACGAGTCGGCCATTTTGTACATCGAAAAAAAAATTCTAACAGCTTGATGTTCATACTGAATAGATGTGTAATTAATTTTATGAGTGAATCACTTTTTCATACGAAAAAAAATTGTTAAATTCGCATATGATTTTATACCCGTTACTGTGGCCTAAGGCCTTAAGATGGTAACGCATCTATAAAGAAGTACTATAAGCATGCTTGAAATTCAGTGTATGCCATTTCGCCGAAGTGTAAACAATTTTTTTTTGTAGCGTTAAACATGTCTAATTTCGTGCCACAAAAAGAGTATTTATGGGGAATTTCACCGCACTACTTTATTTTGAAAAAATCTGCAGCTGAATCTCACAGAATTCTTGTTGAGACTTACCACGCTCTGTCAGAAACAACATGCAGAGATTGGTTTAAACGCTGCAAAAATAATGATTTTGACCTCTTGAGTTGGAGGCATTACTTGATGAAGACTCATGTCAGACGCTACCTGAACTTGCAGAATCATTCGGAGTTGATCACACAACAGTTACGAAACATTTGAAAGCATTATGAATGACTTTTTAAAATAAAGCATTAAGGGAGCACTCCAAATAAAAACTTAAAAAAAGCATTTTTTGTAGCCTAAATTTATAGTTTGAAACCTGTAGAATGCGATGCAGTTAATGATTTTGGTCAATCTTCAAAAATGACGTCCCGAGAGCCTTTGAGAGTGACTCACCTCTGCTCCGTTTGGAGCCCTACGCGCAGGTATAAGCACCATGTGAAGGGGTGAGTCGTCTATTCAATAATAGCTGTTAGAAACGCTTCTATACCCATAGAAATATAGTATTACGAGGAATCTGAAGGACTATTATATGTTTCTGGAATAGCTGACTAGTCAGTAGGTCACAGAATCATACGTTTTTCCCTTGCCGAAACTTTTTTTTTTCAATGAGTTGAAAATCGGTGTACACGATTACTCAAAATCAATTTAACCCATCAATTTCATATTTCGCACACGTTATTATAATGCTTATGTGCCATTGATAAACCTAAGCCTGAATCAAAATTATCAAAATAAACATGTTTTTGACTGAGTCAAAGTTTGAAATTATTTCCGAAAAAATCAACATTTTTGTTCTTAGGCCTCCTCTTTAGCCAATTTCCATTGTTTTTTTTCAATATTAATCATCAAGTGACCACGTGTATATACGCATCAATTTTTTGCGCCGACTGTTTCAGTTAATCTTACGCGGTGCTGGAGTGTACACTCGGCATTCGGCCTCCCTTCCGGACAGCTTTACGGCGACTGGTTATATCTCCGCCATTTTTAACTTTTTTCGAGCAACAAAAATCGTTTTGGAGACTAGAATTATGTAATAAAAAGTACCTATGACCCTGAAAAGATATATACATTCCCAACCCTCAAAAAAAAAAAAAAAAATAATGAAAATGAACTAAACTTTGGCGTTCTATATGGAGTTCCCCCCTTAATTTTCATGAAAAAACAGCGAGAACTTGTTTACATCCCAATATTATTTTGGATAACCATGAAATTAATAATATTAAAAAGAATTTTCGTTGCATTCCGATGATGCAGACTGCAACCCCATTCCCAATTGGACAAAATGAAATTTGTTTTCGGGGCTCGAAATCGGGCTTATTATGGAGGGGCAGAGAAAATTGAAAACGTACCACGTGAGTGTTGTATGTGGGTGTGTGTGTCTGCCCGTGAAGAAATAGCGAGAACGCATACAAACGATTCAGACTTAGATTATTATAATTGTTACGATTATTATTGTTGTTTTTACTATTATTATCATTATTAGTATTATCATTGTTGTTGACAATTACTGCTGTCGTTGTTTTTATTACTAGAGGGTGTCTCAAAATAACCTGACATTTTAATTTATTGGTAAAACGTGTTATTTATTTGAAAAGTACAAATATTTTTATTTTAATGTAAGGTACAAACATGAAGGTTATGTGTGGAATACAATATCCGATAAATTGCCGCCTCCTCCCTGTTTGCAAACGTTCACTCTTTTGACGAAATTTTCCATAACATTTTGGCATAATTGCGGACTAATTTAATTACGGGGTCTTCTCACTTTAGACGCTAAAAATAAAAGGCTATTTTCATGAATTTTTTGGATAGGTTTACATTATAGATATTGATATAAAAGTTGTTACACTTAATAAATACACATTCGAAATAAATAACTAAAAAAATATATTTTCACTACCATTGTTGCAGTGATTTTTCACAATTTCTATGCGCTCCTCGATCGTGTGATTCTCTATGACCGAACCTCAATACTTCCTGATGCTAGTTGCCAGATATTAGTACTCTATGTTCCTCACAAAAAAAAATGGCGTGCAATTTAAAATGTCAGGTCATTTGGAGACACCCTTTATTATAGTTGTTGCAATTAGTGCGATTTATTATTACTAAATTATGAATAGAGATCATTATTATTATTAGTCGATAAGAATAAGATATTCTTAAAATATTTCATAATTTCCATAGAGTCGCGAACAAAGCCCCCTATTATATATACGACGTTAACAAAATCTACGGGATTTTGTGTTAGCACGCGATACGTCGCGTGCTAAGAAGGAATCCCGCGGATTTTGTGCGCGAGAACGGGAGTCTCGCGTTCTCGCATGAATTACTCGAAATAATGCTCAGGAGCCTCGGGGTTGCAAATTTATCTTACGTTGATCCACTCCCGAAGCTCTCTATTGCCGCAGGCGAGAGAGAAGCCATTATAATTATTATGCAATGAAAATTGCACGACGTCTTGGCGCGTGCTCCACGAAAATTGCGCGATCTCTCTCTCTCTCTCTCTCTCTCTCTCTCTCTCTCTCTCTCTCTCTCTCTCTCTCTCTCTCTCTCTTTCTCTCTCTTCCTATCTCTCTGTCTTTCCCTCTCTGCAGGAATCAAAGAGATTTAAATACTAAAGCTACATTAATGCGGCGCGGGAGTACGGAAATCCTTTTTTTGTGACTGAATAATTTTATGGTGTTTAAGGGGCCAGTCCACTTTGAAAATGAAAAAAAATCGATTTTTTTTACTGTTTTCGAAAGTATATACATTCAGAAATATTGTGTCAAAATTTTATGAAAATCCGAGCTCTCTAAGTGTTTTTTTTTTACCTCAACGTCGGGACCTCATTTCGTCTACCTGAGCGTATAGCGCGCTCGGCCGATCATAGTATAAACTTCAATCGCGGTTTTCTCGAAACAACGTTTGCAAATTCTAGCTCCATCGTATCTCTAAAACTAATCAACCGATTCTCTTGAAATTTGAACCACATATTGTAAACATGATTCGCAACAAGATGACCCTCGATGGTTTCAAAATTTTGATTTTTACTCTTTTTTTGCGAAAAAACTGCGGAAAAGCGCATTTTTTTTACTTCTTTCGTTTTTCATCTGCTATTTTTTTATTTTTTGACAAAACTTTATATCCGAGGGTCATTTGGTAGCTGGTGTCATACTGAATCTGATGGATTTTGATTTTTTGTTTTAGACAAGCCGTTGCCGAGTTGTGATGGAGCTACCTAGCCCACCTATTTTTGAGGCGTTACGTTAAACTATAGTTTTTGTACTTAAAAATTAATTAAAATTAATTAAAATTAAAAAAAAATGTATTTCAAGACTTTATTTATCAAGCCCAACAATTTTTATATTTATATCTTTTATAAAATCCAATAAAAATCGCGAAAATAGCCTTTTTTCGTGGCTCCAAACTGGACTGGCCCCTTAAGTTTGCATCGTTCGTATGCAGGAAAGTTCTTTATTATATTTTATTCAATTTTTTTAACTTACGATTTTTTTTGTAAATTTCTGTTATTGATAGCTGAAAAAGTATTTAAAAAAATGGTTGAGGAATATTGGTAGGCAAAATCTACTGAGAGAAATTAAAGGGATTCATAAATATTAATTTTCATTGAATTTCCACAATCGCAAACTTGAAGCTCATAGAATTTATGTCTATTTCACAAGTCTTGTGAATCTCAGTTTCAGACATGTCAATCACATTTAAGAAAAAAAAATTATGAACGAACTGAACTCTTGCAATATCAGAATAAAATTCGCTCAATTTTTCAATTCACGATAATATTTGTTCTCCTTCGCGATCGATTTTCCATGCGTAAATATTTGTTTGAAATTAAAATCGAGGGTTTCGAATTTATTTAAAGCGTGAGTGTGGTTAAAAAAACCTAAAATTATTATTGGTAGCACGACAGCTGGTCAAATCCTAGAAACATTCGGATAGTCATCATTTTTATCGTATGCATTTATTCTTTGTTCGCTCGGACAAATATCAAGTCCGATAAATATACAGGGAAAATATACTCGAACGGCAAGGAATGAAAAGGGCAGCCAGTGCGGAGGAATGAGATAAAATTGTGCAGAGAGTAACGTCATGCCAGGGAACGAACTCGTTGGAACGAGTGAAGCGGTTCTCGCTAGAAAAAACATAGACACCGATCCAGTGCAATTCCCATCGTACGCGCCTCGCGATATTTCCCATGTCACAAAGGATATTGCAACGAACACGTTACTTTTATTTTCCTCCGGATGATGTGCCACGTCATACATGTAAACTACGAGCTAAATGTGTCTTATTTTTCCTTTGCATTTAAAAAGAAATCTACATACTCATCAACATTTTTGCGAAGTATTCATTTGAAGATCCGTATTAGGGAAAAAACATTTTACCATTTTTTTTCTATTGTGATGCATAAAAGCTCGCGTATTCTAATGCTTAAATTTTTTTCTTAACACGTGTGCTTATTATCGTCGGGGATGTTTTTCACGCGATGCTTTTGTGTCGTGAAGCACAGACGCGAGAAAAAGAAGCAAAGATCCCCTGAATCCAAAAATAGTGTGAAGAGATTAAGGTTGGCGCTCAAAAATATTGGGGTGAGTAGACATATATTATATTAGATATATAGATATCAGTGAAAAATTTACTAGTCGTTATGCTATATTGCCTTAAGGGGTCTTCTCACTATATACGTTAAAAAAAGGATATTTTCATGAATTTTTTGATAGGTTTATATTATAGATATTGATATAAAAGTTGTTACACTTAAAAAATACACTTTCGAAATACACTTGAAATTTTTTTAAATTATGTAATTCACTATTTATATACGCAAATGGTAGTTGAAAAAATTTCGTTAAAAATGTGTAGGTCTGCGCTATCGATGAAATCTCGGAGATGGAACATCCGAAAGTAAAAAAATCAAACGGTTTTAGATTCAGTATGTTAATGGCTGTAGCGTATATCATACAATTTTTGATATATGCAAAAATGACAAAAAGGCGGATATTAAAAAAAAAACAAAAAAAACGTGTTTTTCACCGTTTGCGGCAAAAAAAATAGTGAATATAAAAATTTAAAATAATTCTTGATGTGCGCTATAGCTATAGGTGTAAAGAATATGTGGATAAAATTTCATAAGGATCGGTTCAGTAGTTTTGAAGATTTTATCAACAAGCCTTTTATCAGCAAGATTTTATCAAAAACGTTGTGTCGAGGGAAACGCGTTTAAATTTTGTTGAGGTTACATAAATACATGAAAATTTTTTAAAAAGTATTTCGAAAGTGTATTTATTAAGTGTAACGACTTTTATATCAATATCTATAATATTAACGTATCGAAAAAATTCATGAAAATAGCCTTTTTTAGCGTCTAAAGTGAGAAGACCCCTTGATATATTGGCAGAAGAAGAACCGAGGTTTCCGCACTCGTTTATTAAATATTAAATATTAATGCAAATTTCACGAGTCGTTTTGGTATATTTTTTTAATAAACTGGCAGAAGGAGAACGGAGGTTTCCGCACTCGTTTATTAAATATTAACTTTTAAAGTTTACGTCAATCTCCGCTTGTTCGCATTGGTTGTATGGGGCAACGTTTCTCGCATTTGAGTTTCTCGCGTATGGCTTCCGCATATGTGAAGAAAATGGCCCAAAAATCGAATATCGTGTGCGGGATAATGCACAGAACAATATTACCGAAAAAGATCGATTACCGATCCAATTAATGAGAACGTGTGAAAAATATTCGACCGGCTAACGAAAAGGTGAGGCTTGTTGTGACGTATGTATTGAAATGTGGCAACATCGGAACTATGGGAACAGGAGTACCAATCGAAGACCTAGCGCGCCAATTTCAAATACGTTAAAGTCAAATGCGAGTAAGGAGAACTTACTCAAAGAACTCGAGAATTTATTTATTATGATGTTTTCCCTTTTTTCTAGCTTCGGTGAGCATATTACGATGCTGACAAATCGTCTTTTCCATCGGAAATTGTGCGGCGCACTAATCTTTTTTTCTAGATCATTTGTTGGCTCTTTTTGCTCTGGCTTAACCTCTGAAAACGCCGACCGGCACGAAACGCGCGTAACACAGCTGTGAGCTGTGACAGTCACTGGTATCAACCTAATAGCCTCGAATTACGAAAGAACCGTGCGACGTTGCCAAAGCTCGCGTCTATTTTAATAGACTTTTTAAACATCGAAAATTAACTTTCTAATAATCCTAACTCCTTAAAATTAACATCTATGTAAATAATAATTACGATTATATATCGTACATTTAAATATTTTCGCGATATTCATTCGTTCACATCATTAACGAATTTTTGCTACAAGTTGGCATTGGTGATTTTGCTATAAGTTGGCATTGGTGATTTTGCTACAAGTTGGCATTGGTGATGTCACCCAACGTATTATCATAAGAAAGTTGTTTCTCCCCCCCTCCCCTTTAAAAATGATTTAGCAACAACCTTAAGGATGAATTGAGTCGACGATGGATATACTCACATGTTCCGGGTTTATAGCGCTCGCATCGCGGATATCTTGATGATCGGAGCCAGCACCGTTGACCATACCTGAAGCAGAACCAGCTCCGCCGAGACCTTTTCCACCAATACCGCCCGCGGGAGTTTGTGGAAGGCTCTGTAAAAACACGAAAAAGTTACACTAAGAATGGGTCCAAAAAGCAGCACATAAAGAAAAAAGATCTTCGGGGAAATACATTTTAAATATGTTCGTGTAGGTTCACACCATAATGTATACCTTGCCAAGATTTAATCTCGTTTGCTGATTACTTCTGTGGAAATTGAACAGAAGTGACATGAACCAAGTACCAATTCTCATAAACAATGGTCAACCAACTAATTTCAGTACTAACAATAAGCCTACTATATTTTTTCTGAAACATGAGTAAAGAACATTACTGTATTGCTGAAAAATATTCACTATTATTGTTATTAACATTTTGTGTTATCAGTTTATCACCTGGAGTACCCAATGGTTATCATTCAATGTAATCAGTCGCTGTAAACATTCCAAAAACTCTTCGAGGATGGCAGAACAGTGCTTGAACTTCTGTCCATCAGAATGTTGTTTCCACTATTCGTTTTTTTGATGATACATTTTAATCGAAGCGTAGGAAACGAAATATACCGTTCGTACCATCGATCAGGGTTAATGTATAAATTACCGATTTCTCAAACATTGATGTGAAGGCATAATAGAAAAAAAAAACAAAATTATTGACGATTGCTTCATTCAGAAATGCAGGAGTCCATCGAAATTTTCCAAGATTTTGTAGTAAATATACTATTCACGGCGAGCTTATAATGTACTCTGAAGTACTGCGGTCTACGATAAGCTTTGAACATTCTAGGACGCTCTGTACCAATTTTCACTTATCGATAATGGGGTGAAGTGATGCTTTTCACGTAATAGTTCACTCGTAAAGAGGCTGCGAATGACGCTTTACGTTTTACGGAGTTTTTGTCGCCTTCTCCACATTCTGCACCGCAAACGCTCGCTCAGCGGATCTTCTTCCTTTTTTACACAATTTTTTCCGTACCTTTTCACAGGAACAGCTCCGTCGAAAAAGTTCTTGGTGGTGAGAGACATTCTGGTGAATCTACAGCGCTCTATCTGGGTCATGCATAATTTTTGGGCGTTGACGTTCACCAGCTGCGACGAAAGTTTGCGCAAATATTTATCAGTTAAAAGAAACTTTACTTTCGGAGAAATTCAGAGCATTATAAACAAACAAATAAATTTGTAACAGGTTATAAATTTATCACCTGTTACAAATATGCGAAAAAATTATTTCCTCATATCTGTTACCTGTGTACAATATTTGTATTCTTACTATTCCTTTGTATGTCTTTAGGGGCTTTTACAAACTCAATCCTTTCACTTTCTACCTCACACTTCGTCACTTCACTATTTCCAGTTCCTTGGAGACCCTCCAGAGATGCTCGCAGGTACTCTTTCCGGGTGCACTGCTGTATCGCCTTTGCACGAGGGCACCGGGCAACTGCGGAACACCTGACCCGATCGGAACGGCAAAATTTCGATGACGTTCAGTTGCGTTGGCACTGCAAACTCATTGATAGCATCACGAGCTCAGTAGATGGCGCATAAGCCAAAGAGCAGTACGTTTTGGTGCGACCGTTTTGGCGCGGCTGTTTTGGCGCGAGGATGTTTGGGCGCACGAACGTTTTGGCGCAAGGACGTTTTGGCGCGGGGACGTTTTGATGTCAGGGTGTTCCGGCACCAGCACAAGTTGGTTTAGCACCGCGAATCATGTGTCGATGATAAACCATATGTCATAGACCTAAGTCTTGAGCTGTTTCAGGAACTTATTTGAAAAAAAAAGATGAATACTCCTTTCGATTAATACAAAATGTATAAAAATATCAGCCAAATAAAAAAAATCATCAACAAAATCATTTTTTTCTGTTTGGTTTTGTTGTTTTTTCGTCGGACTTGTTGGGGTTTGTTTTTGGGTTCATTTTTTGGGTTTGTTTGGGTATATCAGCCAAATAAAAAAAAATCTTTTTTTTGTTTGATTTTGTTGTTTTTTTTTGTTCGGCCTTGTTAGGGTTTGTTTTTGGGTTTCGTATTCGTGAAATTATGTCACGTTGCTTCCCTATATAAGTACAAATCGTGTGTGTGTGTGTATTGTGTGTTGTTATGGTTTATTTTGCATCATTCGGATTTGCGTGTGCGCCAGTACATTCCTGCAAAAGGGCTATAACGTCCCCGCGCCAAAACATCCCTGCGCGTAAACGACCTCACGCCCAAACGTCCTCGCGCCAAAACTTCCCTGCGCCAAAACATCGCCGCGCCAAAACGGCGACGCCAAACCGTAACGTACCCCATAAGTGAGTGCTGGGCGGTCACCCAGTTCAGTATTGGATGAGG